>OZ023155.1:22206005-22819130 GCA_963678695.2 Diplodus puntazzo
CTTTACAGCGGTGTTCCGCTCTGTGTGAACGAACAACGGCGGAGAATTGGCGAACGACCGCTGCGGTTTTAATGTGGTGTTACTTACAGCTCATAGGGCTGATCTGGACTTGAAGTTGTGTCGCGATTCTGCCTTCTCACAGCGCGAGACAGGTTCGTGGATCTGAGTGTCGCCATTTCAGCTTCGATACGTGTATCGTTACAGCCCTACTGACGCAGGTGTGAAGTGACGAACATAACCGGACAAGTTCCTCGATGCGAGTGCTACAGTGACGTGCCACTGCCAAGTAGCCTACGGGTCATTCAATGGGCCAAATTTAAAATGCTCGCGCATTGAATTGCCACTCAGAATCTCAGAATTAACTGCGTTAATTTTTATAACGCGTTAATATGCAGTGTAATTAATTAATCTAATTAACGCGTTAAACTGACAGCCCTAGGCACAAATGAACCTCAGCAGAGATGAAAAATAAATAAATAAATATCAGGAGAGGCACTGCGAAGTGAGCCAGAAGTGCGTCTCCTTCTCATCGTTCCCTCTGTCTCATCTGTGATATCAGATCATGTGCCTTTTTGAAACAAATTGTACCCATGACCAGCATTCCTATTACTGAACGGTAAATACCACATAGCTTTGTATAACGAAAGGCTCGATGTTTTGATTAAATTACCCTCTCATCTGATTATGTGACTTGGCCTTATGAGTGAAAAATGACTTCAGAGGAATTCATATAATCTTTACCTTCTAGATGAAACCAAATTACGTATGCAAGGACATCAAATTACAGTGAATTGTAAACCACAAAAACTTGCAAAACAGAAGACCACAACTCCTGCTGGATGTCGTAAATGTTTTGCCATATCTTTCACAAGGATGTGAGTCATTTTTCCAGTGAGCCAGAGTATCACATGTCACGCCAAGCCGAGGGTTTTACCCTTAGTCACGGTGCAAAACTCCTTTCTTGTAGGCGAAAAACTGTTTAGAACGCCTCGGTCATCAAAAGCATTAGCATGTGGAAGGACACTGAGGGAGAGAAGGACTGTACCGTACTGTGTGTGTGCTCTTTGACATTATAATATTTTTCTTTTACTTCCTCTATTTAACTTGAATGCCATACAGTGATGTGTGCGTGACCTGTTGACAATATGATTACTAATGAAAATCCTTACACGCTGACCCCAGCAGTGATGTCAGACACTGACCACACCCTGGAGTCACGTCTACATCACTTCTCAACTGCTGATTGATGTATTTCTGTCATACGTGATAATCGTTCCAGTGACGAAGCCGACAAAAAAAAAAAAGTAACAAAACAAAAATGTAATGAAAATTTAAACGTCTGCATATGACGACGATCTTTTTATTGTTTTTAAGCTGCTCTTTAGAGAGTTCCTTCTCACTTTGCTGCAGTGATGTACAGGTCACCTCCCCACAACATCACTGTTAGGTGTGGTTACAGGTGCAACAAGTTGCACCTCTGACCACATCCAACTCCACCTGCTGGGTGTGGCGAGACATGAAACAAGCCAGGAACTTTTCATCGGAGAGGGCAGCAAAAGACAGCCTGCTGCGAAGTTACTCTTCAAAAATTAACTGTACCCTCAAATTATGCAAGAACCATTCCTTGCATCATATCTTTTTGTGTGAGGGAGCAGTGACTGCAGTTGGCTACACAGTGTGTGACGTATATATGGTGGGGATGCATTTTCTGAACTGTAGAAAGATGGAGTCATGGTGCTTTGACAGGCACCAGAGGTACATGTGTGACCTTTTGAGAGAGTTACTATAAGGGCAAGCGTGCTGTCGGCTATCATCTCTACTTCGAGATGTGTGTTTTTGTGGGGTAGAGCCAGCAGACAGTAGGAAGCTATACCGTTTCACAACATTACTGTTTGAAAGTGCTAAATATTTTGTTGAGCTCTGAATAGAAGAATCTCATCGGCGGAACATGTGTTGCGTTTGCTGCCACTAAGGAAGAATAAATCTTGTTCGTGTATAATGTGATCTCTCCACCAGCACTTCTCAGGCATGCTAAGCCTACAGCTGTGCAGTCATGTTTGAGAGGCACACAATGCTCTGCTTTACATGATTGATACTGCACTTATCAGCTATCAGTTATCAGTTACCAGCACATTATCTAGGTGCACCCAATAATACATTCTAATTCAATTTAGCATGTCATGTGAATGATTGTAAACAGGAATAAAGGTGCATGCAAGCAAATGTTTTCACACACATACAACAAGGATTTGCAATAACCTCAAATGTTTAATAAATAAAGTTTAAAAGTGCAGATGTGTAAAGTGCTTGACAAACTCAAATAAATCAAACGCAAATCTTATTGGGGTAAAGTTTACAATCTAATCTGCAGAAAACATGTTTATAGACTAATATATATTTGTTCTTTAATTAGTTCCGCTGAAAATCAGTGTGACCGCTAGGAACAAAATACTTTGTTGGGCCTTAAGGATGAATAGCATACTAAAGGAGAAACATTCAATCTAAATCTAAACTGTGATTAGAAGTAAAGCCCGTAGAGTCATTTTCAAATCTGTCTCCACCAAATAAAACGTACATGATGTCGTGTCAACATTAGATCCCCAAACAATAGAGACGGCCTTCAAACAGTTTGTCGTCAATGTGTGAAGTGAAGGCTGCAGTGTGAAGTGATTGTTGGGGCAACAGGATACAAACCAATGTATGCAACAAAAACAGGAAACAGGAATTCACAAAATGGCATACGGTATACATGCATGGCAGAGGAAAGTCAATACTCCAAACAGTAAACTAGAAAATAAGTGGAGGAAGTGAGCGTCAAGAGTGGAAATTTCCTTTAGCTTCAGCTGAACGAGACAGTGTTTACCATCTGTTATATGAGCTGGTAAAATTTATATATCAAATGCCCTTGCCAACAGTTATATTATCTTCCTTTTGGCTTTGCCTTTAGCTTTAAACTTGGCTTTAGCTCCTCCCTTGATTTCACAGCAAATAACTTCTCAAAGGAGCTCTGTGGCCACTCATTTTGCCAAACAGCTGTCTCATGGCCTCTCAGGGACGAGCAAGAGAAGAGACGAGAGGTCCAGGATGGGTGAGACGATTCAAAGAGACAGAGAGGCACAAGGACAGGGAAATACACAGAGGGAACAGACAGACAGACAGACAGACAGACAGACAGACAGACTGAAAGGCAGGCCAGCAGACAGATAGAGGGACGTAAAGAGAGAAGATTCAAACATGTGAGGACAGCCACACTTGCTTGATTGTGTCTGTGGCCAGAGGAGAGAGGAGGAGAGTGGGAGGAATAAAACAATTAACATGAACAGTACTCCGGGGAATGTGGGTTTCCTTGACAACAGCAGCCATAGCCAAACAAACGAGCCCTTTCATAACAATTCAAAACAAACACAAATGCCTCCCTTATTAACACCCAGGCACTGGTAGAAAAGGGCATCCCTTCCAGTTGTCATAAGGATGAAAAAAATAATCATTTTCCCCCCCCATTTTTGTTCTTTTAATCTAATTTCAGCTTCTTAGGTCCATATTTAAAATGTGCACAGATAAAAAGGGAGAGTACCAAATAGCAAAAACTGATCTGCTGGGAATGTAAGAAAACATCTACATAGAGTTTGGATATAAAACTTCAGGTAACTTTGAGTTGATGTGAAAATGTGAGAAACCAGCAGAGCTGCGGAGGAGGACGAGACGCTCCTCACACCGCCCTGCCCCAGTTACCGTTCCAGAGAGAAGTTTTTTGTGTGCGAGCGCTAATTGTAAATTTGTGTTGAGGGATGGGTGGGGTGTTGTGTTCTTCAGAATGGTGTTTGATGAGCCAGCAGGTCCACCCTGCGTCCTGGCAAAGGTGCAGGTCTTAAATCATTTGCAGGAGCCCTTGAACAGGATTTGAATCCTTTTAAAAGCAATAGTTTCTTTGCTTTTCAACACTGAGATGAGAAGATTGATATCACTCTCATGTCTATATGGTAAATAAAGAAGCGGAAGCCTGCAGCTGGTTAGCTAGGCTTAGGATAAAGACTGGAAACAGAGAGAGACAGCTGGGATCTGCTAAATACTAAACAAAATCACTTTTAAAGCTTACTTATTCAAGTGTGATCAGTTTGAAAAATCTGTACAGAAACCTAAATGTAAGAACCACTATTCACCATGTTATGGGTTTCTATGTGCTGGACTATTTCTTAGCCAGGCACAGTAACTTCCTGAAGATGACCCTGGTTGCCTGGCAACCTCATAGTGATGAAAAGACTGAATATATTAATGATGTGTTAATAACTTTAGAGGCTTCAGGTGTCCACTAGCTCAGTTAGTAGAACAGGTGTCTCGTGTACAGAGACCCTGTCCTTGCTACAGCGGCTCAGGCTTGTAGGTGAACCTTTGGGCATAGTCAAGCTAGCTGTTTCCTGTTTCCACTTTTAATGCTAAGCTAACGGTACCATGCCATTCCCCTCTAGGTCACACTCTGGTATTACTAACATACACATTTAACTGATAAAACTAAATTCATTTATAACCCAAATTATGATCTTCCCCAAAACCTAACCAAGTAGTTCTGATGATTAAACCTTACAAAACCGCTTACGTTTCAAAACCTTAACCAAACGTTTATTATTGTTGTCATGATGACAAAGGTCACCTGACTATTGTTACCACAGCAACAGAGGTCACCTGACTTCGTCCTTTCCTGCACGCCCAAATACACTTAGACCACAGTTTTCTAATCTTAGTAGGGCAAGTACCAGTAGCAATCTTCCTCCAGCAGAATGTGGAGGAATCCAAGAAAAGTTTTTTTTTGAAAGAGAAATAAAATCAAAATACTACTGGGCTAAATCAGAATACTGAAACTGATATGTAATTTAAAACAAGCTTTAGTCTGCCCTCAGCATAGCATAGCATACGCTATCCATGACTAATTCAAAGCTAAACTCAAACTGTGATGGCAAGATGGTAAGCAGAGGTTAAATGAAAGGTTAAAAAATACTATAAAGAAGTCTCTGAATGGCAACTAACAAGGAAGAGACGTGCAGAGCACGGGGAGAATAGATTTCGAACAGCCCTGTTCAAACTAGGGCCGCTGAAGCTTCACAACACCTGCTAAAGTTAGTAGCAAACGGCGTAAAAAAGTAAGCTGAATATGTTTACGCTAATGTAACTTAAGGTCGGTCATAACCTTGAATCTTGGACATACTTATATTTTCTGAGGTGGTGCACGATGGAAAAAGTTTGAGCAACAGTTCATTAAGATTTTAAGGTTATAAAACTCCAGCGAGAGTGTCTATTTTTAGAGCAAATACTGACCGGCCTTCGGAGGCTTGCACTTTTGTTTTCAGGATAAACGGGCTGTCGGATAAAGGGGCTTTAGGTCAGATCAAACATTTTTCAGACTATTGGAGTTTTGGAATAATAGGCCGTGGAAACAATGGGCAGTCCCCGAGCTAACTGCCTGGTGGCTCCAACTACAAATTAACCACATGAGAGTTACCCTCTCATTTAACTCCCTGCCGGAGAGTCAATAAACATATTTTCCAAAATGTCAAACTTTTTCGTACCAGAACACTCAGCTGCACGGATATTCTGCAACGTTTTCATGACGAACTCCACTCATGAACAAACTGCTGCAGGACAGGGAGAGATGGGTGGAGGTCGGCTAACTGTTCAGCCATGCATGAGTCTCCACTCACCGCCCCCACCCCTTCTTTCTTTCTTTCTTTCTTTCTTTCTTTCTTTCTTTCTTTCTTTCTTTCTTTCTCCCTCTTTTTGGTGGCAGCTGAGCCTAATGAAATCATTACATGGCATAATTTCTACCACCAGCTTGCACATTTTCAGCATGGGTGGGTCAAGTGGAAAAAAAAAAAAAACTTCCGACACTGGCATCAGAGCCGCGCTCTGCTCACTGAACTGGTTCCCAACCGAGGAAAGGTCGCAGCAGGAAAGAGGTCGCTTTTGAATGCAAACGTCATATTTCAGAGAGCTGCACGATGTGAAACGAGCGAGGTCTCTGTTGTGAGACAAACAGCTTCCTACCAAGTGAACCGTGTCTGTGATTATGCCAAGAAGAGTCAGGAGGGCGAAACCAACAGTGTGAAAGTTTGTTTAGGCAAAGCAGCGATGTATGTGTGCGACGTAATTATTTAATGAGAAGTTTGATGCCGTTTGTGCAAGTGACACAAAGAGAGGGAAAAGAGAGAGTAGGAGGAGGAGGAGGAGGGGGGGGAATCTGATCGAGTCCCCCCCCCCCACCAGATAAAGAATGAATGTGGGTCAGTGTTCTGTGTGACGAGTGGGTCAAAGCATTCGCAATGTCGCAATTTTTTCCCTCAAACACAAACAAGCACACACACACACACACTTCTCCAGTTCCTTGTCCATCATCCTCTCTGCACTCACACGTTTCCTCTCTCTACGACCTCGGCTTCGGACGGGCTGCACATGTCTCCGTCCAGCTGTTTCTGCCTGTCCTGGTGATAACAAAACGTCAAGTGGTTGTAAACTCTGAGCAGCCCCTCAGAGGATCATCCTCTGTGAGACTAAAGCAAAAATATTGTGATGAGACAGTATTTATGTAATGAATACCAAGCACGACTTAGTATCTATACTAACTGTTCTTTTTTCCTGATAAATAAATACATAAATAAAAGGGTTCGTAAGATGAAAATCCGATTACAATAAAGATAATGGTTAATAATTCAGTTACCTTTTTCTTTATATATCAGTTATGAGCCATAAGAACAACTTTTGTGGTGCCAGGTTGAGAAAAAATATTTCTAGAAAAAATTCTATTTCTTAACAACATGTGTCCTTGTATAACTGTGTGTTTTATTACTGGCTGTTGAACTCTCTGTACATATGTATGCTTTGTATGCTGCAGCTAAATGGTCATCCCTGTATGTCCGGAATTTCTTATTGGTTGGTGTGTACACGTAAATTCCCCTTTGGGCTTCTTGTATGTGTACATACGTGTGTACAAACCTAAATGAATATGGCCGGCACTCTATTCCACAGATGGTGGCCCCCAGAGTTCGAGGAGAAGGCAAGGAAGCTTAAAATTACTCTGCCCATATTTCCTGGAATGATGTGCAGACGTACCTGAGGTTTTCAGAGTTGATTACCATGGCGGAAAAAGAAGGTGATTTTAGAAGTCTTGGTCAATGTGTTTGTTCTTAAACGCCCCTGAAATTGACTTATAGTCATATTTGTTGATTTGTTGTTCCCTGATCTTGTTTTGCACTTCACTCATGCATTCACTCATCTGTAGTGTACGACAGTTGCATGTGTTGTATTGTGTTTTCTGCTGTTGTGTGATGATGTTTAGCTGCGCCGCCCAGCCAGGCCACACTAAAGCCAAGAGGTTTTAATCTTAATGAGGCGTTCACCTGGTGAAATAAAGGATACATTTGAAGATGGATTAACAACATTTAATACTAGTACACAACAGCAAGGAGAATGTTTCTCAACCTGGCAACCCACAAGTGGTTTGGATCAATGCTTTAAAACTGCATAAAATTAGTTAGTTATAAATGAAATAAGACCTGCAATAATAAGACCTGCAATAATAAACATGTCATTCTGGCAAGTTCTGTTAAGTTTATTGCTAAAATTAGTTGTCAAAGCAGCCAATTGGTCAATTTTTAATTTTGCAGTATTTGCATTGAATCACTTATAGATGTTCAATTATTGCTCAGACAAAGAAAGCACACTTAATATGCAGTCTCGGTCGCTGGGAACTTGCCATGTAATTGTTTCTGAAATTCTATAGAGGAAACAATTAGGCCTAAATTCATGAAGGGGAAGTGATCACTGATTGCGGCCCTGATGAAATCTGAGTGATGGGTAATACTTGAAGTGCCTTGAAAATTACAAATAGTTCTGAAAACAAATGCATCAATTTTTAATATTGAAAAAAAAAACAACTGCTGCGGGTTTGATTCAGTCCTCATTTACCTCCCTGTTGAACCGAAGAGAGAGGAGTCGCCTGAAAGCAACACGATGAGCGCAGTCACCAGCGGCAGTGATGGGGTGTGTCACATGACCGTGCTGGGATCAGCTAGACTCACTGTGTATATCCTCGGCTGCAGATGTGACAGTGTGAGCTCAGTCAGTCTGGAGACCTCCTCCTCCTCCTCCTCCTCCTCCGGCAGCGCACGATGATCCAAACCATCAACTCTCGGACGACTCCAAACTGTGCATGCGGATTAAATAGCGCCGTCAGCTCCTGAGAGAAGAGCCGAGAGGTCTCTTTGTGCAGCAGGACTGTTCATCAGCTCTACTCGCATCGCGGGCTCTGCCTGTTCTGGTCAGAGGGTGGGTGGGGGGGAATCACCCCTCAGTGTTCAACCAGCAGCTCACCTGCAGATACCAAACAAAACCATGCGCTCCCGGACTGCGCTCCCGCGGTAAGTCACCTCTCAGTCGGGTTTGTTTGTGCGTAAAGGAGGATTTACAGAAGCTAGAAGAGTCTGAAAGCAGGGAAGAAACGTGTTCAGGACAGGAGATCCAAATGAAAACGATAGATTAACAATACTTTAAAGGGGCAGTCTGTAGTTTTGGAGACGAAATTCAAACTCAGACTTGTAATATTTACAACATTGAGGTAATAATACAAACTCGGAAAATATTCATTTTTTTCAGTCAATGTAGATCTTTCTCTTCTGATTAAAATCACACAGTGCACCATTACAGAAAATGATTAGTAATTCCCCTACAATAAAGGAGCTCAACATGACGCAGATAAGATGCAGATGTGCCGTTCTAAAGATTTTATGAACACGATGCTTTCATTTTTATCTCTGCACTCCTTACCTATGTCTCCTAATTAAATATTGCCTGCTGAAGTGCAGACAGGGCTGTGAAGTAGGGGAAGTCTGGAGAAACGAAAGCGTGACTGTGTTTAAGACACCAACTTTAATCACCCATAACCCATTTACAAATAAGTAAAGTCCATATTCAGTGCGATAATAATGTTATTCAGCCCCTCTTGCAGGCTGAAGGCCAATCCCTCAGGCCGCTTCAGGAATTTTCCATCAGAGACTAGTAAGGCCTGGTCTTCGCCCTGTCTGTCATGTTTGCAGCATTATAAACAGTGGAAGTACACAGCTGCCAAATTCCAGCGCAGATAAAAAAAAAAATTCTTTGAGTTGAAACGCTCTCCCTCTGCTCTCATGCTTGTAAATCTGGATACTGGGAGAGTATTTTCAGGGGAACCGGACATCCGGTCACGTTTAGCAGAACCACTCGAGGTCTGCAGAAGTGTTGGGTCTGACAATGGATGTGTCAAACACTCTGATGAATCACATTTCATTTTCTTTTTCTACATCCACAGGTTTACCCCCCTCCTCCTTATCCTTCCCCTTGTTTTCTCCTCCTCCTTTTCCCGACCGCAGTGGGTTCTCCAGCGTGTCCCTGTGGTCCTCCCACAGCAGACGGAGGTTCGACCAACCCCTCACTTCCTGTCTCCGGCCCGCTTGGATGTCAGCTCGCCCTGTGACCCTGAATGCCACAAGAAAGCCCCTCGCCCGAGCTACTGGGACCTGCGGCGTCTTCTGGCCTATGAGACACTTAACTGTGATGGCCAGCTTACCGAGACCGCCATTGGGATCTACGGCTACAACCCCACTTCAAACACCAGTCCGGCTTCCTCTTCAGGGTCGTCTGGGCGGGCTGAGCGGCCACATGTCAGGAGAAAGCGCCAGATCTTCGGCCATGATGGGCGTTTCAGCATTGCCGGGCAGGACTTTCTGCTGAAATATCCGTTCTCAGTGTCCGTAAAACTGTCCACTGGGTGTTCTGGTACGCTGGTGGGGGACCGTCATGTTCTCACAGCAGCTCATTGTGTTCACGACGGTAAAAACTATGTGAAAGGAGCCCAGAAGCTTCGGGTTGGGTTTCTAAAACCCAAACAACGAGAAACGCAGTCGTCCTTCTTTTACCTTCACTCAAACTTCACCAACCATGTTAAGGGTGGCCCTGCTCCTTACGCCCCGCCAAATAACGACAAAATGAAGTTCCAGTGGATCAGAGCCAGGCGCACCCACGTCCCCAAGGGATGGATTAAAGGGAACGCTAATGACATTGGGATGGACTATGACTATGCGCTGCTTGAACTCAAGAAACCCCACAAACGCCGCCACATGAAGTTAGGAGTGAGTCCCCCGGCGCAGAGGCTGCCCGGGCGGCGAGTCCACTTTTCGGGATTCGATAACGACCGCCCAGGCCAGCTGGTGTATCGGTTCTGTCGGGCCGGAGAGGAGACGTCAGACCTGCTGTACCAGCACTGTGACGCACAGCCCGGTGCCAGCGGATCAGGAGTCTACGCCCGGATGTGGGATGGGCGGCGCCAGCGCTGGGAGAGGAAGGTGATAGGTGTGTTTTCCGGGCATCAGTGGGTGGAGCGACAAGGGGCGTCTCAGGAATTTAACGTAGCGGTGAGAATCACGCCTCTCAAATATGCTCAGATCTGCTACTGGATAAAAGGAAACTTTGTGGACTGCCGAGAGGGGTGAGGAAGAGGTGGAGACTGAGGACGAGACACCATAGTCCCACATCATCATCAAACGTCATACTGATATATTGGGGCCACAAGAATCTTCACTTTTCGCCCCACTACACAAAGCACTGATGTAAATAGAGCTGCAGCTAATTGTTATTTCGATTATTTCTCGATTCATCGATTAGTTGTTCGGTCTATAAAAATGCAAATAAGAAAGGTAAAAATGTCAATCAGTGTTTCTCAGAGCCCAAGATAATGTCCTCAAATGTCTTGTTTTGTCCACAACCCAAAGATATTCAGTTTACTGTCATAGAGGAGGAAAGGAAACAGACAATGTTCACATTAAGGAAGCTGGAATCTGATCATTTAGACCTTTTTCTTAAAAAAAAACAAACACTGAAATGGATTTAAACATTCATCAAAATAGTTGGCGATTAATACAACAGTTGAGAACTAATCGATGAATTGTTGCAGCTTTAGATATCCATCAATATAAAAGCTTTGTTGCCACTATGAGTGAAGTAAAAAGGCAGACAGATTCAATAATGACACTAAATTAAGTTCATTTCATTTAGATTCGCATCTTCACTCACATTTCAAAAGTATGAAAAGGCGACATTGGTGTTAGCTGGGGAGACGCCGTGTGGTTTGACGGAACAGAAGCGGCTTTATCTGCTGCTTGGAACATTTATCTGGATAATAAAGTTATCTGGAAGATCATCAGACCTGGAACGTGGACTTATGAAGATGTTTTGGAACAAGGGGGCTCCTCAGATTACAAGAAGCAGGATGTTTCAAACTGTTTCACTATAGCCTTTTTATCGTGCTCATACTAAAGATTGCACTGCTAAAACTCTTGAAGTTTTTCTACTGAAACTGATTATTTTTGTGGATGAATGTACAAGTCAGCTACCAAAGGTGCCAACAGTTTATCATGTATCCCCCGTCACTGGACACACTACTTATCTACAACCATCGTGTACTCTGCTCGCTAAATTAGCAGTGTTTTGGAAAGAAAGATATTAAATGTTTGCAGATGACCCTTGCCACAGCTGCAGATTACTTGTCATATGAAGCACATGCTGTTGAATGTTGTACTTTAATGCTTAGCTCCCTCTGGTGGCAAAGATCAAACATTACAGGTGTCCTCAGTGAACATTATGCAGACTTAGAATAGGCCTACATAAGCACTTTTTACTTTCTCCTCATTTAACATTTGTGAAAATGCATCATTTGTGTTTTAGAAACAGAAGATTGCGGCGATTTAATGAAATATATGCTTTGAAATAAGCAACTGCGTCCCAGATTTTTTCTCAGTCTGCTCATCCAACATCTCTCTCACACACACACACACACATGCACACGCAGCACAATCTTTGTTTAAACACCATTTGTTTTATTTCAGATTTCAAAAAGCATTTTTTCAGAAATGCTGTGGGGAAACTGAACACTGTAAAAAGCCGAAATATGAGGACCAGCTCCTATGACTTCTCCAGCACCGACACATTCATCAACAGGCTCAACCATGACTCTGAAGCTGCATCCTGGGATATGGCACATACAAAACAAACTCTGAGACTCAAATTTGTTATAATTATGGGGCAAACAGATCAACATCATCGGCATCAATCACAAACTTGTCTTCAAAATTTATGGAGGCTGGAGGAAGATCAAGTACACTTCGGGGCCAATGTAGTCAAGAGGTGATAGAATCTAAAGTCTTTCCAAATCTCGTTTCACCAAACCAAAGAAATCAAAACACGTGTAGATGATGTTATTTGAGACTTGACATTCAAGTGAGAACTGACAAAGAAGAAGGATTTGTGGCAAACAATGCGTCTTATGAAAAAAATTTAATTGCTGTGGATGTTCACAAATGAAGGATGGTGCTCCCAAATACAAAAATATGCCAATTCAAGTCAGCAGCATTCAATTAAAAGTTATGCAACATTCAAGTGGAAAACGGACGCAAACAAAACATAAGCACCAAGGAACCGATTTAAGGGCTGAGTTTGCAGAGAAAGCAGAATAATGGGCCTGTGTATGGTGGTTGTGATTCATCAAAGATCCCTCACACATCTGCTGAGGCACAGAGGAGCACCAGTGATCCAGATGTGCACACTGGTTCATCTCAAAAGTGCTTTCCACCACATTGTTCACACTCAACCTGAAACCGAAATCAAAGCGGTCACTGTGAGATTTGCACCGGAAATGTTAGCTGCAGTGGAATAGTCTTTTTTTGTTGTTGCTTAAGATGGTTTCTAACTGAGATGACCTTGAAGTATCCAAGTGGCAGCCATGATGCAAGCTCGCCAAATACTCCAAATGCTCAGGAAAGGAGATTCAATACTTTCTTTCTTATCTACTTCAATATAGCATACACGCTGAACCATCAAGCAGATAATGCTGTACCACAACTCCTTGCGACACAAGCGTGAGTACAGTCTGATTCTCTTAGCACCGTGGTTGCCTTTTTTCTAAATCCTTACTTATTCTCCTTCACATCTTTTCTTGTCCTCATGACGATTTCCACCGAGGTCAAGCAAAGGGGTTTAGGAAAAGACACTCTACCTAATCCAAATGCAGCCATTGATAATCAGATGTTCTTCTCCTGCTAAAAGAGACTTTTTTTTCAAACTGTATTGATCTCTATCTGACATCAGCTGATCAGGTTGACAATAACCCTTAATACCGCCCCAAGAGGAACCTACTTTAGAGTAAGACGATGTTCAACAAGCGAGACTTAACAGAAAGGCAACAACATGCAAGGCAACCCGTGTGTAACACCATTCTGGTAACTGAGAATACATGAACTGGTAACAAGGTCTTCTTCACCCTTTGAATTTCATTGCCCATGGATAAGTCACCATTAAAACTTCCTCTGCTGTCTAATCTGAACGGGAGCGTGGTGATTGCAGTGGGAGAAGGGTTAGGTCCTGGGACGTACCAGCATTAATCTTTATTACTGGCCACATTCGTTCTGTTAACTACATCCAATCCACAATGAGATGGACCCCGTGTCATGTGGTCCCATTGTGGTTTAGGCATTCAGGCACCAAAAATGTAATAAAATAAAAGTGAGTGGGTGACCTTTCAGAACATAAATGAATCATAGAAGATTTCAGCATGTCAAGTGTGGTACGACATCAGTATGACTTTGTACTTAAATTATCACCTGGTACAGCAGCAGCCCTTCAAAGTAATCACAACCAGGGCAGGAAGGGCTGTGTGACAAGATAACAACACCTTCTGTTTTTGACATTTTAACCGTCAAACCGACATAGTTTAAGGTGTGCTCTGAGTTCAAGGATAGTACCTCAATCCCTCCTCAGTTGTTGAGGCCCTGGTATGCGCTTTTAAAGGCTGGTACTGTAACTGCCCTCCAGATAGCCAATGGTGAGAGACAAGCAGACACTCATAGTAAAAACACAGTAACAAAGTGAGTGAGGAAGAATACAGCATTCTCTGCAGAGGCAGTGGACGAGAGTACCTAAGCTGTTTTTCCCTACATGCTGATCTAAAAAGGTCAGTTTGTAGGAACATTTTAAAAATCCCAACTGACGCTCTGGTTAAAGCGAAGTTCATAATCTTGGGAAGTACAACATTTTCTTTCTGGCGGCGAGTTAGACAGGAAATTTGTGCAGATTTCATCAGCACATCAAATCTGAAGCTGAAGCATGCAGCTAATTTACTCATCTGGTAACGAGGGGAAACGGCAAGCCTGGCCAGGTTACGCAATCTGCCTACCAGCACCTTTAAAGCTAACTGTATCAATGGATCAAACATTTTCTATTTTACGGGAGGAAATGTATCATTTACCACATTAACTTATTGGAGTCTTTGTGGTTGTCTAGCAATGACAGATACACTAAATTGTTACACTGTTATTTTTATTCAAATTAAACAAAGAAGACTATGTGTTAATCAGTGAGTTTTAAAGATGCAGTTGTTTTCAGCATTGATAGAACTAGACTAGCTGTTTCCACCCATTTCCAGTCTTTGTACTAATGATGAAAAGTACGTTTTTGTAGTCCTCAAAACGTTTCTGGAGCTTCACAACTAAACAGTGATGCTGCATTTCCCTAAACATTAGAATTAGATGGGGACCTGAAACAACTGAAAAATAAAAAATAATGTACATATAAAACAGATTCATACATATTGTCCAGTGTAATTCAAGTCTCCTGACTCCTGAGATCCCCAATAAATGTGAAAATATGTTATTTACACCCTTTTAAAAGCAAAACAATTACACTATAGCTGCTGAGCTAGAATTAGCAGGCGCAGAGCTTGACTGAGGGTGTAAATAATGTCTTTTTGAGAAATTGGATCTCTGGTAATCTGCAGACTTCTTACTGGATGAGCTGTACGGCACCGTTTTAATTTTTTTATGAATCAAAACAAGGTCCCTGAAGCTTCTTCAGTTGCTTTGTAGAATTCTGCTTGCAATTTTGCTGAGAAGCTCCAGAAATGTTTTTGTGGACTAGAAAACTTCATCCGACTTTCCATCGGCATGAAGGCAAGTAGATGATGAATAAATTTCCATTTTTGGATGAACTTGTCCTTTAAGCTCCCTGTCTGCATGCTGTAGCCTCACATCTAATTATTCTCTATCGTCTCATTTAACTCTCAACCAGAAAGCAAACAGCACATTTTCAATATACTGCTTTAAATTCCCAAGGGGAAAGTGTGCCTAGAGCAGTGACAGTGTTTGTGTACTGCTAACATTAACCCAAACATCTGTTTCACTGGTTCTAGTGCCTCAGGGTTGAAGCAGAACGGCCCAATCAGGATTCAGGATCTCAGGCACAACTCCTTCCACTGCTCTGGATTGCTCGTCTGGTTGAACTGACTGTCAGAAGCCAAGTACACTCTGTGATTGGCCACCTGCACTTAAAATATCTTTGGTGAAAGTCACCTCCTGGCATTCCCCGACCTCCCTGTCACCTAGCAACAACATAACACAACATGCTAATGTCGTCAGCGTGGTAATGCCCGGCGTAACTCGAAATAGTATACAAAATAAAAATATTCTTTTAAATAGGTATATATAAACATTGCATTAAAAATAGAACCGTATCAAAACACGATCATGAGTTCACAGTCTGTCCCTTAACCTCCAAGCAAGAGCGCCAAATAAACCCCCCGATCTCTACCAGACCTCCACCCAGCTCCCCTCCACGTCCAGAGTTCGTAGGTGAGGTCTCACTGTGAAGACCCTTTACTGCGACTTCAGCCCCAAACTGTTGGAGGACAGAGGGTATGAGTAGGCTTTGCCCAGCACTATACGGTCTCGGAGCAGTTTAAAAAGGACATAATAGTTGCAGCAGAGAATAAGGCCCAGAGACAACGTGTGGTTCCAGCGCTCAGAGCGCAGCAGAGAGTATAACTGGTACAAAACCACACTGGACTCGATCCAGATCAGCAGGTTCAGGATCCGCAATGGCTTGTGGAACAGGAACTGAAGAGAAGATCAGAAAACAAAGCCATGTCAAAGATTCAGACATGTGATCTGCAGGGGGTGGGCATAATAAAATGGACACCTGTACTATGTAAATCATGGCAAGCTTAAACAGTTTTATACAGCCAGTTACTGTATTCATTCGGATTCTGGTCTGATCACTTGCTTAAGATTTTTTTAAGCAAAAAAGCAATGTACATTCTCCAATGTAAGGTTTTTTTGCTTTTATCTGTTTTTGATCCTTATAAACTTTAGTTTAGTGACAAAACATCTGAAAGCATCACCTTTGACTCAGGAAGACTGGGATTGAAATTTTAACCACTTGACATGACATTTATGGACTGAACAATTCATTTAAGAAGAGACGGAAAAAAAATAATTAAAATAACCATTAGTTGCAGCCCTACATTAAACAGGCTTGCTGGTCAATGTGTACCTTTAAACTAACTTAAATTTATTGCAGACCATATTAAGTAAAACTTGTGTTCAATTAGCAATTACCAAACTACCTTCAAGCTAGTGTTTGAACTGCTGTGCTGCTTGTTCTTCTCTGCTTTTTTTTCTGCTATTTCTTTACAAAATCGCACTAAAATGGACAGATTGAGCCATTTGATGCAACGCATTGCTCTAATCAATTATTGTGGACTTGACATAATCAATGTCACATGGGAGAGCTACAGTTTTCTGAGGATAAAAGGATTTAACAGTAATTCCAGTGACTCTTGGGGCATCTTCTCATCTCTCCACCATTTTGAATTTATGATGCCATATCTCAAAATGAAAAGAGATACAGGGACAATAATACAATAGAATTGCGGGTCTGCCACTTGGTGGTTTGGACACGGTACTTCAGCTTAAATGGTAAATACGGTCTTCAAAATATCTGTCCACTGCAGTTGACACCATGCGTGAAAAGGATGTGGCTGTGTGATCAAAGTACAATTCTGCTGACGTTAACAACAGTGGCCTTTCACATGTGTGACAGAACATTTTTCCACTTATATGCTTCAGTCAAACGCCTCAATGGCTGTGTACTGCACTGTAACAATGTTCTTACTATTGTGAATAATGTACAGGCTACACCCAAAGTCAATATATATAAAGCAGAGGTACTCACATAAAACCTTGCATGAGAGACATCAGAGGGCAGAGCGACATTATAGGGCCCAACTGCCTTATAAAGAGATCGACTGTGTCGTACCAATACCCCCTGAGGCCAAATGGTACTTTCTGACCACCTGTAAAACATAAACACCACGGTTATACACAAAACACTGACAGTAATTATAAAAACTCTGTGTGTGTACAGAAAGATCCACTCACACATGCTGAGGTGCATTGCTGTATGAGCCGTGCTCCAGTTTCTGCCAGCGGCCCAGGTGAGCTGCCGAGCGGTGAAGCAGGTCGCAGTAGCTGGGGGGCAGCAGCTGACTCATCAGCATCACAAATGCATTGATCCACACCATTATCAGATGCTCACATGACCAGCGCATGTCGTAGTACTGGGTGCTCTGCGGAGACAGAAGTACAGAATTAGAGACAGAGAAACTCAAGAGTACAGGCAAGATTGGAGGAAGCTTGTACTGAAGGGATGGTGGAGCAAGAAAGCAACCTCAACAATACCGCAAGTGGCCAATACCAACCTTGACAAAGCAGAGAGGCAAGAAGGCGACATAGTAAGCACTGAACAGGGAGTTGAACAGCACTTCCTTGATCCGCCGGTTGAAGTCGCTCTTCAGCTCCTCCACCTCTGCACGAATTAACTCCGGCGTGTGCGAGTGTGTGTGTGGTGGACAGGTGTGAATAGGCATGTGCGGGGGGCTGGAAAACTGCTCTCTGAGGTTCTCTCGCAACAGGAAGAGGAAGTCACGTGGGCGAAAGAACGGGGTCTCCGTTAGTTCAGTCTGCTGGTGGTCGGCTGGGTAATCGCAGTCAGACGGCACCGTTTGGCTTTTCCCCCCCTCCTGATGGAAACAGCAGAGCGGGACGTACACACCAAATCTGGCATGGGAGGGAGAGAGAGCGGTGTGCGGACAAGGACAAAAGAACAGAGCGGCGAGTTTTAGTTTCAAATGATTGCAGGATGAAAAGGAGATGTATGATGTGAAAAATTCATGCATATTCAAAATGTTGGCAAACTTTACAGGAGGGTCCACAACTTCCATTGCCACATAACTTCTTTCTTGTGAATGTTTTGTGAAGTTTGTGGAACTTTTTATGGTGCTTTTTTTGGCCAGGGCTCCCTTTGTAAAATATCATTTGAATCTCTGAATTATAAAATGAAGGTTAAATAAAAATAATTAAATAATATCATAATTTGCTGAATTTAGTTCAATTCAAATTCTACAAAGACAACCTGGGTCAGGTGTTATGACAATTGTGGTTCATGCGCATCAAGAAGATTTCACATGTGGGGTGGCACAATAGATTTCAATTTGGCTACAAGCCATAAATGTGTATGTGCATGCAGGTGAGTTAAAGCATCACTATCCTATACTCATAAAAGAATGGTCATAGTCCAACTCTGGTACAATGCATCAAATGGCAACATTTACTGTTCAATATTGTACATGGTCCCTCTACAAATAAAGATGAATTAAACTGAAGTAAATCATCAACTTGGAAGTGCCCGTCTCCACCAAAAATATGGGCAAGCAGGTGGAGCATCAAAGCAGTAACACCCTCAGTTATGCATAAATTTAAGACTTAATATTATTTAAAAAGAGAGAGTAAGATAAAAAAAAAAATCCCCCCTCATACACTCAAAATTGGCTATAGGCACCAGAACTCTTCTTCTTACCAGGCTGTAAATACATTTACTTCTGCTGTAAAGTTGAGCTTTTGACACTGGGCTCTTATAGGCTCGATTCCCTTTAGGAGCATTTGAGGAACTGCAGTTTTGGGGAATTTTTGTATTGGCTTCATTTTTCAGCCCCAGAGGTTGCAGCTTGGTCACTGTGCTTCAAATAAATTGCTTATTTGATTGCCAAACAACCGACCAAACCCTACATCTGTACAACAGTGGAAGACGGGGCTACATTCAAGAAATTCTTTTCAAAAACAACATTTTTACATCGCTGCACAAAATGAAGTAGCGGAGGTGAGAAAATAAGCAGAGGCTGAACTTCGCACAACTCCTTCAGCTTATGTGTAAACAATTACATCTACATTTATCCCCATTTGTATGATTCATTACATCTTACACCTCCGGCCTTTTGTCCCTTCAACTGGGGCCTTACACAACAGGTGTAAGTACTGTCGCTTTCGTCGGATGACAGCCTGTATAAGCACATCCTGGCCTTCAGAGGGTGGGGGTTGGCGGTTAAGAAAAACTCACGGGTATCCCAGGAAGAGCAGGTTGAGCACAGAGTGGTTCTTGCAAAGGTTGACCAGCGTCCAGCAGAGAACCCAGCCACACATGGTCAGCAGGCTGAGCCGTGCTGCTATCAGAACCACGTAGCGGAGCAGTGATCCACCGCTGCTCTGAGAGACCTTGGCGAGACAGATGATAGAATTAACTCAGAGCTTGCAGAGATACTGTGGCCCTGACTCTGCCCTGAGTAGGGTTTGATTACTATAGTGATATGTGGTCTGAAGTCTGTTAGCCGAGTGGATACAGGTCTGTGCGTTTACCTCTGAAACTATTGTCCAAACAAGCCTCCTGGCCAACATGACGGTGATGAAAATAGCCAAGTGGTAGTCCATTAGATGAAAGTTCTGCAGGAGCAAAGCAGATCATCAGTTTTCCATGAAGACATTTTCAATTTGTACATATTAAACCTAGACCTTAACCTGCCTAATAAAAACCTTTTATGTTCCCCAAAAAATAAAGAAATCAGTGTATAGGATATTTTTCTAAAAATAAAAAACTGCACAGAAAGTGAATAAAAAGCAACTTATTTTGCTGCAGTAAAAAACAAAAAAGATATTTAAATATCTAAGTTACAATTCATAGCTTTTTAGAAAGACAAGGCAGTGATTTCAAGTCTCCAGAAACAACGTGGCAAGTGTGTGAGTTCTTACAAGCGAGGTAGAGGCAGCAGGGTGGCTGTATGGGTACCACCAGACCGTCCTGTAGATGTTGATGTACTGGACAAACAAGGCCACCAGCAAGTAGAGAAAGAGCAGGAACTCAAACAGCAGGCTGCTATCCAATGGCAGCTCGGGAATCCTCGAGTGGCGGACAGGCTCTGGAGTGATGAGGGCCGAGAGAGGGGGCGCGGACAGACCCACCGAGTTACTGCTCCTGAGAGAAGACATAGATATTACAAACTCATAGACAGATGTATCTGCGATGCAGAGTTTGTTTAGAACAATGTGTCACATCACACCTTCTGCAAGTTAAAATAACAGAAACATTTACATAAAAACAGTTTCTACTTCTCCAGCACTGTAAATTAATGTTTTTTTTTCATGAGCTCTTATTGTTAAAGGAATTAAAGGAACAACTACAGATAGTAGTTACGTTTTCATCATCAGTCAGCCGACACACATGGAAATGATTAATATGTGAATGCTGAACATGTGTAGGTGATGTCTGCTGTTTCCTCCCAACTCCCCACGAGGAAATGCCTTGCTCAGCTTGGCAGGGAGAGGGGAGGGAAAACACCAACATCCCCCATAGGTGAGGATGCCTCAGGGTCTGCAAGTGGATGCGGGTGTGTAAGTGGAGCTTTTGAAATACTGAATGAATAGCAGCAGAGTAGCCACTGATGGCTAAAGTGGACTGTCGTGCTTAAACATTAGCATCAGCTATGCAATGAGAAAAGTTAACCCTATCAAGTTTGCTGCCAAAAACCAGCCTGCAGGTCTGACCTTAATCGTTTTTTAAATTTAAATGTTTTATGAAATTGTGAAAAAAGTTCAATTATAGTCTAAGGTGACATCTTCAAATGACTTTTTCTGAGGGACTCAAAGATGGTTTATAATGGGAAAAATCACAGTATTGTCAAATAAATGTCCTTTTCTTACATTAATCAACTAATCATTCAACTCTTGTAAGAATGACCAAAACTAAGATTGGTTAAGATTAATTTATCTAATTAATACAGTTTCTGAAACTTTTATTTCAAACAAAGTGGACAACAAAGAGGATTAAAGCCTTACTGTCACAAGCTCTACACTGTGAAGTAAAGGGTTGTTCTACAGACTGTTCAGATAAATCGTGTGTCGTTATTAAAAATCATTTTAATTCATCAGTGTGCTCACCTGTTCCTGAGCCCTGTACCATTGCCAAGGTTGCCTCCAACCAGAGTCTGCAGGGACGGCAGAGCAGAGCGACTTAGCTGCTGTCTGCTGGGACCCCTGCGACCTCCTGGCATGGTCGCCAGTTACCGTGGCAACCACGCACGCCGCCCACCAACCAACAGCCGCTGGGACTTCCCTCGTTCTCCTCAGTGAGCCACCGTGTACAGCCAGGCCACTGCAGAGGAAACCAAAAGACAAGAAGGTGTCAGAACGAGAAAAGTAAAGATTAGATCAGGGAAAAAACAAACAGACCTGAGGCTCCATCAACATTTAGAAAACTACAGCAGAGTTCAAAATTAAGCATTTAGAGACCAGATCAGTCCCAAGGTATTTACTTTACATGACAAACAAGTAAACAGTAGTAATTTTAATTAGGCAAGGATTATGTAGCACTGGTCGATTTTTTATGCAAGCTGTTTCTTATTATTTTATATCTATCTTAGCATCAGCAAGGTCCCATTAAGATACAAAACCTCTTCCAGTGAATGCGTTTGTTAATCAGCAAAATTGCTTCAAAATATATTAGATATCTAAAAAGGGGAAATTACTGTACTACAGTACTACTGGGCTATAACTTAAGCATCTGCTTGAAATACTTAACATGTTCTATCAACGCTGCTATGGACAAAAGATAAAGCCAAACAGATTTTTACTGCGCTGTGCAATTTGTGTGTCCTTGAAAAAGCCACAGCACCTGTGACACAGCCTCATGTGAATCAGCTGTATTCTGAAACATGTAAACACCTTTATGTTTATTCACAAGAGGCTTAAAGAAGCAAACCGATGTCAAAATTGCTGTATTCAAAACCAAACCACTTGTCTCGTTTGGCACCGCTTCCATCAGTCCCTATCAAACTTACTTTGGTTGGCAGACATGACAAGTTATCATGACAATAAACCATGTCAGACAGCGGTACATCTCAACCCTCTTGAACCTGACAGGGGTTTCCCCAGGAAATTACTTATCAGGGGTGGTGAGCCATCCATATCCTGACGCATCTTGTTTCATGATCAATTTAGTTAGTAGATGACTTCCAAAAACAACAGACACACTAATTTAATACATGGTGCTCGTTGTTTGAAATGTTTAGATTAGATTTTGTGAATGAAGATTTATTTATGATGTAAAAAGAGGTTGTGTTTATTTCAATACTGCACTTAATATAACACTTGCTGGTTTTCTTAGCCATATATGACAGAATTTCGCTGGGCTTTGGAGTGTTTGTCGGATAAAATACATTTTTGTTTGGATTTGTTGGTTTGATTAATTGCCATCTTTCAATTAATCGTATTTTTTCAAGACAAAATGTCAAACATTTGCATTTTCCAGCTTCTTCTCTGCTTTTTTGCTGTCACTTATGATAGTAAATTAAGAGTTTTTGGATTCCACAATTTTAGTAATAAATTAAATTATTAAAAATGATGATCATTGGCAGATTAACTGATAATAAAAACAGTTAGCTGATGATTTTAGATCATGATCACTATCAAAAGGCACCCAAAACAACTTTTCAAGTGAATTGTAGAGATCCGGTTATAAATGTTCTCTTAATTGTGCCTCCAAATTTTACATAACCTCATTGACAAGCAGGTCTGTTACATAAATAAACCAATAGAGTGATGTAGTAAACTTACCGATTTATAAGTTGGCCAATATTGGCCGATCACAGTAATATATATATATATATATATATATATATATATATATATATATATATATATATATATATATATATATATATATATATATATATATATCGGATAACATGTCGAACATTATGAGAAGATATAATAAAGAGACAGATGCTTGGATATTCTATAAATCATTTAATCCCCAGAGAAGTTTACTCTTCCAGTAATCTGTCATTTTGGACAACAGAGTTTATTTTTAAACTGTAAAATATCCTGCATCCATTTCATGTCTTTGTTAGAAGTGTCTGATAACCACATTTAAGGTGTTGTTGCAAAAAAATGTTGTTTATCTTCC
This sequence comes from Diplodus puntazzo, assembly GCA_963678695.2. Classification (NCBI taxonomy): domain Eukaryota; kingdom Metazoa; phylum Chordata; class Actinopteri; order Spariformes; family Sparidae; genus Diplodus; species Diplodus puntazzo. The sequence goes on from OZ023155.1 coordinate 22,229,199, forward strand.
AATAAATCGTAGATTTTTACTCTCTAATGTCAGTATCGACATTGGCACCTTAAATCAAGTATTGGTAGACTCTAAGGCTGACTGGACTAATTACTTCCTGTGTCTCATCCTTTAGTGATGTATTGTAAATAATGCCACGTGAGGAAAGAGCAATCTTTGATGCAATATTCTCTTTTAATGGTACAAATGGAGAAATGGAAATGGCGTGCTGTTTAATTGGTTTGCATTTTACAGAGAAACGTTTCTAGTCTAACCACACTTGATATAAATCGTATGGACAAAACATTAGACACTCCACTCAGTATAATGCATTAAAGCTCTACCACTACAGCCTCTAAATGGTCATACAGTAGAATCAACATCTCTTCAAAACAGTTTTGACATACACTAAACATTTTAAACTCCATGAAACTGGGATTTATTGCAGGACTCTTGAATCAGACTGCATTTATTTTAGTTCAAAGCTCTTAATAAACTGGAAACTGAGTGAAGAGAAACTGAAGTAATTAGCTGCCCCCGAGGTTTCACTTCATAGACAGTGTACCAGACCAGAGAGCAGTCCTGAAGGCTTCCTGGTGGCATCACTCCTGGCCAGTGTCAAACCATTTCTTAACAAAGCAAACACACTACAACTACCCAGAGTTTCAGGCCTGTGTATGTGCAGTCTGCCTGCTTGAGGTCCTGGAAGTGTTTGAAGACAATTTCCAAGTGTATGTCCATGTCAAATAACTGACAAGGAGTATGCTGTCATTCATTCAATAGCTATCATATGTTTCAGTGCAAGAGCAGTGAAAAGATGCTGTCAGAATGCTTTTTGCAAGGATAACTGACAAAGTCAAATACTGAATGTGTCAACACTACCTGGGTATTACACCTCAGCCACTCCTTGGTGTATCAATAAATGTTAAAAACGGGCCTTCCTAGTCGTGGCTCACATTTAACCTCAACATTAACATCAACAATGGCTCTTCAGGTATACCAGTTAAGTACAACGACAAATAATACTGACACACCTAGATGAAAAACAGCCATTGAGAACAGATACCTAAAAAAAGACTCTGGTAAAAGTTGAGGTACCAATTTAACTTCCTTACTTGGGTAAATGTAAGAATGTATCCCTCTGAAGGACATTTCTGTGCAAAACTAATGACCCTCACACCATATAAACTCAATTCAAAGGCTAATAAACTTAAAAAGGTAGACTCAGTCCGAGCTGATCGTAAATGCGCCAGAAAGATAGTTGATTGTTGAGTCTCACTCCTAGATGGTCACATACTGACATTTTAGGTTGTGAAGGCACTGTAAATAATCAATAATCATCTCCTCAAATGCATTAACAGTAACAAGCGCTGTACTAAAAGGCCTGTTTTGGAAATGTAAATGGCAGAAAGAAATGTGTAGAAATGTAGGGAGTGAAATTAAAAAGTAAATAAATACTACTGAGTACAGATACCTGAAAAATCTACTTAAGTACAGTAACAAAGTATCTGTTCTATGTTACTTCCAACCTCTGGTTTTTAGGCAGAAATGCCGACAAGTCTCTCGTTGCAGCTGCTTAAAGCTGAGGATCCGCTCTTTATGCGATAGTGAACAGGACATTTGTGTGTCTCCTGGACTGTGGTGGACATTTATTTCATAATTTTCTGCCCATTTCATAAAAAAAAATCTATGATGAAAAGAAGTCAGGACATTCAATGAAGTCCCATCTGAACTAGTAGTGCAACCATACGTCATGCTATTACACAATGATATTATGTCCTGATGGACATGAAACTTAAGGTAAATATGACTGATAAAAATACAAATAATGGCTTTATGTTTTTGATAAGGATCATATATCAGTAATGAATTAATTTTTTCTAGTAGCAAAATGTGGCATTTTCATTTAACACACATATTGTTATGAGCTCACAAGGTTTTATTTCATGTATTGACCTCAACTCACGGTTTATCACATCTTTTAGCACTGTGAATTATGACCGGTCCTAAGTATGAACTGTTGGACTTACTTTTGCACACTGACCTCGCTGATTTATGGTGCAAGTGCTTGTGCACAGTAGCACTCTGTGCTCACTGGATGCATGTCGGCTGTTGTGGGTACATCCAGGGCTGTCTGGCCAGCTGGATATTGTTTTGGGAAAATTAATTTCAGTATAGATTTAGACCATAAAGGAAGTCATTGAATGATTTATGGAGACGAAGATCTACACATATTCATCAAATGTTGTTTGCTTAATTCTTTTCATTGTTTGTAAATATTCATTCATCTGTCTGGTTTTCTATTAGATTATTTTTTGTTATTTGTTTTTGAACTATTATTCTTGTCTGTCATTTCTTGTTCTTTATGTACTGGAAATAAACATTTCTATATCATAACTCTCATCTGAACAAGTGTAGCTGTAACTAAAACCCACAACATTTGATACAATCTCTTCTCATCACTGTTGAGTGGGTTTGAAAAATAAAATTCAAGTAGTCCCGCCCCAGTTCATCAGCCAGTAACAGGCACCTAAAGTGGAGCACAAACCTGAGGCAGATAAAATCCAGCCTCTGTGTATATCAGCATTTCCTTTCTACAGATAAGACTTGATGGAGATGATACTACAGCATGCTCTGTAGACAGCATGAGCCCAAATATTAAATATATCAAAGTGGAATCTTCAACAGGAAACAGCCGTTAACACACACACACGCGCGCGCGCACACACACACACACACACACACACACACACACACACACACACAAGCACACACTTTGAGTTGAAAGTCAAGAGTGAAAACAGGAACTGTGACATCGAGAAATTAACTAGAGTGGAGGGATTGCAGGATGGTATTTTGCCATTTTGTGGAAGTGCAACACGTTTCTGGTTTTCACCACAAGTGCTTAAAAAGTGTAACAAAAAGCGACAGAGCAGCGGGAGAAAGGTGTTTGAAAACGTGGCTGTGTTGAGCTGGTGTGTTTGTTGGACTGCACTTACTTTTCTTCGGGGAACACTTTGTTAAGAGCTGGGTTTTTTTTTTTTTTGTTATTGCAGGGACCTGCTAAGACATGTACTACAGCTGCCTGTCTGAATCATGACATCAGGCAGCGTTGTCATTTTGTCCACCACGGAAACTTTGAGCACACTTTCGCAAAGACGTTGAAAATAGACAGACTGGAGCTAGTAGCTAGCTATACGCTTGCAGAATCAACGCTAGGGAGTTTAAAAAGCTGTGTAAAGCCACGGCTACTCACACAACATCGACAGCATACGGAGGGGTGAGCTGAACGAGGATGCATCAGTCAGTTGTGTGGCTTCCAGCCTGTCGAGTCCAGACAGCACCGAGCATTTCTCCTCCTTCCAGCTTCAATATACCCGACTGCACTGCTGTGGCGAGGAGCTACGACGGCACCGGCGATACTGGAGGGTCGCTTTCTCTCCGGCTGTAAACATATAACGGCTTTAAAAGTTAGCCCTGGGCTTCACGAGCAACAGTGTAAATGCGTTGCACAGAGACCGACGTGGCAAACCCGCACCTCCTCTCAGTGTGACGTCATCAGAGCGCGACTTAAACAAGACTGCACTGCACAGTCGCAGTTTGACAAACCACACACGGCTGGTCTGGAGTCAGTGCCGCTCACATCCTTTCGACTTTTGACAATGGTTATGTATTTATTATCAATGACATTTATCGGCGTCTTTCAACTAGCATTTTTCCATTAACAGAAATAGCCAACGTAGCATTTGTATTACTAGTTAAGCTTATTTGTTTATTATGTACATCTGTGAATGTATTAAAGGGAAATCCACCACTTTTACAGGTCTTTGGGAGTTCCACTGCATTATAAGCAAAAGTAGTGTAAAGCATTGTGTGGCTCTAGAGTAAGCTGCTTGCGTCTGATAAAGTATTATGTAACTTGCATTTGCTGTGCAATTCTCCTTGTTAAAATGTGTATAACTCTCACACTCAACATTAAAACGTTGTTCCCTTCATTTTGAATTTCGCTATTGATTACCTTTTCTTCTCTGAGGATTGCAGTCCGTATTATTTATTTAACACTCTGCCAAACTTCCAAAGTTAGGTGCACCAGTGAAACCAGTTTAAGAAGTTAGTGTTGAGTCCTGATTGGCAACTATTTTGGTTATTGATTCATAGTTTTTTACTGAGGTGTACACACAGTCTTTACTGAAATAGAAGTAAGAAATACTTGTGTAACAGTACACAGGTACAGATTAAACTTCTTTACCCCAGTAGATCTATAAAAAGCATCCCTCTGAAGGACATTTCTGGGCCATTTCTGTGCAAAGCCAACTGAACCTCACTTCATGTTAACTATGAAACTTTAAAAATCAGCTGCTCATAACCATTTAGCAGATGCTTTTGTCCAAAGTGACGTACAGTAATTTATACACTGGTGGTGGCTGCAGATGCCACCCAGCACACCAGCAGCGGTTTAGGGTTCAGGATCTTGCCCAAGCATATTTTGACATGCAGACCAGGGGAATTGAACCAGCAACCTTCCAATATTAAGACACTGACTCTGCCCCTGAGCCACAGCTGCCCGTGCATGAACACACCAGAAAAATAGCTGATTGTTTAATCTCATTCCCAGGGCATCAAAGATTGACATTTTGGGTTGGTGAGGCATTAAAAATATTAGATAATTCCCCTCAGACACAGGCACAGCCTCCAGTGATGTCACTCAGTAGCCAAGTTGCATTGTGGGTATCTAGGGAGGCAGGTGTTGAAAAGGAAGAAGAACACCTGGAATAAAAAAGGTGATATCTCTGGTACTGTTGTATCAGCTCTGATCTTTTGTCTTTAGACTGTCCGTAATGAATCACAACAGTGTTACAGGAGACAATGCTGGAGTAGTGGACTGCTTTTTGCTGCCTACATTACCTACAATGCAACTTAGCTACCAAGTGATATCACTGGAAGCATTTTATCGGATTTCATGCAGCTTCCGGCCGGGATTTGAGAAATACTGAGATCCTGCCCCCCACCCTCACATCAAGGATATTTTGAAGACTATAGTATAAATACATATCTCCTCATTTTGACAGGAACAATAATTTGGGGTTGCACTTAATACACATAAATCAGGAATCATGAATAGGTAACAAAATCAATATGTGGTAAGAACTATTATACAACAATAAACTCTGAACTTCCTTTTACAGTCTCTTTGAAGTCCAGGCCTTTCTTACAGTTTTATTAAAATAAAACTTTTAAACAATCTGAATTTATTACATACACACACACAAAAAATGTATTCAATTAATTAGTTTCATGTAATCTAGCTTTATAAATCTTTGTGGCTGTATCGTGCAACTTACACAGAGAAGATCCCCCAGTTAATACGCTACAGAGAAGTGCTTCTCCTGCTTCTTTAAAAAGGAGGAACTAATATTCTGCAATGACTCTGAAACTCAGAGCTCACATGTGTCCTAACGACTCCGTACGGAAACACCAACACAGAGTTTAAAAGCCTGCAAACTCCCCTCCAGTTAGTTGGAACTGAGGCAGCCTCCTGGGTGAGGGGTGAAACATCTTCAAGAAACTGAAACAAGTCCAGTTGCCTACAAAACAGCACTCAGAAATACCATGACCTGGATGACTGAGAACCTTCATCAACACTTCATATCCTATTGCAAAATGCACCTCATTTTCTTGTTTTATACTTGTTTTATTATTATTATTGTTTTATTATATAATATATATAGAGATATATACATAGATATATATATATATATGTATGTATGTATGTGTATGTATATGTATGATTAATTGTCAAAATAATTTAGCAACATCCAAAATTTGCCCAAATTCAAGAATTTGTTGTTTATATCTGGGATTTTTCACAATCCTCTGACAAACAGATTCATTAATAGATGACACAGATGATAAAAAGCAAAGTCTCAAGTCCCAGCCATAATCCACGTTAACTTAAAATCAATTGATGTGATGGATCTGTATTCAATTTCCTTGCCAGTTTGTCCAACTCTAATTTAGACAACAATTTCTGCAAAAAATTCTATAATCAAAAAATCACAATGAAGGAAACAGCTTTAGTTTCTTTCTATATAAAACTGATTACCATGTCACGGTAATCTGGTTTGATGACAGTACACCAATAACAGGTGAATTATTACATCAAAAACAACTGTTTGGTCAATTCTGCATAGTTAACTTGGTGTTTTTGTAACTGAGGGTGCAGAGTTCTATCTTAAGCTGGTTGGATAAATGACGCTTGCTACTGAGTGTCAGTTAGAACACAAAAAATCAACACAAGGCAAACGAAGAGGAAATACAATATGAAAATAGCTCACTTGACTAAAAGTGACTTGAGATGTAAGAATATATATAAGAAAGAATATAACAATGTAAACACAATGTTTCTTGTTACAATCATATACCCAAAGTGAAGTCAGTATATATAAACATATGTACATGAAACCTGACAGCTACATAGTGTAAAACCTTTCATTCAATACGGTATACACACAGCTCATCCCCAATGCTCTAGTACTGAATTAAGCGAAGGAGTACACAGCGACATGTGGTGGCTTTAAACAGGCACGACAGCTAACAGGCAGTCCTTACTTAGCAACACTTGATTTAATACAGACTGACAAGAGCTGAACACATGACACAATGTGTTTAGCAACTTTTAAACCACAACTCACATTTGACAACATGCTATATTCAATCTAATATCAATGCACACAAACAAAAGTAAGGGGGAAACAATATCAGTCAATAATATCAGTCAAACTGCATGATAATTAGCATATTAGCAAGGCATGGGACAGATTAGGGCATTCCCCCTGGTAAAATAAGTTTTAAAAAAAGGAAGGGAAAACCTTCACAGTTTTTACATGTTGACCACAGAACAAGAACTACTTGCTGTAGGGCATTCTCACCTTTAAATACAGTTTGATATGTAAAATAGGTGGAGTTATCATCTTTAATACAGTCCAATACTCCGATCTACATGACACTTGCAATGTTCAGTTTTTGTTTGTTTTGTTTAGGATAGGTGTTGATTTAATTGTATGGTCATTTTGGAGCTTGTTATAATAAAAAATAATAATCAAGATTTTTAAAAAAAAAAAAAAACCTCATCTACACAGTGGTTTTCAAGTTAAAAAAGGTTAAGGGTTTACAAGATTACGATCGAACCAGGAAGGAAGCATTTCAGTCCTGCAATAAAAGAATTGGTATGGAAATAAAATAAAAAGAGAGTTAATTGAAAAACCTAAGGCATTTAGGCATGTTGGAAGTAAAAGTCTGTACTCACATTTGTATCTTTAGAAGTGATTTAATGATGCATGGATAGCTGGCTTCTTTTGATTCTTAGCTGAATCACTGACCATTATTTAGCTATTAAATTGAATTTTAATGAATCAACAAAATTGGAACCACATCCATTTGGGGTTAACATTGTCAAGATAACACTAACAGTGGGGGTAGAAATGGAGAAATAAAGCCTAAAAAACAACCCGTTTTACATTCTCGGCTTATAGCTTCAGAAAATACTACAAACCTGTCTTTGTTCAGACTGTGCCATATTGTTGTTCTCTATGTTGTTACTTTTGTCATGCAGCTACTAAGACAAGATCATTTAAAACTGTTATCAAAGTTCAAATGGTAATAAGGACAATAAATAGTTTTGTTATACCCGAAGGCAAAACGTTTATTATCAATATTCTTAATTAAGACAAACTGACTGTACAGTGTAAAAACCAAAACAAATGAAAAAAATACCTTTAAAACATCAGTGGAACATCCAGCACATCAACCACTTTAATTTCATGTGGATGTGATTTTTATTCCACTGCTAACTTCTGAAATTAACCATGATACAAGAACACGAAGAAAAGAAACCAGTTAAGTTTCCAGATGTGTACACTGAAAAAAAGAACCCAATAACCATCGTACAGACCGGTAACATTTACTTCCTATGTAAACACCATTCAACTTTTCCTTATTTACACATTGTGTTTACAGTTATTTAAAAGCACTGAGTGTAAATACTTCAATATGTACAAAAAGGTTGAAACCACTTCATCATCATCTGAACAGAGGCTGATGTTAATGCTAATAAACACCTTTTCCTTCAAAACATTATTAAAACATATACATTATAGTTACTTCAACCTGTCCCGGAGACATGAAAAATAATTTACAAAAATTATAAAATGCTACAAACTTACTTAAGCATTCACATGAGTATATTCATATTTATATGGGTTTTAATAGTAGTTTTTACTGGTTAATTAACTGGCCCTGAGAGTGAGTTCCTCTTCATGTTGTTATGGCTTCATCAAAAAGTAAGAATTATCTGTGTTACAGCAGTACAAATAAAGTGTTTTAAAGGAGAAACTTCACTTGTAAAAGAGACCAGAATAATCTAACAGGAAGCTTTTAGTCCAAATCTCCTCTGAACATTTTAAATTACACTGTTGAACCAGCAGAGGGGAATATTATCCCAAAAATCTGTTGTAGTCACAGTAATGACTGGCTGTTTTCTTTGAGCAATATAAAAAAAAAAGAATATTTGTAGACTACCAAATAGGTCACTTGTGAATCTCTCAACCTCACATTTTATAAATCCTTCTGCCAGCTTTTCACTTGTGATAAAAAGGTAATAAAAAAGTTTCTTCTTGACTATTTAAATACATAAAATATATGTCATTTAAAAGTTTACAAGAAGCCAGCCAACAAGGCTCCCAGTTCTAGTGAGGTGTGCATGTTCTCTGAAACAGGCGTTTCACAGCTGGAGGGCTCAGATGACGATGCTGGTGCCACTGCGAGAACTCTTGGCCTGAGAGAGACACACTAACTTTAGATTCACTTCACTAGGAATCAGTTTGACTCAGACCGTCTGTTATAATTACTGTTATTTGAATGCATGTGCATTTGTCTTGATGTAAGTGCGTGGCATGAATGTATGTCTATCAACTAAAGCAGCGTGTTTCTTACGGAGTAGCGTTCATTCCTCCGTGCACCTGGTTTGTGTCCAGGCTCGTACTCGCTGTAGGTGGGAGGATTATCAGACCACCCTCCTCTCCTTCCTCCTCCTCCTCCTCTCCTGCTGCTGTCCTCATCATCGGAGCTCCAGGACCCTCTTGAGCGCGAGTAGTTTCCTCTGGACCTGGTGTCAAAAAGGTCATCCCGAGAACGGGAACGGGGGCGGTCCATGCCTCCTCGTTCCCCATTGCGACTCAGCCCATCCAGTAAATCCTGGCTGTGGCTCCTGGGAATGCCTCTAGACCTTGGTGGTGAAGGGTAACGCCGGCCCGCTGCTCCTCGTTCATCACGGCGGCCGAAGCCACTGCGGCTGCTCTCGCTGGAGCTCGGGGGGCGAGTTTTGGGTGCAGGTGGTGGGATTCTGCCCTGTTCTCTTATTGGTGGCAATGTGACGACACGACGCTCCATTGGGCCATCATCAAGGGCAGAGATCATGCTGGGAGGGCCGGGGGAAAATGGGATATTGGAGGTCATGTGCTGTGGAGGAGGTGGGATCTGATGCATGTGGAGGGATGGAGGTGGCTGGGACTGATGGGAAGAAGAAATAGATAGAAATAACTCATAAATACAAATGACAACCACCACTTGCACATTTCAGTGAAATTTACAGCTACAGTATAAACCGTTTTGGCAGTTATAAGACAAAAATAATGCTGCAGTTTAACATTTTGTACCAACTGGAAATGACTCAATCAGTGCCCTGACAGATGTAGATGAAAAATAATCAGCAGAATATAACACAAAAAGCTAAAAGATTTTATCCTTTCGCTGTTCAGTGGTTTAGTAATGTTGCTTTGCTAAAAAAATACAAAATTACCCTTAAGGCAAGAGACTAAAAAGAAATATTTCAAACAGGAAATAGCCTAAATATGTATAATTATAGTGGTCGTCATCTATAAATTACAGTGAGACAAATGTGCCAGGATCCAGGTGGCCTACCTGCATCAACAATTACAGTTCCACTCAGCTGTGCATTGCACTGTAAAATCAAGCAACATTTCCAGAGAAGGTGTACTGAGATGTGGTCAGGACCGAGGCACTCACACAGCGGTTATGTTCACGTTTCAAAATAGTTTTACTAAAGTTCATTATTATTCTATAAATGTTACTTTAACAGCTAAAGGATGGCCACACAGGAGGTCACAATTTATATAGGCCATCTGTAGTTTGTATTGTGATTTATTTTCATGAGTAAAATTGTTTCAGAACATCCCACTCGAACCCAGCAAATAACAATTCATATATAGACTTCTTGCTCTGGCTCTGGCAGTCAAAATGTTGCCATGGAAATGATGCAATATTTTTAGGGGTAAGCAAGGAACGCTCTCATGCTGATGTAAGCATGTTGTAAATGTCTAGTTGACCAATCAGATCACTTGATCAGAACGTGTGTCTCTAGAGCTTCTCGGAGAAGTCTGTGAACATTCCTGCCAGAGTCACATAGATGCTTTTTCATCAGCCAAGTTGGTTGTTAAACAAAATTAAATTTTAATTAAATTAAAATTAATCAAAATTAAATGAGAACAAAATATACAGTAATCAGGAATGGCGGTAGCAAGGGTTTACATACAAACAGTTGTGAATGACAGTGTGAAAAAAAATCTGATTTGAGAACATCTGTGTTTACCGACCTGCAGCAGTGGACTGTTCATGTCAATCCCCCTCACCTGGCCCTCCAGGTAATCAAGCATTTGATTGGTGTTGGCAGGTGTGTGGTTGCCGCTGGGAGGGGGCATGCTATAGGCTGAAGACTGAGGAGGAGGGAGGGGCATGGGCTTCATGGGGATACCCTTTCCTGAAACAGATCCTGGAGAGACAAAGACATTCACAAAATAAAGTTGGGTGATACCATGAATGTCCACCTTCAGTCTGAAGGTGTTAAAGCTCATTAACCAACTTACTGTGTAACATGATGTGTGTGTGTGTGTGTGTGTGTGTGTGTGTGTGTGTGTGTGTGTGTGTGTGTGTGTGTGTGTGTGTGTGTGTGTGTGTGTGTGTGTTTGTGTACCTGCATAGAGCAGCGGGTTCATCTGAGATTGATGGCTCATTGGTGCATAAACCGGCTGTCCTCCTAACCAGGGAGCCATGGCCCTCTGAGCCTCCTTCATCATACGGTGCTGCATCACCACTGAAAGATGAGGAAGCAAAATATTCTTATTTATCAATACAGGGAGGCATTCTCTTTGTATTCATGCAACAGAAAGACATCTGCAATGTGACGGAAATGTAAAATTCAGCTGAAGCTATGGACCTTCAGCAGTCTGAATCTAAACTTAGTGTTTTATGTGCAAAATGGTTTCCTTGCTGAGCTCCAGTGGATGATGTCTCCAATGTACTCAAAACAAATTTGATTTGACTAATACAGACTCATGAAGTTTCATCAATTTTACACCGTACAAGGAATTTAGATTTAATCACCCATCACTTATATTGAAATCATGTTAGGAAGCGATGTTTTCAGGGTCAGTATGTACAGAAGGAATGCTTACAACAATAAATAATTTTCGTAATGTACACATTGTCATGTCAGTGTTGTTTTGAGATGGACCTGATAAAAAGTTAATTTATCCCTTCAATGCAAACAACACAATTCAGAATGTGTGTTTTTCTGCTTGTGAGTTGCGTTTTTGTTTGTTGTCTATGTTTCTGACAACAGAAGTTGTGAATTTTATGCCCCACGATTTGGATGTTTTGAATGACTTGTTCAAAAGGTATAAGGAAAAATTCTAGACACAAACATTTGTACGCAAGTGTTTTAGAAAAAAAAATATGTCCCCACGTGAATTGTAAATGCCCATTTTACAATTCAGGATCTGAGAGGATTTGGGGATTTTAAGCCATATAAATAAAATTGACTTGACATGAAAGAATGTTTTTCTCTGGTGTTGTGTCTATTGCCACCTACTGGCCCAGTGTGAACAGAATCTTTTTTAAACGAGGAAACAAAAACATCCATTTAGAAAAATCCCCATATGGGTGTGGACAAAAAGTGTTGGTACCTTTTTCAGGACAGCAGCATTGCTGTGGGCAGCAGGGACAGCGAACATAGCAGCAGCATTTCTGAGGGCAGCACTGGCAGCAGCAGATACCTAAGAGGATGATGAGGAGGAGGGCTCCAATGATGATGAACAACACCGTTAACCAATCTGAGAGAGAGGAAGAAACAGCATTACTGCAGTGTTCACAAAGAAATGGAGCGACAGACATAAATGGGCATTTCTGTTACTGATTTTTGCTATAGCTCCCAACAGCAAACCACACATATTTGAGCCACCTTTCAGGGCTACAATAAAATCAGTGAGTGGATCTTTGACTATGTTTTTTCTTCTTGTTTCTTACGGTAAACAATGAGTTTGACTTCTTTGTCAGAATCTCCAGAGGTGTCTCCAGCAGCATCGACAGCGCAGAAGTACACCCCGTTGTCCCACCACATCACCTCGTTGATCACCAGGTCTGCCTCTGTACAAACACACACACATCCAGTTAAAGAGTGGCAAAGTAAACTCTAAAGCATTTTTAAAAAAAATCAAAGTATCTCCTTGTATTGCAATAAGCAACACATTGGTTAGGGTACAACTAGCAATTTTCATTTTTCATGAACAGTATATGTGGATACATTTCTTAATTATTAATTCATTGTTTGGTCTCTAAAATGTGTCCAAAACTGACAATTTTCTTTTATTTGTCTGACTAACATTCAAAAAGACTAAAACATATTCACTAAACTAAAATAGAGGACTAAGAAAACCACAAAATATGGCAAATAAGTAGCCACAACCAGTGATTTTTTTTTGGCATAACCAATTTCTTAAATTATTAATCAATTATACAAATCGTTACAAATGAATCCTCTGTCACTGGATTAATCAACTTTTCCTTTCAGCTCTATTATGCAGTATGAACAGGCAAAATTGAAAACCCACTATTCCGGATGGTGATCCTGCGTTCACGATACTCTGCTCCCAGTGTTGGCTCGCTGCTTCCTCTCTTCTGGATCACCGTGCGCACCGTCCGTTGACGATCTGGACAGTCATTGGACGGGTCCTGTCCCAGCTGTAGTGCAGACTGGTACGCTGCAAAACCAGAGGCAACACTTTCATTAAAAACACAAATGACAATCGTTCCGGTGATTGGCAACCACCCCATCCCCTTTGTTTTATACCTGCGTGCTTGGTAGGTATGATGATCAGAGCATTTTTAACACTACAGCTGCTATGGATGAGTTTTGACTATCCTAATAGTGACACCAGGGAAAATGATGGAAATAAGTCCAGGCAGATTTATTACTAGTTGGCTCTTGGGGCAATCTCAGTCTGATGGTCAACCCACAACTTTGGTCCAGACTGAAATATCTCTACAGCGACTGAACAGGTTGAGATGAAATTTCCATACGTTGACATTAAAAAATGAATCCTACTGACTCAACTACCTACTTTAATGATTCTCTCACTTTTCATCTTCATGTGTTTTTAAGTGAATTTCCAAATGTCAGCATGCAAACCACTATGTGTTAGCATTTAACTCAGAGCACTAAGTACAGGTACAAGCCTCATAGAGATGCTAGCATGACCACAGACTCTCAGGTCCTCTCATTAATATATTAAAATGCTGAAAAATAAACCAAACAAAAATCCAGAGCAAGAGCCTTTATCAACCAGGAAAACTCACGTATAGCTTTAGTGTCAGCAAGTCCCTACGTCATAATTAAAGGATTACAGTGATTTCTCACATAAACAAGCATAATGAGGAGTGAAATGCAGTGTGGTATTAAGTCTGAAACAATGAGAAGGATGCAATAAAGAAAAACATGTGTGAAAATGTCCATATGTCACAATTTAGGTATATCTTAAATAGTACAAATGTGCAAATAATTCATCAAGCATAATGTTTTAGATGATGGCCTGAGGAAAGAAGGTGAGGGTCGTGGTCCCTAGACCGGTCCCACTTTTTGAAAATCGACTTTGAAAGTCTCGTCTAGGAATCGACTATTTTTCCTCAGTCTTGTCTCAGAAAAAGAGAACTTCAAGACCAGAACTGCAGGGATATCCCAGGATTTAATAACCATTTGATTAATTCTGTATATCATGATGGTTTGTATTAGAAGACGAGTCACCCAGAAAACATGTTGCTTGCACAAAATGGTATTGTGTTTAATGGAAGCTAAAACATGGATAAGGAGTATTCGATAAGTTAGCTGGTTTCAGCTCGTTGATGTTTGTATGCATTTGACTTTTGATTTGACATTTCTCATGGTGCACTTGTGTATATCTACATATGGCAATAACAGAGGTGAATCTTCATTTGCTGTCTGTGAGTGTTTTTATGGCAATGTTGTTCTTTCAGATCAATCTGAGGAGTGCCTGCAAGTTCCTTATTTTATCAGAAGTGTGTCATGTGATCATGATCTGATCAGGGTCTTGACTCCGTCTCAGTTTATGTGATCTTGACTACAACACTGATGTGTTTGACTTATAACTACACAGCTAGAAAGTCTGTTAAACAAGGAGGACTTCTTGATGCAGGAATCATTATTTATTATCATCATCCAAGTGTTTATGGTTGGCAAGAAAATAGTTGGAGTCTACAGTTAACACATTGTCCTATTACTGAAATAAATCTAATATGTAGATGAGGCTGAAAACATACTGGAAGTTTTTTCTCTTTTACACAGTGCTTTTTTCTGATGTTGCTCACTGTACCTGTGGAGTAGTACTCCAGCACAGGGTCCTTGCAGAAGGATTTGAACCTCCAGGTGACCAGAACATCTTGGAGGTTTGCTGAGGTGGAGAAGTCACAGCGGAGGATCACTGAGGCAAACAGAAACGTGCTGCGCTCCTGCTGGGGAACAATCACCTGAATGCACACCGACACTGTGGAGGGACAAGAAACGTGCGTTTACTTCTGCAAGCGCGCAAGAATAAAGCCATCTCATGTGTCCAAAAGATGCAGGCAGCTCAAAGAAACAGTGGCCTGTGTCTTGTCAAAATGCAGGGGGAGGAAAAGTCAGGTAAGGCGGAAACAATGTGTGTGTGAGGGGTTGTTTCTCTCATTACAAAGTGGCAGAACCAGAAAAACAAGTGACACAAAGACAGGAAATAGCTTACTGTGAAACTACCACGCAAACATTCAGAGCCTGGAATGAAACCTGTTGAGTCAAACTACCACTGACTGTGGACAGGTCACAGTGACTCAGTGAAATTAGGTTTCAGTTTAAAAATACAAAACACAACTGGATCATCTGATACCAAGCTGTATAATACTCTAAATAATTATAAACTATATATAAATGATAAAATAATAACTAAAATAACAATAATAATTATTATTAAAATAATGGGGAAAACTCTGCAAAAGAGGCCTTTATTGGCTGTATCTTAGCACATTTCAATTGCATATATTAGCATGAGAGCAGGCTGCTATAAACAACACGTCCATCTCTGTGTCAGATAAACAAAACTGTCATGTGACCGATACCTCCTGTCTGGGTGGTTTCTCGACAAAACTTTTAATCTAACAAACACACAAACAAGACGTCATTTTCAACCAACATGAGGTAAACGTGTACAGAAATGGAAATTACCTTTTAGAAGCGACAGCAGGAGGACCGCGGCAGGTATTCTCTGCATGGTGACAACGAAACTAAAGAAACAAAAACTCCTCGACTGGCGGTGAAAGAAGAGGAAGACGAAGCTTTAGCTCTAAACTGAGCTCAGAGCCAGCTGCTCGCCGTGTCGCCCTGTGTGTTCGCCTCACCTGTGGGTATCTTTGACTCATTCCACAGACCGCATTCATCGTCTCATCTCTGGCCACACCCCGAAACAGGTGCATTCATCCCGGCATGTGACGTAGCCAGGTACACGGAAGTCCCCTCCCCCCAAAACCAGCAGTGGATGACATCAGGAAGGGCAGATGGGAATTTAGCAGCACATAAATAAATAAACAAACAAACCGCGCTATTATGAGGATTTACACTGTAAACATTCGTGTCTCTGGTGCTCACAAATTTGTTCTGTGTGTTGATGCTGCGGGCTATTTAGGACACAGTCAAATTCCAGAACGATTATGAGTCATTCTCTTTTCTTTCAGATACTGGCCGGTTAATTAGGATGAAAGTGTTTAGCAGATAATTGTAAGTCCTACAAAAGCAGATTCAGTTTTTCCAGTTAAAAGT
Source organism: Diplodus puntazzo (assembly GCA_963678695.2). Lineage (NCBI taxonomy): Eukaryota > Metazoa > Chordata > Actinopteri > Spariformes > Sparidae > Diplodus > Diplodus puntazzo. The sequence goes on from OZ023155.1 coordinate 22,245,388, forward strand.
TAATAGTACAAACTCAGAAATATTTATTTTTTCCATTATAGAATAAATAAGCTGTTCTCAGAGGAAATTAAGGTCCCAGAACACTGTGTGAAGCTATAAAGGTGGTAGGGTCCGCCACGTGTAAACAAAGTGAAACACTACTGTGGAATTGTGTCATCCTTTAAGGTCGGTTTGTTTATTCGGTTTCATGAACAAAGATCTTTCTGTAAAATGTTCCTCCCCAACACTACATAGTGCACCTTTAATATGGACTTAATGAATTGATCGAGAGAGAGAGTTAATTTTATAACATCCTCATCTTTTGTCTTAAGTGAAGGGGAAGTAACATGAACCACTGACGTGTGTTGTTTACCTCTTCTTTACACGTACTGACTGACCTGCTGTCATCGGCTAAACGTTGTCTATGTGATGAAGCTGCTGGTTCAGTTTCAGCGCTGCCGCATATTCAGTTTGTACAGATGTGACAGGGTGAACATTTTTAAATCAGTTCTTAAAACAGATTTATATAAAGCTTTTTTTGACTCCTGAATTATGATTACTTATACCTATGTCTGCAGTCTGTATTTATATTTTTGTGATTATTTTTGTGGTACTTTGTTAAACCTCCGCTTTTAAATATGCTGTATAAAAAAGTTATAAATATTATCATTATTAATATGAACATTGTGGGGGCCCTTGTTGCGGGCCCTGACTTTCTGCCCCACCTCTTCACATGTCAGATTCATTTATATGCACACAGGCCAAGCTATATGTCTGTGTTTGTGTATTTGTTTTGTATATTTGTACATCAACACTCATGCAAAGATAAAGGCCGAAGTTCTGTACAAGGTGCTGGTGATTTGACATGTAAAGAACGAGGGGTTTTAAAGGCCCCTGGAGGGGTCTGGGACCCCGACACAGTAGGTCATTTAAAATGTGTATAGAACAGCATAAATGACAGAGATTTAATTCATCAGTTTCAAGAGCAACCTACATACATCATTACTTGACATTGTAGAAATTATCTTTGGGTTATTATGATTTGATATTGATATTAAATCAATATCTTCGCAAAAGCTAGCATGGCCTATTGTGTTTATGACATATTTAATGAAGAAATTGTTCAAGCATAGTAAATATTTTCAGTTAGTTTCACTTTAAGTTCTGTGTTTATTGCTTAAAAGAAGAACTTTTACCTTAGAGAGGAGGTCAGATTCATGAAACAAAGCTTAGAATTAGGCGTAATTAAACAATAAAGTATGACCTACATTTAAACATTGTCATATCCCAATTCAGCAGTAATCGACCAACCCTAGAATCAACCTTTAACATTATACATACTGAGTCACAAAGTATCTTTTGGGTGGAATAAACCTTTTAAATAAAAAGTACTAAAGTAGGGTCCTGAAAGTGCAGCCTCCGCTACTGCAGGAACATATCACTGGGGATGTTTTCTACATTCATCAACCCTTGTGTGTGTCTGAAGTATTACCACTAGATGTCACCCTCAACGTGGTCTAAAACCAGAGCTGGATCTGGATTATTCTGTCAATTCTGTCAAATTCTCTTCAGTTCAACTATAAAAAACAAGCAGTTTAGTCCCTGGAGGAAAGACGCTTTTCAACATGTCCTCCCTAGTAAACGTCTGGGCTCATCTGCATATGAATTGCAGTACTCTACCAGCGAGATGTGCTGAAGTACTTACCGAGCCCTTCAAATTGTCAGACATTGTTATCCCTTTGAGCACTGCACCCAGTCTGCACCTGCAGCCTTTCTTTCCTGGAAACTCTGCCAAGATCCACTTGTTCTCCCTTATTTCCTGTCTGTCCCTCTGCTGAGGCCTGAGAGAACAAACACGACCTCACTCATTGTTCGCTTGAGATGATTGCATGCAGATGAAGTTTAAATTGGCCTAAACACTCTGCCGGCTCATCCAAATCCACATGCATGCTGCAGCTACTGTACCTATGTAGGGTCTTATAATTAAAACAACTGTCTGACTTAAATATGAACACAAATCAGTGATTGAAATGTTCATTTTATTGAATGAAATAGCATTTTTCAATCAAGAACCAAGGGTCTGCAGTGATTTAAACAAAGTGGGAGATAACTAAGTAAATTTACTCAATTATTGTACTTAGGTACAATTTTGAGGTACTCAAGTATTTCCCTTTTCTGCTACATAATATTGGCACTCCACTGCAATTTGCAAATCAGCAAATATTGTAAATTTTACACCACTACATCAATTTGATAACTTCAGTTACTAGTTACATTTCACATTACATTAATTGATTTATTTAATCTGCAATCTGTTTAAAAAAAAATAAAAAAACATTCAGAATCATGTCAGAAAAATGCTGAATATCAGATTCGAAAATTGTCCGGCTGGGTAATCAGTGGACCTGTAGTATACAGTATTTACATGCATGTACAACCATATGTATTTTTTACTTTAACTTGTACTTTTGTAACTCAAGTACATTTATTATATGCTGTCATCAGCAGTTGGTGGCGACCATCCTGACCTACCGTCCCAAAGCGTCAGTATTTGATGAGTTTGGAATGAGACTTAAAAATGGACTTTTCTTACAAATAGGAACTTTAAATTATTTGCTAATCTTCCATCAAGACTGTGTGTTTATGGTTTGATCTGATTTTATAAACAGAGACCAAACAAACCTCCAAATATCACCAGATTTTGATTTAAACTTTAATTGCTGGTAGGTGCGCAGAAGTACCTGGCATCACGTTTCCCCCGGTGAGCCCCGTCCATGTTAACCCAGTGAGGGGAGTGCCAGCAGAAATACAAACAAACCTTTGGCATTACGGTATATAGTGATGTCATGTTTCCTTGCTGATGCCTCTGTAAAGCTCAGGAGGGAGTTGCTCAACAACATTCCTGACATACTCTCAAACTGTGAGTGGTCACTGTCTGAACCAATCCCTCCCATCACAAACAGACACTACATGAGCTCACATGTGCATACAGCCTCTTCTCAAACACACATAGAAGACTACATATAAAACAAGACCCAAAACAATGAGTCTGAATGTGATAATAAAACAATTCCTCTTACTGTGGCTTATTATCAAGTCGTTCCTGCCGTGATGGAAATAGGATTCAACTCTTGAGCATAGGTAAATGAAGTGATCCCATAAAGTAATAGTCCTTCCACTGAACTTCTTTCTTTCCCAAGTAGAAGCACAGAACTGTCATCAACTGTTCCTCAACCTTTATAACGGAAAAAGACAATTTAAGGGGGATTTAATGGTGGAACTTCATCAGCCGCATTAAACTACTTAAACAAATGGTCCACAGGCTGTATAGGCAACCGAAAGTCAGGGAAGGTCTCATTTATCAGTTACAATCCGCTCACATAAGTAAAATTGCTATAAATGGAACATAAAGCCCCCTTAAAGTCCCATCAGATTGATTTTCTCAACAATCGATGGTCCACGGATGGTGACAAATGACTGGCCCCAGGAGTACAGTATAACACTTGGATTGTTATGACTTCTAATGCTTTAAAATGTAAGCAGAATTTCAATGTTGTTGGTCAAACTGGAGTTGATTTTAACCTCTTCATATACTGTTGTGTCGTTGCCTTTAAATCAATATGCTCTGTATTTAAATCTTTATCTGCAAACACTTCAACTCTAGAGTATCATGGAGAAAAAAAACACGATATTTAAAGTAGCAATATAGAGTACCATGAAATGCTAATGCTCAAGTAAAATACAATTGTATTAAGAGGTGTACTTCTAGCTTCTAAAAGGAACTTTGATATTTTGCTGTTTTTGGACTAAAATCAACCCTCCAGTCGACAAAATCAAAACCACAAAATATGTCAAAAACCCAGTGGCTGCATCAGTATTAAACTGAGACTGAATCATAACAAGTTATGAAATCCTGACAGCAGCTTTAAGTACAGTTGTTAAATAAAAGTGCTTCACAGAATTCCACCTCTGTATGTCACATAATTCCTTGAAATAATTACCTTGGTTTCATGATTTATGCTAAGCTAATTTGCTAAGAGGACAGAGATATAAACCCTTCTGGTCTTCATGTTTGCATTATGCCAAACAGGATCTTTAGGAAACAGAAACTTTATGAACTTAAGTGTTGTAAGAAATTATTTATGTGGACGACAGAACAACTGCGACACAGATAACTGTGGCTGAGCTGGCAGAAGTGGTATGTGAGTTTTCACACAGCTGTGCAGTAAAGACAGGCAGTCAGTCTGTGATTAAAACAATGAACAAAGACATGAGTCATACTCAATTACACATTGTCTCCTTTACAGAAAAGTAAAGACTCATTTCTCTCCCTCTCTTTCTCTCTCTCTCTCTCACACACACACACACACAAACACACACACACACACACACACACACACACACTTGTCAGTACCAGACAGCAGAAAACACAATGAAAGAAAATAAAACACTGACATTAGACTTTTCTCGAGACATGCTGACTCAACGCTGATGTAGGAATGTATAAAATACTGCATGGTGTAATGTTAGACAAAACAAGTAACACGACTGATAGAGAATCAGTACGCCAAAGTGTGTTTTCTTTTGTGCATGTGTGTGTGACTGCTGCTGATAACACATGAAGGTGTTGGTTCAGCTGTTGACTCAGCAGCGATAAGAAAAGGCTAAATTACAGTAATCAAATCAAAGACACTTCATCTTATGTACACAGAAAGCTTAGACAAACATAATCGTTTACAAATTACTGCCATCATATCACACTGCACACATAAATAGGTCGAGTTTACATATTTTCATTATGTAGTACAAACAAGTTTTTAAGGCTGTTGAACACCTTAAATGTTAAAAAAAAAATGAATACAAAATGTCTTCAGGTGTTAGTCCCTTGGAGAAAATAGTTACTTTGTGCAAACTAACATGTTTTAATAGAAGATGAAAACCTCCACTGACACACAGGGTGGAGACAAAATAATGTTACAGCTTCATGAATGAGGACCGTGACTTGTTGCAACACATGTGGGTCATACAGGGTCAGGGGCCAGGCTGCAGTATTACTCCTCACCCATATCAATCTGGTACTTAGTCAATGCAGTTTTGGTTTACACTGCATGTTGTCATGAATTTCAAAATGATTTCCATTAACCAAATACATTTATGACCTAATGATCCTCTCCCAGTTTATGTTTTGCCTAAAAAACTTCATTTAACTATAAACAAATAAACATCTAATCAATTGACTGAATTATTTTCTAGCTGAGAAAAGGTCATTTACATTTATGACTAAGTCACTTAAAACAACATTAGTTGGTTTCAGGCCACACAGCGGCAATAGAAAAAGCTGTAAACATGTTAGGATATCATCCTCTAAAGCTGTTGGGGGAAACGTTACGGCAAACAGTTGCTTATTTACATATCCAGCAGTTACAGGGCAACATTATCATTGATTTGGAGTCATGATTCTGTCCACCTGATGAAATCCGGTCCAAAGTTAAATATTCACTTTCATTTTAGTTTAGTTTTGGAACAAATGCTCCACAGTTTTTATCTGCCAAACAGCAGAAAGACAAACTGCAGATCAAGCTCTTAACTTGATCATGAAGCACTGCAGCAAGGTTTATAGGAATCAGAGAAGCTAGTCGGCTTCTCACAGAGACTCTCCCCACAAGTACCTGTTTAAAGGTACAGAGTATTAAAACAAATAGGTGCAAGCGCCTGTTGTTGCCTTGCTGTAGTAACGCTTAACGTTTGTGCATTTTAGAAAGAGTGAACCAAAGTTGCAGGCTGCAAAATTAAAACAATGAGAGGCTACAACTCTCTGTATAGTTGCGGAGAACTGCATAATTGAACAACTGTCAGCACCAGTGAAATTGAAGCATTTAAGAGTCAGCAGCCTTTTCCCTGTCTGCATTATTTTGTCCACTTTAGATACATATCATATCAACATTTGGTCATATTAGTTACTAATTCCAGCGTTAGTCAACATTAAAATCTCCTTGCAAAAGCCTTGTGAATCAGGCCCTTTAGTCCCTGAATATGTTACTGAATGACACAAGTGAAGCTACAATATGTCCCGTACAATAATGGTGTTGTCATATACCTTCTGTTCCACCACTGAGCTCTTTAAAATGCAGATATCTCATCAAATGGAAATGAATGCGCTCATTGTGCTGGAAGCGTAAAGCAAGTCTCTCCGTCTCAGAGCCTTTTCTATAGAGACGATGGGAGACAAACAGTGTCCTGCTGGGCGGGACAGTCCAGGTCATAGACCCAGTCTATATCAGTTCAGTGTTAGTCCAGCCGAGATGCATATGAGGCAGTCGGTGACAGAAACTGAACAGTGGTGACTTCATCGTTCAGTGACGTCACAGACAGGAACCCCAGTGACAGCCTCGATAGTAAAAGTCTGTAGTCCGTGTCTTCATTCAGCTTTCCTTCAAAGATTGCTGTTCTTTACATAAATCCACACTCTGACATTTCTGTCATCAGCTGACATGCAGTTTTTTGCAGAGTCTGTTTGAAGTGCTCAGTTTGAGCGGCTTTCAGACGATGAGGGAATCCCGACTGAGAAGAGTGCTCTGGTAAAGATAGAAAAAAAAGTTTACACCAAAGTATGAAGATCTTTTTCAGTAAAATGAGAGAGCAAAGTGATAGTAAACATTAGCCAAACGGGGTTATTATGGTGGAATAGAACCTGGGACAAAGTGCATTTCAACTTCTTTGTTCAAATTAACTGAATATTTGATCAAAAGCAAGTGAATCAATTGATCTTAAACAGGACGTCTTTGATGCTGAAATCCTATTTGGCCCAGGTTTTATCAGGGAGGAGACAACCAGTTATGATTGTTATGGAGAGTAGTTGGATACAGAACAGAGTTTTCTACCTAGTTTTCACTGTAGTAGCTTCTGAACCTGACCTGTCAAAGGTACAACAACAACACTTACTGTGGACCTACAAACTTTCTCAACCTTAGAGTTCATGATGAGTTTGAGTACTCCAATGCTTTTTTAATATCAGCAGATTTAAAATACATCATCCAATCCACATGATAACTTAACTCTCTCAGTGCAGGGCTTATGAAAATTTCAGGGGTCTCAGTTTAGTTTTATTTTCAGAAATATTTTGAATAAGCACGAACATTCATTTGCATCATCTTGAAAAAGGGATAAAATAAAAAACCTAATCTTGGATCACATCTAAATGTTCAGAAGAAAGCCTGACTAAAGATACTGACTAAATAAACTTCATATTTAAAGCATGTGTATACTTACCTGCAGCTTAAAGCGGTAGTTTAGTTTGAAGGCAACTCTGCCATTTTTTCAGGTGTAGTACGCTTAACTTTGATCGCTTTGTGTTCTTATGTTAATTATGAGCTTAGCCTCTTCCGGCTTACTTCATGGATGTCCACAGGACATGGAGGACATCTATAGTGCTGTATACATTAAGCTTATCATAATTACCACTAACTACTGCTACTTAGTGGAATAACTCCAGGAACATTTGAACCAGATTTTGTGCCCCTTTTGTGCATTCTTGTTCGAGATTTTATGGCATTTGAAAACAAGAAACTGAGATCTGTGACTGATAAAAAATTGCAAAATTCTTTTGAAGAAACACTTGCTTTTTAAACTTAAACTTCACAAACAAGAAAGCAACAACAGAATAATTCTGTTGTTTTTTGTAGTTACTGTTGTGGACAACCCATTTGATTAAGTTTATTTAAATCTGCTTTGAGCCGTGATGACACAATCAGCAAATCAAATTTTATACCTATTGTTTACTTGTTTGTTCTCACATCATTTCTCTCTCTCGGGACTGACTGCTCTCCTTGAAGCAGCTACTGGGTCTGTGTAAACCAGTCAGCCTCCTGCAAGCGTCCGACCAATAGTTCCAAAATCATCAGAAAACTACCTGTGGTGTCAGGACTTTTTTCTACCTGGAACTATCATGTAAGAACTAAACTGATCTCTGGTTTTACAGTTTAATGCAGTTTGCTTCTTAAGTTCCTCGAAATGTTCTTCAGGAAAGGTCTAAGTATACTCCCTTAAAATCACGGGAATACAACACTGAGTGTTAAAGACTTTGTAGTTAGCCTAGTGTTAACTTTTTTCAAACATTTTCATAAGCGCCATCAACTTGTTCTAAATTACTAGGAAAGATGCAAACTCTACTCACTGCTGTTGATCTGCAGATACGTGTTACTAGAATACAATCCTGACAATAATCTAAAGGCTGAAACGCAACTCACCACTTTGCGGCTCTTGTCTCTGGGTTCCTCTCTGCGCCCGGGCAGGGAATGAGCAGGAGGTTGAGGTGAGCGAATGCTTGCTGGGGGCGGCCGTGGAGACGGCCTGTCAGGTCTACTTCGCTCTGTCTCTGTATAAGGAGGCAGTGACTCCACCTCAGGTCTGTTACTAGGAGAGTGGCTGCAGTGCCGGCTAGATTCCCCGCTGCTTTTTTTCGAGCTGCTCTTCGAGGGTGTGTCTGAATCATCCTCACCCCGGGTCCCACTCTTGCGCTGGCCGACCCCTCGCAACTTAGCCTTACGCTCAAGCAGGCTGTTTAGGAACGTGCCATCATAATCCCTCTCTTGAGAAGAAGTAGATGGTGGACTGACTCTGGGAGGAGGTGGGGCAGGGCGCTCGCTATCCCAAGTGCTACTCCTCTTTTTGGGTGATTGCAGTGGACTTATGGCATGTCCGTTTTTCCTGTTTCGTCTGGGATGATCTTCGCGGTCGCTGCTGTCTTCTAGCTCATTTTCATCATTGTAATAATGCTGAGCAGGACAATCCCTGTAGGAAGGATATCGACTGAACTCCAGAAGCTCCATGTCATAGTCTCCCCTGTCTTCCTCTCTTTTCTCTGCAGCTCTGCCTCCTCTCTGCTTGTAAGTGGCAGCAAACTCCTCCAGCTCATCCAGTGAGCCGGTTCGTCCTGCAGTACGGTACGTCTTCCTGTGCAGATGCTCTGAACGAGGGTTCCACCTGCAAAACACAACACAACGCCAAGAGAAAGTCAGTAAGATTGTGATTATCGTGTATGCCAAAAAAGAATATGTGCTTGCAGTCATATGCTGCTACACTTTCATGCAGGAAAGTAAATGGGTTACAGTTGACTTTTTCCAATGATTTGATTGCTTAATTGTCATCTATATAAAGAAAACTTGCTTTCTGTAATCTGGTAAAGAGTGGAGAAACATTTCTCTTAAAGAATGCGGATTTTTTGGTCACGTATACAGGATTTTACCGTGTTTTTATGCAGGACAAAGAATTAACTCAAAATAACTCCACTTAAGTCCAACTTAAAAGAAAAAACAGATTACTGAAACAGTTTTCTCGACCAATGTAAATGTGAGTATTTATGAAATTTAGGAACATTTGTGAAAACAAGTGAAAACTGTCCACTAATTTCACCCTCAGTCTGCTCTCTCTTTCTGTACCTGTTGGGGTTTTCCTCCTCGCTGTGATTCTGTTGCCGCTGATTTCGTCCGGGCCTGCGCGACTGAGAGGAGGACGGAGGGTCGTCGCTGTACCGGCGTGGAGGAAGGGGCTCCTCCTGGCAGCGACGAGGCTCCGAGTCAGGGTCCTCACGATATCGTTGCGGTGAAGGAGGATTGTCACGGTAACGCTGTGGCTCTGGGCTTCGGTTGTCTCTGTAGCGTTGGGGTTCAGATGGAGGGTCGTGGTCTGGGATGGCAGGGAGAGCTTTCTTCTGTACGTTTCTGTATGTTTGGCGGAAGCCGGTTTCTCCCTCGTGAAGGGAGCTCAGCTCAGACATGCTGCAGGCTGCACACGTGCAAATAAAAGATTAATAAATTACTAAGAAATAAACAAATAAATCAGAACATTTCTCTGTGAGGAAGCACCAGATTTGATGACATGAAGGCACTTCAGAATAAGAAAGTCAGAGTCAAGCCCTGCAAATTTGAGGGAGAATTATTTAAATGTATCATCTGCATGCACACCTGCTACTATGTACATTTGAACTATAGGAAATTCAATAAGCAGATTAGTGCAGAGAGGCATGCCAAGACAAGCTCAAGAGTGCAAGAAGGTAAAAGGTGCTAACAATAGTAGATGTTCAGCATGCATTGTCTATTGATTGCACTGACATGCAACAGAAGATCCAGACAGCATTTTCAGAGAGTAAATCCATAGGATGTTTACAAGGCTTACACTGGTGGCTGATGGACCTGGCAGGGTTGAAGTGAGCCAGCTGTTTCTCTACATACTGTAGCACTCTGAGAGAGTCCTGATCCTGAGGTGTTGGCACGCGGTAGGGAACCCCTACAGCATGCATGGGCACTGCAGATATAGACTTGACCCATCAGCAAGTAAAACTTCAACCTGGATCAACCTGATGTTTTTTCTTTATTTTTTATTTCACTATCTCACGCCAGTACTATTGTTTCTGGACAAGATTGCAAAATAAAAGAGTCAATACACAGTAATATCAGCTTTTTAACCATCACATGTAAAAAAAAAAAAAAAAAAAAAAAGGAACTGAAAGAAACTATTTCTTTGCTCTTAAAACTGTTTTGAACACTGTGCTTGAATCCCTCACACAAAGGCAGTTATTTCAAATAAAGTTTATTTTAAGTTTTTTGAACTCTTGGGATGACTTTAGTGGGCTAAAACATATTTAAAAAAACACAAATGTGGTCTTTCAATTATTTTTAAAACACAAATTCACTCGTTAATAAAGAAAAGGACCTCACTTGCTGTAAGTAGGCTGCCATCCGAAGGGGGAACAGAAGACATCTTGTCCACCAGGGAGGGGGGGGCGATGGGAACCATCGTAGGGACACCAGTGACAAAGTATGGAGGGTAGGCAGGTGATTGAGGGGTGGAGGTGCCCGTCTTTATACCCTTACCTGCCTCGTATACTACAAAAGCAGCACACAATCCCATTCAAAAAATTACTTCTTTCAAACAGCGTAAGTAATCTTTAGCATATCAGTGTGTGTGTGTGTGTGTGTGTGTGTTTATACTCACAGTGTCGAGGGCAGCAGCATGTGTCAGGGCAGCACCAGCAGCTGACGTAGCAGCAGCAGGAGTGAGGACAACACTGACACCAACAAACGCCAACCAACAGCAGGAATAAGATGCTGCCGAGAGCCACCGCCGCCACAAACACCCACTCTGGAAGTACACACAACACAGAATCCTATGTATAAATCGACACATACAGTAGAGCATTCACATACAGTCCCCTCCAAAACTATTGGACCAGCGAGGCCAATTCATTTATTTTGGTTTTACACTGAAAACATTAATTTTTTTATGTTCGACATAAAAAAATAATATGAGGCGAGATCAGGATTTCAGCTGAGAAGATGGCATAATTTGAAATGAAATACCATTTTTTAAATGAGCAAAACTATAGAAAGGGAAGCCTTTCTCTCTTCAGTCTCCTCTTTAGCAGGTAAAATGCGTGCTCAATAGCGTTTAAGTCTGGACATTGACTTGGCCATTCTAAAACTTTCCACTTCCGTCCCCTGATGAACTCCTTGGTTGTTTTGGTAGTGTGTTTTGGGTCACTGTCTTGCTGCATGATGAAGCACCTCCCGATCAGTTTGGTTCCACCTCTGTTTAAATTGGCAGACAAAATGTTTCTGTAGACTTCTGAGTTTATTTTGCTGCTGCCATCATGTGTTACATCATCACTGAAGACCAATGAGCCTAACCCAGAAGAAGCCATGCAAGCCCAAACCATGTTATAACCTCCAGTTTGTTTCATCAGTCTATAACATTTTGTCCCAGAACTTATGAGCCTCATCTCTGTACTTCTTTGCAAAATTCCAATCTTGCTTTCCTTTTCTTTTTGCTAATGAATGGTTTGCATCTTCTGGTGTGGCCTCTGTCCTTTTGTTCCTAAAGTCTTCTGCGAATGGTGGATTGTGATACCTTCACTCCTGCCCTCTGGAGGTTGTTGGTGATGTCAGTGACAGTTGTTTCAGGGTTTTTCTTCACAGCTCTCACAATGTTTTGTCATGAACTGCTGATGTTTTCCTTCGTCTACCAGTTCGACATCTATTGCTGAGTACACCAGTGGTTTCTTTCTTCTTCAGGACATTCCAAATGGTTGTACTGGCCTTTTCTGGCTATGGCCAATGTTTGTGCAATAGCTCTGATTGATTTTCCATCTTCCCTCAGCTTCAAAATTGCTTGCTATTCTCCAATAGACATCTCTCTTGTCTTCATGTTGGTTACATCTTTTTAACTATAAATGCAGTCTGCAAACCCAAAGCTGAAACTGAAAGTAGACCTTCAGTGCTATTTATCGTTTGAATAATCAGTGTAATAGGACACACCTGGGCTGCAAAAAACACCTGTCAGTCACATGTTGAAATAATTTTGCTCACTTGAAAAATGGGCGGGCTCAAACAAAAGTAGCTATCTTCTAAGTGTTTTAACAGATCTAGATGTACCATGTCCATACCTGGAAATAGATGCTGACATACTGATCTCTAGTCTCATATTCATCTTTTGGCATCAAATGCAAATGTTTCACTGTACAGCAAAAATAAAGGAATTGGCCTCGCTATTCCAATAGTTTTGGAGGGGACTGTAGATACACACGTTAACAGATTGATTTGATCAGATCACTCCGTATGTTGTTTGGCCTGAATTTGGCTGTTATCATTCATCATTTTTCACCATGAATAACGTCGGACTTACAACAGACAGTTAAAAAAAATATCAAAAGCGATTGAGAAGGACCTGAGATATCTTCTCTTTAATCCCACACATTCCTCTTCAGTGTCAAAACCTGCTGCTTGCATTACCCACAATGCAATCAGTGAAGTTCCTGTTTGTACTTTTTAGAACAGTATATCGCCACGTTTACACTAACTAAAATTAGACTGTGTCTGCATTACATGTAGTCTCTGTCCCAGTTGCATACTGTATACTTTTAAAACCCAAGTTTGAGAATGTCTCATATTTACATTAGAAAATGGTGAAAGCACACTTAAAAGCTGATAATACATGCTAAAATTGTTTGATTTTTTCATATCCTGCTGACAATAACAGAAAAGAATGAAATTAAATGAAATTCATAGCTAGAAAAATTGTGACCATTAATTAACTGCAATAATTAGAAAAGATAATAAGAATAAGAAAAAGAATAAGAACACTGGGCGCAATCATTCCAAACTGTAAAGCTGGAACATCAGCTAGGGACCGAAAAATGTTTTCCAGGAGGAAACTGTTTTTCTTGGGATGTCATGTATCAGAACAAATTCGATCTTAATTACAAGTTACAAAATAGGAAGAGATGTTTTTAGTATTGGAGTGATCAACTGTTGAAGTGACTGATACAGCAAGTACAACAGATAAACTACTTGTATCTGTCTAGAGGGACAAAGCAAAGGAAAGGGAAGGAGAGGGCAGATAAGGAAATCTTTAACAATGTAAAACCAACGACAAACACACACACACACAGGAAACCTGATTTTGCTACAGGAAGGAACTGGACAGTTTACACTGCTCTGTAAGATACTGACTGTTTGGCTGTGAAAACAAATTAGCTTGTAATGTGATCTCATCTGCAACTATTATGACTCCTACACACACACACACACACACACACACACACACACACACACACACACACACACACACACACACAAGCTAACACATTTCAAGGCACTGCACCTTGGAAGTCGATGTGGACAACAACATGTACTTATGCTACACTAACACCAGAGATAAGCATGCAGTAACTATTCTGGCTGAATGAATCATACCATGTCTTTTTGGTCGACGTCAACACAATTCATCTATTCATCTATCCTTTCCCACAAACTCGCTGATAATTAACCCTAACCCCCACACCCCCCACCCTCCCATTCTCCAAATGATGTGGGATGACATGCTAACCACGGCCATAAATAACTATAATGACCATAATAGCTGTTTTCCAGCACAGCTCATCTTAGTGGGAGTGATGACCAGCTCATTATCTGATGGGTGTGGATCAGACGGTTGGGCTGAATTCATTCTTGCAAAAAGTCATTGTAGTTGGATCACATACAGGAGAATAGGTTAGAGAGCATCAGAGCGGTTAGCATAGGAACCATTAAACAACCAAAAAACATTTTGTCCGCCTCTCTTCATCAGATCAGTTCTCAAATGTCAGAGACCATTTTTCTTCTAAATGCCATAAATCATGTGAAAAATCCCAGAGAGTACCCCCCCACCATCACCACCACCACCATCCGAATGGTCCTACACCCATGATTAGAGCAGTAAGTAGTGTTAGTATGAATGGAAGGAAGCAGGTGAAGAGGAAAATACATTATGCCCATACCTGGCATAATCTTCAAATCAAAGTCTGGCAGGAGATCTTCAGGCACACCTGAGAAACCTGGAGAGAGACAGCAGAGATGACAAAGGGAGGAGAGGAGAGGAGGTTGATACAAATTTGAATGATTGATTCAAAGAAAGTTGCAGCAGTAGCATGCATGAGAAGAGAAAAAGACAAAAACAGAGAAAAAAGATAAATAGATAAAGATAGCAGCATGCACCAGAGGACGTCCTGGTCTTGTTCCAGAGAGTCTTCGTATCAGAGCAATTTCAGAGAAACAGATAAGCAGTTTGATCATCTGGTTTCTGATTTTACAGTAATGGCTGTGAGATTATCTGTCTGGTAAGAAGACACACTGGAACATGAATCATTCTCACGAAGAGAACATGATAAACAGGCAGGAGCTGTGAGTAATGTTACATGCAGAGCTGCAAAAATCACAGGTGGGAACATTCCTCGTGTTCAGAGCCAGAAGCCGGGCTGCAGAGAAACATTTTGTCCTGAAACTTTTTATTTGTCTTTGACTCTCTGTTGCCAGATGAGAGCAGAAGGTCCTGAGTGAGACTTGGACAATCATAAGTCTATTACTTCTCTCTGTAATAGTCATTCTCTACTAGACACTAGTTAGTTCTCTGCAGCTGAATGTGTTCTTTTATCATGCTGGAGCATGTTTCTAGGGTTTGCTGTCAATTATCTGAGATAAATTAGATGTATTTACAACAGGAATGCTTACATTTGAACTGTACATAATTTTAACAAACATTGAAAATGACTATTACTTGGCTGAGAACAGTGACTTCCTGGATCTTGCACTGATTGTCTGGCAACCACATGCTGACGACAAGACTCTACCTGAAGTGTCAAACTATCCTTTTACCCACAGTTCCCATGAGGCTTTGGCAGCATGGCAATGGCCAACATTGATGGAATATGTTGTTGAACATTTAAATAATCATAATTTTATCATGGTTAAAACAGTAAGGTGATCATTTAACTGTTACTACTTAAATGTATATTTATCTCGTGTCCATTTGATTTACAGCTTTGCTTCATGTATTGGTTTTATTTTAAAATTATCCTACTGCATATATAGTGAATTTATTCTTTAAAATTATTTTAATGTCTGAAAAAAAATACTTTTAAAATACATTTTGGTAGAGGGTGAGATCGATTATTTCTACACATTCATGTGTTTCAGGACAGGAAACTAGAAATAACCCAAGCCGTTAACCCCATCACCACCTGTAAACTGTTGTCCCTGGTAATCTCTAGTGTTGTGTCTTTCTCCTTTCGTTTTCTCCTTAAATGACTCAGGTCAGCAGATGTCTGAAGCAAACATTAACATGACAGATGAGGGGCAGTGTTTCACAAGCTGGCATGAAAATGTTCCTCGGTATGTTTTGTTTGAGCATGTAATTTGAAGCTTTGTGAAAAGTGAAGAAGCCAGAGTGTGGTGTGAGCAGATACTGGTGATTTACCATTGACTGAGTGATTATCACAGAGGGTACGAGAGGAGTGCAGGAGAAAGAAGAATTGGAGGAACAGAGAGCAGGCTGGACTATCTTGGCTTGACTCTGGCTGACAGTGCACATACCTCACTTAGTATCTTTCTGGAAGGCTAAACGTGTTCTTTGCTGGATTAGAAAACAGAGAGTTTATTGTGAAGCAGCTGAATCACCACATGCATTTAAAAAACTTTAAGGCACCTCTATTTTACAGCAGTTTTTTTGGCTTCTGTCCGCCTCCTGCTTGAGCAATAAAAGAAGGCTCACTTGTGGAGTTCCCACTTACTCATGAATTTGCCTGAAGGCTGGTGATTCGCTGAGATTTATTTTCAAGTATTTTGGGTTTGCTTCTCTTCCCCTATATGGTTATCCAGGCACAGGGTGGTGTTTGTACACTTTAACGTATACTGCTCCTCCTATAGAGATGAATTGTAAAGAAAAGGTGAGCCTACATGCTGGTATAGCTCTAAAGACGAGGGGGTAAATAATAGTTTGTTACAGTATTGGCCGTGAAATAAAACATATCAGTTGATCCCGAAGATTATTAACATTTAAAAAGTCCTATCTAATGAAATATTGTTATTAGATTGAGTGCCCCAATATCTATATCCTCAAAAGTCCAGTATGTGCAGACTTTGAGACTGGATAAATATATTTTTTTTTAAATACTAGTCTGTTAAAATTGACACCATGCAAAAAATAAATATTATGGTGGGTGCACATGGCAAATGACCTGGCCTTATACTCATTTGAATTTGTTGCGTGTTATATCATTCCAAAGTAGCTTCTGAGCTAAGACGACTCAAAAGAGAGAACAGAGTGAGGCAGAGTTCTTCCTTCTTTTTTATCAGCCACTGATTCCTCAGAGGACCACATCAGTCGAGTGGCTCACATGGTGTCACCCTCCATCTTTTGTATCGCTGTGCTCTGCTGTCCCTCCTCTACATCATTAAATCATCCCTGTCTCCTTCTTCTGAGGCCGTTTGCTCAAAAGACAAAAGACCCGCTGAGCCATCCGCTGTGGCCCCGACTGCTGTTATGGAAACCCGACAAATGCCTCACATGCCATATTAGTTACACCAGGACACCAAAAATACATGTTGGCACAGTGATAGACTTGGGGTCTCTCATGCCAGGTTAAAGACTGCACAGGGCAACTCATGTCGCATAACCGTATCCAGTCTTCGCCTTTAACACTTTATCACAGCAAGGCTGTACCCAACATTTAAACAGATTCAGAACTCACTCAAGTCTTTGCAAACTGTAAAAGCTCACTATCTAGTGCTTGTGTGTCTGTGAGTGTGGGATTGTGTGTGTTTGCATGTGTGTGTGTGCATACACATAAGTCTCTGAGTGCCAGCCAAACAAAAGTTCAGCCTCACAGTGAATTAGAGCACCAAGAGCCACATAACCTTTCAGCTGTTTCCATGGTAACATTTGTTCCAAAAAGAAAAGTACACTAACACTGTAAAGAAACAACACATCGCTACTTAAACACACATAGGCTTAAGTGACATATTAAATTTTAAAGTCAAAGACTCAAAAGAGTGATAACTACTCTGCAGTAGCTGCGTTTTAATACCTTGCTCTATACAGTGACATACAGTATGAGTGAATGCAGTTGCTATGGCTACAGATTAAGCAATGCCACTGCTTGTTATAAATCAGCTCATTAATGAGCCTGTGTTGTGCTGACGGTGATGAATAAGTCAACGTATAAAGCCCTTGTTATGTAACAGCAGCTCTTGGAAAATTCAATTTACACTAAATGATGTGTGTTTTTGTCTCTATATCTAATCATATATAAAGGATCAGTCAGACTCCCCCTCAGTCCTGATTTTAAAATAGGAAATGAGAGACAAATGTTTGTGATGGGACACTTTCAATAGTCTGCCATGTGAGTGTACACATAACAGTTCAACAATGAAGAATGTGCCAGAGCTGACAAAACCTTGCGTCAAAACTTGAAAAACATTGTTGAATTTGTGAGTCATTTGAGCTTTAATGGAGTCAGACTAAAATCCCTTCCAATAGGCATGTTGGGAGAGTAGCGGCAGCTTACCAAGAACCAGCAGCTCCACAGAGGCTTCGTTTGGTCCCTCCAAATCATCAGATATAACCACTTTACAGATGTAAACTCCACTGTCTCCCCACTGGACCTCTCCTATCCGCAGGTCTGCCTCTGCAGGGAGAAAGGGAAGAGCTTATAAATGACAAGCAAAATCCTCTAGGCTGAGTGTTTTTGTACCACCGACCACTCCAACAGAGCAAGCTGAACATGTCATGTCAATTTCAGAAGTCGGAACCTCCAACTTAAAATTTCCTTCATATCTCATCAGCAAATTAACAGCGGGGAAAAGGGGAAAATTTGATTCTTACATGCATCATCATTCTCGCTTGAAAGATCATGTTTCAATGCAGAAAAAGTCAATAGTCAGGAATGTAAACCCCAATTCTTGACATTATGACCACATGTGTGTATGTTTGTTATGGCTGAACCAGCTGGAAGGTAAAACGCAAACATGTGCATTGTGTTATCTATAATAATAATCTACACTGGGCTACTTCTTGACTTTGGGTGAAGATAGCTGAGAATGATCAACAAAAATGCGGGTAAATTCAACTGTTTGTGTTTTATTACAAATCATTAGTAATTAAGTATGTTTGAAGAGTAGCAAGTAGTCTCACAGTGAGAAAAAACAATCATGTATATAGTAGGGCTGTCAAAGTTAACGCGTTAATAACGCGTTAACGCAACGTCCTCTTAACGCCGTTAATTTTTTTAACGCGCGATTAACGCTCAGTATATTTAAAAAAAAAAAAAAAAAAAAAAAAGCAAAACGCGCATTGTATGATTACGGCCGTTGGTGGCACCCGTAGTCTTGATACAGAGGGTGGCAGAAGAAGAAGAAAGAGAATCAGAAGAAGAAGAAGCAGGGTTGGCGGTTCGTTAAAAACACGCCGGACTGAAAAGCAGCACTCGCTGCAAACTCCTCATCTCTGCTGTCACTCACGGTGGCGGACATTTATTTTGCCATCGCCCTGATCATTTTGCGGGACACTCTCTCGTGTTGTGGCCGTTTGCTGATAACTCATCCCCGCATGTTTATCTCAGGCTCCTCGCTAGCCTTCTTCCTCCCTCCAGCAGGCAGAGAAACGTCTAGCGGCTGCTTCTCCCGAGTTTTCCTCTAAATATATCACGACAGAAAGTTTGAATTTCAAGTCGTACTTTTTATTGTTTTGCTGCACCGGAGCCATGGCGATAATCAGTGTGATACTGACTGACAGAAAGCAGCACACTGTGTGAAAAAGGCGAAGAAGAAAAACGTGCGGTGTCAGTGGACACCACTTGCAAGCCAAACAGACGGCAGATGCAGAGAGCCCGTCGCCCCCCCTCGCCAAAAGCAGACAACCCTGGATTTATTTTCCTGCATGATTTGAAGTGTTGAATAAACGCTGAAAGCGCACGCATATTTGACCTTTCTTATGTTGTTAAAAGTATTAAGAACATGAAAAAATACATTAAGGTACATTTAGAACAGAAAAAAATGTGCCAAAAAATAGCGATTAATATGCGATTAATCGCGAGTTAACTATGGACAAAATGCGATTAATCGCGATTAAAACAATTGATCGTTTGACAGCCCTAATATATAAATATATATATATATATATATATATATATATATATATATATATATATATATATATATTAGGGCTGTCAAAGTTAACGCGTTAATAACGCGTTAACGCAACGTCCTCTTAACGCCGTTAATTTTTTTAACGCGCGATTAACGCTCAGTATATTTAAAAAAAAAAAAAAAAAAGCAAAACGCGCATTGTATGATTACGGCCGTCGGCGGCACCCGTAGTCTTGATACAGAGGGTGGCAGAAGAAGAAGAAAGAGAATCAGAAGAAGAAGAAGCAGGGTTGGCGGTTCGTTAAAAACACGCCGGACTGAAAAGCAGCACTCGCTGCAAACTCCTCATCTCTGCTGTCACTCACGGTGGCGGACATTTATTTCGCCATCGCCCTGATCATTTTGCGGGACACTCTCTCGTGTTGTGGCCGTTTGCTGATAACTCATCCCCGCATGTTTATCTCAGGCTCCTCGCTAGCCTTCTTCCTCCCTCCAGCAGGCAGAGAAACGTCTAGCAGCTGCTTCTCCCGAGTTTTCCTCTAAATATATCACGACAGAAAGTTTGAATTTCAAGTCGTACTTTTTATTGTTTTGCTGCACCGGAGCCATGGCGATCATCAGTGTGATACTGACTGACAGAAAGCAGCACACTGTGTGAAAAAGGCGAAGAAGAAAAACGTGCAGTGTCAGTGGACACCACTTGCAAGCCAAACAGACGGCAGATGCAGAGAGCCCGTCGCCCCCCCTCGCCAAAAGCAGACAACCCTGGATTTATTTTCCTGCATGATTTGAAGTGTTGAATAAACGCTGAAAGCGCACGCATATTTGACCTTTCTTATGTTGTTAAAAGTATTAAGAACATGAAAAAATACATTAATGTACATTTAGAACAGAAAAAAATGTGCCAAAAAATTGCGATTAATATGCGATTAATGGCGAGTTAACTATGGACAAAATGCGATTAATCGCGATTAAAACAATTGATCGTTTGACAGCCCTAGTATATAGTAATCAAACATTTTAATGCATCAATAATCACTTTATAATAGTTTTTTAGTCCTCTGAATGGAAAGAAATCCTGAGCTGCCCAGAGATTCACACCTATTTAATTAGATTGACATTTAGCTCTGAATCTTCAGTATTTAGAGCAAGTGGCTTTTGGAAAAATAAGGCTTTTCAAGTCATTAAAGGGACACTTCACCGATTTGCATTGAGCTTTGTAACTTCAGGAAAACAGTCATGTTTTTGAATGGTCGTGCATCATTCCCTCAGTTTGCCCTGAGACAGGAGAACTAGAGATTTCAGTGTTGGACTTCCTGCTTTCAATGATGTAAAAATCGTCATTTTACGTCATTGAAAGCAGGAAGTCCTATATCTGTGTTGAGAGGGAAGACTACAAACGCTTCGCTCATTTTTCCAAGGGTGGGGGCTAGAGGTGGGACCCACTCACGCTACAGACCTATCACAGACCAATGGGCGGGACTTCACTTGCAGAACGAAAATACATAGCTGCCATCTTTGTTGGCCGCTAAGCGAACAGACGCTGTGGAGCCAGGTTTGACCCACGATGGCAGATGATATGCAATATGATATTTCAGACAACGAAGAGAGTGATTTCGAGAGCGTGATGCTCGAGTCAGATGTTCGCGGCTACCTGTACGAGCCACAATACAGCGACGAGCAGCTGAGGGAGATAAAGGCGGCAGGTCTTCTGCCTCGGCTGCGGCGGCTGCTGCAGCCGAGGCAGAAGACCTGCCTGTCCCGGACGAGGAGCCCGGACTGGCTCAAGCAGGGGCGGACTGGCGGTGCCACCGGTGCTCTCGCTGTGCGCCTATGGACACCGAACTGGACTCTGTCTGCTGCAGTGAATTCCAGAGATGCCAGTTTCTTCGCGACGAAATATCTACAGCGGACGGAGATATGTGTGGTGTGCCGGATTAGTGGGAGTGGCTTGCAGAGCTGTGCATTGTGGTGCATTGTGGGAGTTGTTGTCTTTCATACAAATGCGCCCTAAAGTCGCTTTCTGCCATTTCTCAGTCAAATAAGCACAAAATTCAAAAATGATGTTACATTTTGACTACAAATATGACCCTCTTTCAATAAAGATCAATGTTCCCACCGGTGAAATGCTTCTTTAAGATACGGCTATTCTAATAATGGAACAATTAAAATCATTTTTTTTATTCTTGGCCAAGTACTGTAATCATGTTTGCTCAAACTAATGCACAAAATTACAACCTAAGTAATTTGTCATGTTTTTTCTAATTATAGAAGCAAGATTCCAAAGAAATGCTGCTTCATGTGACTGAGATGCCATAAACGCAATTCAAATATAATTTTGCCAGAGAATCCAACCCACAGGACAATACTGGGCCACTGACTCCATTGTATGCGCTCAGACATGTAAATACAGCAGAGAGGAAATAGGTTGTATAACTCACTTCCTTTTCCTGTTAGCTAAGGAAGAGGGAGGAGAGGCCCGGCTGATCTGTGACCAGGGTCTCCTTCAACAAAGTGACACCACCAGCATGAAATCTTTTAATCTAAAACTGTCTACTTGCTTTTCATTTAAAGCTACTTTGAAATAAATTACATACACATTCTGTTGGTTTCTTTTGAAACTTTTAAATGACCATGAGTGCGTGTAAGTGTGTTGATCTGTCTGTGTTAGCCATGTGATTAACAGAACACCCCCTGCCCGGTGCATGCTGGGACAGACTCCAGCCTCCCAGTGACCCTGAATAGGATTACATGGGTATGGATGACTGGGCGTCTCTAGAGGCAACACAGTTGCAGCTTTCACTTTTTGCTGCGCTGACCTGTTACAGCACAGGAGGTGAAGTGGGACAGAGGAAGAGAAAAACAAAAAGTGGATGAAAAGTCTTACACTGAGAGACATGGGTGTGTGGACGGTGGGATGTGAAGAGATCTAGAGGGCGAAAATAAAAGCGGGGCATTGAAGTACATCAGAGGGAAGGAGTGAGAGGTCAGGATGAATGAGAGGACAGCGTGAAAACCGTTTCTTTTGTCTGTGTTCCTGGCTTGGGAAGAGAGGGTCGATTCTTCAGCCAGAGTTAGAGGTCTATAAATCTGTAGCCTACAAACAGGACTACCTTACTGTCTTCAACAAGCACACACACACACATACACACACGCAGCAACTTTTTGCCAAGTCTTACCTCCAGTATTTTGGGCTGGTTCTACTTATTAACATGCCAGACTTCGCTATTGGATTGATCAGTGATTCTGACAGGATAAATTTAAGATGTGAGACCATTCTGATCTCAGAATAAACCTCTCCATCTCTTTCATCTGACATCAAACTTTTTTCTACTCATGCCAAACTGTAGAACTGGATAATAACAGTTGAGTTATGTAACCCCCGATTGTTCTGAAAGCTCTAAAGGTTTTTAGTAAAGCCTACCCTGTTTCCCTTCAGTTTGGGCACTTAATCAGGAATCTGTGGGAATAGGGGGGCAATGCTCCAATTTATGGCTTTCATAAAACTTGCCAGGCTTGGCTGCAGGTTTGGATCAATATGTTACAGAAAATTCAGAGAAGCTGCTTTTCTTTTATGCACTAAGTAAACTGCAAGCTCCCAAAAAGAACACCTTTTTTGAACTTGGTTTCATTATTTGTCTCGGGGGGTTATTTGTGTTACTTGTTATTTATTTCACATCTTAAGTCTTTCTTTTGTTGTTGTTCTCTATTTTGTCTTTTACGTGAGAGGTCTAAAGTATTCGGCTTCAATCATTTTCCAATACAACTTCTAAATTGTAAACAGGCGAACGGGAATTCCATCTAAAGCTGGTTCAGCTTAAGTTCAGCCTATAACACTTCAAGAAATGTGTTGGCATGGCTATATAGCTGCTGTCTAATCTGAAAATAATAAGGCATGAGGTGATTTTCAGCATGGACCTCAGCGAACCAGAACCACAGGTGCAGTCTGTACGACAGAAGTCTTACTGTTGATGATGGAGATGTCTCTGTTCTTGTAGTACTCTGACAGCGTGATAGAGGCACCAGAGATCGACGCCACAGTTCGAACTGTCCGGCTGCTATCAGCGCAGTCGAGGTAGCTCGCCGTCATCCCCGTCTCGTACCCTCCACCGACTCCTCCGGTTCCTCCCGTGAGCCCACCTCCTCCCAGGCCTCCACTCAGGCTGTCGGGGAAGCTGAATGAATCCCGCGTGCGGTCGCGGCAGTACGACTTGTAGACCCACTGCACGACGGGGGTCTGGGTGGACACGCTGTTGTACTGACACGGCAGGACCACCGACTGGAACAGCACAGCGTGTCTCTTGTCATCTCTCACAAACACATGAACCCCCGAGCAAGGAGGGAGGACAACTGTGGGAGGACAGGGAGATAATGAGGAAGGACCAGTAAAGTGTGAAGAAGGAACGGTTAAAGAAACTTCTGGTTAATCATTAATTATGTTTTACAACCCAGAAAAAGTCACACTCCTTTGTCTCAGAGTCATACTCAGTCAAATCTGAACACACAGACATGATGCAGATATTGTTGGACTTAGTGTGACTTGAGGTTGTCACAACATTTAAACTTATATACAAAACTAAAAATGACAACAATGTTTTACATTTTTTTAAATTAACCACCTGCACATAGTGCTGGCCCATATGAAAGTCGCTGAACACAAACCAACACATTTGTGCTGGTAAATGTGCCACCTTGGTTAGAAAATCTGATTGTACTGATTGCAGATCTGTCTTATAGCTTTGACAGTTTCAGTACTGTCAAATTAATAATTGACAGAGATTAGGAAAGCATCTAAAATAAATAAATAAATAAAGTAAAGAAATCTGCTTAGAAAACTTTTTTTTTGAGTTGATGTTTATAACTCCAGAACATGCCTCAGAATCATCACATATTTAAGTTTACCTTGAGTATCAAACCACCCCAGCGGTAGCTTTCTGTACACCGTTGGTAACACTGCAAATAGGTGCCTCTAATAGCCAGTTTAGCATGGTTTTAATGATGCCAGTTTGTTGTTGGTGGGGCACAGGTATCTCGAAATATATCATATTACACCACCGCTCTGGCAGGCAAGACAGGTAGTAACTGGGATTGTGTAATGAGAGGGTTTTGAGGATCGCTACAGCTGACAGCAACACACAGTGAGTCAGATGCTGAGTGGAGGAGACACCAGTACTTGTTTGCTAACTTTGAAAAAAATCTTTCACAGATCACATGCTCCCCCCCACATCATACATGATTAAGTAAAGAAGAATTACCGGTATGTCAACTTGTACACTGACTGGAAACACATATTCTTATTTTCCTTTTTTGCTGGAATGTAATGAATCATTGTGCAGTTTGGCAAGATAAGTGTACAAAAACAAAACTGTTTGACCAAGTGAAATCTGACTGTGAGCTGAGTTGACCCGACATTGTTTTGGAGCTTCTGAAGCCGCAGGACTCCGAGTCACATGGTGACCAGGAGCCCGATCTCAAAAGTTTAACAGTAACACACACTAGAGCGGTGACCATGTGAGAAAACACACCCACACACACACACACACACACACACACACACACCCAGAAACATCTGCGTATGCTGCTGTGTATGTGTGTGTTTTTGTCAGGATAAGCAGTGGGAGGTGAGACTGAACTGGACCAGTGAACAGGGATGAGGTGAGGGTTGAGAGGAGGGCAGCTTCACTTAATCAAGACGTGCTGAAGGCCGGCTGAAAGAGCTTTGTTTTCCTTGCATTACTAAGAATGGAGCTAAACACCTTCTGTGGTGTCAGAGAACTGACAGATTTTATCAAAACACACCAACAAGCTACATCAAGCACACTGTCATGTATACCAAGACTATTTTCTCTGGGTTGTTTACAGACTTTTGTGACTTACACATCACAGACATAAACAGGGACACTATCCAGTGCTGAAACAATGAGTCAGTTAATCGATTAGTTGATCAAGAGAAAATAAAGCAACCGCATCTGATCACTGATTGATCGGTTAAGTCATTTATTCAGCACAAATGTCAAACATTAGCTTGTTCTCTCATCAGATGCGAAGATTTGCTGTGTTTTTTTCTGTTTTGAATGATTGTTAATTGAATACTGTTAAGGCTAATACAAAACAAGTCATTTGAAGGTGTTATATAAAGTTCTGGGTAAGATTCTGTTTATTCTTTTTTCCTATATTTGACACTTTACTGACCAAGTCTTAGTCATTAGTTGCAGCATCATTACTAACCAAAACACTGGTACCATAGAACCAAACCTTCAAGAGAAACAACTGAACATTTCTCATAAAACACCAAGTAGCAACGAAACACCATGAATTCACAATTACACAGTAAAGGCAGAAATATGTCAAAGCGTATCTGATAAAACACAGAATCAGACGGATTATTAATCTCCGTTTCAAGCTATTTGCTGATTCCATAATACTGCACAGTCAGTTTATACTATGTGAATTTGGAAAATAAAACTTACATGAATTTACAGCATTATAAATACCTGTTGGGCATGCTGTTGAAAATACAAAGACATTGTTCTTAAGAAGCTCTGAATGCTATCGTTCACACCTTGCATGGTAGTTTTGTGCTCTAACTTCTCTTAGCAGTAAATACTGGCATTCTATATATATATCTATTTAAAGGCTTTTGTGTGTCGTCTGAAGCCAATTTGGTTTAAAGTAAAAGTTCGGCTGGAGTCATGTGGCTTTAGGGGGAAAAAAAAGAAGCATTGTCTGAATTCAGACCGAGAGGAATCAAGCTGACTAAAACATAAATTCCGCAGTGAGAACTTCAGTCGACGGCTTCTAGGAACTGGAATATAAAGAAGCCGGGAGGTTGGTCTTCCTGGGATCACAGGCTGTGGGGCGATCCGGGCTTTATTAGTTTTTCAGGGGAAGCCACCTCCAGAGGAGAAAATGAAAGCAAGAGGAGGAGGAGGAGGAGGAGGAGGGACGGGTAGTTACTGTTGTAAAACAGAACAGAGAAGCCTTACAGAGAATGTCTAGAAAAAATTAAGCGTGGTATCAATGTTTTTTTTTCTTGATTTGTCTGATTTCATGTGGAGAGAATACTTTCCTTTTCCTAAAACTTATAGGAAAATACATAAACAAGCTGTTTCACTGACTCCCCACCTCTCTCTCTCTCTCTCTCTCTTTTGCTTTTCGAAGGAAGTGCTATGTGCCCCTCATGTGCATTTTCATTTAATTAAATTGATACTACTCACCAAGACACAAAGACACCCATTATCAAACACCTATAGTAGCCTCTAAGCAACTGTAGTATTCCTGTGCTGGGATACATTAGGATGCTACTCCTCCTGTGACTTCCGTGTTGTATTTGTATCTTATATTTACTGTATCATGTTCATTTTTTCTATTTTCACATTTTGTTTTCTTATTGTTAGAACTCGAAAGATCCTTGATTTTTGTGGCCAACAAAGACATTAGGGCGCAAAAATATTCTGACATCAAGTCAAGTAATTTTTTTGCAATGATTCCAACAAACGTGCTAATCATAAAACTTAAGGCAAAGATATGTACAGGCAGGATATTGTACAGTTTAACAACAAACCTTATTGTCTATCAGAACACTAAAACAGTCACGTTCATTGGGAATTTAACAATAACAAATAACCCTACGCTTCTTTTTTCAACATAAACTGACAACAATATATTCATATTGACACATAAATCACCTTGAACCTTGAATTTGTGATCGGCCAACAGACATATCTGTCGGGCTGTAATTATAGTTGTGAGATATGTGCAGCTTCATGTCTTAAAATGTATTATTTCCATATTCAGTTCACTGCTATCATACGAGACTTACAGAACCAGAATAAGTTCACATTTGAGAAGCTGTAGCTGATCATTTTTCTTGCCATTTTTGTTGTAAAATGACTTCAATTATTAATCAGTGATCAGAATAGCTGCAGATTCATTGTTAGCCGATTCTCCTATAACGTCAGTTACACTGTTAGTTAAGCACAGTCAGGAATACAAATCTGGGGTAACATGCTGTCATTTTTTGATTTATCTGTTATTGTCTGCATTAACTTAATTTACTTTACATGAGTCTACTATGTCTGTAATCATTATTCAAAGTATTCTGTCTCTCAAAACTAGAAGCTCCCAATACTAGAGCTCCTAATCCACAACACTGGAAGCTTGATGTCGGATCATGACACATGACTGAATAACAGTCGCCTGCAGGCTGCTAGCATACCGGACCTGAGGACACCAGGCTGCAGCTGCTGCGACAACTTCTCAGTTAAATAACGCAGCTTTTTGGGGAAAAGTAGTGAAATAATATCAGTAATATGTGGGGAAATCTTTCGTCTAAATGCTTAATTCGTCTGTGAGGTCTCACTCATTACTGAGACAGTAGTTAAAGGCTAGCTTAGTTTTGTTTGCACTCCAAACTTAAATCAGAGCTCAACAACCTGTTACACCCTCAATGGATTCCATCTTTTCCCCCTCTTCATCCTCTCTTACCTGTCAGACCAACGATAATAATCCACCACGGAGGCGTTAAAATCATTTTCCAAATCCCGCAGGTGGATTTCGCCGAGGTTTCGTGATGGACGCCTGCTTCTTTTCTCTTTCGCCTCATCCCGGGACGCTGCTCCAGGTTGAAGACGGCTGAACTGGCAGATAACGGGACCGCTGTGAGCAGAGCAGCGTCAAGCTCGTCAAAATAAAAGTCAACTCTTCCGGAAAGGCCTTTCAAAATTAAGGCTTCGGAAGTGAACAAGTGTTGGTGAGGAGTGGCAGAAAGCATCGAGCTGTATTTGACTCAAGCAGAGTTTTTGTTTCATTTTATTTTTGAGAAAACATTTTAGATTTAGATTTAGACATTTCTGTCCGTAGCTACACACAAAGATTACAGTTTAATCTTTACTGAAAATATAATTAGCATGTTAACCAAGTGAACACAAACATGTGGTTGTACTCAAAAGTATGAGGTTGTGCCTCTGTTAAATTGTTTGCAACAATGAAGTTCCAAATTACCTAAAGCACATTTGATTTTGTATCACTTATACATCAATATACATCAGTATTTAATGTTGGCTGTTTACCCCTAAAGGGCTCAATCTACCCTGACCCCATGTTCACTTTACCCCCACCTGCGGGTTAAGTTGTACCATAGGCCTACTTTTGTTTGATCGGTTATTGTTCTGAAACCATCAAAATCTAGGTCGCTTGGTTTAATTTCCATGGGTAAACAACAACAACCCATTTACATATTAACTATGAATAGGAACAAAAACATACTTTAATTGAGCAGAAAACTAATCAAATGTAAAATGTGGCTCACCTTACCCAGTTATCTCCTCTGTACAGTATTTGAACACGTAGTTATTTTGATTAGTTACACAGTTACACTGCACTCACGTAAAGGCGGCTGACTAACCTGTTTGAGGCACATTATTGTAGACGGTAGTCAGAGCCCATGACCTGTCTTTGCAGTGTGTACTCAGTGCTGCACTGATGGCTATGGCTTGCATGTTTCGGCAGTCTTGAAATGATAAAGGGACGCTTTTTCAATCTAATTCTAATGTCACAAAGTCACTGCAAGTTAGTGTTAATGACCCTAACCCTTCACTTTTTAGTCTACGCTGTCTGCATTTATTTGATGGCTTTGTGTACTAATTGTGTGAAAGACATTCAGAGCAATGGACTCATTCATCAGATGTATATAGTTCATTCCATCCACATACCCGGTGACTGTGGTTATACGTTACAGCAAACATCATTCAAAAATATAAAACAAAATGAAATATTGAATACGGGTCAATATTCTGTGTGAGTAGGCTGTTTTGTTTTTAAAGAATAGACCCTTTTAAGGGCATCCTTCCCTACTTTTGTATTATCACATTTCATTTATGTTTATTTCATTGAGGACTAAACAATCTAAATAACTACAGTGAAATGTTAATGGACAGGTTTTTTCCACCACTGAAAAACCCACGATTTAGAAAAACAAACAGATGCTGTCATTTTATTTTGAAGTCCAGCTGAACCCCATATCCGGTAGTTATTGTCTGGTTGTGTAACTTGATGCTTGTCCAAAGACAATGGATGTGTGGCGGTGATGGAGGGGAGCGGGAGTCTGTAGTATGGTAAGGAAATTTAACTATTGTAAAATGAACGTTTCAAACGTGCAGTAATCCCCCAAATGTTAATAACATGTAATTCTGCTACAACTAAGAATAAAAGTCCTAAAACATTTTTTATGTGATCCCACATGTTCATCAATGGATCCATCATGTGATGAGAATATGAGAATAATAATATGAGAATGACTTTGTTGGTAATGTTGCCATCTAGTGTTCAGCATTCATACATAGCGTGTAATTCATTTCAATATATCGCACTATAACAGGACATTTTGATACATCCCAGAACAAGTAACATTACCGTTGCTGAAATAAAACAACATTTGTACAGTGTCATAATACATCAGTAATACATGTTAAAATATTTCAATTTCAAAAGAAATATGGCAACATTCAAAGATTCAAGATTTAAAGGTTTATTTGTCACATGCAATTGTACAAGAACAGCAGCAGTTAAATGAAATTGCAACTCTGTAGACTGTGCATACAAATAGTGCATCCAGAAAATAGCATTTAAGCAGAAAAATTAGAAATAAACTGAAAAAGGTAAAAAAATAACAGACTTAAATTAAAAAAAAAAAAAAGTAGCAGGGTGTGCACAAAATGGATCAGATGGGCTTGGGGATCACCATTTTGGGTTTCCTTGGTCAGTTAACCTCATCCACCCACAAAAAAAAACCAAAAAAAAAAACCCCTCAACTCTTAGTAATGTTCTGTTTACTATTCAAAGTGCCAGGAGATAAAATCGAACATGGAGGACAGTGGTTGATGCAGCTGACTCCTCCTCAGTGGCTTGGTGGCTCATGTGCTCGGTCATCGTCATCGTGGCTCTCAGAGACGTTTTCTTTTTGCTGCGCTCAGTGGGGCCACGGCACCTGTCACGGTGATTGGAGGAGCTGATTGCAGCTGATTGTAATCTCTGCGTCGATCATCATAACCCTTGTGTATGTCATAGTTATGCTCACTCCATACACCCTGAAGCGGTCATGGCTGTCAGCAGGGCTCCTAATACTGGAATCATCTCAACATCGCCACTGCGACTCTCACCACTTTTACGGTACTCTTCCTCACAAATTCTGGGAAACTCAAGTAAACACAAAACAATCAGCTGTTCGTATGTGAGGGTTTTTTATTATATTGTATTTCTTCTGACAGTTCGATGATCTCCTCACCAAGGTTGGTCCACAGATCAACAAGATAGACACGAACTATCGCTGAGCTATTGGTCCCAGTGAGCGCCTGGCTATCTGTCACACACACACAGACACACACACACACACACACAAATTACAATCTATATATATACAAATTATTCCTGAAAGTGGTTTTATTGACTTTATTCCCTAAACTTGTCTGAACAATAATAAATGGCATATCAGGGCTCGACAGTGCGACTGTTTTGCTCCCATTTGCGAGTTGATTATTTCCAGTGCGATTAGAAAATTACATTCAGTCGCATCAGTGCGACTCCGACAGAAACTGTAGTACATGCACCGTTTTGCTGTTTACGTGAGCACTGAGCAGTATTTTTATTATTTTTTTTGGCAACCTGAATTGTCTCCTCCAATGCAAGCGCAGCATTGTAGCTACATAATCAGATCTAACCAATGCAGTGCTTCCATAAAAGACACGTGACCACACGCGCACACAGTGAAGACTGCAGCGCGAAAACTAAAATCAAAACACAAAATGGAGAAGCAAAAAAGTGTCGGCGTTGTGAAAATGAACCCCCTAATGCATTATTTTCAGAAAACAAGAGAGGATGATAAGAAGGAAGACAGAAACGAGAGCGACAAAGAAGAAGAGGACGGGGCGTTAAACGAGGTGCTAGACGAGGGAATGGATGAGCCGGGTCCGTCGGACAGAAAGGGAAAGGGTGATGCAGGAGGCAGCCGGGGCACTGTAGCTGTGAAGATTTATAAGTATAACCCTCAGTGGGAAAACGTGTTTAAGTGGTTGGTGTTTAAAGAGGGCAAAATGTTCTGTAAATGGTGCCTTGCTCATCCAAAGGTAGCAGGGAAAAAAGCGTTTTTGACAGGAGAGGCGCAGCTGAAGAGAGACACGGTGAAGAAGCACGCCATGTCTCGCAAACATGAGAAATGTAGGGACACCTTCATCTCAAGTCAGAACAAAGTCCTGGAGAAAGCTGTGGGGCGCCAGCAGGCCAGCTCGGATGAAGAGACAAAAAAACAGCTGAAAATGAAGTTCAACATCGCATAGTATGTAGCGAAAGAAGAAATTGCTTTCACCAGATTCCCCAAACTATGGGGGTTTTCGTCCCAAAACCGCATTAAGACCTCCACACGAAGCAGCCTGGCCGTGTCCACAACAGAGGACCTGATGCGCATCAGCCTCAAGGGGCCTCCACCGGAGAGCTATGACCCAAGTCCAGCCGTAGAGAGGTGGCTTAGCTCCAAGCGGGTCATTAGACCAGACTATGTTGACTGCTGGAGCAGGGACATTCTTCCAGTTTAAATGGTTTTAGCTGGACCTGGACTTAATGAATTAATGAACTTTCCTGGTTGGTTGTAATAAATGTTATATTTTCATACACACATTTGCATTGTTTGTCTTTCCTGGTTTTTGTTAAGGCAAAGAGCCAGTTATAACATTAAAAATTAGTCTACAGGGTTAGGATTAGGCTAAATAAGTACTTTATTTATAATCACTGCAATAGGCTAATATTATATTATATATTATGTTAAATCTGTGTCAACAACAACAACCTATCTATTAAGCTTACAGAACTAGCAGGGAAGTGAATATTACTGAACTTCATGAGAGTCGAGTGTGACGGTGCTAAAACGGTGTATGCCGCTTGTAAAACGTGTTTAGTCTTAATCAAGTTCACCAGTGAGTCAGGGACGAGGGTCTTAAGAGGCAAACTTACAAGGCAAATTCCCAAAGGAATCACCCAAGCATCTCTTCATTCGTCAAACGTAAATTACTATCGGGTGTCAAGTCTCGTCTGAGCAACAAAGTTGCTCGCATGTGCAGCAAAGATTTAAGACCCTGTGCTGTGGCAGAGGGTAAAGGCTTCATCAACGTTGCACAGGAGCTGCTCGACATTGGAGCCAAATATGGAAGTAACGTGCGGGTGGAAGACATACAGCCATGTGCACGCACAGTCTCCCGTCATGTTGAAGGACAGCATGAGAAAATAAAGCAACTGGTCATGCAAGAGCTCCGTCAGGTATGTCACGCTGCACTATTTTGTGACACAAAAATTTTACCTTGATATCATGCAGTAGTCTATGATCTATAGATTTCCTAACACTATATCTCTTTTTTACCCTCTTTTTAAAGTGCTTAATCTCTCAATATTCTAAATTGGTCATCCGTCACATGTAAGATATAACAATATACCTAATTCCTTTAATGCAGACTAGAGACCATGCAGTAACCACAGACCTTTGGACAGAGGAGAGGACCAACACACACTACATCACTGTTACAGTCCCTTACATTCTTGATCGGAAGATGGCGAACCAGATCCTGGCCACAAGGGAGATGGAGGGTGTCAAATCCACTGACTACATCAGAAGGACTGTGGAGGAAATCCTTCAGGTATCTCTCTCTCTCAGATCAGATCATCTTTATTTACATGGTGTATACAATAAATATTGCCAAATGAATTAATTCATAAAATCGTGAAAAGTATGAAAACATGTACTCCAACAAAGAACATAAATGTAAATGAATACATCAAGAACAAATATTAATGAATACATCAGTAACGATGCGTGTGTCACTATCCCTCACTGTACATCAGTCTGTGGCAGGCAGCAACTTAGGCAGCTGCTAATTTGCTGCTCTCTGTGTCCTCCTTCCCTAATAGCAGAGGCAGTTTTTCTTCATTTGATAGATTAAGGAAATAATTTTTTATAAATTCAAACTTTTAAAAATATATTTCTCAATTTTTTTATCCTGGTATCCTCCTGTGCTGATATATGCATTAAGCATACTAGTGCATTGTCTGTAGGAAGTATGTATTCCTATAGAAAAGTGGGAGGTTAAGTAGCGTTTTCATGGATGGCCAAATGAGGCTGTGTTTGTATGGAAGCGAATCTGTTCCATAATTCAAATTAAAATGGATTAATAGAAATGCATTTTTTGAGTAATAAATAATCCAAATTGCATTTTCATTTTCTTCTTCAAGACTGCTCATTTTGTAACTTAATTAAAATGATAAAGAAAATTATGTTCAAGATTTAATTTTCAAAAGATGCCCCAGCAAATAGTTACCAAAATTCAATTTGAAATATCAAATTTGAAAATTAAAATGCATTTGCAGAAATGCTTTTTCATTTTAAGATAATCGCTGCATTATGTGACTCATAAATAAAATGAGTAATAAATCATCCAAATTGCATTTTCATTTTCTTCTTCAAGACTGCTCGTTTTGTCACACAACTAAAAAGAAAACTGCTTTTTCGTTTTCAATCCCCCCCCCCCAAAAAAATTCAATTTGTATTCACAATCCCAAGCGGCGCAGGAGAGTGACGTCAGCGGCCTCTGTTCTTCTGCAGCCCCCAGTCTGACCGACCGTCCTACGCATCTACGTTAGGGGGCGGCAGTGTGCATTGTTCAACGCTGGGGCAAGAAGAGAGACAAGAGCAGAGTGTGAAGGCTGTGTTGGTAGCATAGACTGTGGTACATGTTTTCAGAAACAGCGGGAAAATCACCACCATATCCACTTCTGTACTGCGGTCAAGCCAGCGATGGTTCCCGTTTGCTTGGTCAAATCAGTCGCACATTTTTTTCTAGTGCGCAAATGCTCTAACATTTACGGTGATCGTAATGAAGCCGCTCTGAAGAGCTGCTGGTAGTGAGTGTGGGGCAGACTGCGGTCTCACAGTCAGACACA
Source organism: Diplodus puntazzo (assembly GCA_963678695.2). Taxonomy (NCBI): domain Eukaryota; kingdom Metazoa; phylum Chordata; class Actinopteri; order Spariformes; family Sparidae; genus Diplodus; species Diplodus puntazzo. The sequence goes on from OZ023155.1 coordinate 22,279,800, forward strand.
TTAAACACACAGGGTACTTTACAGTCAATATTCCCGGTAATAAACTGAAGGTATCAGCGCTGGACTGTACGTCGACGTCGCCCCCATCTTGGATGTGGCAGCTCAGCCCCGTGAACTAATACAAGCCAATGGAGTGAACTTTATAAAGCTCCTTCTACAAGGTGCTATAAATTAATGTCTCTCATTTACACATTAACACCCGTAAGGATATATTCAGGAGAGGAGAGGAACCACAAACAACGTTTGTTAACTTCTCTGATGATTATAAACGTTAACTCCTTATATGTTCAGTATACAGGTCGGCACCAAACCACAGGATGTGTTTTATAATGTTTTTATGAGTGTTTACAGCTGCTAACGTATGTAACGTTACTGTGATGACACATGACAGTTAAATATTTAATCTATTACTACTATACTCTCAAAACTCGCTCACTTTATTTAGGGATGTAACGGTATAAAAATTTCACACCGCGGTAATAGTGACCAAATTATCACGGTTATCGGTATACCGCGGTATTTTTAAAATGTCTTCAAAATGTTGAAAAAACACTGATACACTGATAAATTGAAATAAGTTCACCAAGATTTATATTTAAAAAATGTATTATGTATTAAAATAGTCCAAATCCAAAACCTTAACAAAACACTGCAAAATCAACATTAAATAAGTATAAAATAATGTATAAAACTGTGCACAGGGTTCGTACACATTTTTCAAGGTCAAATTCAAGCACTTTTCAAGCACTTTTAAGGGTAATTTTCAACATTTTCCAGCAAAAGCCCGTTTTTACCGTTCTTCCTGCACCAGACACAAAGCAAACGTGATGGCAATGTTCGCGAAAAAGCGTGGCGGACATTATTTATCGTAAATCCTGTTTTGGACGCGCCAGCGCGTCCGTCGACTCAAGAGGTGGGGCGTGGGGGTGGGCTAGCAGCTAGCTACACACGAACATTCACCGATTCCAGTTTGTTGTCCTCGAATATCCGGATCTTCTCAGACAGGAACAGACTCGGTCAGTCTCAGTAATCCACAACAGTCAGTTTAGAGCTCGCGCCGCTGCAGGTATAAACCGTTTGTTTCTTAAGGTGTGTCGCGGGGGTGGGCTCTGCAGTGATTGGCTCTGATGCACACGTGGCTGTGGTGGCTATGGTTGACAATGCTAGTGGAATTGGTAAATAATTTATGAAATAATTTATTAATGGTATCATTGTAGTCCAAACAAATGCGACGTTGCACACCCTTAAGCCGGCTTTATAACTCCGGATCCGGACGAAATTCGTCCGTCCGTACCAAGTTGTTTTTATTTTGAATTTTTTTTTAACAACATCTGTCTGTTCCTCTTGGCACGCTTGACACGTACCTGTTTCAGTCACGGACTGGTATACCCTAAAAAATCAAGCTAGCTGAGATTAGTGGAAAACAAACGTCTCCGGAGAGCTACTTTGCAAAGAAAAAAGGAAAGGAAGAAGTTGGCTGTTAAAGTGGCTGAACTGCAGCTGCGGGGACGGTGAGTGAACAACTGCTGTAATTTTCTTACCGTGGAATCACACGCGCACCCCCCGTCCGTCAAATTATGTCGTACATGAAACCGGTCCGTAGTGCAAAAAAAGTTGGGGACCACTGCTCTAGAGGTCAGTGTTGTGTCATAAATGACAGAGCCATTGACACAGCAACAGTTGCCATGTCAACAACGCTGTCATTACCGGCACCAACATCAACAACATGGCCTTAAAGGAGGTTATTTTACTTTTTACTCAGAAACAGACAAAAAAGGACCAAAAAACTTACGCGGCAGTGGCATGTGCGGCCACTAAATGAGAACAGACACATAAATGGTTTATGTCCGCCGCAACATTTGATAACTTGCTACGCCTGGTAGCTCCGATAATTAACCATCTCTTGGCATCTGCTGCAGGAAGCTCTTGAAGGAAAGTGTTCAGGTATGTGGTGAAAGTGCTAAAAACATTTTTACTTTGCTCTGGATTCGTAAGCTCAGAGGCAACGGATCCACTGACGGATGAAACGATCTCCGGATACGGACAAAAGAGTCCGTGTCCGTTTTTACCGTAGGGTATAAATGGGCCTTTAGGCAACACTGATGTGATCAACTCTGTCAAATAACTCCAACACTGAACACCATTTAAATCAGAATGTGTTAAAATTACACTATGAGAGTGGAAATCAACTCAGAGATGTTGAACCCTGAAATGTCAACACTCCAATTTTTGCTGTGTGGCTTGTTTAGTTTAATCAAGTTTTATTTTGATCTGGGTTCAAGACACTGGAGTTTTTTTTTGTTTTTTTTTCAAGTGAATGCAATATGCTTATGTACTTTAAAGGTGCAATACATAAGAATTTTGGGTGAACATATTAAAAGATTGACAAAAAATGATTGTTATTTAATGTTTATGTAATGTTTTTGTTGTTGATTATGCTGCTGTTTTTATTGATGCGTGTTGTTTGTTGATTGTTTTTGTACTTGATGTAAGGCGACCTTGAGTGCCATGAAAGGCACCATCAAATAAAATGTGTTATTGTTATTATTATTATTGTTGTTATTATTATTATGACGTCTAGCATGCTAACCAGCTAGCCCTGTTACTATCCAAAGCTCCCATGCAAGCGGTATCAACACCAACACTAGCCAAGTGCTCTGTGCTTACCATCTCGATTGCTCCCTGCACGGCTAACTGAGCTTACTGGTTAACGTCTGGTAAAAAAAATAATGGGCATTTCAAAGGCCTAGACGAAATGCTTTAGCCACTGATCAAGAAAATGATTTGATAGACTAATCAAATTGTGAAATGGTTGTGATCAGGCAGCCACACTTTGACGACGGTTCAATGTACAAAGACCTGTGTTACTCTGTTCCCATTTCTTCAATTTAAAGAAAACATGTATGCCATTTAAGTATTTATACCTACATGTTAAATGTATTCCTTTCTCATCGCTTTAAGGCTGTGGTGTTTGTGTGAGGCAAAAGTCCAAGCTGTCTTTGTTCGCACACAGGAGTCTGCCTTCAGGAATTTCTGCCAAAAGGTCAGGTGATGGTGTATAAAGACTAACAGAGTACACATAGGAAGGATGTTGTGTTGGATGAATGGGTCAAACTCAGGACTTCAACAAGGGAACCAGTGTTTGTGTTCCCCTATTAAACCAAAGTAATAAGAAGCTTCCGGCTCATTATGTTCAATGCCATGGTGCTCTTATCGATGTGGCCAAAAAGCATGATGGGGAAACAGTGGGGAATAACTTCTGAGGGAGGCAGTGGTGTGTATGTGTGGTGGACTAGCTGTGTGGCACAAAGCTGAGCACATTCAATTGACTTTTCCTGGTTATACAGGTTTGTATGACGGTCAACCCCCTCCCAAAAAAACAGCTGCTGAAACTTTGCTGTTTGTCGCCCTGAAGCCCTGAAGCAAAGTCAAAAAGGACCACCCACCGATCTCTCTGTTAGATGACAGCCTTGGGTGACCTGCTGTGGGGCTGGAGGGCCATCTTTGAGAAGAGGGATCAAGGCAGTGGTACAGCTGGACCCCACAATGCATTAGGTTTCACAGGGAAGTGACTCCTACTGCTGCCATTCAAAACTGTGGGTTTGCTAAGAGAGAGGTGGAAGGATTTGCATCATGCATGTTCGGATTGCATCCTGCAGCTTTAGGTTTGAAACATGTCTGATATGCATTTATAATATGGTTTAAAGAGACAAACTATTCCATAAAGTGAAGTCAACAGCATATTCATTTCAACGATATTGATTTCTAGAGCTTTCATGATTTCTAAATTCTAATTTGCTTGCTTATACTATTTTTTAAAAAAATGTAATGGGTAACACCAAACCAAAGCGACAAGTGAATAGACCTATAGCGATCTGCAAACATGTGGCGGTACTGCAAGATACAGAGTAAAAGAAACAAATGTAATTTATACTGGAAAACTCACCCAGACAGAGTAGAGTCAAGGTAGAGATCCTCCCCTCCACAGCCACTGATTCTTCTGTGTGCTAGGTTGTTGGTTTTTAAAAATGCTACAGAAATCTGGGCACACAACTCCTGCCATTCAGGTAACATTCTTGACACATTCACCTGGCATGTTTCAGCTTGTCCTCTGTGAAGTGTACCTGACTTGACGTGGGATACTCCTTAACATCACACATTTGTTTCACTGTTTCCAAACCTAAACCAAAGCAGTCACAATCAGACGTTTTCATTGTCAGCTCTAGCTGTAGATCATATGTGTCTGCAGCCCATAATATAACTGAACACAAAAAAGCAAAACAGAAATGCCCATTGTATAATTTTGTCTATCTATTGAGCCTATAGTTCAACAATTTGCTTCACGTTGCGAGAGAGGGACAGATGGGGGCAACCTTCAGACAACAACACACTGGTGTCAGATAAGAAGGCTGGCATTAATTGTGCCAGCTCATAGCAGCTGACCTCACTGGCTGGGTAAGAGCAACAACACTACTGAATGATTATCTCGGGTGGGGATGAGTTGTTGCCTGTTGTAGCATATCAATGCTACTTATCTGTAGTTTTTGTATCAATATATTGGAGAGAGGTGGAAATTAACAAACCAAAGGCTGACAGCAGGACACAAATAGTATTCATGTGCATTCAGCAGGAAGAAATTAACACTTTTTATGCATTTATTTATTTATTTTTATTGATTACAGCAAAGCTAGGAAGATCAATATAAAACTGGGGGCCATTTTAAGGCTCAAGTCTAATTATCATCTGAATTCTGATTAATTTTCTCTGCAATATTTGGGCTCCAAAGTGTCACTGCTCCACTAACCAATAATATCTCATGATGAATGATAGACCAGTATGACATTTTAACATACCAAGTAATTACTACTAAAACAATATATTTGTGTATTTACAACACGCGTAGTGTCATTATTGTGTGATAATGTGAGAAATTAGTTGTTTGCAATGTTGCCATCTAGTGTTCAGTATTCATACAGTTGCAAGAATCTTCCTAATTCATTTTATTTAATCACCTTTATTGATTTTACAGCACATTTGGTGAATGGGATGCAACAGAAAAAAAATGTAACTCTCACTGTAAAACTGATAACATTACCGTTACTATTGCTGAGATAAAATTGATAGCATATGTACATCGTCAAATTTCTCTGAATTTAAACATAAATCTATTTAAAACTTAACATAAGAAAAAACATTTTAAGGCAAAGACAATAATATATTATATACTGTTTGTCAAAAATTTCTAGTTGATTAAAATGAGGAAATACATATATTTAAAAAAAAGTCCCAGAGATCTGTTTTGACATAATCAATCCCAGCAATCAGAGGAAGCTGCAGTACTAGTTTCTAAAAAAAAAAAAACTGGAAGCACTGATGTGAGCACAGAGAACATTGAAAACTTGTATAGTATTTACATATACAAGGATGTACAGTACCAAACTCCAACAAGAAAAACAATTCTGTAAAGCATAAACAATGACACAAAACGGAAGCAAATTGCTTCAGTATCTTCTTCCTGAAAACAAACTACCACCAGTTACAGTACACCCAACAGCAGAACCATCTAAAATCAACGCACACACACACACGCATCCTTAGTAACAATGCCAGCATATCACGTTTGAATCAACGACTCATTTCTGAATTAAACAGCTCTCTGAAGTTATGTTAAATGTTTGTCATGTACCAAAACTTTGCATACAAAAATAAGGATATAAAAGAACTTTACAAAACCAGCCACTTAACTAACTGTTATGGAGCCGAGAAGGAGGGACAACAACAGAAGGCAGCGTGATGGCGGACAGCACGAGGCAGGGCAGCATGATTCCAGTCTGCCGGGTGCTCTGAAGCTCTCTGCTCCGCTGACTGATTGTCCGTGAACTTCGTCCACTGCTGTCCACTGTTTGTCTCTTTGGCTCGCAGCGCTGTCAGCAGTCAGGCAGGATTTTATGACTGAACTATGGGAATTAAAGAACTTTCTCTGACTGGGTGGAAATCAGATTTTTTCAGATAAGCATGGCATTAAAATGGGAGACCTACGGATACAACATGAGACTCATGTCAGGGTTTAGTGTGGCACTGAACTTAAAAACAAGAAGGTACAAATCATCAAATCTTCGTAGCCAAATGCAATTCAACCGAGAAAATTCTACATCTGGTTCAGTCCTATTACACTTCCTTCTTAATTTGATTAATGGAGGCAAAAATTGGACAACTGGACTAAAGTCACTCATTACAAGATGAAAACTGGAAGATTGTGGCTGATAAGGGTCAGTGGCCTTAGTCGTCGTAGTCTCTCCTTGTCGGCTTATTGGCGGGCACACGTGGTGGTTCACGGTCATCATAGGGCTCGTCATAGCGGTCATCATCATAACGGCGGTCATCGTAGCGACGTTCATCATCATAACGGCGCTCACTGTCGTAGCGCTCATTGCGGTCACGTCGGTCAGTGTAGTCGCTGCGGCGATCGTCGTAGTCACTGCGGCGATCATCATAGTCGCTGCGGCGATCGTCGTAGTCGCTGCGGCGATCATTGTAATCCCTGCGGCGGTCGTAGTCGCGTTCACTCCTTTCCTCGTAGCGGTCACCACCGCCGGCAGGGCTTGCGGAATCATGATCTCTTGTGTCCTCTTGCCCATCGCCATGGCGACTCTCACCGTTTAAAGCTGGCTCTTTGTCACGGTACTCTTCCTCACGAACTCTGGAAAAATTAACAAAAAGACAGTTAGATGTTTGTGTGGATGCTCTTGACAGGTTGCATTTTGGTCATTTTGATAATGAGGGGGACATCCATCCTTCATCCTGCCTCAGATCACTGGTCATAGGACAAGATGGAGCAAATGTGGCTGTGCAAAAAGGAACAAAGTGCAAATATGTAAAGTGTGTTTTTTCTTTCTTTTTTTTTTTGATATACTATTACAATCCAAAATTGGGAAATTCTTTTTTCCACTCACTTTACACACAGGTGCGCACACACAACACACACATGCAGTGTTGAGGAGATGAGCGAAGCTTCTATGTTCACAATATCCAACCCAGTTTCAGGGCAGATCGTAAAAAAATGATCAAATTCAGTTTCATCCATTCGTCCACTCAAATCGTCCATTCGTCGATTTTTTTCTAGTTTAAACTGAAAAATTGGTCGATGTGAAAATGTAATTTTTTCAGTATTTCATGACCTGATTTATTACAGAAACCAAAGTGAATCTCATAAAGTGAATCTATTCATTCTAGCGTGATGATGCTGGACTTCACTCCACGGCTGAATCATCCCTGAGACGCTACAAGCGCTGTGTTTTATTCAGTCAATGAAATGTGACAGTGACGCTGAAAGCACTGACAACAATATCAAATTCCTGTCATTGTACACAAATTAGTAGATTATATTGCTTGACAATTTCACAAACTGATATGATGGTATGTAGTAATGTCAGCTGGAATAAAGGATTTTTGGTGTCGGTCTTGGTTTATTAAAATGCATGAAGAGGAAGTAAAACTGGATGTAACATGTAGACATCTGTTAAGATTATTTTTGAATTATCCGTGACGTCCCCAATTTAACCGTCTTCTAATAAAAACTTAAAAATTTCACTTATATAGCTTTATTGCTGAACCCGGCAATATTTGACCTTGTGTCTATGAATAGGTGTCAAATCTTTTTACTGCAACACCATTTTTCTCTGTCTATAAACCTAAATGTCCTGATAGACCGACAATTTGCTCACTCAGCCTCATGAATGGAACATTTCAGATGTTGACCTCTGTTCACATTATGGGTAAAAATAACTTTACCCCATGGCATATTCTTCCTCCTTCTTCTTCTTCCGGCAGCAGCAGCAATAGATGACGACGATGAGTACGATCAACGCGGCGACGACTCCACCAATGATTCCTGCAGTCGAGCCTACGTTCATGGAAGCTGCAGAAAGGAAGGAAGATGAATTTGGAGAAGGAAACATATTGCTTATATATTTACTGGAATTACCGAGTTCCCAGATTGTTAATGGGAAGGCATTACAAGAAGCTTTTGCTCACGTGGCATGACTGAGAGGGTGACGTTGCAGGTTGCCGAGCGGATCTTGTTACTTGAGGTGCAGATGTAGAATCCCGATGTGTCTCTGGAGATATTGAAAAGAGACAGGATGCCTCCCTCTGAAAGACAGCGAGACAAACATATATCATATAATTTGTATAAATTCCACAGTGTTTCAGCTCATCAAAAAAATCGAAGGGTGCTCAATGAATAATTCTATTTATTATCGTTCCTGAAAGTGTCATGATAGATTTTGGGCCTCAGATTTTTGCAATAACAGGCAACCGGCTCAGATTTGTTGGGGGAGAGCCTACTAAGTGCTCCTGAATCATCAAATATGCTCCTGACTCTTCATGTGTTGGCCCTCAAGTAAAATTCTTACTAATAGTAAGCACTTTTTTTTCCTTTTCCCTTTTTCCTCCAACTTCAAAGTCAAGGGGGAAAGCTCAAATGTCGTAATGCTGTCCTCGTGGTTTCAAGTCGTGTAATTGTTGAAAATCTTCCAAATTGTTCTTGATTCACTGCTTCCTGATGACCAGCAGATGACAGGGTAATGGACACTGAACATACGGAGGACCATTGGGCCATATTTCAAGGTTAAGTTACATATATGATAGCACGAAACAGCTAGCTAACGTTAGTATTTAACCACTTCTGAGCCAACATTACCCTTTGATAGTGTTGCACAATATGATGGAAAAGTCGTAAATGAAGTCTTAAATATCAACACACATCTGGGAGACATTTATTAAAGGCAGGAAGTGAAACGAATTGGATATAATCAAACAGTCACATTAGCTAAGAAGTGGTTAAATGCTAATTTTGGCTGATGGGTTATCGAATGTTGTTTTACCATGAAATGTGGCCCATTGTCCCTCTAGATTTTCACTGTCCATAATATTCTCGATTGCTGATCACTTGGCAAGTAGAAAACTGATAACAATTTCTAAAAGTCGCTACGTTTATAGGGCTTGCAACCAGAAACACAGCAACATAAAATTATCCCAGCTTCCAGCCCCGAGTGGGATGTGAGGGGAACATGTCTGCCTTGTTAATGTGGTTTATACAGTGATAAGTAAACCTTTTCTGCACTGAGAGTCAACTGATATTTTTTTCCTGACTAAACAGTCCTGTCAGAAACGGCGTCAGTATACTTACTGTCAGTTGTTCTTGGAGCAGGGGCACGAAGCGTGTTCCTGACGTCTCGACTTTCCCACTTATAAGTGGGTGTTGGCGAGCCTTCCTCAGACAGACATGTCAGGTTGATGTTCTGGCCGTACTCTGTCTTACCCTGGATCTTACAGATGGGCTTAGATGGAGCAACTAGACAAAACAAAGGAAATATGGCAACAGAATTAAATCATACAACTTTTTAAGCAAGTTGTTAGAACTTTAAAAATCAGAATATTTCTCTGAAAGTAAATGAAATGTTACCTAGAACCACCAAACGTGCCGTGTCAGCCGGTTTGCCTTCATCATCACCCTGGATCAGGACACGACATTCAAAGACCTTGTTGTCTGCTAGTGTGATGGAGGACAGTTTCAGGTCGGCCTTTCCCTTTGCGACATCTACTTCCAGGGATACTCGACCTTCATAGATCGCTTTGATGTCAGTTTTCTTATTCGTATGATAATAAGTGAGGATCAGGACCTGTTAGAGAACGACAGCATCAGAGGAACATTAAAAGAGGAAGAACACAAAGTTCTCTCTTCTTCTTATTAATTATACCGTAACATTGAATTATGCTCAAATAAATAGAGAATCATCCACACAAGCACATACAGTTAATACATATAAAGACAGAACACATAGTAGCAGTCTGACCTCTTTAGCACCAGCTTCTGCACCCTCAACAGACCATGAGATGATAACTATGTCAGTCCCCTTTACTGGGGCTTTGGGTGTGAAGCTGCAGGGCAGTGTGATGTTGTCACCTCTGGCATGCTCATATACCTCCTCTGGGATGTTCACCTGGAGGGCACCAACACCTGACAGCACTGTAAGATTTAAAAAAACAGAATAACAATCAATAGTAGCTGCATCTACATCTGCTGTGGTTGACTTGATGAAGCCAGTATGTTAAACTGACTGCATTACAGCCTGTGTGTAAAATGTACACAGACTGAGAATGAATCAGCAGTGTGAACTGCATCTGTACAAAAACGTTATCACCCCACCCTGTCAACCGCAGACACACAGCACAGAAACACACATTTAAAAAAACCAAAAAAAAAAAACCGTTACATTCGGAAACAAGAAAAGAAACAACATTCTTTTGTTGATCTATTTGATCAAGAATGGTGAGAAATCCCAGGTTCCAGCTTGTCAGATGTGAATATTTTCCGGATTTTTATGGATTTTGTACCATTTGACGAACAAAGCAAGACCTGTTAAGGTATTTATATGTGCTCTGGGAACTGTGATGGGCATTTTACAGGCCTAGACCAAACGCTTCAACCACTGATCAAGACAATAATGAATTGAAATTTGAAATAGATCATGAAAACAATGGTGAGTTGTAGCCCCAGCTGAGCTTTGTTGATTACTACTCATGCGTTTAATACGAGTCACACAGGCCTTTCATACTTTAACCAAGGCGGCGTATATGAGAAAGAAACCAGGTCGAGTTGAAAGCATATTCATATCTGATGAAGACGATTTAAATAGTTTCCCTTATTTCTAAATAACAATTGGTTAATATTATTTTTTTTTGTTTGGTATTTTGTGTTAGTATTGTTTTTTTGAAGAGGTAACTTAATGACAAACCGCAGATACAGGCTACCTGCATTAACAGGCCTGAAGGTGCGCAAACAGGTGTGGCAGGTGGTGAGGCGCAAAGACAGAGAGGCAAATATTTCTCCCAGGAATAACTCACCCAGACACAGAAGGGTCAAGGCAGAAATCTTCCCCTCCATGGTGAAGACTTTTATTATCTTCATCTAACCGTCACTGATTTCTTCTGCGTGTCGTCGCTCTCTCTAAAATGAAACAGAGATCCGGAGCCGCCCGGGACTATTTGCATCGAAACCCCGATGGCGTCTCCCGAGCGTTGAGCCCGATGGGTGTGCCCGCCGCCCCTGCTCGTCTGACAGACAGCGCTCCCGGCCAATCACCGCAGCTCCTTCAGCACAGGTAACATTCTCGAACCGCTCACCTGGCGTGTTTCGGCCTGTCCTCTAATCTAAAGGAGGCTACCTGACTGAAAAGATACTCCCGCTATGAATGAATCTTTTTAAGGCTTGTTTTTGGTCAACAGGACTGAATTGATTACCCTTTTATATCCCTAAGACAACACAATTAAACGTGTCTTCATCTTGAGCTGTAGTTATAGCTCATGGTGTCAATAGCCCAGAATACCTACAGAGATACCATATAATATATATTTTAAAAATTCAGTTTTATGTTGCAACAGAGAAACAGACAGGAGCATGAAAGGACATCCAAACACCACAGTGTGTGTGGGGGTGGTGCAGAGAACAACTTAGATGTGCTGCTGTTGGAACAAGAGAAGCATTTGATCCTGTCAGACTGGTTCTACGAGGATTTATCACCTCCAGACAAACACACACTCACACACTTAACGACACAGACAGAGCGAAACAAGGAGAGGGCACACTGTTTCAGGCAAATTGTCACCTACTCTCTGATCAGAGTTTGAAATATTAGAGTACAAGTCACTAAATGTTTTGGGTACCAGCTGAAGGAGCTTCCAGTAAACAGATAGGCCCCAAACAAATGTAGCTATCTGGAGGTGCAGGAGAAAAATCTGACTTGTTTTTTGAAAGGGGTTTTTCTTTGCTGAACACACCCAGTTTTGATGAAAACAGCACTCCAGATAGAGAATAACAACTAGTCCCTGGCTTCCATCTACTGTTGAAAATGTTGTTGTAATAAAGTTCATTGCTTTGGTTTAAAATGAGTTCAAATTTCTGACATACATGTTTAAAAAAGTATTTTTAATGCAACAGAAAACAGCGATCATCTTAAATGGCCCATTCTTGCGTTGTAGCCTTCGGTTTCTGTTGTACAGCACCGCTCAGCGGAAATAACAGGAACCATGACCTCCATCCTGGCGCACACAAATGAAACAGGCCGAGTGATGATTAAATGCGCCTCAACCTTAAAGGATGTATTCACCTTAAAATGAAAATTCAGCTGTTGCTAACCTCCGTGCCGATGGAAACCAAGTTTCGTAGTCCACAAAACATTTCTGGAGCTTCACAGACAAACCAAGATGTAACAGTACTCCATACAGTTCATCCAGCATAAACCAAATCTCCAGAAGCGCTAAGATCCCAACTTGATTTGAAAAGATGCCACTTACACACTCGACACTCAGTCAGGAGTGCACCTTCTTCGCATGCCAACAAATTGGCAGCTACATTGAAGATTTCTGCTTAAAAAAGGGTGGAAATAACAGATTTGCAAACCAATTTTGGATCTTGAGGCTTCCAGAGAGTTGGATTACGCTGGATGAGCTGCATAGAGCTGTTTTATGCTCTTTTAAGGTCGTTTGTAAAATAAGTCTGTTTGTAAAATTAGTCCCCAGCTACTTCAGTTCTTGAGAAGAATGTTGCAACGTTATTTTTCTGTGAAGCTCCAGAAATGTTTTGTGGATGATGAAACTCCACCTGACTTTCCATCAGCATGGTGGCGAGTAGTGACTGAATTACATTTTTGGGTAAACTTATCCTTCAATAACTTTAAAAGACAATTAAAATGCTTTCCTAGTTTGGAAAACATTCCTGATACTTATCCAAAGCTGGTTTGCATGAATGTCATCTCCCAAATCAGCCAAACTGGTAACCATTTTCAAAAGCTCTGGGCCTGACTTGTGCAGTGCTAGACAGAACAGGTACTTTTCAGAATAATTCAATCATATTGTTCCTCTCTTATTTTCATTCGTAGTTTTATTTTTTATTTCATAGGCACAATGCCGTTCAACATATACAGAGTACAAAACTGATGTGTTGCACTGAAATTATAGATATTGCCAATTTTGTTAAATGCATGACCTTCTACAGTAACTTAACAGGAACATTTAAAAGCTGAACATGATGTTGACTGAGCTTTAAATCTCCGAGGAGAAGAAGGATGCATATTGTAATGCTTTGCCCCTCAAACTTTTTTCTTCTTGCAGCAGCAACAGACGACGACGATGAGTATGATCAACGTAGCAATGACTCCACAAATGATTCCTGCAGTGGGACCAGTGCTCACGGAAGCTGCAGGAAGGATGAAGAAGGATGTATATTTTAATGCATTTTTGTCAAGATTTTTTTGAAAATGCTAAGTTCACAGATTATTAATGAGGAGGTGTTGAAGTAAGGCTTTGCTCACGCGGCATGACTGAGAGGGTGATGTTGCAGATTGCAGAGCGGATCTTGTTACTCGAGGTGCAGATATAGTTTCCTGATGTATCTGTCGAGATATCTTACAGAGACAGGAAGCCTCCCTCTGAAAGACAGAGAGACAAACACGCATCATTACTGTCATTATTTTATTGCTGTCGTATTTCATGTTATTTTTTTTTTCATTAAATACTATAGAGGTTTCTTCTCGTGAAAAAGTGCACTCGATGAATAATTGATGCCATTTAAAGTGGTTCTTGGGATTGTCATTGTAGATTTCGGTTATTCATTGGTATGATGCAGTAGAATGAGATGGTAGTTAGATAGGTCATAATCAAAATAGACTAACTTGTGACTACTTTAACGTTACCTCAAGATACTTTGAGTGTCATCACAATATTTTTTTCCTTGTGTTTCTTCTGCGCAGCCTTATTCTGGATCAATGACACCAGCCTCTTCAGCCTCTCCCCCAGTCTCCCCACTGCTCCTCTTTGGGTCACTCAACCTCCAGAGCCCCTCTTCACTGCAGAGTGTCCCTGGGCAGCAGGCTGCCGCTATTGCCGGTCTGCCCTGCTGCTGCTCCGTCACCCAGCCTGTCTGCTTTATCTAACGAGCCCAGAGACACTGCGGTTGCAACAGCCAAAAAGGTCAGTGTGTTTCCTGGCAGGGCAACTACTGCTCACCATACGCTGCATCAGCTCTGCCTCTGGCCAAATGCGAGAAAACCTCAAGTACAACCCATGAATGCCAGAGAACTATTTTATTTTTTCCAGACTCGGTAGTCCCATCACAAATGGTGTCACTGATACTTACTGTTGGTTGTTCTAGGATCTGCAACATGGGAAGTGTTCTTGACGTCTTGACTTTCCCACTTATAGGTGGGTTGTGGGGACCCTCTCTCAGACACACACGTCAGGTTAATGTTCTGGCCGTACTCTACGTTACCCTGGATCTTACAGATGGGCGTAGATGGAGCAACTAGTAAAAAAAAGGAAATATGAATTAATAACTAACTCATTTAACTTGTTATAACATAAAGATGCCAGCTGATAGATGATACTGACTGAGCTTTGACAGGAGATGGAGGATGTATATTTGAATGGAGTTTTGTCAAGATGTATTGGGAATACTAAGTGTCCAGATTGTTAATGAGAATGTGTAATAAGAAGGTTTTACTTACTCGGAGGGTGGATTGAGAGGGTGATGTTGCAGGTTGCAGAGCGGACCTTGTTAATTGAGGTGCAGATGTAGTATCCTGATGTGTCTCCGGAGATATTGTACAGAGACAGGATGCCTCCCTCTGAAAGACAGAGAAACAAAATGTGGCGTGACCCTCACTCTCATCATGACCAGAGGTGAGCCAACCTTTCTTATAGTCCCGTCAGTGTCACTGATACTTACTCTCAGTTGTTCTTGGATTTGGAACACGATGCATGTTCTTGAAGTCTCGACCTTCCCACCTATAATTGGGTCGTGGCAAGCCTTCCTCAGACACACACGTCAGGTTGATGTTCTCTCCATACTCTACCTTACCCTGGATCTTACAGATGGGTGTAGATGGAGCAACTAGGAAAAAAATTAAAATATGAATAAAGAAAAAGGTCGCTTTGCCACACTTTGTTAGATAATGTAAAATGAGTGTTGTGACATAAAGAGTTGGTAATACAGTATAGTAGGGAAGTTGGCAAAGTGGTTTACGATCAACTTGCATTTAAATGCAAAACATGATACTGACCGAACTTTAACATTTTAAATAGATACAGCATAATACCTGATATTAAATATGCCATACTCAAGTTTTTGTTTATCCACTTTAAAACACTTATTCGAAAACAAATGAAATGTTACCTAGAACTAGAGATGCACCGATCCAGTTTTTTCCGATCCAATCCGATACCTGGACTGAGCGTATCGGCCGATACCCGATACCGATCCGATACCATTGTTGAATTAATAAACTGTATACCTTCCACCATGTGAAAGGGACTTAAGGCACCAGACTTTCCTAACTAAGGCAAAATAATCAAACAGTTACCGAACATTGTAAACATGTGTAACATGAATAATAATAATAATAATAATAATAATAATAATAATAATAATAATAATAATACATTTAATTTATATAGCGCCTGTCAGGGTACCCAAGGACACACGTAACAAAGTGGAACAAACAAATCAAAGAATGAATGTACATGTAGCGCCTGTCAGTCAGCACGGAGGGAACACTAGCCCCGAAGTCAGTAGCACCGTCTGTAAACAAACTAGCGTCTGGAGGCTCCGTGCACACAGCGGGGGCGACCATCCAGCATCGCTGCGAGCCGAGGAGACCGCAGCAGCAGAGGAGGAGACAAAGCAGCCCGGCGGTGAATAACCCTGAGGTTGTGGTGGAGGGAGGACCAACGGAGCAACGATGGACAGCCCACATAGTATTGAGTACGTCGGTTTGAAAGTTAGCGTTGCTAGGCTAACAGCTGACCGGTGAGGCTAACAACTGATGGCGGGGCTACTAGCTAATCAGCGAGAAATGTGACGTGAGTACATGTAACGTCCTGCAAACAGGAATACAAAATAAAACATAGCAGCTGAAACTGAGAATAAACTAATAAAGAGTTGGTCAAACAACAACTTGAGCTCTTCCAGCATGCGACAAACTGACGCTGACGAATGACGTAGGATGTGCTGCGACAACGAAAAAAAAAATTGGATCGGCTGGTGGATCTGTTTCATTTTACCGATCCCCGATCCAGCCGTTTTGTCAATATCGGAGCCGATATCCGATCTTGATATCGGATCGGTGCATCCCTACCTAGAACCACCAAACGTGCTGTGTCAGCTGGTTTGCCTTCATCATCACCCGGGATCTGGACACGACACTCAAACACCGCATTGTCTGCTAGTGTGATGGAGGACAGTTTCAGGTCGGCCTTTCCCTTCAGAACATCTATGTCCAGGGATACCCGACCTTCATACAGCGATTTGATGTCAGTAATTGCACGAGTAGAATAATAAGTGGGGATCAAAGTCTGTTGAAAAATGACAGTGTCAGTGGAATATTAAAAGAGGAAGAAATAAACGTTTCCTTGTGTTCTTATTGTTCTCATTAATAATACCATCACACTGAATTATGCTCGACTTAATAAAGAATCATGCACACAAGCACAGTTAATACAAATAAAGACAGAACACATAGTAGTTGTCTGACCTCTATAGCACCAGCTTGTGCACCCTCAACAGACCATGAGATGACAACTAGTTTGGTCCCATTTAATGGGGCTTTGGGTGTGAAGCTGCAGGGCAGTGTGATGTTGTCCCCTCTCACATACTCATATTCCTCCTGTGGGATGTTCACCTGCATGGCACCAACACCTGACAGCACTGTAAGATTTAAAAACAGAGAATAACAATTAATAGTAGCTGCATCTTCATCTGCTGTGGTTGACTTGATGAAGTTGTTTTAGAGATTCAAAATGTAAGAATCTTAGTTTAAAACATCCAAAAATGAACTAACCCTTTCAACAGAATGTGAAGAAAGATTCGGTCAATGGCAGCTATGTATTGTGTTGAAGAGATATCTATTGAAGTTAGCATGCTAACCATCTAGCCCCGGACTTGAAAACCACCATCTCTGTTTTTTGAATTTGTACCATCTGTTGAAAAGCCGAAGACATTTTAAGACTATGGGCTCTGGGAACTTGTGATGGGCATTTTACAGACCTAGACCGAAAACTTAATCCACTGATCAAGACAATAATAAATAAAATAAATTCTAAATAATTAAAAAATAGAATTCAAGTAATGGTTGGTTGGCTTGCTGAGTTGGATTATTGCTCATATGTTTGGAACAAGTCTCACATTCGTTTAATACGAAAACAATTCGATAAGGTTGCATATATGTTAAAGGAAATGGGTCTAGTTGAAAGCATACTAATAATTGATGATGTTGATTTATAGTTTCTATTCCTAAATTTCGTTTTTTTTTTGCTAATTTTAATTTTGTAAATGGGGAAATTAATAACAAGTAACTTGCAGCTGTGGCAGCTCGGTAAGGCGCAAAAAAAGACAGACAAACATGTCTTGCAGTAATAACTCACCCAGGCACAGAAGAGTCAAGGCAGAAATCCTCCCCTCCATGGTCAAGACTTTTATTATCTTCATCTAACCGTTACTGATCCTTCTCTGTGCGTTCTCTGTCGCTAAATGAAGCACAGATTTAATGGCATCGATTGAGCGATGAGCCTCATGGGTGTGCCCCCCTGACTTGTTCATTGGCGGGATGTGTTTTTTCTTATCTGCGGGTTTGGATGAAAGCTGCGCTCCTGATGGAGAATAAAAGCAAATCCAGTCTCTGGCCTCCATCTGCTGTCCACAGTGCCATCTCAATGTAGTGCATGGTTTTGGGAAAAATTTTGAGCACTAACATAAAAAGAAGAGAATGTGTTTTTCAAAAGCAGAAAACACAGATCACCTCAAGTGATTCAGCCTCAGGTTGTACTGTGTGGCTGTGCTGTGCTGCAGCACTACTCAGTGGATGTGACTGGAACAATGCTGTATCCTGCTGTTCATGGAACAAGCCAACACATGATAGGAATGTGTCATCAGGGCCGGCCCAAGCCTCCATGGGGCCCTAAGCAAAATTTGATTTTGGGGTCCTCTATTACTGCCAGTAATAATGATTTTTGATCATTCACACACCTACTATAAACTAAAAGTATTCTACTTATTCTACTCTGTCATTACGAATACACTTGTAAAACTAAATGTGAGAACTTTTTTTGTAGTTAGATTGTAATCCACAGTGATTAATGCCATGGAAGCAGACACCAGATTTGCAGTACAGCTATAGCTTGTAATAAGAAAAGAAAATGCCTGTGGAACAACTGAAAATTGCTTGAGAAGTTTTGAAATAATATGGATTTGTCTAAAATTATGTCCCTTGTCATATGATTATATCTTATATCTTATATTAAAAAAATATTCATCTCAGTATGTTCTTCTGCAGTGCACTGAGCAATTAAAGGCTGTTTTGTTGTGAACTTACAAGGTACAGCAGAGGTTGCAGAGAGGACAGTGGGCACAGTGGGAGCAGAGAGCTGAGAGGAAAAACATATCCCTTGTCATATGATTATATCTTATATTAGTATATCTTACTGAGATAAGATATTGGCTACTCCTGAGGAGGTGGATTGCCCCTGGGCTGAGTCAGTGCCTCCTCTAAAATATTTTAACAGTGCTCCTGGGGGAAGTTTCATATAACGTATGAGCATAATAGGGAGATGATGTAAAAGGAATATGTTTATGATTATGTTTATTTACTCACATAATTTACTGTATTCTGCAGCAAACAATTGCAAACAACATACCATAAACTACAAGTTAACTAAATTAATTAATTAATGCAAAACCATATTGCTAGCAAACGTCACCGTGTTTGTAATTAACGTCAGTTATTAAACACTAGCTATCAAACATTGTTATCAGAAACGTTGTTTTGATGCCAAAAAGCAGCCCAGAATAATATATATACACTGAGAATCAACTTATTCAAAGTATTACACAAACACAAAAACGTTAACTTGAATAGTAAGCTATCTAACCTAGTAAGACGTTTTGAAATAATGTTAGCTAGCAAATTTGCTATTATAGGCTAATGTATTTGGAACAAAATATCACAGATGTTACATTACCGAGACATACCTTTATCTTGGCATTTTTTCTCCTCTTCCTCTTTCTTCCTTTTCCTTTTTTCTGTCCTTTTTTGCGACATCTTTCACCTGCTCCTAGCTCCTGGATGCTCAGTATGCACTGCACATGATACTAGCGGAGCTCTGACATTTCCAGCAGGAAACTACACTCTTTGTTGTTGTTTTGTTTTTTGTACAAGAATGTACATTTGATAATATATGAATCATCATCCCTCACACATGGAAAAAAATAATTAATTACTTTTTTCTTTTTTAAGTTAATTGCTCTTGGGGACCCCCTAGTGGTCACGGGGCCCTAAGCAGCTGCTTCGTTCGCTTATGCCTTGGGCCGGCCCTGTGTGTCATTAACGTCTCACCCTCATGTCTCAGGAAAGTCAAGTTTTATAGTCAACAAAACATTTTCTGTTATGACTTAATATTATCTATCATATCATTAAAATAAACATGTATACTTAATTAAAAACGTCAAATTTGTAGTTAATTAAACTTTACTTAACAGTTATTTCACTGTTGACAAGCAATGAAATGCTTAATAAACGACTTATTAGCAATTGTTTGTTGGAAAGTTGCAATTAATGTTCACAATAAGAAATACTTGCAACTTAAGTATTCTATCTATCTATCTATCTATCTATCTATCTATCTATCTATCTATCTATCTATCTATCTATCTATCTATCTATCTATCTATCTATCTATCTATCTGTGCTGGTACTGATATTATTTCCGAAGCAGCTATAGTCTTGAAAATGTTCTCGATATATGGGTAGCCCTTCTTCTGGTGTAATCCAAAGGTCCAGAAGCCCCCAAATTACATAGTCGTACATCTTACAGTGGCCCTTTTATAAAACTACAACACTTGATGAGTTTAGAAATACAATGAAAAACACACATACCACAACACATCACCACACATCTAACCTACATCAAAAATACAATTGACAACTTCAAGTAGACTAATGATCAACTTTATTACATGTAACATGAGGGTTCATTTGTGGTGAGTGGACTACTCTTTGTAGAAAGAGGCAGCAGTATGGAGATGGATAACTTCCTGAGCAGTGCCCTTTGACCACTGATCAGGAAAATAATTAATTGAGAAATTGATGGTAAAGTAATGGTTAGTTCGTCAGTTGTAACCCCAGTTGAGTTTGATTTTGGTAATTTAGAACAGGGGTTGTATGCCTTTAATACAAATACCATTCAATAGGGTTGTTTCTTTGTAAGAGAAATGGGTCGATTCAAAAGCATATCAATTTTTGATGATGTTGACTTCAAGAGCTTCAGATGTGGAAGCTCGTTAAGGCGCAAAGGAAAAGAGGCAAATATTTCTTCCAGGAATAACTTAACCAGATCCAGAAGAGTAAAGGTAAAAAAACCTCCTCTCCATAGTTCTCTCATTAACAATTCTCTGCATTTCTAATGCAAACGGCGCTCCTGATAATGTTAATGTATAATTTAGTTTAGTACATTTATTTCCCCAAAACATTTACATTTAATATCACATACTTTTACTGAAGTACTTTTTGTATAATTGACTTTCAAATTTAACAAATTAATATTTTAACCTGCTAACTTTACTTTTACTCAAATATGACTTTTGGGTACTTTTGACAATAGTCGTTTTGGTTTTGGTTTGTAAATTGTAAAACAAAAAAAAAGGAGAAGAAGCAATTTAGGTCAGAGGGAGTTGTTATCAGACTAAAAGATGAATCAGTTAATCTTGAAAGTAATCATCCGATTAATTGGCAATAAAATGAACTGTTTAATTAGGACGTACAGTTGAGGAGAGCTGTTGGTACTGCTGATATTGTTGTAATGATTTTCTGACGAAGGATGAGGTAAAAGCTTATGGTTTTACTTCCTGAAGCTGTTTATGTATATAAGCAACCACAGTCATTCGCATGTTAACACCACTCAGTCGTGTGAAACAGGAACTAGTACTGGCGCCTGTGTTAGGAGATCACAAAGATAACCCTAACCCTGACTGCATGTAAATATGCCAATAATGATTGTGTTAACATAGATCTACAGCCAGCTGTGTACACATTGTGAATATATTTTGGGGAAATTAGGTCAAACCTGAGTTAACCTAAATTAACTTCTGAAATACATGAATTAGCTTTACAGTACTTCTGAACCTTACACATATTTTAAAATCTACAGACTTCAGCAGAAGTTTGCTGTGAAACACAGTAATTCCTCTGTGCTGATGGAGACAACAGTTAATGAAAGCACACATCTGTGAAAACTCTCTAAACTCCCTAACCTTTAACACAGAAAGTTTCCTCTTTATGATCTACCTCCTCGTGTCATGGGCTACTTTGAAACACTTCATTATGGTTTCGTGACCTGCAGCAGTAGCTTAATTACAACACTTACAAACATGAAACCGACTGACTTTAACATCTCTGGGGAGAAGAAGGACGCATATTGTAACGCACTGTCGTCAAGATGTATTCTTCTTGCAGAAGCAATAGATGAGGATGATGACTGCGATCGACGTGGCAACGACTCCACCAATGATTCTTACAGTGGGACCAATGTTCATAGAAGCTGCAGGAAGGAAGACAAGTTGGGAAGAAGAAGGACTGCGTATTAAAATGCATCGTTGTCAAGATGTATTTTTTGAAAATACTAAATTTACAGATTATTAATGAGGAGGTGTTAAATGAAGGTTTTGCTCACGTGGCATGACTGAGAGGGTGACGTTGCAGGTTGCCGAGCGGATCTTGTTACTTGAGGTGCAGATGTAGAATCCTGATGTTTCTCTGGAGATATTGAATAGAGGCAGGATGCCTCCCTCTGAAAGATGCAAGACAATCATATATTATTGCTATCATGATTTTATAGATTTTTATAAATTCCACAGTGTTTCAGCTCATCAAAACAATCGAAGGGTGCTCAATGAATAATTCTATTTATCATTGTTCCTGAAAGTGTCATTATAGATTTTGGTATTACTAAGGTGTAGTGATCAGTGTTGCCACAGTTACCTTTAAAAAGTAATCCGACTACTGATTACTGACTACTCCTGTAAAAAGTAACTTAGTTACTCTACTGATTACTTGTTTTTAAAAGTAACTAAGTTAGATTACAAGTTACTTTATTAGTTACATTCAGCAGGTAACGACCCCCCCCATAAACATGCAGCATGGCCTTCAGATTTCTGTAATTCTCCAGGTAGAAAGAAAAAGATGTTCTGTGAGGCAGCACGGCATTGATAGTAGTGTAATCGTGTTTATTATGGTACGAAACGAGGGCGACTCAACTCTGTTTAAGCACAGCATTTCCTCTACAACAGTGGTTCTCAACCGGTGGGGCCTGCCCCCCTGAGGGGGCGCGGACACTCTCCCGGGGGGGTGCGAGTAGGCTTCAGGATGGGAGGAAAAAAAAAATCATGAAAATTCCCCCCATGTCGAAATGCAAGTGGTTGGACTATTATAACACACAAACAAATCATCCCTCTGGCGATTTTTTTTTTGTCAAAAGCGACTAGCGACAAATCTAGCGAATTTTATTGGTGTTATTGGAGACTTTTGTGGTGTTTGGAGACTCTGACTTGAAAGCATGTATCACTCTGCAGTCACTGTGCTCAACGAGCAGCGGGTGCTGCCGTGAGTCCCTTCCCCGTCCAAAAGCTCTCACAGGCGGTCAGTCTCTCAGTAGCCTCGCGCAGCAGTCCTATGGAGAGAATTTTGTTCCTTTATTATTCAATCAAATAGAATAGATTTGAAACCAAAAAAGAGATTTGAGAGCAAAAAAGAGTAAGTGGCAATCAAAATTTTTATTTTTGAGATCGATGTTTATATGGCGGGGGGGTGGGGGCATGTTGAGGAGGAAGGGGGGGCCCAACTGCAATGAACCAGCTTTGGGGGGGCCCAGCTTGCAATAGGTTGAGAACCCCTGTTCTACAACATACTGCGCGACCAACTTCTTCAACTCTCCCCCGCTTACTTGTTTTGCACCGAAGTCCAGCTTTTGT
This sequence comes from Diplodus puntazzo, assembly GCA_963678695.2. Taxonomy (NCBI): domain Eukaryota; kingdom Metazoa; phylum Chordata; class Actinopteri; order Spariformes; family Sparidae; genus Diplodus; species Diplodus puntazzo. Next base: position 22,302,874 of record OZ023155.1, read on the forward strand.
TGCTTGCAGACGTCGAGGCCGTGGCTTTGATCGCAGCTCTCTGCTTAACACCACCAGGTGGGACTGCTCTGTTAACTTAACTGTGCTGCGACTTCAAATTTGACGTAGTGTTTTTGAAGCTTGATAGTACTTTGTCGCCAGCACAGAGTGTACAACGAACTTTAATATCCTCATCTTTAGCTGACACAAACTCAAAATAATGACTTATTCCAGCTACAAAACGCGCATTTTTCTCCTCTCTCCATTGTTTGTGTTTGTGTCACTGCGTGGTGTAACACGTGAGTTGTCCTTGTGCTGAAAAACATGATTTGTCGCGTACGTGACATCACTTCCGGAGACGCTAGAAGAAAGCAAAAATATATATATTTTAGTGAGGAAAATGATGAAAATAATAGGAACGCACAGTGACTTTAATCTGATTACTGCTTTGGAAACATTAAAGCGTTAGATTACTCCTTACTGGAAAAAGTGGTCAGATTGGAGGCATCACTGGTAGTGATGCATAAGAATGAAACAGTTGGGATCCCAAGACATTAGAAAGGGCCTCAGATTTATGCGATAATGGGCAAGCTGCTCAGATTTGTCGGGGGAGAGCCTCTTAAATGCCCCTCAATTATCAAATATGCTCCTGACTCTTCGTGTGTTGGCCCTCAAAAGTAAAACTCTTAACATTATAGCGCTTTTTTTTCTTTTCCTTTTTTCCTCCATCGTCATGGTCAAGAGGGAAAGCTCGAGGTGGAGATGTAGTTTCCTGACGTATCTGTCGAGATATCGTACAGAGACAGGAAGCCTCCCTCTGAAAGACCGAGAGACAAACACGCATCATTGCAGTCATAATTTTATTGCTGGCGTATATTATGTTATATATTTTTTCATTAAATACTACAGAGGTTTCTTCTCATTAAAAAAGTGCACTCGATGAATAATTGATGCCATTTAAAGTGGTTCTTGGGATTGTCATTGTAGATTTCGGTTATTCATTGGTATGATGCAGTAGAATGAGATGATAGTTAGGTAGGTCATAATCAAAATAGACTAACTTGTGACTACTTTAACGTTACCTCAAGATACTTTGAGTGTCATCACAATATTTTTTTCCTTGTGTTTCTTCTGCGCAGCCTTATTCTGGATCAATCACACCGGCCTCTTCAGTCTGTCTCTTTGGGTCACTCAACCTCCAGAGCCCCTCTTCACTGCAGAGTGTCCCTGGGCAGCAGGCTGCCGCTATTGCCGGGCTGCCCTGCTGCTGCTCCGCCACCCAGCCTGTCTGCTTTACCTAACGAGCCCAGAGACACTGCGGTTGCAACAGCCAAAAAGGTCAGTGTGTTTCCTGGCAGGGCAGCTACTGCTCACCATACGGTGCATCAGCTCGGCCTCTGACCAAATGCGAGAAAACCTCAAGTACAACCCATGAACGCCAGAGAACTATTTTATTTTTTCCAGACTTGGTAGTCCCATCAGAAATGGTGTCACTGATACTTACTGTCGGTTGTACTGGGATCTGCATCATGGGGAGTGTTCTTGACGTCTTGACTTTCCCACTTATAGGTGGGTTGTGGGGACCCTCTCTCAGACACACACGTCAGGTTAATGTTCTGGCCGTACTCTACGTTACCCTGGATCTTACAGATGGGCGTAGATGGAGCAACTAGTAAAAAGAGTAAATATGAATAAATAACCAACTCATACAATTTGTTATAACATAAAGATGCCAGCTGATAGATGATACTGGGCTTTGACAGGAGAAGGCGGATGTACATTTTAATGGATTTTTGTGAAGAGTTATTGGGAATACTAAGTGTCCAGATTGTTAATGAGAATGTGTAATAAGAAGGTTTTGCTCACTCGGAGGGTCGATTGAGAGGGTGATGTGGCAGGTTGCAGAGCGAATCTTGTTACTTGAGGTGCAGATGTAGTATGTGTCTCCGGAGATATTGTACAGAGACAGGATGCCTCCCTCTGAAAGACAGAGAGACAAGCGCACATCAATGCCATCATGATTTTATTGCAGCATTATCTTATATATCTTTTAGGTAATTTCTAAAAATCCAAGGGTGAGCAGATGCCTTGGGTTGGTGGACACCTTACCTATCAATCCAAGGTGTGATGTGATTTTGGTCATACAAATGTGTAGTGATGCAGATGAGAGAACTAGTAGTTAGGTAGGTCATAGTCAAACGCGTTTGCTTCAGTTAGGTCTTTTAAAACATAACGTGTAGTGAATGTTCAAGTCCTGAAAGTATTGGCCAGGCAACAGCCTCTGATTTTTTTTTTTTTAAAATCTAGTTAGTGCAACCGAATCTCCAGATTTGCTCCTTACTCTTTGTTGGTGTTCAGAAACACAACAGTGTAGTCTTCAGATTCGTGAGAGCTACAGACCATCCTGTGGTTCAGCTTTAAACATAAATACAGTTGAGGATTCACTTGAAATTGACCGTGAGACAAAGGTTAAACTTACAACTTGTAGAGAGCGACGTGACCCTCACTCTCATCATGACCAGAGCTGAGCCAACCTTTCTTAAAGTCCTGTCAGTGTCACTGATACTTACCCTCGGTTGTTCTTGGATTTGGAACATGATGCATGTTCCTGAAGTCTCGACCTTCCCACCTATATGTGGGTCGTGGCGAGCCTTCCTCAGACAGACACGTCAGGTTGATGTTCTCTCCATACTCTACCTTACCCTGGATCGTACAGGTGGGTGTAGATGGAGCAACTAGAAAAAAAGAAAACATGAATAAAGAAAAAGGTCGCTTTGTCACACTTTGTTAGATAATGTAAAATGAGTGTTGTGACATAAAGATGCCACTTGGTAATACAATAAAGTAGGGAAGTTGGCAAAGTGGTCAACATGGAAAGTTTCCTTTTCATGATCAACTTACATTCAAATGCAAAACATGATACTGACCGAACTTTAACATTTTAAATACATACAGTATAATACCTGATATTAAGCTTAATGGAAACCCAGACTAAAGATGCCATACTTTTTGCCCACTTTGAAAAACTTATTTAAAAAAAAAAATGTAATGTTACCTAGAACCACCAAACGTGCTGTGTCAGCCGGTTTGCCTTCATCATCACCCTGGATCAGGACACGACATTCAAAGACCTTGTTGTCTGCTAGTGTGATGGAGGACAGTTTCAGGTCGGCCTTTCCCTTCGCAACATCTACTTCCAGGGATACTCGACCTTCATAGATCGCTTTGATGTCAGTTTTCTTATTCGTGGAATAATAAGTGAGGATCAGGATCTGTTAGAGAACGACAGCATCAGAGGAACATTAAAAGAGGAAGAACACAAAGTTCTCTCTTCTTCTTATTAATTATACCGTCACGCTGAATTATGCTCAAGTAAATAGGGAATCATCCACACAAGCACATACAGTTAATACATATAAAGACAGAACACATAGTAGCAGTCTGACCTCTTTAGCACGAGCTTCTGCACCCTCAACAGACCATGAGATGACAACTATGTCGGTCCCCTTTATTGGGGCTTTGGGTGTGAAGCTGCAGGGCAGTGTGATGTTGTCACCTCTCACATACTCATATTCCTCCTGTGGGATGTTCACCTGGAGGGCACCAACACCTGACAGCACTGTAAGATTTAAAAAACAGGGAATAATGATCAATAGCAGCTGCATCTACATCTGCTGTGGTTGACTTGACAAAGTTATTTTAAAGATGCAAAATGTAAGAATTTTAGTTTAAAACATCCAAAAAATAACTAATGCTTTCAACAGAATGTGAAACATTCAGCCAATGACAGCTATGTATCGTGTTGAAGAGATATCTATTGAAGTTAGCGTGCTAACCATCTAGCCCCTGACTGGAAAACCACCATCTCTATTTTTGAATTTGTACCATCTGTTGAAAAGAGGAAGACATTTTAAGACTGGGAACTTGTGATGGGCATTTTACAGACCTAGACCGAAAACTTAATCCACTGATCAAGACAATAATAAATAAAATAAATTCTAAATAATTAAAAAATAGAATTCAAGTAATGGTTGGTTGGCTTGCTGAGTTGGATTATTGCTCATATGTTTGGAACAAGTCTCACATTCCTTTAATAACAAAACAATTCGATAAGGTTGCATATATGTGAAATTAAATGTGTCTAGTTAAAAGCATACTAATAATTGATGATGTTGATTTATAGTTTCTATTCCTAAATTAAATTTTTTTTTTGCTAATTTTATTTTTGTAAATGGGGAACTTGATAACAAGTAACTTGCAGCTGTGGCAGCTCGGTAAGGCGCCAAAAAAGAGAGACAAACATGTCTTGCAGTAATAACTCACCCAGGCACAGAAGAGTCAAGGTAGAAATCCTCCCCTCCATGGTCAAGACTTTTATTATCTTCATCTAACCATCACTGATCCTTCTCTGTGCGTTCTCTGTCGCTAAATGAAACACAGATTTAATGACGACATTTGAGCAATGAGTCTGGTGGGTGTGCCCCCAAATCATTTTTTTTTTCATTGGCAGGATGTGGTTTTAAATTGCTGAATTATCTGGAGTTTGGATGAAAGCTGTGCTCCTGATGGAGAATAAAAGCAAATCCAGTCTCTGGCCTCCATTTGCTGTCCACAGTGCCATCTCAATGAAGTGCATGGTTTTGGTAAAATCTTGAGCGCTCATATAAAAAGAAGAGAACGTGTTTTTCAAAAGCAGAAAACACAGATCACCTCAAGTGATACAGCCTCAGGTTGTACTGTGTGGCTGTGCTGTGCTGCAGCACTACTCAGTGGATGTGACTGGAACAATGCTGTATCCTGCTGTTCATGGAACAAGCCAACACATGATAGGAATGTGTCATTAACGTCTCACCCTCATGTCTGAGGAAAGTCAAGTTTTATAGTCGACAAAACATTTACTGTTATGACTTAATATTATCTATCATATCATTAAAATAAACATGTATACTTAATTAAAAACGTCAAATTTGTAGTTAATTAAACTTTACTTAACAGTTATTTCACTGTTTACAAGCAATGAAATGCTTAATAAATGACTTATTAGCAATTGTTTGTTGGAAAGTTGCAATTAATGTTCACAATAAGAAATACTTGTAACTGAAGTATTCTATCTATCTATCTATCTATCTATCTATCTATCTATCTATCTATCTATCTATCTATCTATCTATCTATCTATCTATCTATCTATCTATCTATCTATCTATCTATCCATCCATCCATCCATCCATCCATCCATCCATCAATCCATCCATCCATCCATCCACCCATCCATCCATCCATCTATATGTGCTGGTACTGATATTATTTCCGAAGCAGCTATAGTCTTGAAAATGTTCTCGATATATGGGTAGCCCTTCTTCTGGTGTAATCCAAGTGTCCAGAAGCCCCCAAATTACATAGTCTTACATCTTACAGTGGCCCTTTCATAAAACTTTTAGAAATACAATGAAAAACACACATACCACAACACATCACCACACATCTAACCTACATCAAAAATACAATTGACAACTTCAAGTAGACTAATGATCAACTTTATTACATATAACATGAGGGTTCATTTGTGGTGAGTGGACTACTCTTCGTAGAAAGAGGCAGCAGTATGGAGATGGATAACTTCCTGAGCAGTGCCCTTTGAACACTGATCAGGAAAATAATTAATTATGAAATTGATGGTAAAGTAATAGTTAGTTGGTCAGTTGTAACCCCAGTTGAGTTTGATTATGGCAATTTAGAAACAAGTGTTGTATGCCTTTAATACAAATACCATTCAATAGGGTTGTTTCTTTGTAAGAGAAATGGGTCGATTCAAAAGCATATCAATATTTGATGATGTTGACTTCAAGAGCTTCAGATGTGGAAGCTCGTTAAGGCGCAAAGGAAAAGAGACAAATATTTCTTCCAGGAATAACTCAACCAGATAAAGAAGAGTCAAGGTAAAAAAACCTCCTCTCCATAGTTCTCTCATTAACAATTCTCTGCATTTCTAATGCAAACGGCGCTCCTGATAATGTTAATGTATAATATAGTTTCACTTTAAGCACATTAATTTCCCCAAAACATTTAGATGTAATATCACATACTTTCACTGAAGTACTTTTTGTACTTTCAAGTATAACAAATTAATATTTTAACCTGCTAACTTTACTTTTACTCAAATATGAATTTTGGGTACTTTTAACAACAGTCTTTAGGTTTTCGTTTATAAATTGTAAAAAAAAAAGTAATTTGGGTCAGAGGGAATTGTGATAAGACTATAAGATTAATTGGCAATGAAATGAACTGTTTAGGACATAGAGTTGAGGAGAGCTGTTGGTACTGCTGATATTGTTGAATGATTTTCTGCTGAAGGATGTGGTAAAAGCTTATAGTTTTACTTCCTGAAGCTGTTTATATATATAAGCAACCACAGTCATTCGCATTTTAACACCACTCAGTCATGTGAAACAGGAACTATGGTGGCACCTGTGTTAGGAGATCGCAAAGATACATTACATGATTGAATTATCAATACAGTTGACAACATCAAGTAGACTAATAATAAACTTTACTACATGTGTAACACGAGGTTTCATTTGTGGTGAATGCACTACTTTTCATGGAAAGAGACTGAAGGATGGAGACCAATAACTTCTTGAGCAGTGCACTTAATATTCCCCATGAGCTGCTCCACAACCCCACTTCCTATCTCTCACACACACACAATACATTTTACATTTACCTTTAAGGGCATTTATCAGATCCTTTTGTTCAAAGCAGCTTACAGTAATTCAACTCCTGTGGGATGTTCACCTGGAAGGCACCAACACCTCACAGTGCTGTAAGATTTAAAAAACAGAGAATAATGATCAATAGTAGCTGCATCTACATCTGCTGTGGTTGACTTGATGAAGTCATTATGTTAATCTGACTGCATTACAGCCTGTGTGTAAAATGTTCACATACTGAGAATGAATCAGCAGTGTGACGTGCATCTGTACAAATGCGTTATTACCCACCCTGCCAACCGCAGACACACACGGCACAGAAACACACGTTGTTTTAAATCTGTTAAGTTTTCGAAAATAAACTATTCGTGAATTTGTGAATTGACAGAAAAGAATCAACAATCATCATGGATGTTGTACAATTTGTTAAACAAAGCAAGACCTGTTAAGTCTTCATATGGACTCTGGGAACTGTGATGGGCATTTTTTCAGGAGTAGACCAAACACTTCAACCACTGATCAGGAAAATAACAAATTGATAGTTAAAATAATGGTTAGTTTTAACCCTAGCTGACTTTGATTATTGCAAGTTTGAAACGAGTCTCGTATGCCTTTAATACAAATACCATTCAATAGGTTTACTTTTCTTTGTAAGACAAAATGGGTCAAGCCAAAAGCATATCAATATTTGATGATGTTGATTTCAAGAGTTTCAGCTGTGGCAGCTCGGTAAGGCACAAAGGAAAAGAGGCAAATATTTCTTCCAGGAATAACTCGCCCAGACACAGAAAAGTCAAGGTAGAAATCCTTCTCTCCATATTCAAGACTTTTATTATCTTCATCTAATCGTCACTGATTCCTCTGTGTGCATTTTCTCTCTCTAAAATGAAACTAAAGAGATCTGGTGATGTTGTTTGAGCGATGTGCCTGGTGGGTGTGCCTCAAAATGATGCCTTTTTTCTAGAGAGTTGCAATTTTTTGCTAAATTCTCAGCAGTTTTGATGAAATCGGCGCTCCTGATAATGTTAATGTGTAATATAGTTTTGCTTTAAGCACATTTATTTCCCCCCAAATACTTTTGATACTTAAGTACATTTAATATCATACTTGTGGACTTTTACTGAAATTCTTTTTGTATAATTGACTTTCAGATTTACCCAGGTAATATTTTAACCCGATAACTTTACTTTTACTCAAATTTGACTTTTCGGTACTTTTAACAAAACTTTTGGTTTTGGACTGCAAATGGTAAAAACACAGCAATTCGGGGCATGGGGAATTGTGACAAGCATTTTTCATATTAAAAAATTTGTTTTTTAGATTTTTATGTTTATGTCTAGAAGCAACCACAGTCTCTCGCATCTTAACACCACTTAATCATGTGAAACAGGAACTAGAAATGGTGCCTGTGTTAGGAGATCACAAAGATAAAATCAATCAAGTAACTCTCAAGTAAGCTTCTTTTGTAACTAAGTTTCTCACTCTGACACTTATGTGTCATCACAGACAGGTGACTCTGAAGGAAAGATGCAGCACTGTCTTAACCCTGAGTAGTCAAGGCTGGAGCCTGTAAACATTTTTATACCACCCACCTTTTTATTTGTCAGTTTGAAGGTTTCCTGTGAAACCTGCTGCCTCGTCCGTCTGGTCACATACTGAACTTCTGCTGTACAATTAAGAGTCAAGTGTCTGACTATAGAGTGAGTGTCACAACAACATCTTTTGCTTGATATTTGTGTGACATTTTGTGCTTCAAGGGCAACCTTCTCTTTGTGTAAAGGATTAATTTCCTTTATAACCCTCTTATATGGGTTGAAAAGTATAGTTGCCAGGATATGTTAGCAGTCAGTGCTATTTGCTTGCATACATTTGTGCTTGTTCCCCACATGTACAGGTGTATATATATATATATGTATATATATATATATATATATATATATATATATATATATATATACATATGTATATTTGTATGTATTTGAATGAGACCATACAGGTTTACTTTATCCAGGCCAACCCTCACCTCCAGTTTCCTTTCCCTATCTCTCATCCCCTCCTTCTCCTCTGCTTAACACTATTACCAATTTAATCTCTTGTGCTCCTGCAGTCTTGTCTTGCCCCCACATAATAACTCCAGACACCTTTCATTCGCTATCTCGTACAATTAAAGCTGGTAGAATTGGCAGCTCTTGACAAACCACAGAGAATACCAGGGATTAGAGATGTTCTTTCTCTATGGCGTATTACACCCTGCTGGATAACAGGACACCATTCTTCCTGGGTTTGTATCTGCTGATGATACAATTCAATGCATAGCCCGCAAGGGGTCTTTAATGGCTCGTTACTCCATTGAGCACATACTGATGACCTGTAAGCCCTTTTTCATCTCTGGTACCTGTGAAGTGCGTTACCCCAAGGCAGTCGTCCATAGATACGTCACTTTGTACAGGAACCCGCCGGGCTAAAACAGTATGTGAAGCGGCCGGGAGATCAGGTAAATTGGATCAGTCAGTCTGTGAACACACCGCACCTCGAAGCCCCCACAGGAGCACAACATGACTCACTCTATGTTCCATGCACAGTTTCAAATGACTAGACTTGAACTGAGCCCAGATTCTCAGCGTGCAGTTTTGAACAATCTAAGAGCACATTTCCTTAATTTTTCTGAAATGACTGCCATTAAATTCTTTACAGAAATTTATGGTGCCCAGAGGATAAATCCTTTTTACTCTGGTGAGTTCCTGGCTTTTTTCCTTGCAGCACCAACAGGCTAACATTTCTGTCTGGTGGATGTTCGTTAAGGGTTTAGAGTGCAAGTTGTTTCCCCAAGTGAAGAAGTTTTTCAGGCTCTTGAGTGAAGGTAACATGCAGAGTGTGTTTGAAAGACTGTTTGGTGTGGCCTCAGCAGGGATGCAGGTAATGCACTGGGACATCGTGGTGAAGAGGGAGCTGAGCAGGAGGGAAAAGCTTTTGATTCACCAGTTGACGGCCTTTTGGGGCACGTCCATCTTGAAGACGACTCCAGGGTTGAACACACTGGAGAGATTATAGATCTCATCTGGCCTGGGAACACCTTGTGATCTAACAGAAGGGGCTGGGAACATTGCTGGAGAAAGGGACTTCTCAACCTTGTTAACCTGTTGCGACCACGACCTGGTTCCAGGTAAGTGGTAGAAAATGATGGATAGACGGTGAAATATCTCAACACCTGGGATCAGTTGGCACAAAAGTTTTCCCTCTTGGAGGATAAAGCTTAATGACTTAGGCCTTCGACTTGACCTTGAAGTTAATTTGTGGTTTTTGTGAAACCTCTATCTTACTTTTGGAAACAAATTTACATGCCCCAATTTTAAGAACTTTTGTGATCACTTAACTTGCCAATTAGCACCATCTTCTGGACAAAATGACTGTCCAATATTTTGGTTGATGAAAGTACAGTATACCTGCAACAAATGTAAAATAAGATGTAGTGTGGTAAAAATTATAGTCTGTAGAGTCTGAAATAACCATGTGGTTCTATTTAATGAAAAATATTTATCTTCGTCAGGGTCATTTCTAATGGTAGCTTACAACAACACGATAATGATAACGATAATAGACATATTGGAAATAAGCAATACTGACCTTCAGCTGCAAAGCATTGAGGTTTGGAAGGAGCTATATATAAAGACGGCCCTTACATTTTGACATAGATGGATTATTTTACTCCTCTTTCAAACCATCTGTCATCTCTGGCCAAGATGTTTTCATTGCTGTTCTCAAAGGAGGGATTTTTTTCATTTTTTCTCTACATGTAGTTTATGCTTTTCAATGTGGCCAAGACTGCACAGAATTGTATACAGGGGAGACAAAACAACCTTTCCATAAATGAATGGCACAACACAGCAGGGCCAACTCCTCAGGTCAAAGCTCTGTCCACTTACATCTGAAGAGAAAACCCTTCCTTTGAATGTAATGTAATGAAAACATCTTGGCCAGAGAAGACAGATGGTTTGAAAGAGGGATAAAGGAATCTATCTATGTCAAACTGTAATGACCAAGGAGATGGCCTATGACTATTACATATCACCCACCTACAATGCAGTACTGTACAGCATAACAACCATTCACACCTGGGCTCACCTAGCCTGAGCAACCCACAGAAGTCTGGTTAAGTCAGCGACCCACATGTGGCACTAACAACTCTGAAACTCAGAGCTCACAAAAGTCCCTAACAACTCTGCTCAGGATAAAAGCTAAATACATACATCCATTTTGATCCAGCATTAGAAATGAGAAAACTTCAGAGGTCAGCCTTGTTATGAACATTAGTTAATAGGTAATAAGGCCCTAGAAGTCCTTATTATAGTCTTATTAACATTATTAAGGTGTTAATAATTGTATGATAAACATGTTTATTGTGAGATTATAAAACAATTATAAGCATTTACAAGACACTTGTTAACATTTTATAGATATTTTAGAAAGTCTATAAAAGAGTTTCTTACAAGCAGGAAATAAAAACTATCAGTCTTAATAAGGCACTGCTCTCACTCAAGATAGTGGCAAAAAGTATACTCAGCTGTTAGGAAGTGCATGATTAACTGCTTATTGAAGCTTAATAATGCATCTTTTAATATTAATAACGCAACAAAATAAACGTAGTAAATAAAGGTGCTTGCAATAATAATGAACAGCCTTATCATAAAGGAACTCACTCGATGTTTATCAACGTCATTAAGCGTCAAGAAACTGTTAACAAGTTTCTTACAAGCGCTTGTAACTGCAGAACTATAATCATGGTATAATAACTTCAAATCCGACAAACTAAACATGATTATTGCACTGTTAGTAAAACCACACAGGACATTATGTTATTTATGTCATGTTTGATTTCACATTAATAAGCATCTTGTAAGTATTTATTAACTCTTGTAACAGAGAACCTAAAAAACCCAAGTTATAAAAACAAACAATACAAACAGAACAGACTGTCTTTGAGTCTTTGGGCACATCTTAATTAAACAAGATAAATCATTCTTCATGCCGCACACATATTGATTGTCCGTTATTGGTGCATGTTGAGCTCACTGGGTGGGTGGCAGCCCCTGCAGCAGACCCACCGACGAGGTCGTGCGCAACAACTGTAAAGTTGAACGCAAGATTTTCAACAGAATACTTTTGCCTTCTGTCGGCATATATATTGCTCTGAGCTTGAGGACTGTCTCTTCGGCGGTGACTCTGTCGGACACTTGGAGAGATGGAGCATCTGCACCCAAACGCGTCGCGCAGCGTCACTGCTGCTGTCCAAAGCTCGGCGCGGACGATGTGGCTCACCGGCGTGGCCATCGCATCTGTTTACGGCGTGATCAGCGTGTCGGGGCTGATCGGCAACATTACCCTCATCAAGACCTTCTGCTCTGCCAAATCCATCCGCAACGTGCCGAATCTGTTCATGTCCAGCCTGGCGCTGGGAGATGTTTTACTGCTGGTGACCTGCGCCCCGGTGGACGCGAGCCGCTACCTGTCAGAGGAGTGGCTGTTCGGGAGAGTGGGCTGTAAAGTCATCCCGTTCATCCAGCTCACTTCGGTCGGGGTGTCTGTGTTCACTCTCACAGCCCTCTCTGCTGACAGGTAGCTATTTTTTTTTTGTGTGTGTGTTATTATCACCATCTTTTATTCTATTGACCCTGTAATCAGTAACTTTACTATGGCTCCGTGGCATCCAGGTGATCCACATGGCATCTTCCCTCCGTCTCTGAAAATAAATACGCGCCATATGTCCCAGACTGATCATTATCATTCTGATGGAAAGCAAATATTAACTGCGTGTTGATCAGGAGACTATCACGCGCGAGGGAGCTGTCAATGATCAATGATCCAATGATATGACTCTGACCTGCTCGGGTGAATATCAGCGTGACAGTCTGGAGGAAATGCTTAATATCAGAAAAAACGAGGTGATCGTGGATGTTTTGTGCGCCTAAAAATATGTTTCAGGTTGCTTTGATTAAAAAAAAAAAAAAAAAAAAAAAACATGATAAGAGGAGTTTGTTTAAAATCTGAGGCAAAAACGCTGTGGATCACCTGCTGGTGGGAAAATAATGTGTTGGTCAATTGTGCGCGACTGAATGTCTCTCATTAATGATGTTTAAATCCGAGACTCATTCTTGGAGTCTCATATTGGGTCGATGATGATTGAGTGTGGTGTGTCTGGTTGTAGTTGCAGGATTTACACTCAAAGGTAAATCCGAGGTGTAGATTGCCACATGCATCAGGCCATTTCATCATAGCTGTCATGCTGAGGCCGCCTCTTTCTTCTCGCCACTGGAGAATATTATTGTTACATTTCACCATCAGACCATCTTGGCAGAGCAGCAATTGTTTTTGTCAGTAAGGTAAATCAGTCTGGGCTGAATGAGTGGATTACACTGGGCAGATGGTATTTTCTGGCCCCCTTCCCTACACCATTTGGATATCTGGTAACCAAACCAGATGACTAATCTGCCAAAAGATTATTATTATGCTTGTTTATTTAGTGTAGTTTATTTATTTATTTATATGTTGGTGTTCATTTGCAGTTGCTGATACAGTTCATTGTATATTATTATTATTATCATTGTATATATGTATATTAAATGGGGCATTCTGTAGTCATGGAGAAGAAATTCAAACTCAGAATTTTAATGTAAACAATATTAATGAGGTAATAATACCAACTAAGAAGTATTTATTTTTTCTATAACTGAGTGAACAAGCTGTTCTCAGAGGAAAATATGGTCCCCAGAACACGGTTTGAAGCTAGAATAGGTGGCAGGGTCCGCCACATATAGACAAAGTAAAAACATGAAATTGTGTTGCCCTTGAAGATCAGTTTGTTTATACAGCGTGGGCTGGAGTGGTGACTCACAACGACGGCCAACCTGTAACAAGCAACCTGTTTCCCCCTCAAATAGAAGCTCAGCTCATGTGCAGAAAGTACTTTTGTAGCTTCTAACTGGATTTATTTAGTTTCTCTTATCCTGTTTGTACTGTGTTTTACTGTTTCATCTTGTTCATTTTCAGCTGTTTTGGGAGTCTTGTTCAGTTACTGCTGGTAAAAAAGCCAAAGTTTTCTGTAATGCTGCTTCATAGTGAAAGCTTTTAAATTACCTGGCTTTGAGGAGGCTTTTATTGCGAAGAAGTCATAGGAAAGAAAATCTGTTTGTAACTGAATTAGCGGAGCCACTTTGTTAGAGGTTTTCCTTTGATAGCACTGCAGGGATCGAGACAAGCGTGTCATTAAGACACACCTTCAAGCAGATAACCAAGTTGTGGTCGAAATGCAAAACCCTGCCACGCTGAGTCAAACCGAGCAGAGCCAGGCGGGCAGATGTGATAGAGGATGACAAAAGGGCAAAATGTACACTTACGACCAATTTCAAGCACAACACAGAAGTTCCACAGAGCCCCTTTAATGTGTCTTTACTTATTCAGATTTAGATAATGGAAAAATGTTTCAAAAAAGTGGAAACCTTGGATGCTTTCTCCTGAGTTTGATAAGGTGAAACCACTGAAATACCTTTTCCTGCTAACTGATGCTGACCTTGTGTAGAAAACAGACATTAATAAATGGATATATAAACACTGAGATTTTCTTTTTAAACATAACTAAACGTAACTAAACTAAAAAATATTTGTCAAACATTATTTAATGTAGACATGTCTGGACCCCATACTGGCAAGGAGGCCCTCAGCATATGTTGAGAGTGCCTGCTGTGCCTTTGGAGCACAACCTGCAAACTTGTCACAGAGCTTAAATCGATAATGCGATTTGTCTGCAACCGTCTATCAATATCAACACAATGATGTGTGTAGCCTTTCCAGCGCTGCCGTGGGTAATCTCAGCAGGCAGCCACGCACACAGTTCTGGTTTCGAGCCCGTCTTCATTTTGCTCGAACACACTCAACACAAAGTAAAGCAACTCAAAGGGTCCGATGGCGTCTCGTGCATCTCGTTTGCAGCATCTGAGCGTCCGGCACACTGCTGGATTTAAAGGGAGACCGCGATTAGTAAACAGGTGCCAGCTTTACCAATCGCTCACCTGGCCATGCTCTCCTGAGCCCTCTCCACCACTCTCTCTCTCTCTCTCCTGCAGCCACTCCTCGACCATGCTCACCTCAGCTATGTGGTTTCACTAATATTATTAACATGCAGTAAAAGCACACGGGCCCCTGTAGCCCTCAGCAGTGGCATGGGATGCTGGTACAGCGCATGTGTGGGAAGCAGAGTGTTCTGTTGGTGGCTGACATAAAGTAAGAAGTCAAACAAAGGATTTGTTAAAGGTTTCTTTACTTTTCCCACTGAATGAAATGAATAAAACACACGTATAATCGTCACTAGTCTTTTCTCTACATAGAATTGTGTCTTACGTATGAACCCATTGCTTATGTAGTAACAAGGTGATTAAGAAAACATGTTTTCAGAGTTTTTAAAAATAAAATTAATGATCCTTTGATGATTAAACACTCACACGGTCATTCTGCAGTTACAGTGCTGTGATACACAATTACAGGAATGTTGTTGCAAAAGATGGCAGTTCAGTCTCCAGGCAGAGGTTTAAAACTCAGCCTGTGATGTGTTGTCAGTTTATCTCTTTCATAAGGTTGTTGTGAGCAAATGGTCCTTGAATCAAGTGATGTTTTCAAAGTGTGTTTTTCGAATGTTTTATCTAAAATGTATTAAACAACTGCCTTGAACACAGGCAAGTGGAGTTTGTGGAGGACTAATTCAATTAAAACAAGATTAAATTAAAATGTGGAGGTAGAGTGAGGAGACTTAAATGGACTTGTCTGCCTTTGTGTTTAATTTTGCGGAGCGCTTATCGCGTCACCAGGTTTAAATCTGTTGAAGATTATATGAATCATTACTCCCTCCTGATATTCATAACACTGCCAGGTTGATGTTATCTCCAAGATGAGACTCATTGCTCCTCACTTTCTATATTACTTCTTCAAATTCAACAGGGCTAATGTTTTTACCTCTACTGAATATCTGATCAGGGACATCAAGAATCAAGAACATCTTCTGGTTCGACGGACTGGGAAAAATATACTCGGCTGACATTTATTCCCGTTGGCTTTGTCGCTTTGGCTGTAGTTGATTCGGGGTGACTCCTCCAGTGATCCCTTTTACAACACACATTTTTGGGCTACATGTACGTTACTTGAGTGTGCTTTCACGCAAATATTGTGCTTTAACTCAGCTGCCTGCATTTGACAACTTTAGTCACCAGTCACTCTGCAGATTTGCTGCATTAGAACCAGAGCAGCACATTTTAATTTAATCTATTTTAGCAGGCAATCCCATTTAACAAATACAAACGAACAAAACCACAAAAACACAGTCTGATGATCAGATAATTGGTGAATGGCTTGTACTTTTTATACTTAAGTGCATTTAATATCAGATATTTTACTCAATCACTTTTAATATGATTGCCTTTTGGTTTTTTACATAATATTTTAGCATAGTTTTTTTTTTTAGTTTTTTTTAACTTTTTTAGGCCTATGACTTTTGGGTACTTTTTTTTTTTTACAACGCTGTTACTGCCAATGTATGTATATTTGTGTATATATCTATATATATCTATATATATATATATATATATATATATATATATATATATATATATATATATTGCTCTCATCAGCCCAGTAGCAAGCAGCTAGAGAACAAAGTGGAACAATAAAGAGCAAAATATTTCCTTAGTAGAAACCAAAAACAAGACTATAATAACATTTGAGTGAATATTAAAGGGCACCAAGTGTTGAGTGTTTGTCTAGAAAGGGGTGTGAGAGTCATAGTGGTTTCTCACATCGAGACACACTTTCTACTAATCTGTTAAAAAATGAATCTCCCCGATATATCCACCAGGTACAGGGCCATTGTGAAGCCCCTGGACATCCAAGCGTCAAGCACCACTACCAGCATTGTCCTGCGGGCGGCGCTCATCTGGGTTTTCTCCCTGCTCCTCGCTGTCCCCGAGGCCATCTACTCAGACCTCCACACCTTCAACGTCACCTCCACTAATGAGAGCTTTGTCACCTGCGCCCCTTATCCCCATGCTGGGGAACTGCACCCCAAGATCCACTCCATGGCCTCCTTCCTCATTTTTTACGTCATTCCCCTGCTGGTCATATCCGTGTACTACACCTTCATCGCCCGGAGCCTGATGAGGAGCGCCTCAGACCTGCCTGTGGAGGGGAACGTGCAAGCAAGACAACAGGCCAGTGTTAAAACTGTCATTACCAGGGCTGTAGCCTGATTTGGGATATACTGAGGTCACGATTTCCCCCCATCCCTCACTGATTTTTTTTATCCATTAAGCCTTAAGGTAACTGTTTAACCGATTTTTCTGGTATTTCTTGTTACAATCCAAACCAGTATGGTCATATTATTCTTCAGAACAACACTGACTAAAATTTCAAATGACTGAATCCTGTTTGTAGTTTTATACAACTTAGTCATAACCTCAGTGACCTAAAGGTAAAAAAATAGCCCTGGTGATTAAGTGTTGTATTTTGTGTATGGTGCATTCAAGTAACTAAGTGCTTTCACTAAAATACTGCACATGAAGGTGGATGATGTAATTTGAGGGGAAGAAATTTTAATCAGAAGAGAAAGATCTTGATTTCTAAAGAAACTAAGTAAAGCAACTCTAATTGTTTTCATGACTGAATACACAGAATAAACAAACAGATCTTAAAGGACATTACAGCTTCATACTGTTTTACTTTGTTTATATGTGGCAGACCCTGCCACCTTTCTACCATCTACCAGTGTTTGTGGACCTTATTTTCTTCTGCGAACAGCTTATTTATTAGGTTATGGAAAAAGTAAATAGTTCTGAGTTTTTGTTATTACCTGATTAACAACATAAATATTAAAATTCTGAGTTGTATTTTCATCTCTCTTTTTTCTCTTTATCTCTTCTCTCTAATTAATCCGTAATAATAATCCAATAATCAAATATATGATGATCCGAATCGGTTATTCTGCTCCACGATGAATACCAACACATCTATACCAAAACATCTGAATAGGTTGATTCAGAGCATCTGCCATTCCCAAATGTATGTATACGTGTATGTACATAGTAACTTATATTACATTATGTCCATGACGCAAGTTGTTGAAGAATTAGAAAAACTCACTGTGGACCTCAGGTCTCACAGTGGACACAAGCAGCGGTCTGATTTAATCCTGGATAAAAGTCCTGTGCTTTTTTAATCCATCCTCTATTCCTGACCACCTTCGTTTTATTGATTTGTCACCCTTTATACTACATCTCCTCACTTTTGTCTTTCGTGTTATAGTGATTGCTACAGCCGCTTGGGGTAATAAGCTGCTTTTCCCTTCATACTTTCTCTCTTTGGCTCAACAGGTTGAATCGAGAAAGCGCCTGGCCAAGACGGTGCTGGTGTTTGTTGGGCTCTTTGCAGTGTGCTGGCTTCCCAGTCATATAATCTACTTATATCGCTCCTATCACTACTCCCAGGTAGACGATAAGCACCTCTCTTTGTTTCTACTACAGTCAGTGTTGATCTGTTTCGATCTGTTTGAATATACCGCTGTGTAACTCAGAGATATCCGTGTGTATTTACTTAAGAAAATATAAGAATCTACATCCACAGTAAAATGGAAGATGGAGGCTTCATTTACTTTATTGAATTGTTTTCTAGCCAGTTGTATTCCTCATATTTATACGTTTAGCTACCTAAACAAGATAAGATGGCAATTTAACATTTGTAACATCATATTCTAATTATGTCCTTAAATTATTGAATAATTTATTGGCTGTGTTAGTGGCAAAGTTATTGGTCAGTTGAATGGGAGGCTTTGATAGTTGGAAAATACAGCCGATAAGTTAAACGTGATACATATCTACAAACATGTCTTTGTTGTGTTTTCAATTGAGTATATGTCAAAAAGGATGATCACATTCTGTTTTACTCATTCTTTGCAAAGTGGCCCACATTTTGGAGGTATTCTGAGCTGTACAAGTTAGAATTTCTCTGAGCCACATTGCTTGGTTTTTCTTGTAAAAAAATGGAGGTTGTCGAATAATTGTAAGTTGTCTGAGTAAATATGAGAGGGCTATTGATGAAAAATGTAAAAGCTCAATGGGACACATTTCACAGTTTGGTTCAGGCAAGGTAATTTCTGGGTGTAACTGAAGGCTGAAATAGAAAGATGAAAAGAAAAGTGTCTAATGAATAACACAGAGCACATTCACATCTGAAGGATGTCTTCCTATTTGTTTACACCCACAGTATTCACACACCTCTATTTCTTTTCCTCTTATGAACCCTTTTCGTAATCTCCCCCTCACCACCAGGTGGACACTTCCCTGGTTCACTTTGTCTGCAGCGTCATTGCTCGTATCCTGGCATTCACCAACTCCTGCCTCAACCCGTTTGCCCTTTACCTGCTGAGCAAGACTTTCCAGAAACAATTCAATCAACAACTTTGTTGCTGCTGTCGTGTGATCCTGAGACGCTCCTCGCAGAGCCCGACACATTATAACACACGGGTGACCTCCGTCCGCAGCACACATCACTCCGTGGCGAGTCTGAGCATGATCAACGGCGTACGGCTGTACGCCGTTGATCATGAGGACCAGGAGGACTGTGTTTAAGTGAAGTGACCGAAGTTATCACAGCCTATCACAGATATATCGCCATTGATGTACAGTACTGTGTTGTCTGATTTCGGCCTGTATAAAATCCTTTTGTTTTTACTGAACATGACACAGAAAAAGGATTTTTCTTCTGTGAATATAATCATCTCTGTGAAGTTAGATTTAGTACGAAGACGGCTGCACCTCAAGGAGTTATAGAGTGCTTTTAACGAGGTTGGATAACTTTATTGATGATAAAAACAAGATGACATGCTTTTGTTAGGATGTTTCCAAAAGATAAAAGTGAATTTAGTGTGCTTTGATACTGTGTGTGGTATCTATTCATATTTGTATGAATATGGTGTGTAATGACCTGTTGCTGTACCATGTTATATTATATATAAGTGTTAGATGCTGTGATAACTGTGAAAGTTTAACTGTACCTCTAGATATGTATTTTGAATGTTAGCTGTCCTTGGTTACAGGATGTGTTTTGAGATGTTTTTGTGCACAGTGTGAGAAACAAATCACATTTGTAATTTGTGGGTTTATATTTGCTGGTTGTTTTGACTCAATTTTCATGTAGTTCTCAAGGGAATTGAACAGACACTGAGCCTGTGTCACGCCGAAACATGTTGCATCATCCGTTTTTCTTTTCAAAAGAAGAAACGTCGTACAAAAAAAATTAATAAAAATGTCTGTCAAATTAGTGTGCGCGACATCAATCTCTACATTATGTTTCATAGTGGAAGCAGAGCCTCATGCGCATCTTTGTACTTTGGTTATGTTTAGACTGTCAGTCCTTTTGATCGTGTATACACCACATAGTTTCGGCATCACTGTGCTCACTGGACATGATTATTCTGCACAGTCACATGCTACGTTTACATCACGCCGCAATGTCCTAATTTGGTGCTTCACAGACAGAGAGGATCATGCCAGGTTGTGATGAGTGGGAGTGTAATTCAGTCTGGATACTGTTTGTTTAATTGTGGTGTAAGCGCCGTGCCAAATTTCTGTCCTGCGCGGTCTCAACTGTCTACTAAATATGTCGTCTTTATGGTCAGGCTCATTCTTCGGAAAGTCTGGAATGTAAATAAGGATTAGTTACTATCTTTTGAATTTTTAGGAATGAAACACACACAAATCAAGGCTGATAAAAGGGACAAAAACACGTGCTTGAGGTCCCTAAACAAAGTCTGACAAGAATCCTGCAGAAACATGGAAAGGACACTTCACAGTCCTCACAAAGACCTGCAGACCTCACAGCTCACAGATTCATGAAGGATATCTGTAGGTTTTTCAATTTAGCAGGAGTTCTCAATCAAGTTCATCAAGTGTTGTTTCAGACATACGGGAATGTCTGCTTAACACACATGAAGTTTGCTAAGAGGGACCTCTCATCAGAATGATTTCAATTGGACTCCAGAAATATTGTTAATATTGACCACAATACAACAGTAGATCTATTTTATTTACAGTCTGTTTAATCACAAGCGTGCACATGTGACCCCTTATCTCTCGCTCAGTTTCCAGGGACTTGTTAAAGCGAGAGCCGGTCCAGACAGGTGAGATTCAGCCTCACTTGAAATGAAGTTCAGTGAGATGTGAAGCTGGTTTTGCATTAGATGTGTCGGTCTCATCGAACGAAAGAAATTAAACCAGAAACACCTCCGGCTGCACTGAGCCCCCCCCCTCAGACAGTCACAGTCACAATAAAGGTCAGTGTTGTATGTGGATGTTGCACCTGTTTACTGAGCCGAAACAACCAAATGCAAAGTGTCAGAACTTTCCACGGACACCGGCGGATGGAAATATCATGGTTTTTATGCTAGTCGGTGTCAGTGTTGCTTTATGGGAAATTGAAACTTACAAGTGGCTTTTACAACTCTTCATCTTGTAACAAAGCGGTTAAGAGTTACGGCGAGATGTAACTTTTAAATGTCTGCTTGTTTGAGTCTTTTATTTCTGATGCACCTCGTCTTCACTTACTGTGAATAAAGGATGTGTTGTACCAGATATGGTGGTGGCGGAGATGTTGCATCAAGGAAAAACAGTTTAATAAAATGAGTCAATAAAAGTGCTATGATGTTTTCATCTGATTTGTGACCTTGTCACATTGTTATTTCCGCAGTAATCTTCTCAGCGTTTTTGTAATCTGCCGACCTTTATTGGTACGTTGCTGTTGGTTGGAACGAGGACGGTAAGCTCTTGTCTTTTCTGTCACTTTAATGTATTTTTAATGAGTTCACTCGGCTCCCTTCCTTAAGAAGATATGTTTGATAACAAAGCATAATGTTTCTTTCATTGGGATGACTGGGGAAAATTAAAGTGTCTACAATACCATTTTTGTGTAATTCTGTGTGCTGTAATATGCAGTGACAAGTTCCTGACAGCAATGAGAGAAGTGGCTACTTGGGCACCTTTGAGACTTAAAGAGAACCTCTGTGACAATGTGTGAACATCTCTCACAGGTATTTCAGATGGACTCAAGCAACACAGTGCCATAAATAGCGCAGACCTTTTCTCCAGGCCGGTGACACAAGCATCAGATGCAGCCTTTTTTTGAAAATCCGCTGTGGCTCCGGCCTTCACTTGTAATTCATACACCACACAGCCAAAAGTATGTTGACGGATCTTTGTATTTTACCGCTCAGTTCCAGTGAAGGGAAATCTTCTACAAATGACAATAATTTTGGACACAGGCAAGAATCTAGGCAAGAAGTAAAACAAAAAGCAAGCTTTAATCAGCTAAAGTCCAAAATCCAGCCGTGAAAAACAATCAAATGGAAGGCAAAGGAAAAAGACAGGGACAAACCAGAAAACCATGAGTGACAAATCAGAAACACGGGGAAACAGGATGACCAGAGAACAGGCAAGTGAGGAAACGACACAAGCTTAAATGGGGATAAAAGTTTGCGCTGAAGTTCAGGAGCAGGACCACACCTCAATCACTCCCCCTGCTGTCATGTGCCTATACAAACCTCACCGTGCGTCATGCCTGCCTTTCTCGTGCCCCACCCTTCCTCCCCTTCTTCTGTCTTTCTCTTTCTGTCTCTCTCTTTCTTATAGGAAGTCTGCCAGCATGGGAGCTTCCGTTGATCCCTAATGAAGCCTTCCTCACACTGCAGCCGCTCAACACTTCGTCATTATCGCGCTTGTACCCAATAGCCTTCTTCAACATCTTACTCACAATTCACCTCAATAACCTCATGTATCATGCACATCTCACTGATGTGTTGTCCTTGCCTCACAAGGGGATGAGGTGCAGGCAGATAGACATTGGGAACAGGGCAGTGCTAACAAGCTGATGTGAGACAGGTGTGCGTGTTTGTGTGTATGTGTGCGTATTGTTGGGGGTATACCTTAAATAAAACAGGAAATAACTGACCTAAACCCAAGAGTGGTGTTAAACACTCAGTGTAAACAGAAATTGTACTTGTTCACAAGAAAACCTTACTTACATATTTTTAGATAAATCTCTTAGTCGCACATTTATCTCATATCTTCATATCACATTGTACGCTGAACAAAATACTTTAAAATGTTGATTTAAATCTTTTGGTATTTGGGAAGCTTATTTCAAACTTGTACTTGAAGTTAGAGTGAGAAAACAGGAGTTTGTAAAGAGCGCAGCAAGGGGGAGACAGAACTCTTTGTAACTTCAGGCCTGTTGAGTATTTTGCCTCACTATAAAATCTGGAATATGTTGTATTCAATAACTAATTAAAATGTTTGCGGGAAATACATGCAAAACTCAATTTGCTGGGACATGTTCAGGAGTTAAGAGTTTGAACCCGTGTGAGGACTAAAAGGCGACAGTGTGTGCCTGTCGTTTTCAGTTGCTGACACATTAAACATTATTGTGGCTTCCTGACATTTTATGATTAGTGCAAAATCAATTCTGGTGGCGACAAAAGGAGGAAGGACACACTTTACACTTTATTGTTTGCAATGAATTGATCAGCAGCACTGCAGGGAGGAAAAAAAATAGAAATGCAAGATGGGAGATCAATACGTTCTCCCAGCAACCACAGTAAATGATGCACGTTTGAAAATGACGCATGTGTTTGGTCTTCAATAAAGCAGAGCTGTTCCTGCTGCTGTTCTTCAAACATTATTGGATAGGCTCAAACAGTTAACATACATTAAATACATAACATATGGAAGCATAGATCTGTATCTCCTCTGTCATCTGGTGAACAGAAGGTCTCAGATACTGATCAGATACCAGCAGATCTCATGTCAGCTGCTTGTATACAAATATGTTAGTGTGTGTTTGTATTGTATAGAGTCAAAGTAGATGTCACGTGTCTTTTTTTACACTGATCAACGTGAAGAAAATCTTTTTAAAATTGTGAAACTTGATCTTTACAAAAGTGATCAAAATTATTGACAGATGAACTGCTTGTCTTCACGCTCTCAGAGCACTCAGCAGCCGCACCTCTGGCAGCAGCTACAGCTTTGACGCTGTGTGGAGACGCTGCAGCCCTTCGTTCATGCAACACTGCACTGCAAGGTCTTTCAGGTTGCATCACCTTAAGTCATCAGTGTTTATTGAAGTCCAATGACACTGTCTCATGCAGGGAAGCCTGACTCACCCACTCAAGCACACTGATGTTGTTTTCAAAGCCTTTCTGTCTCTTCTCATCGTTGGGCTCATTGATTTCACCCAAATGACAGGTCCCATGCAGACTGCGTCAGGTTTCCTCCAGAATTTCCACCTTTATTATTTATTCTTTATTCTATTCTATTATTCATTTGACTGTCTGCCCTTAAAAAGCCCTCCGTCTTTAGGTGTTTTTCTATACAACAATCCATTTGAAACCCCTTGACTACTACCAGGTATTCTCCATTCCACTAATTCTGTGACTTTTAACACAAACTGGCTGCATTACGGATCATTCAGTGTGTCCAACTAATGACTTTGTGTCCCATTAAATACTCAAATACTAAATACTCAGGCAAACAAGTATTTTGTGTTTTACATTTGTAACTACTTGAAATAGCTTTTTATCCTTTTTCTTGTTTCATATTGACACTTTGTGTTTTGCCGTCTTGTTTTAACTTCATTTATTCTGTTATTCTGAGTGTCCTGCTTTTGATTTATCTGTCAAAACACTTTGTAAACGCTGTTCTAAAAGAGTTGTTATATACATGTAAATAAAGTTATTACTATTGTTATAACAACAACAATAACAATAATAATAATAATGATAATAACTATATTATACATATGTTTCTATGTTGACACTTTCATTGTGGTTAAGCCCAAAACCCAAACTCCCAAACCCAGTGATCCTTTCTATCCTGCCCTACCTCATTCTTGTTTTATATTTTAAGTTGGTGTGGTAGTCATCTTCTGTTATTTATAAATTCAAATGTATAAGTATTAAAAAAAGGTGCAATGGAGTCTTAAGTAAATTATTTTATGGAAGATAATGAAGGAAATATTGCAATAAATAATTATTTTTTAACCTTTTTGTTTTATTTTTCCAACCTCTAAAAGTTAAGCTCAGCACACATATGAATTCTGTACTCAATCATTTTAAATAACTGGAGTGACGTGTCCACCAGAGGTTGAACAATAATACGTAAATTCAAAGAAAGTTAGTCAATAAGTATTCAAAAATAATCTTTTAATATCAGTGCACAAAGAACAAATGTACAAATAATACACATCATAAACTTTACACATTGATTGAAACATAAGGTAAGCATGTTAAAAAAATCAATTAACATGGTCATGTGAGTTAATATCTTAATTAGTCAAAGTGATCGGCATAAATAGGATTGTAAATAAATTATGAGCCCTTTTTTCTCTGCCTCCAAACATCTTTGGTGAGCAGGTTGTCGTATTTCATTTCCCCAGTGGACTTCTACTTGGGCCATTTGCATCTGTGGATAAAGGAATCAGTAGCTTAAATATGATATCACATTTTTTTTCATGTGTGAAAGTGAGTGAAACAGAGCCTCTCTCCAGCCTACCTGCAGGTGGTGGGATCGAAACGTTGTCCAAGTCTGTGGTCACAGATGGAAGAGTTGAGGTGACAGCGATGGGCCGGTCTCGGCGGGAGAGGCGGCACAGGTCGAGGAAGACAGTCACAGCGCTCCACGTCTATCTCACAGTCAGGCATCCATGAAGTGAGGGGAAAGTCTAAACAGGAGGTGATGGTGGTGCATTTAAGTCACAAAGACAGTTTACATACAATAAATGACTTTTTATCTTCGATAAGGAAAGTGTCGCATCTTAAGTTCTGTTTAATGTGTCAAATCAAAGTTTGTTGATTTTCAAATGATACAATAAAGTGAAATGTATTTCTCTAGATATAACACATTTGGGTATTAGATCATAACTTGGTTAGTGTTTAACAAAGTGCTCTGTGAAGCTCCACTTTCTGTGCTCACTTTTGCAAAATACTGCTGATGCTAATAAATTTACAGGGATTCGATCTTAAAGCTGACTAATAATTTCAGCTCAATTAAAAGAAAGTATTTTGGTAATTAATTTGTTTTTACAAAGCACCATCATTTCTAATGTTCCTTTAAATGTTATACGCATATTCTTTGTAAAGTAACTAGGAGCTACAGGGGATATGTAGTTAAGTAAAAAAGATTTCTCTCTGAAATGTCGCAAAGTAAAAATATAAAGTGTTATAAAACCGGCTACACTCAAGTAAAGTGCAGATACCTCAAATTGGTACGGTACTTGAGTAAATCTACTTAGTTACATTCCAAAATTGTCAAAAGTGTCAATATTTTGACTTCCTTCAGCACATGTAAAGTGCAGTTGTTGTGCATAAAACTGCACTGTTTTTAAATGCTGTTGCACACGTACACACACACACACACACACACACACACACACACACACACACACACACACACACACACCTGGTGTACTGGACGGGTAAGGTATGCATCTGTCGGATGAACAATCCCAGATCAACCCAGTGGCACAAAGTCTCCTGGAGTCCTCGGCCTCTGACAGCTGGCCCATCGGAGAGCAGCTGCCAACGAACCAGATGGATCAGAATGGAACAAAACAAACATTGTACCAAATGAAGTTGACTAATAAGACTTCAGACTGATGTTCTTAGACTCACCCACTGCTCCTGTGAGGCTGAGCATTACGTCGTATTATGGCAGGCTCCATGCACCTGCACTCTGTGTGATTAGCTACTTTTATTAGCACTGGTTCTGGTACAAACTTAAATGGAATGACACTGAGGACCTGAAACGCAAAACACACACACACTAAGAAATTGGTGTAAGTGTGTTTGACTGCTGTGACTAGTGCTGGATCTTGAAACACTCAAAACCTCAGCGGAAGGTTGAAACAAGGTACATTTACCCACTTAAGATACTCACAGTTTTATTCACATATACAGTAGTTGTGTTTTTGCAGGTGACGCCCTCTTGATTGCAGCAGCCACTGCACCTGTCATTGAAAAAACAATAATGATATAACTGTATGAATTATAATTGATAGTGTTATGAAACATGATTCCCTCTCTGAGATGAGAAGATCAATACCACTCTAATGATTGTGGTACAGGCTAGCCTAGCACAATTATTGTAAACAGGGTGAAACAGCTAGCTTGGCTCTGATTAAAGTTAACAAAATCCTCCTGCTAGCAACTCTGAAGCTCACTAATTAGCACTTTATGATAGGTAGATTTGTCAGATTTTGGCAGGGTATAGCTCGCTGTTTCAATCTTTGTCTTAATATTAAAGTGAAACGCTCGCCAAAATGCAACCTAGGCTTTTTTTGTTAATGTATATGAGTCAAAACTTCTTGTAAAAGCATAATTACAACAAAAGAGGCACTTTTAAGATTTACCGTGTTTTTGTTTTCGGGTCAAACTAATTTTAAATGGGGGTGCTACGGGCAAATTAGCGATAGCATCGAAAGTGCTATTTTTAAAACACTAAGAAGGCTCGACACCACATGAAACTTTGCTCGTAGTATCACCAGGGTCTCTACACATGAACATGAGCATTGAAAACATTGTTTGTGTACACAGAGTTTACTAAAAATAACGTTTTTGTACAACTCATATTAGCAGATGTTTCCTCCGCTCACCGCCGTCCTGCCAGTGAGAAGCGTTGATTTCCGAATGCGACATAACATGGAGGTGAGTTAAGGTGGAACGCTCCTAAAGCTTAGTTCCATATAAATGCACAGGTAATTCATTGTTTTCATTAGCGAAAAACAATATTGACCTATAAGAAACGATACTAAAATCAAAAGCTGGAAAAGTCATGTGAGATATCGCGTGAATAGTTGTTGCCGGAAGACAGTAGCGGTCCACCTTAACTGTCCTCCAGGTCAAGTCGCATTCGGAGATCGATATTTCTTGGCTACCATGATGGCAGCTAGCAGAACAAGCTACTGCTTACGTTGTTGTCTAAAAACTTTCTTTTTAGCAAACTCTATCCACACAAATAATGTTCTCAATGCTCGTGTTCATGTGTAGAGACCCTGGTGATACTACTGGCAAAGTTTCATGTTATGTAGAGCCTTCTTAGTGTTTTAAAAATAGCGATTTTGCATGCTATCGCTAATTTGCCTGTCGCACTCCCATTGAAAATGAGTTTGAGTTTGAAAACAAAAATACGGTAAAGTGCCTCTTTCATCGTAATTATGCTTTTACACAAAGGTTTGAATCATATACATTGACAAAAAAAAGCCTAAGTTGCATTTTGGCGAGAGTTTCACTTTAAGCTAATCTAATCAGCTTCATATGTATTCTACAGACATAAAAGCTCATTTCTGCTCTCTTTATGTCCGTTTCAAACCACACAACAGTCATTGCCCACATACTTCCATGTATCCTTCATCTAGGCATGGATGTTAAGTAAAACAACCACTAGACTATTACTTTAACAATATGCTTATAAAACATATCATAAGCGCTTTACAAGTAGTTTTGAACTGATATGTAAAATATTTGCTGTATCATATTCAACACAAAATGCTTTTCCTCAAAAAAGCCACTCAGATCAAATATGGATGTTGTTTCAACATCTGTCTTCACTCCAAGGTCTATTCAACATGACTGTAAACATGTTGATATCACAGAAAGGACTGCTGAGATGTTTTGTCAGTTTGAATGCCATTGAGCTTCGTGAACAATGTTAAAGTTCGGGTGTCATGTGAAACGAACCTGTGAACGGACACACAAGGTGGCTTGAAGAACATTGACGGGTCGGTGCCGAGCTCCTTGGCCACGTCAATGCACGTTTCCCTCGGCATGCACTGAGTCCGCTGCCATTCTTCATCTATGGCTGAATGGGAGACACTCAAAGTTCAGAACTATTTGAACACACAGACTCACAGGTAACATGTACTTTATGTTTTATGCATCCAACCTTTAAGTATCTCCAGGCTGTAGGACTCTGCAGCGTAGCGTGTAGAGCGGTGTGAGCCTGCTGATGGAGGAGATGAGAGGGTCTCCGGCTGCTGCAGTCGCAGGCGACACTTCCACAACTTCCAGTCAGGAAAGTCTGCGAGCCTCAGCAGCTCATCCAGGCTGGAGGCTGAGCGCACCTGCCTCTCCCACTCCTTCATTCCCTGCAGGGACCACAGTCAGTCAGCATTTCATTATTCAGCTGATATCACTGTGTCTGAATTTCCTATAAAAATGAAGCGTGTTTGCATTCTGATGTTAGTATTTTGTTAAAAACTCTGCTTTGCCTGAGTACAGCCTGACAGAACTGCTACTGTAGCTGTGGACTGTCAAACTATGCTCAGACTAAAGCCCTAATCATTTTTTTAGGGCAAATTCAGATTATATTCAGACTGATTTGAGGATGTCTGGACAGCAAAAAAAACAAATGAAATGCAAGGAACAGATTGGATCAAAACCACACTGGGAGGGGATTTAAAGATTTCTACAGGTTTGCCTTTGTCCTGACACGCTGCCGGCTAATATTGGATTTCAAAGTGTCTTTGGTGTCACTAGTAGTGCGACACACAACTACGATCTCAAGTCCACAGGGATGGAGGTTAAGGTCCCTCAGAGCACCTGAGCAGAACCTCTGCTGCTTTTTAACCCAAGCGGTCGAGGCAGATGGCCGCCTGGTTCTGCTCGAGGTTTCTACCTGTTGAAAGGCAGTTTTTTCTCACCACTTTCGCCAAGTGCTGGCTCATGTGGGAAATGTTGGGGCTTTGTAAATAATGACTTAGGGGGAATTGTTTAGACCTGCTTAACGCTATACAAAGATTGATTGATTGATTGATTGAGTCTATCAGATAAAGGGACACTGTAACCAGCTGAATAAAATAATAAAGTGCGATCCATGTTTACTGATTAATAGATTGATCGATTGCGACAAGCAGAGCGGTACGGAAGACGACACAGACGGCAGTGGGCGGTCACGCAGGAACAATTATTAAAAATCAATTATTTGTCTTTGTCTTGTTAGAAAATATTCTCGCAAAACAAGTAGAGTATACTGAAAAAAACAGAATCGGGAAAAATGCAATGGATTTACAATATGTACATGACTGATGTCACAGCCATTAGTCAGAGTGTGATTATAAACAGCTGCAGCAGCAGATTTGTGTGTTGACTCCGGTCTGCCTCTCACACCTCTCTGTCTCTGAAACGTGCTTCACACAAGCCCCACGACCCTGCTAGCAACGAGGACGTATTTGTATAAAAGGGTGACATGCAAACCGATTCAAAAGATGATTAAAGTATCAAACTATCCCTGGCATGTCTCCACGGAGAGGGGACGAGCTGTGATTCAGGGGTGGGAGACAAATCATAAAACCACCTGTCGTTCTACCAGAAGTGCAAAGTTCCTATGATGACACACACCAGAACAAACTGGAGGCAGAAAAGGTAAGATGTGCGATGACGATGCAGAGTAATCGCTCGCACCAAATCCAAAATGATATCCTGAAGGATTTTACTGTTTTGTTCGTGTTTTAACTCAAGTTGAAACAGAATAGCCAAGAGTGGGTTTTTATCTGAGAGCAGAGACGAGAGAGGTTAAAATCCACAACTTGCCAGGCTCGTTTTTGAGGCAGTAACCCCAAAGCCTGGTACAAGAGGCACATCAGATGACAGTCAGTCATTGAATATTGCACTTGTCTGCACAATGTTTGCTAGATTTCCTCAGGACAACTGTAACGATCTGAGCCCTCTGATGTGTTCAGTATGTTGCAGAACAGAGGGTGGGGCAGTTTGGCTCACTGACTGCTTCCACTTAAATCAGAGAAGCAACAAAAGAAAACAGGGAGGTTTCCCCTCCGCAATTTCTACCAGGGGATAGACCCGCTAATGAGAAACAGAGAGGGAAAGCAACAGAGGGAGAGCAGACAGAAAGTGAGGAGAAAGTCAAAGGATAAGCTAACCAAAAAGGACATTTCATCCATTGGCTGACTGTCAAGCCGACTGAAAGTTGGGGAAAATTTTTATAGACCACAAAACATTTCTGGAGCTGACTGATTTGCTTTAAAACAGCTTAAATGGCTCCATACAGTTCATGCGGTAGAATCCAAGAAGTTCCAGGATCCAAAATAAACTTGAAAGGACATTATTTACATCATTTTTAAAGCTGACGTCTTCACTGTAACTGCTGAGTCAACCACACATCGAGGGTGTACATTTTGTCTTGGGGCCATTTTATTTCATTTATCGTTTTATCTTTTTTTTTTTCAGTTGTTCTACTTCAGTTCCAGAAATGTTTTGTGGACTGCGAAACTCCATCCAACTTTCCATCAGCTTGAGGGTGAGTAGATGCTGACTGAATGTTCATCTTTAGGCGAACTTACAATTTAATTAATAGCGGTGAATGACATCTATAAAGAAAGTCAATTCAAGTATTCTCTGATGCAGGTCTGACGGTCATGTGCATTTCCTCTTTGCGGCACGCAAGTGCAGACATGATTACTGTCAGTTTTGGTCACACAGTGAGCACATGTGCGTGTGCTGCGCTGGCAGCGACCAGACTAGGAGCTGAGGTTATGAGATGGTGAATGAAAAGAGTTAAGAGTGCCTACAAAATGCTGCAAAACATGTCACATCTTATTTATCTAAATAACATAAAACTAAAAGAACACATTAAATTACTTTTAGTACCGATGGGAATAAAATCTGTCGTGACATCAGCTACAAAAAAGCATCTGCAAGAGATTTCTTACGCAACTACTTTGATATATACGCCACACTCACCCTGATGCCTCCCTCCCTGGGCATGCTGTGGCCCACGTTCGTCCAGCTCAGCTCCAACACCAGAGTCACCAAGCAGGAGATTCTGCACAGGGTCCGTTTTATCTTCATCATCATCCTCTCGACTCCGCTCACTCTCTCTGAGAAGCACTCGGCAGTGTGGACTTGTCTCCTTTGACTGCTGGCAGAAAGCACTGAGAGCTGGCTGCCTCTCTGACTCAGTTTCCCAGACCAGCTGAGAGCCTCAGACCACACACACACACACACACACACACACACACACACACACACACACACACACACACACACACACACACACACACACACACACACACTCAGACCTCTCAGTGCAGGTTATGTGCAACACAGACTCTTGATCTTACAGCTGCACAGTAGAGAGAGCGTGTGAGTGTGTGTGCACGTGTGTGTGTGTGTGTGTGAGCTTGTTGTAACCTGTCACAGCAACCCAGACGCCCACAAGCCAAATGGTGGAGGCCGAGGAGGCTTTAAAACACGCTCCTATTACTGCAGAGGCTTTGATGCAGAACCAGAGGTGTCCAGTTAAATAAAGAGGGCTACAAGAAGTTGCTGGAAGCTGGAAATTACCTCAGAAGAAACAGAACTCAAGATTCCCTGGAAGAACTCTTGTCAGCACACTATGTTCTATCCAAGTGGATCCTGGAGCCTGTGAGATTTTTCAAGGGCTCTGAACAAATTCCTCCATGTTCAAGCTCTGATTTATTTTATCACCTCCTGGCAGACTGCTGACGTCTTGCCTTTACTTAACCACTGCTAATTTCAGTGGTTACAATATCTGAATGTGTCAGTCCTCACTTCTCCAGATAAAAAGGCCCTGAGGTGCACGAGTAGCCACACAGTTCCTTCCTCCTAATTCAGAAAAAAGCCTTGTGAAGCTGTCTGTCTTGCTGTCTGCCCTTGTGTCTCTCCCACTGCTGCTGCCCAGAGCTTGCCCTTTTATTTGCTTGTAAGTTCCCGTCTTCCCTTTCTAATGTCTGTTGTTCAGTGATCAAGTCCCCTGCCTGTTAAATCCCCTATCAGTGTCTTTTCCTCAGGAACTGCCAAACCGCACACAGCCGAGGAGCAGTAACATGTGTTTTAAATGTGATCCAGACCTCCGTAACGTGTGAGGGGAAATAACAAGCCGGCACCACCCCTGTCCCGCCAACACCCCACCCACTTGTTCATCCAGGCCCATTTCACTCATTCTGCCAGGAACATACATAACGGAGGAAGCGCAAGAACAATATTTGTAATCTGTATGCAAATAAAGAGCAGCAGCTTTGCAAATGTAATAATGATAAAATGTTCAAAAAATGTTTTACAATATTTTAATGTGGTCTATAAAGGCCCTTGGTTATACAGGTCATGTGCTGTAGCAGCTGGAAAACCCTTTTTTGTTTTAAAGCAGCTGGATAAATTAGGTTAAATTAGGTTTTGTTAACAATTCTGAGGCAAAATATCAAACCCTTCATGCTTCAATTTAAAACAACATTATGTAGAAACATTTTTTATCCTGTAATTTTTGCATGATTTGGTGCAACACCACTGTTGTAAATACGAAACCAAGCTCTGTAAGAATTTCCTTCTCATTACGTGTTCACAATGTTATGTCCTGTGAACTTGTATGTTAAAGTAAATGTGATCCTACACTCTCTACACTGAAGTTATATAGTGTACAAACAAGTGATAGCTGTGACAGAGACACCATTCACTCTATTACACTTAGACACTCCACCATCAACATGATTTTGAAGCCATTATTTTAAGGTAAAAAGTTACATAATGTTGGGTTTCAAAGCAAACAATTTTTACATATTGCCCCGTTACTAAACTATTTAAAATTGTAAAAACAACCTGGTTTCAAAATGTCATGGTAGTTCTGCAACAATGGTATTTTTCCTAACAGCAAATGTAAAAAAGAAATAAGGCTTAAATTCAAGTGTCTGGAGCTGCAAGAACATTTTAACCGCACAAATCTATATCTTACATGCAAGAGGGGCATAAACTACAACATTGCAAACAATGGAGCGGGATATCCACTCCCATACGAAGCACTTGGATGTGTTACAACATTCTATAGCGGTAAGTAAGGCAAACGTTTTCAACAGGGAAAAGAGTGTGGTGTTCAGAGGGAGTCTCTGATCTTGGACCTCCAGTAACCAGCTCTTTCGAAGCCATTTCTGCATGTCTGGTAGTCACTGATAGTCTGTCTGATCTCTTCCTCTGTGGTCATTACAAATGGACCTGAAGGGCAAGACACAGCACACATTACGAAGTTCAGTGACTTCTGAAACACATGAAGCAGCTCTTTTGTTAATTAACTTACTGGCAACATGAAGGGAATAGCAAATGACGCACCGTGTTGTACAACAGGCTCTTTGATAGGTTCTCCAGAGATGAGCACAAAATTGGAAGCTTCAGAGCCCTGAGGAGGAAATGAGATGTCATGTTTCATCTGTAATTTTATGAATTAGTGGTTCCGAAGTGAGGGAAGTCCTCAAACAAGCACATCAGTAAAATCCTCAATTAGGATAACAGTAATTGGTGGACCACTGATCTTGATATGGAGGAGTGTCTCACCCTGTTTTGAAATTTGACACAGTCTCCATCTCCAAACACCACAGTGTGATGGGGCTCTACCTTCTGCTGCTCCTGATCTGGACCTTGAAAACAAGAGGTCACAGCTCTGTCCATAAGCAATGCATGAACTTTTGACTTATTCAGTTTCAGCTGAAATCTGCACCCACTTCACTTCATGGTGAACGCAAATTTGACTCAGCCTCTGGCTAAAACCAAGATTGAGGCATTAAACCTTGACTCTGTCTAGTGGCCAGCAGGGGGCAAGTGAAAAAGAAGTTCACTTGTACAAAAGCTTGTGTGAAAATGACTCTACTTTTCACGTGATTTAACAGTCTCCTGGTGAGTTCATGGTCTCCACTGCTAGCTTCAAGCCTTCTCCAATAAAGTCTGATGTTCAATTAGTAAAATTATGGTCCCATTTAGACAATTAAGCAGGGTATGTTCTCCGTCAGATCCAATTAGGATTTTCAGCCAAGCTCCATCCTCTCGTCCAAATATGGTCACTTCTGGCTCCCAAAAGCCAAGATGGCGACAGACAGACTTGAGGCTTCAAAAAAATAGTTCAGCAACCATTTGGTGCTGTCACAGTGAGTTTACACTTGGACTCATTCATTCACATACTAGAATACTTGCTTTTGACAGGACTACAATAGCATTCAGTGTTACACTCTGGGCCCATAGAGTGATCGCACTAGAGACTTCTGCCGACCTAGCCGGCTAACTTCCAATTAAGCGTCTGGCTAAATTGAGCAGAGATAAAATGATTTAATCTTTCACCTCTTCTAGACTTTTCAAATTTTATTAGGTGAAATTACTCAAATTATAATGAGTCACGAGTCATTTTGCAGGGGTCTGACACTCAGAAAAATGTATCCACCATATAACAGCCGCTTCGTTCACAATGTAAGCTCATAGGAAAAGAAAGTGAATTACACGGTTCGGCCACGACAAAGGTTGGCTTCAAAACCTGGCACTCTACCTGGCGTGGCGTGTCTTACTCTAACGTGCAGAGTCCATGCCAACTCAATTGAATGCTGTGATTAAACAAAAAGGGGGACAAAACATTAATTCTGAAATGAATTGAAGGTTTTACTGTTATCAAATTGTTAAGCTTGTATTATCATTTGTGATGGAACATTTGAAACTAATGCCAGATAGAAGTATCTTGACTACTAGTCTCAGATTTTCTGCCTCATAGTACCTTATAAGTAAAGCACATTATTACTGTTACTTCTTAATCCAACGACAGTGAAATGAAGAGAAAATGAAATATTTCATTTGGACAATTCTTCTTATTCATTTCTGCCAAAATGGGTCAGTTATGTTAGGGAACAAACCACAGAACAAACATGTTGATTATGGTTTGAGGTCTTGGAGCTGTTTTTGATATACTTGTGAAAACAAATGGGACTCTGTGACTTCTGGGAGTGAGAGCTTCTCATTTGGGGAAACCAATACCAAAAACATTGATGGCCTAAAGTCAATTATGGTCAATTAGTGCAACGGGTAAGAAAATTAGATGAAACCTGTTCAGAGGGTTTGTATTACTATGTACATTTTCCCCCCAAAACTAGATTATTTGCTGCTCATAACGTGCATCATTGACAATAATGACGTTTGTACATCATACAAAGTATGTAGCTTAACAAACCCACTGAGAGTTAAACAGAAATACAGGCTAGGCACCTGCGTCTTTCAGACTTGACCTGATTTAGCACTTTGTTTGCATGCTGCAACACTTAAAGTAGTGACACTAAACGCTGAGAAAGCCAGACAACTTCCACTTGTGGTCGATGCATTCATCAAAGCCAGCTGGTCCTGATTTGGCCAGACGACATGCGGAGTCGGAGACTTCACATTCAAATAACTTTAATCTTAGCAGCCATTTTCATCCGTCTCTTCTCATCAAAATATCTGCCAGCAATTACCACCAGTCTGAGAGATCCTGCGGTGTAACGATGGAGAGGAATCAAATTGTGATGAAATTTTATGAAATAATAAAAGCAGGGGAATTCTGACGGACAACAACGGGTTTGAACAAACTAAGAAAGCCTCTGAAAATGAGTCCACTTTCTGGAAGTGTTTGTTCTCATGCGAGGGTAATTCCCTGATCATGTAACCGGGCAAATAAGCAGGAAATGCAGTATTTCAGCTGTCATATACACCATTCTGCTGATACTTACACCATGTGGGTCAGGTGATTTATATGAGGGTAAACTCTGAGATGGTCGCAATTCATATACAGTAGCACAACAATTTTTCCAGTGATGGTAGGTAAACTTTAGATCGGCCTGGAGTGGTCAGAAGTCTGAGGAGATCAGTGTCAATATGAATCCACCAGGTTTAAAACATGGGCCTTTTGAATGTAGAAGGGGGAGTAACGACTGGAATGAGATCACGCACATTTCTGTAACGTGGACATGGCAGCATGGGGAGCAGCGAGGGAAGAGTGTAACCACTGTTGTGGTTGTATGGCTCTGCACATCAGTCAAGTTACTGTTCCAGAGCTGTGGCGTTGAATAATGGCCAGAACATTTTTTGCGCCGATGCCACTACGATGTCCCACGTTACATTTAACCCCTGACCTTTTAGATATCAGATGTCATAACATCATAATTTTATCCTTTAAGACATTCGTATGTCAAATTTTATTGAAATGATTAGGGGTCAACCAATATGGCTTTTACAAGGTCGATACAGATGGTGCTTATTAGAATTCAAGGAGACTAAAAACCGATTTTTGACACTGATATTCATCAGTGAAAATGAAAGTCTTTGTGTCCAAATTTCTAACTTAATAACAATTTACTTAAGTACTGTTGTTAAGTACAATTTTCTGGGTCGATAATCGGTCGACCCAAGGTAATTTTAGTATGAATTCTTGAATTATGACCAAAAATCTTTCAGTCATAGAGGACATTTGTACCAGATTTTGAAGAAATTCCCTGAAGGCCTTCTTGAGATATCACATTCACAGGAATGGGACAGACAAATGTACGGACAATCCGAAAACATAACGCCTAAGGCTATGGCTGTTGCAGAGGCATAATAATAGTGAAACAAATGCATAAAAAAAAATTATGCGCACATTCTAGCCAGCTCAAGATCTTTATAAGCTGAATCAGTAGTGCTCACACCACATTTGTCCACAGGGGGCACCAGAATCAACAAAAAATGTAATTTCCGTATAGCCGCTTTAACCCAAACATTTCCTGTGCGTATTCATGAGAGAAATAAAGTATCTCTTGGTTCGAAGGTTGGTGTACAGTGGGCCTTTCTGTTTTGAGATCTTGAATTAGACTCACCAACATGAATGGATCCTGATAATGTGTAGATGAAGGCAGTCCATCCTGTCAAACACAGAAATATTAACTGTAAGTATATGTGTAAAAAAGTAAATATCAAATGCTGCCCACTTACAGGTGGCAGAAAGAAGTTGGAGAACACAATGCTGAAAGATCATCACCTCTGGCAACCTGAGTCCGATATAGATAGATAGATAGATAGATAGATAGATAGATAGATAGATAGATAGATAGATAGATAGATAGATAGATAGATAGATAGATAGATAGATAGATAGATAGATAGATAGATAGATAGATAGATAGATAGATAGATAGATAGATAGATAGATAGATAGATAGATAGATAGATAGATAG
Source organism: Diplodus puntazzo (assembly GCA_963678695.2). Classification (NCBI taxonomy): domain Eukaryota; kingdom Metazoa; phylum Chordata; class Actinopteri; order Spariformes; family Sparidae; genus Diplodus; species Diplodus puntazzo. The sequence goes on from OZ023155.1 coordinate 22,340,653, forward strand.
ATAGATAGATAGATAGATAGATAGATAGATAGATAGATAGATAGATAGATAGATAGATTGATTGATTGATTGATTGATTGATTGATTGATTGATTGATTGATTGATTGATTGATTGATTGATTGATTGATAGATAGATAGATAGATACTTTATTTATCCCGAGGGAAATTCAAGTATCCAGTAGTATACAAAATACAAAACATACATTAAAATACATTAAACAAAAATTAAAAACCCTAACCTTAAGAATAGAATTAAAAATAAAATAAAAGATTAAGTATAACGTATCATGTATATATAATATATATACAATGAACAGCGACTACAGTAAACAGTGCAAACAGTAAACAGTGCAAATGGAAGTAAAACAGTGCAAATGGATGTGCAAATAGAGGTAGAAATTATCTATTGTCCTCCCTGCCTTTACTGAGAGCTGTTGTACAGTCTGATGGCCAGGGGGACGAAAGACTTTTTGAGTCTGTTGGTGGAATTGGACTGGGACAGCAGTCTGCCACTGAACACACTCCTCTGCTGGACACAGGTTGGAGATGTGGTTTCTTCCTTCTGAAGTCCACCACCATCTCCTTGGTATTGGAGGTGTTCAGCTGCAGATGGTTGGCAGATGCGGTTCTGTTAGAACTGTAAATGTCTACTGATAACATTTTATCCAGATTACATTTCTCGTACTCCTCCACAGTTAAAGAATGCAGGCTTGGATAAAACATGTCAACCTTGTGCATACTGACCTAGATACAAAACACGGTACTCCATCTGTTGTCTGATGAAATGTGAAGTAGAGAAGAGTTATTAAGTAGAAGTTACAGCTATCTCTGTGGAGTTTTTGACCACGTTGGAGACACGTTTCACACTTTTACACTCTACAAACAACACGGAAACAAACCACGGTTGTGTTATAAGAGCGGGTTATGGTGCCGTCGCTTAGTCTTGTAATTGTAATTCTTGTTAGTGGCCACTTATGGTATAACAATGAAAAGTCCTCTGTGTCCCCAAAAGCATTTTCTCTTTAGACCACCATTGTGACATGAAGCCTCCAGCTATAAGCACGCTCAAATCTTACTCTACTATTATCACTTTGTATTATTTTCAAACCATGGGAGTTTAATGTTTGTAAAACTTTTCCAAAGTGGTTTTGAAAATCATGACTGATCATTTAACCTAACACCCTCGAAATGCAGATACTGCCTCCAACCTTTAAGTATCTTCAATCTTCTTCTTGTCTTCTTCTGGAGGAAAATCTCAATGTGAAAATGTTTTTTTTTTTTTTTTTTTTTTTTTTAATTTAGTTTCGCTGTAAAATTTACATCAGCTTATTTTTAGAATAAGATAAAGGCCCTTACATGATATAACTTAGTCCATGTCTCAACATAAATAAATATCGATCCCATTTAGACAATGAGCTTTAAAACTGCTGCAACAAAATTAAAAAGTTTAAGTTATATTAATTATGACTTGGCGACATACAGCACCAGAAGCTGCTGGTCATGCCAGGTAAAGATAGCAATAGTGACAGATAGTGTTACTTTAAATGTTTTTTTATGTTTTCATCTTTTCTGCAGCTTTTGACCAAAAAACAAGAAAGGATCAAAAAAAGCAGGGAAAGCTGCTTTTTTTCCCATTATGAATCCCTGGGTTCGTCTCAGGGAGAGGACGCTTTAGAGAAAACTAATATTTCCTTCAACAGGAAAGAAAAATGAGGAGGCCATCCAATCAATACAGTATCCGCTTTTGAGTAAGCAGCCTTACAAACCATTTATAAGCATTTACAAAGTCACTATGGTGTATGCATGAATGTTTCTCTCCTACCTGAGGGGACGGGCTGCACATGAAGAGCTCCTGCCTGCAGTGTGAAGTCAAGGTACAAGGTCGGTGTCCTTGTAAAGACCTTAGACTGAAAGAGAAAAAAGTCAGTAAGGAAATATGCTGACTTCCTCTGACATAGCCGCAAGCTTGAAATATTTCAATATTTAACACTTGTGGCTTTGTGTGTGTGTGAGTGCGTGTGAGTGTCCAAGAAAATACTTAATTTGTATAAGACAGAAAACACATTCATGCAAACTCTGAAACAGTGGCGCCAGTGACTGTCACGGTCATTTGTTTATGACCTCAGAACCATCTGCACGTCTGTTCCCTGTGAACTGTGAGTTAAATCTGCTCTGTTTTGTTGGACATAATCTTGTTATCTGGCTCGACACTGCTAAAAATCACTTGGGTTTTCAAAGATATAATGTCCGTTTTTATATTTCAATTTTTTTTACTGTGAGTGAGACATTTCACCAGAGAGAGTCAGTAATGGATGGCCTCTTCTAATCCAGAAAATGTCTGATAAAAAGCAGCACATGGCGCTGGTGAAGGGGCAGAGGAGGAAACAAGGAGAAAACCCGCACTAAATGGGTGAAATCATGGATACTACACCTCCAGGCTCAAGGGGCTTTTCCTTTCTTTTCCTGTTTCTTTTATCGTGTCCTTATCCACTTACCTGAACAGCCAATCAGAGTGATTGAACCCTGGGACCTAACACTTGCACAACTACAGTAACAGTAAAATATCTGCGCACAGACAGTTAGAGACTAGCAGGTGAACATAGCGGAGCATTTACAGTCAAAAAAGACAAGTATTCCCCTAGGAGTTGGTTCAGAGACATGACATGTTTATGTTGAAAAAAAAAATTAACAAAATAATGAATAAACGGATGAAAAAACATTGTTACTGCGGCTTTAAATTATGACACGATTGCGGAGAAAACTGACACTGGCTGCTGACTTTTGCCAATGGGAGCTGCCAAAGTTTGTCATTTGTTTATCTTTTACCGATTTTAGGAAAGTCTGTTTCAAAAGCGACTTTTAAGAATTTTGTTTCATTGGAAACACTTCAACACTTTCACTTTCAAATTCTTTCTTAATTTGAGGGATTTCTGTTCAGTATTTATTATCAGATATAGGTTGCGATCTTGAGTGTTGTCTTACTGTAGGGAACAACAACATTTTATAGAATTACGGCTCAATGACCTGTTTTAAACCAAGAGTTTTCAATACCAGACCACAACTTGCTAAGCCTCATGCCCTGCAGTAACCTCTTCCATTGTACACACACATCAACCTACACACACACACGCACATCTGCACTCCAAGTCATCCCTCGCAGGCCAGGACAATCTGCTTCTCGTTTGCTGTTTCCTCTTTTCAAACAGACTCTCCTTACACTCACAATGGTCAAATAGTGAGGTTGACGGGCATTCTCACACACACACACACACACGCACACACAAATAGGCGTGTGCAAATGCATGTTTATGTCATTGTTTGTCAGTTTTTCCTGTTTGCCCCGAGCATCCAGTGAATGAGCAATCACCATGAGACCAACAGCTACCAAGAAAGTAAACATCATGTTCAGTTTCAAAGTGCTCCTCTGACTGCAGCTTCATTTAATGATGCTGTAGTGACATCACAAGTCTGTAGGAGCTGAATTCTAAACACACACACACACACACACACACACACACACACACACACACACACACACACACACACACACACACACACACACACACACACACACACACACACACACACACACACACACACACACACCTTTACTCCTAAAGCCTCTCCGGATATCACAGACACGATGACTCCTCCCTCGCTGGGTTTGGGGATCTCTGAGCCTTTGAGCTCCTGGTACGCTGGTTCCACCATCTTGTCCCGTCTGGGCAGGTTCACCCACAGCTGTAAGCCCACCACCGGCTCCTCCGACACGGGCATCTCAGCATGGACCACCCCCTTTCCTGCAGTCATCCACTGGTGGACAAGGAGACATGACTTGCACACATAAGCCTAAATGCTGAGTGTGTTGACAGACCCTGATTCTACATCTAGTGAGACATCTGACATCTACAAGGATGTGGACACAGTTTGGTCACAGTCATAATGTAGTTTGTTTAGTAATAGGTAATAACTGGGGACAAGCGTGTACACCATCATCTGTGTCTGTTCATACATAAAAACTGTCTGTATTCATACTTAGAGTGGGCTTAAACAGGAAGTAGGTATGACTAACCAGAAGTTGTTCATTCGAGCCTGAAATTGAAACAGGTTGATCAGAAGTTATTTGCATTATTTATTAGAAAAAAAAAATACAGAACAGCCTCAGAATTGAGTTTTGCATCCATGTTTTTAATTACAAGACAAATAAAAAATATTAACTTTTTATAAACGTAAATGAATACATTTCAGTCAGCTATCGATGCACATTTTTTGTTATGTATAAAATATCTCTTGATTCAATATGTATTGTGTGTAGGAGCCATGAATGAATTGGTAGGTGCTTTTTCTATTAGTCACAAGGTGAAGGGATATTGTTATCTTTTGGTGTTTGTTTTGGTTACGATATTTTATTATGTGGTCATATTGAGTTGGGATAGGGGGTCACGTGGATATGGGCGGGGTTATTAGTTAATTTAGGCACCTGTTCATTTCTCATTGTTAGAGAGAGAGAGGGTGAGCTGGGTCGCCGTATTTTTGTTGACTGCTATTTATCTATTGATCATTGAGATTACTTTGATTTTGAGTTTGTGCATTTTATCATGACTTGATTATCGTTTTTCGTTAATAAAAAGTTAAAACTTATTTTCGAATAGGAGTGGATTCTTTTAAGAAGCATGTCAGACAATCAGGCCCAACCTCAGTCTCTCAGCGACTCCTTTGTTCGTTTAAGTTGCTACATTGTGATTCTACAAGTATTGCAATTCAATATAATGATTTATTGCAGTTTTTATTTGTTACACTACACCATGGGAAAATGTTTCATTATAAACTTCTGAAGACTGTATATCAAGAGTCATACTTAAAAAAATGCATATTATCCATTTTCAGCAGTATCATACAGAAGATGTGTTACTGTCACATTATGTATTAACACCAGTCTGGAGTTCCAAGTAAAGCAAGACAAACATGATCATCAGTAAAAGAAGAGTTCCATTCTGATCGGCTCCTGAATGTTGTGATATAACGACTTCTTAAACAAGCAGCTGGTTTCAGGTAGTGATTCAAATCACTGGATGAAAGTTAAACCGCTTCCGCTTCTGCTTTAGGCCAGCTGTGATTTTCCACTCCCGTTAAAGCTTTGATTTCAGGCAGCCAGTCACTGATAATTCGTGTGTGACTATTCATTGTGATGTTTGGTTTCTTTGATTGCTGAGTGCTGGGTATTAACTGTCACAGATCTATTGGGTAATAAAAACACAAAACCATAACTAGACACCCAAATAACAGAGGCAACACAGATCTGTGCAGTGTTCGACATTATTGGAGGTACATTTAAAATACCTTATGTTATATGTAATACACATGCAGTCTAATTTGGAAATGAGCTGCCTGTTTGGTTACATAAAGACCTGAAAAAGATGGACAGTGTGTGTAAATATATATAGATATTTTAATATTAATGTATAAAGTGTATGATTAAAAAAAACAAAACTAAAATGTTTAAACAGTTTATAGATTGAGAGAATTCTCAAACAATTTCTCTGCTCCCCACTTCCTTTAATGAAACCCCGCTCTTATCTGAAGACTGTCTAAGCGTTCCCTGAAGGACCCACATGACGTCTACAGAGGGTGCACGTGGTGTGTTGGCGTAAATTCAGCTGAACTGACTGAACCTCTGCTGTGGATTAAAGCTGAGTCAGCAGCCTGTGTGTGTGTGTGTGTGTGATATACACTTTACTACTTTAAAAACACAGGAAACAACCCTCAGGGCATGATATCCAATTAATGTGAGTGCACAACATTTGAATGTATATGTAATGAGTTTGTGGGGATTTGTTTGCTTAAGTCTAATTCTGCTCTTTTATTTACAAGTGGGCCGAATGTTTCTCATTAATGTTAATGACTGCTACTTTACCATTAGAGGAGAACACTGACACATGTGGACAACACTGATGCACTGTGAGATAATGTGTGTCTCTTCAACATTTGACTTCGCTCCTCGGTCTCTGACGGGATCACCTGCTGTCACCTGTGTTTCATCTGAAGTTATAGTGACATAACCTTGAGCAATGTCAATCGAAGTCATTCTTTAAAGGTCCTTGAAATTAATCACAAGATGAACACAACATGCAAAAATGCAGTACTTGCAGATCTCCAGGTTTCAGTCGTCCTGAATGACCACAGAAGTCTTCATGGGCCGTGACCCCTTCCAAGACATATGTTACCTGTTCGAGGAGAGATACACATGTCTTCAGCTATTTCAAAATTGTATGCGCTGACCTCAAGCAGATGACAGATGAAATGGGTAATAAACTTTCCTTCGCATCAGTGGTCCAAGCTTTTCTTTAACTCATGCCATGAGCTTCCAAAAGCACGTGTGCGCTCGTTTCACCACCCCAGTGGTCAAACTGGACAGGAAGAGAAGTGCTGATTGTGGGGTCATCGGTTCAAAGGTGAACATCTGTCTAAGGGAGGAAAGCTGGGGCCCCTGCAGTGAGCTGCCTGTGATCTGTCTCCACAGCTGTGTGATCTCAAAAGTCATGCGAGTGCGGGCAAACACACCTGCTGAAAGGCATGCTGGGAGTGTAGCCTAGTCCTGTCCACCCACACTGGGAGATTTTAAGTTGCATCTGCCAAATAAAATACACTTGGAGTATCGTCTGGCAATCTAAGGACAATATCGGGGTAGCTTAATTTTTTATTTTTTTAAAGATACAAATCCAACCTTAACCCGTTAATCACTGTAGTACCAGTATTACTGCTAAAACCCCACCACAACATTAAGATGAATAAAGAAGACTAAAATAAGTATAGTTCACAATGGGAGCCCTAACAAGCGCAACCATTACATTGTCCATTCACAAAGATGAATAGTTATTAAATTAGGCAACATCTCCCTTTATTCAGACACACGGAATAAAAAAGTAAAGCTCAGCCAAAGCTCAAAGGCTGTACATTTCTAAAGATTCAATTAAATAAAAAATGAGTAAGTAGTACACACACACACACACAGACACAGACACAGACACAGACACACACACACACACAAACACACACACACACACACACACACACACACACACACACACACACACACACACACACACACACACACACACACACACACACACAGACACAGACACAGCTCTTACTATATGAATGACTGAAGCAACTACTCGCTTTCAGAACCCTGCTCAAATGTATTGGCCCCTTACTAAAAGCATCACTGATTGATTTTGCCACATCAGGCAAGAGAACAAGCTGTAAAAGGAACACTGACTTATTATTGCCTCATGAAGGCGTTACAGCTTTCAGAGAACAGTCATCCGTTAACACCTTGAGCGAACATATTAGCTTTCATCTGGAGTTGGGCTTCTGTCCATCCAATATTCACTCGCTTCTCAGTTCTGTTATTGCTCTCTACCGAGGTATGTTCAAATCAAACCAAATCAGTTTTATTTATGTAGGCCAAAGTCACAAACAGTGCGTTCATGATTCATCATTGATCATCAATCTATTAATAACTGTTTTTGGAGAATTTAAACAATTAAAAAATGAATTTACAGACAATCAGAGATCAACACAAATACATCAAAACATATATTTTCCTACTAGAGAAAAAGTGGTAAGTGGTTTTCTAATGGATAAATGTCCAACATATATTATTAATGACTACTTAATACTCGACTCTTTAAGAAAGCTCAAACCTCAAGAAACTTTAAAATGTGCATCCCTACAACCAATCCTCAGACAAATGTCTGGCATGTCTGTCATGTTCACCAGGTAGTCGCTAACTTTGGCTGTCTGCGGTTTGGTGCTTAGAGCCCCAAAAATGTCTTAAAACTGTTTCACAGCCCCCAAAAAATATATGTATGAAAAATTTAACATTAAGAAGCTGTAACCAGCAAAAACAGACATTTTTATAACATAAGAAGTTGTTTTTATTATCAATCTTGTCATTAAATACTCCATTATCATTAAATAACCGACTATTTAATTTCAACACTACTCTAAAGTCTGTCAAGAAATAAAGATGGCAAATAATGACAAAATACTGGGAAGGGAAAGTTGAAAATAAAGACAGAAAGGAAGCTGTGGATTATGAACAAATAGAGAAAGTTATAAATATGTCATAAAACACATCATGTCATGGAAAAGGGGCAATATGAGTAGAACCATGCATTACATAAGTAATGTATGTAAGTATGTAATGATTCAAAAACAGACTTTCATCAGAAGAGCAGAGCTTTGTTTCACAAGAGAGAGAGAATAAAACAAAATGTACAAATCAGTCTTTTTTATATGAAAGGCTGCTGCAGTAATTATCATATTTCTGGGTCCTACATGTCTTTGAACTATCAGTTTTCAATAATCTGACCAACATGTCAGTATGTTGGGAACAATGGTCAGGGAAGACTCTCTCTGGTGAAAACATGACGCAAAAAATGTCAAACTCCGAAGAGAACAAACAACCACAAGACCAAAGATCAGGACAATTCCTCTCTTTCAAAATAGGGGATTTTTAATTCTTTCTTTTATGAGTTAGGTCATATGTCATCATCAAATCTTTATTCCGAGGCTTTCTGGGTTGGTTGGCTTTCTGGGCCTAGTTGACACTAAGCAAACTTAACAACACCATCATTTACAATATATCTGATACATTTGACTCCCTGCATGATTTTTGAAGTCCATAAACCAAAGCAAAGTGGCAGCACAGCTTCCTGTCTGCACATTGTCGTGCTGTCTCCATCTAGTGGTCAAAGTAGGAGCCTTACCCCCTCAGTAACAGCTCTTGGTCCTGTGCTTGTGAACTCATGCTGCTCTGTCAGATCTTTGGTCAGAAGAGCTGTACTGGTTCAAATTGTGAGGCAACGCCTGTGCTACCAAACTTAAATTCTTCTTTGGCCTGAGCTGAGTTGTGAACTGTGAAAAATGGGGTTGTTGCTTTGTGATAAAACTTGAAAATTCTAGCTTTTTAACCCATTAATGGACGAAGATAAAAGATTGTATCCTACATATCATATTCCTGCAAATGTAGCTGTCATCTCATGAGATTTCAATTAATGATTTTCTTTTTTGAAAAAAAGAGAACTTCAAGGCCACCGAGAAAGAAAATTAAAGGTAGAAGTTTGCAAAAAGTATTTTCAAAACCTCCTGATTGTAACGTGGTTAATATGCTGTACTTCAGCACAGCAGAAACGATCTCAGACAGCTAATGAAGGCAAAAAATAGTCCAAATTTCTTGGTTAAGTGAATAAAATATGGTTTTCGGGTAAAGGAAATGGTTTAACACCCACTTTACATGTGTTTAATAGGCTACAGACCCAAATGTTGAAGTTTCTCCAGCTTATATGAAGATTTGCTGCCTCAGTTAATAGTTTGGAATTCTTAAAATCTGAGTCAATACTTACTGTCTCAAATCCTCTGTGAGGATGGTCTGGGAAACCTGCCGGCTTGCTCACTCGGAACTCATCCAACATCAGGAAAGGATCCAAGTTTCTCAGCTGGAAATGAAATATGTGCAGTTGAGTTTCCATTACGAGGTGTTGACAGTTGAATCATATTCACATGTTGAGGAACTCACCTCCTTTCTACCGATGCTCCTGCGGACGCGAGCACCGACTCCCTCCGTCTGCTCCACACTCAGTACTGTCCTCTCCACTCTCCTCACATTCATCGTGCTGGGAGATCTTTCACTGGTCACCACAAGAACAGAAATTCTCAAAATAGAAGTTTTCATCTTGGCACACATCAGACAACATGTACACCGATATATCTGTGATAGGCCAAAACTGGCTAATAATATATGTCGGTCGGGCTCTAATCATTACTGTGATCCACTGTAGGTCATAAACAGTCGTGTTAAATACATTTATTCAGCTATTTTTCCCAACATGCAAAGGGTTGAAGGCCGGGAAACAGGTAAAATGAAATTCACTTTAAAAACTTTAATCCTAAATCCTATAATCTGGATTGCAATACATATAAAAGATTATTGTAGCTGGTGTTTGAATCGCTTTATTATGAATATGTCTTGTTATAAGCAGACAAAAGGAACTACACTTGACAAGCAGGAGAAACCTGTGTGAAAACAAAATACTGCAAAGTTATGTGACGTGACAAAACAACTGGAAATGTCACGCAATCACAGAGTTTTCCCGGATTCAGGACACTTTCTTGATAAAGAGGAGGGTTGCCAGGTTGCATCTCTTGCATGACTGGCAGTAACTGATCTGACAGCTGTGAGTGAATCAGCAGAGCGGTCAGCTGAGCGGATCAGCTGCTCGTCAGCTGATCTCAGCGGGGTGGACTCAAAAATATTCGCTAAAATCATTACAGGGAAGCTTTGCTTGAAATGTGTCACAGTTGCATCATCTGTGAGCAGTGATTTTACTTGCTTCGTGAAACATAAGATGAGGCAGATCTGATTTCAGATCAGTTGACAGGCGTCAGTTGGTGCCGAGTCCTTGTTAACAACTCTGCCTGTTTATTGGCTTTGCGTTGTTCATAGTGCAGGTGGAGCCTGTTATTTAGCTTACTTTACGTGGAGGAACAGCGCTTATGTCAATGTTAAACGTTAACCTACATTGTAAAACACACCCACCTACCTGAAAGTATACGACAACGATCGTTTTTTTCCTTTTTTTGACGATATTTGAATAACTGCCAGTTTATTGTCGTGTCCTCCGCCGTCTTCGCCTCAGGTAGGATTACAACCCGGAAGTCAGGCAGGGGGCGTGGCTAAAGAGAAGTCCACAGTGTGATGGACAGAGCTGGAAATCATTCAACACAATCAGTAACAAATTGCTCTAACCAGGATCAGACTGGACAATCAGTGATCCAAATATGTTAGTAATAGTTTTCAGATCAGAGATTCTTTGAGGAATCATAGTTTGGAAATATTTTGATACTCAATATTAGTAAGGGATATTGGGATATTTTAGTGTTTCACCTGAATGTTTATTCTGTGTTGTTTTTATTTAGCATATTGTGAATATGTTTGGTCCCCAAAAATAATTTGACACATTTCATTTGACTTTTTATTGCATATCCACAAAATACTTTGTAAAAAAAAAAAGTATACTGGAGTTAAAGCCATAGTAGACCCTGCATGTGTTGAATATATTCCTCAGTTTTAGATTTCTCCGGACTCAGCTCTGAACACTCTGCACCGTCCTGTTGCTGACGGTGTTTGATGTTCTTGGCGATTCGCATACTGGCAGCCTGTCCGCCAGCCAGGTTGACTGCATGAGGTCCAACCTTTGCGGAGAAAAAAAGGTAATGGACACGTTCTCTGTAAATTAATACACATTGTATAGATTATTGTTGAGACCTACTTCTGCAAAGACGTACCTGGAGAGCGGTGTACTGCCCCATGAGGTAAAGCGGGCACCCTTCTGCCCACTGTAAGCTTTCTGAGATGCACGGCCAACCATCCATCACCTTCATGGCAGGACCACACAGACACATTTTTATGAATTTATCTGTATTGTTCAGGTTACATCACGAAAATAGAGCATGTGGGTTGGTCTGATTAATACACCGCTCCCATCTCACCATCCTTCGATTTATTTTAAAACCTTTTTTAAGCCCACCAAATATGGTTAGTTAGCAGCTATCTTTGGGGCAACATAACCAGGTATTTTGAGCCCAAACACAATCTTTTCCTGAAACTAACCAAGTGGCTTTTGTGCCTAAACCTAACAAACAAAGCTTTGTCACAACATACAATTGAAAATCTAAACATGAAAAAACAATATAAAGTTTCAACATATCTGTTTGACAAGGAAAGTTCAAGTTAAAAATACGAAAAATATGAAATTGACATACAATGCGGACTTTTATCCTGGTGATCATCTATGCACAAAATAAGCAACAACACGTTTGCTTGTCAAACCCACCTGAATGGGGAATTCCCTCATCACCTCAGAAAGCAACGGGTCTTGTCTGACATCAAGTTTGCAGCCGGTGGCGAGCCAAATCATATCTCCAGTCCAGCGCTCTCCTGTGCTGAGGGACAGACTCCAGGCTTGGCTCCTATAGCACCATCTGGCTTCACTCACCTGCACAGTTGCATGAAATTCAAATACAAAACTTTTACATACCTCACATGTTACATCACCTGTCATGAGATTACCTTATCTCACCTCTTCCAACTTTACCCCATCTCAATACACCCTCAACTCTATACTCTGTAGGATGCTCACGTACCTCACAGTAAGTCTTGACGTCCACCTGTCCGCTCAGGATGAATGGCTGCAGGTGGATGTAGGCCTCCGGGGTGACGGCCCCTCCTTTCCTCGCCTGGTGGATCATAGCCAGCCGTTTGTGGAGACTCCGCTCATTATAGAATTGTCGCAGGTATGCTTGGCCGTCCATCTTGATGCCGTGCTCCACGTGGGAGTAACGACCCACCAGGCTCTCCACATCGCCCACGTCAAACTGTTTTAACTGTTGAAGAACCAGTGGAAACGGATACATGTGTTGGAGTCGGACAAGTGTATCCACAGTAAGTCTTTATGGTTGGTCTACATGCAGTTTCACACTGTCACTAGACCTGCAGGTGCTTCCTCATGACCCATGTCACATGGCCGGCACCTTGCTGCAGGGCGATGGAGACGACATGAGCGCTGGTCAGACCTCCACCAACTACCATTACTCTCTGCCCTGCCTCACACACTACACACAGTTCTAGACACACATAAGCAAACGAAAAGCAACAGAAAAGAAAGGAGTGTTGTTGCAGCGAGGACGAGGGATCAGAAGCACGGAAAACTCAGGTGAAAGCAAAGTAATATCGCCAGGTCAGTCACCAGAATAAAATGCCGGCATTGTACGTTTCTGCAAACCAGAGATACATTTCAGTAATTTAAGCAAAAACATGATGTTTTCCTAATCCTAACCAAGCGGTTTATGTGCCTAAACCTAACCAGAGTGAAAGCACAGCATTGTGACAAGAGAGAAACGGAAGATTTAACATAAACAAACGCAAAATTACAACGTAAAACATTCAGTTATAATCTGTGGTTTAGTAGAAATGCACCTAACTAACACTTACTCTGGCAATTAGGTTGCTAGACAAGAGGATGGTTCAGTATTTGTGATATTCTAACTTGATATCAGGACACTTTACAGCTGTTTGTGGCAACAGAACCAGGTAAGCAAAACATGATGTTTTCCTAATCTTAACCAAGTGTTTTTTTTTTTTGTGCCCAAACCTAACCAGATCACAAACAAAGCAGAATCAGAAAACATATGCATATAATATAAATTTGAATACTGAACATAAAGAATCCTGTGGTTGTAACATATCCATAGTTTACAGAAGTCACATTACAAGCATTCATTCTGGCAACCTGAAAACAGTTTCCATGTAAGCTTTTTCGTATTATGGTATTTTATGAAAAAATGGCCTCTAACCTTGAGTTAAAAATGTCTCACTCTCTCTCTGACATTCTTGAAGTGACTGCCGAGCAGTTGTTAGGCGGTGCATCAAGTGCACCGTGTGCTGCAGACGCGCCTCTGGGTAGCTCTCTCCAATACTTTTCACCCATGAAGGGATGTTCGCCATCTGGGCACGGGTCGGACCTGTTGCCATAACGACCTGACGGGATTTTAGGACGAGGCCCTCTTGAAGTTGGACTTGAAAATATTTCACTCTCTTTCTCGAACCGTCTCTGTTCCTTTCATTCATTCTCAGTTCATTCTCTGTTTCCTGCTCCAGTGTCCAGTCATTTTCTTCTTCCATCACCGGTGTGATATGCTCCACTGTTCCCTTCACCAGCACTCTGTCCAAGTTGTATCTCTCCACCTGTATGTTCACATTAACACCAACAATGCCCCTTTATTCCAACAGAAGACAAACATTTTATAATTTTGGAAATGACGTAATGCTTTGAGTAATATTTTGTTTAATGCAGTGACTCTCAACCCTTTGGAGTTGTGACCCCCCTAGAAGGTTGACTACTATCCCCTAGCAGATGAGTATATGTGATTTTCTCTGTTTTTTCTTTATTTGAAATAATTAACCTCAACATCGAGGTAAGAAATAACTCTAGCAAGCACAAAGCAAAATTAAAAGTACAGCAAAGGTTATTTAGATGCAGGCTGCATCTAAATAACACACACACACACACACACACACACACACACACACACACACACACACACACACACACCTGCTCTTTAAAAAAATCCACACTAAGTTTGGTTCCTGGCAGACTGAAGGATAAACTCTTCTTGAGTGTTGACATGACGTTGAGCCGTTTCCTCTCCTTCTTGCCGAGCCTCGTGTCGTTAAAAAATGCATTGTCGTCCAGAATATAGACCTGGTCTGGAAGACTGTGAAGTTCGGCTGAGCGATTATACTTTAAAACAAACTCCTGCAGAGCTTTCTGTGAAGGAAAACATACACACCAGTTTATTTATATTCATACAAAAGCAAGTTCTCTTTGTCTGGGTTTATACCTTATTGAGAGGGTCTGTGTGCACCAGTGTGTGTGAGCGCAGGTGAGGGATGTTCAGAGCTGTGAACTGGCTCTCCCACAGAGTGGTCCACTCTCCATAGGAATCTACCACTTGGAGACTCAGCGAGGGGCAAACAACCCTCTCTGATGTCGCTAAGTGTGCTAGTTGCTCCTCCAGCGTCACGCCTGTAGAGACCAACAACAAACCACATGTTAACTGAAATATGATCCAAGACTTAAATGGTTTAACATTATTACAAATGATGAGAACATACTGATTCATATTTTTTGTGCCCAGTGTATAATTTAGATTATAACTTCAAATTGATTATTTGAGACCAGTTTCAAAACAGGATCACGAAAAAAATGACAAACTCGAGTTGACAAAGTCATTTTTTTGCCACTAAATCACAAGTTAAATTATGACTTACTAAATCAAAATTAAAGGTACAATATGTACGAAAGAATGAACAGTTTTGACCATTAAGTCTGTGTATTGTGTTGCAAAAGTAAGCATGTTAACAAGCTAGCCCCAGCCTGTCCCTGTCAGTTTTTACCCATTGCTTGAACACTATAGACACATGTTTAAACCAAAGTAACATAACTTGAAGTTGTTGTTACTATACCTTTAACAAAGTGTAACCATACCTTAAACAAAAGCGCTGCTTTGCACTTTAGTTGCAATTCTGTAACACACTTACTACTTTCTGCAACACACTTGCTCCTGCACACTACACACTATTTCATATATAAGACACGTAGTTCAAAAATGAAATCTCAGGGTACCATTGGGAAAACACATCTATTCAAAATACAACACACATTGGTTAATTAAAAATACTTAGACACGCACCTGAAAATACTTACTTACAAAACTGAACACCAATCAGCCAGCTCCAAAAAGGCCTCAGTTCAATCATTTTGAGAACTTTGCAAGCATGGAGTAAAGGAGAGTGAGAGGCAGAGGACGAAGAAGACAGAGAGAGAGAGGAGGACGTGGTCGAAGAGGCCATGCAAGGACCATTATTTCGGATGACATAAGAGCAACGTTGGTGGACCGTGTCATAAACCATGGCCTGACTATGAGGGAAGCTGGGCAGAGAGTCCACCCGAATCGAAGCCGTTTCACAGTTTCATCCATAATAAGGACATTCCGACTGGAAAACAGGTATGTCTTTAACCCTCTACTCTACTCAGACTGTAGAGTATTTACAGTACTGTACCATATCACGTTACCGTATCACATGTACTGTATTGCAGGGTGGCTGATGCTCCTTTTCAAACAAAAGTGGTAGTTTTGCGAAACATACCGTGATAAGGTGTTGAGATGTTTCAGTGCTGTGTATGGTAAATACAGTAAAGTACAGTATATAAAGTACTTGAAAAAGAAGCAAACAATAACAATTTGTGGTTGCATTTTTCTACAGAATGGCTAGAAGACCCACTGGGGGTGGACGCCGACGCCTGTTCAAGGAACTTCGACATATGTACAGGTAAGTGTCCTTTACTATTTACAATACAGAATGGGTGCAGTCCAGTAACAGCTGAATATGTACCACTGGATCAGTACCACATAGATATATTCAGAAAGCTACACAGATACCTGTGTGGTGGGGTGGGTCGGTTCTGTATGTGTAGTAGTGTAGTTGTGTGCTTTGAGTAAAGCCATCCACAATATGTATTTTTTGTTACAGATAATCTTGGAAATAGATTGGAGCTGCCCAGCCTCATGAATGTATTTACATTGACGAGGCTGGATTCAACCTTAGCAAAAACAGACGACGGGGACGTAATATAATTGGCCAAAGGGCAATTGTGCGCGTCCCGGGGCAGCGCAGGGTCCCAAGGGCTACTGCACCATCATGCCAAACTGGGTCCCTACAATGCGCAACACATCACAATCACAATTCTAGATGCACTTCATGATGCAGTTGTGCAGGATAGACCAGAGCAGCCCAGGTTTGTTGTTGTCTGGGATAATGTAAGTTTCCATCGGGCTGCTCTGGTCCAGAACTGGTTCGCCAACCATGATCAATTTGAAGTTGTGTACTTGCCCCCTTACTCGCCATTTCTAAAACCTATTGAGGATTTTTTTTTCCGCTTGGAGATGGCGCGTATATGACCGCCAACCACGTGCCTGTAGGCCTCTTCTGCAGGCAATGGAACAGGCCTGTGGAGACATTGAGGTAAGGTCAATCCAGGGATGGATTTGGCACAGAAGGGGATATTTTCCCCGATGCTTAGCGAGAGAAGATATTGCTTGTGATGTTGATGAGATCCTGTGGCCAGACCCCAACAGACGGCAGGATCCATAAGCCCACTTGCGCACAATTGTGTTTTTCTGTGTTTACAGTAGTGTATTGTTTGTTTTATTGTTGTTTTATTTTTGCTTTAACTGAATTTACTGTACTGTAAAATACACAACTGTAATGTAATGATTTCGAATCGAGTATTTCATTTTTTGGTCGTTGCGAAAACATGCCTTCTGTGGAACTGAATAAAAACAGTGAAAACGAAATACTTCAGTGTTTTATATAAAGTAGATCAGAGTGTTGCTGCTGATCTGAAAGTGTATTCATATGATGCAAGTGGGTATCATTTTGTCATCAGAGTGACATTTTGACAAAGGATTGCTAGGTTTTGATAGCAGAGTTTTAATTTGACATAGATGTGAATGGTTTATTTCCCAATGTTGTGTCTTATTTGCTTGTGTGTAGAGTTTTGACACAATGAGCCAAGTTGTGCAAAACGTGTTCAAGCAACGGGCAAAAACTGTAAGGTCCTGTGCTGGCAGTGTGAACGCTGATGCTCCCCTGGTTCTCTGGTGGCCAGTTCTTACATACGGCACCTGACTTTTTTCAAAATGTGATCCTCTCAATTTAGAAACTTGATCTTGAGACTGTTTCTCAATTTCACTTGCAGGTGCAAAAAGTGATTCCATAGACAGCTGGTTGATTGTTGTCTAAGTCCCATGTCTTCAAATACTGATGTTTTGGGCTTACCTCAAACTCAAAGTGTCAGAAACTGACAACATGGGAATTAGACTATCTTACATATTGCACTTCCATCAAAATTGTTGGCTGGTAATTTTCAGCCCTTCAACAAATCAATTAATCAATTAATTCCTTTCAGCTCTAAGTTGAGTGTACCAGTTGTTGCCCTCCTCTTCCTCCTGCCCCTGCAGCGTTTGCTGTTGGATGTTTGCGGGTTCGCCTGAAGCCCCAGAGAGTCCGAGCAGGAGGGGGAGAGGGCTGAGTCATGACCGGGGTCTGAGTTTGGAACAGGGTCAGGGTTGGATAGCAAGGTAGCGAGGGTCAAGGCATGAGGGCCTCCCCCTATTATTAACACATCGAGTGTCACCATCTGAAAACACACACAGACACAGTACAGCAAAGTGTTAAACATTATGCAGTTAAAAGTGCTTGAGTGAGTCGTGCTTTCAAAGCCTGCTTTGCAACCAGATTAGGTTCCTTAAAATGCAACTTTCACTCAATGGTGGTTTACTTTCGTGGATCAGTAGCTAGTTTACTCATAGTTAGTGCAGTGTTCGTTAAAATTCAATCGGGGATATTAATAAATGGCATAAATTAGTAGATATCCATCTTATTTTGTTGTATTTTCTATTCATATAAGTCAAAAACATCATAGTTTGTATTCCAATGTGCTCCAGATCATCCCACACGTTCTAGATCTAGTTTCACTCTGTTGAAATCTAAGAGTTGTTCCCGGAGAAGTTAAGTTGGGAAAAACCACAGCAGTGAGTCACACACATCATGCACAATGTCAGTACCTGGTTGAGTTTTGATCATCAGCTTATGCCAGCCTCTGAGATGACGGTGGAGCGTGGTCGGTGTTTTAGCTCAGCATGTGCTGGCAGACCTGAAAGTTTGCAACAGTGGCGTGCGCCTCGCATGTAACTCAATCCACCTCAGCGTCTACAGATTTAGCAGGACTTCATCGGCTCGACGGGGAAAGCTGGAAATAGCTTCAGTGTGTGTGTATGTGTGTGTTTGTATAAATTTAGTAACACAGCCCATCACAGTATAAAGACAGTAAAGGCGCTGCACCAGCTGATATGTCTGCAGTCATGTGAGCACAGACTGTAACATGATCTTTAGTTTCTTTTCTTTTCCTTCATTTAACAGGTTAAAAGTCTCACTGGGAGTGAAATATACAAGACGACATCATTTAAGTATTAGTATTAAAATAATAAAAGACAGAAGAAAGGACTACAAAGCTGGGGGTTGGTAAAATTGTTGAAATCAGCAAGTGCGAGCTAGATTTTCAATGTATTCCCACCCCTAGTGGTCAGTTTTTTTTTTTTTTTTTTTTTTTTTTTTTACCAACCACAGCCTAAGATGATGAAAACAATAGTTTGACTTTTTGTAAAATATGCTTATTAAAGGGGCAGTTTGCAGGATTCAGGGGCATTTAGGGGGATATATATGAAGACAGGCAATATTTAAAAGTAAGCTATCATCAGCGTATAATCATCTGAAACTAACAACCATTGTGTTTTTGTTCCTTGAGAACAGTGTTGGGCAAGTTACTTTCAAAATGCAATATATTACATATTGCTAGTTACCTTCATTTTAAAGTAATATATTACCCTCCAATATTACTGTTTGTAAATAAATGAATTACTTAGTACACTACTTTTTTGGAAATTAAAAAAAAAGCCCAATACGGACTGATTGAATAGCCGAGATTTATTGGAAAAGGTCCAATAACTTTTTAACTCATACTTAAGTGTGAAAGAACAAGCCTAAGGAGAAACATGTATATAATATATTAACCTTTAAATTATTTAGCTTTAGTGATTTTATAATACACAATAACACATCAAACGTCGACGCCAAACTACAACGAACTGACCGTTACAGTTTGTGAAGAGCTGTTAGCTATTCCTTCCGTTTCTTGTTGGATGGTCGATTGTAGAACCACACATTGCATAAACACAAGTTATTCACTCCCCGCTGCAGAGTACATTACAGTCACAGAGGAAGTATTCATGTTCCAGTAGTTCTCATGTCTAATGTAACAGACTATAAAGTGGACAGCGGCCATTTCCTCTTTTCTCTGTTCAGGATTTTGAGTCTTTATGCTAATGTTTGACAGTAAGTGTTTGTGTGTGTGTTTTAGTGTGTGTGTGTGTGTGTGTGTGTTTGTGTGTGTTTGTGTGTGTGTGCGTGTGTGTGTCTGTGTGAGTGTGTGTTTGCTCTTGGTGTTTATTTACATTCAGTTTCTCACTCTGCCTAAAGATCCACTGCTGGTGATGGTTATTCTACTCATCATTGCATCTTTGTGAAAAAGGTGGGGCATCTCAGTAAGATCTAACATGACATTAAGAAGTGTTTTCCATTCATTTATGTAACTCATAATGGTAACATGCCACCACACATCACTCCTTTAGTCTACTCGGCGTTGTTTGAATTGTTAAAGCGATTGTGAATGCTTGTGGTTCTGTATGCACTAAATCTGAGGAAAACACCTTTAAGTTTCGTTTGTTGGTTGGTTTTGTCAGCAGGATTACACAAAAATTACAGAATGAATTTCCGCAAAACTTGGATGGAGGATGGGTCTCAGCCTAGAATAGAGTTCACTTTTGGTGCAGATCTGGATAAAGGGACAGAACCAGAAGTTTTAACATTTTTGTTAATCTCTCAGGCAATATTGGATGGATCGTGATGAAAACATTTATTAGAAAAGGCCAATCGCAGTTTGAGTCAAACCAGTGCGTACTTGATAGGACACTTGCGGGATATTTCTGCCCATTTATGTGATGTCAAAAGTGTGCTTTTTTTTAAGGAGACCTGCAGATATTTCCAGCCATTCTTCCGACTAGCATACCAACTCTTTTTCATCTCTATCTAATATCTTTAACCAAACCATGAATGGTCGTACCCGAACCAATGTGTTTTTTATGCCTAAACTGAAGCAGAGCATAAGCACAGCTTTGTGACAAAAAAATATTGAACATTTTACCTACACCAACATAAAGAAACATCCAGGTTTGACTTATCTGTGGTTTTGTGGAAACGTACTATGCTAATATTTTTTTCTGGTGATTGGGTTGGACGGGGTCTGTTGAGGTATGCACTCTACTGAGTGCCATTCTAGTTTTGCTATTGAAATACACAAAGCACAAAATACTCTTTGTTTCATTGATAAGTCTTTCATCCATGCTGTTTAAGTAAAGCAGACAATCCACAAGAATTAAACTGACAATCTCCTCTTAAGATTTTGTTTGTCTTGTACTTTCATATGTTTAATATTCCTTTTCCAGTTGTGAAAAACAACAAACAAAGCAAACAAATTCCAATCTTTTTATAAATGTAGACCCTCTAAAGTCTTAGTTGAACAGGCCAGCTCTCGGTCAGTTTAAAACCAGGATTGCGAACTATTAACTGTATTCTGTTGCTTCTTTGTTTCATCATTAATCGTTTTCGTGTGCATCCATTCTTTATTAAGTGTACTCTCAACATTATTGAAAATGTGGTCAAGCGCTTAATGATCCTCCAAGATTTAAAGCAACATTATGAAGAAATTAGCATTTTGTGTGATGTGGCGCCCCCACAGTTTCTGAGAGCGACACCACTGTCATAAATACAAATTGCAGGTCTGTAACAAACAAAACTCATTACGTCATAACAGTGTTGTGTCTTGAGAACTTGCGTGTTGAAGTGAACATGTGTGTAGCGCTGTGATCCTACCCCTCTCACTGAAGTCACATGGTGCAGGAGCAAGTGATGAGGGGCAGAGTGGCTGAGACAGAGACACCATTCACTCTATTACAAGACACTGTACTGGTCCCAACATGATTTTGAAGCTGTTGTTTTTAGGCAGAAAAGTTACATAAAGTTGCTTTAAATAAAGGCTCAGTGAATAAGAAATGGCGAGGAATAAAATGAATGTAACACGTAATAACATTAACAACGCTTTATTGATAAATTTTCGTCTCTTCTTCCATTCTTGTCCCAAGTTCTGTTTTCGAACAAAGTCACAGTGTACACCGGGTCCGTTTTTTTATGTCGGATTCGCTAATCCTTATCGACTTCCTCTTCTGACATGAGTTCCCCGTCCACGGCTGTGTGAGTGACCCCTCACTCTTACTTCCCCTTCGGTTCTTGCAAAGCAGAAGCACAGACACGCTGAAGATTTAAAAGGGTACCGCAGTCACTGCTGCCAGCTTCAGTCGTTTGCTTCATCGGCATTGAGCACAGCTGGCACCATGGATCTGAAGGTGGGTGACAGAATCTAATCTAACACAAAACACCGCTAATATGTAAGACGTATTTTAAAGACCTGTTTATTCATTCCAGGATTCTCTGGTAAAGGGAGGCGTGCTGATCAACCACCAGATTCATGAGGGAAAGCACCAGTATGAGGTGGAGAATGTGGTGAAGTACAAAAGGGCGAGTGGAGGAAAGCCGTTTGCCAGGTACATGTCAGACACCGGTGTAAATACAGACTGGTGTGTTTCTGTGGCTCAGAAAACGTATTTACTGTGAGGAAGCACAGATCAGTGTGGTTCCTTCAGGTGCAGGCAAAAATACAATGATTTCAACAATGAATTAATTGATAACAAACACGTCACACAAAACATAGGGAGGCTCGATGACACTGAAGAAAATCGGTAAATTAGAAAATCACTTGTCGCCGTTTGTTAGAGCAACTAAATTCATTGATCAACAACCTATAAATAAACATTCATTCACGTTAACTGCGGACCTGAAACTTATGACCTTTGCTGCACAGAAAACAGAAATACAGAAGTCTCTAATGTGAAATGACTAAAACTGTTCCCACTTTGGCAGCAAACCGCGTGAATGTAGGGGCCCATTGTCTGCATTCTACATGGAATGATGAAACGATGCGTTAACTTCTTGACTATAAGCGAAAGAAGCAAATCTTTCTGCGCATTGTCGCTTTAACTGACAGCAACTTTATGACTTTTTAAACAAAACATTTCCTACTGCAGAATATTGTGTTACACTACAGGACAGAGATGTCGAACATCACACATCACAGTACGGGGTCTTTGAGCAGTCAGTCTATATAATGAGAACATTGTAAATGGTGCAACATTCATGTTTTTGTATTATTATTAATGGTCAGGCTAGCTTATATGTAATCGGCATTAATAATAATTTACAACAATTTGAGAACATTTAACGGACCATCAACTACAGCAAGAAGATAAAAAGGAGAGAAGTTCCCCAGACTATCTTATTAAATCACTAATCTTTGTGAATTATTGAGTTAGGAGGAGCTTTAAAAATGTTGTGTAACTGCTTTTATGACAAATTCTGAATTACTTTACTTTGGTAAATTTGGCTGCATATTATATTCTTTTTTTTCTTGTGCAAAAAGCCGTGTGTCCATTTGTCCTGGTGATGTTTATTTGAATCTAGAGCAGGGATGTTTCTCCACAAAAAAATGGCTCATTACATTAGTATTCTCATTAGCCTTAACTAATGTATACGCCTTAATGTATTTTTCCTCAGGAGAGGAGACAAACTGATGCAGATAAACGGGATAGACGTGCAAGATCTCACACCTGAGGAGTTGGCACAAATGTTAGCTGATGGTAATCCAAAACTGGTGAGTTTACGGACTTGACGTGTCGAAAAATCAAAAGAAAAATCAAACAGAAAAAAAAGAGGTTGCTTTATATGTGTCCAGATAGAATCGTGTTTGCGGTGGTAGTAACTAATAAACAAAATCAAATAAATCTAAAGAAATCAATAAAGAAGTTAGTGATGTATCACCGGCAGGCCTATTTATGTTGTACCCCCTCCCCCCCTTCTGGTCCTCAGACGGTGCACAAGAGCGGCAGGATGAAGGAGCTCCCTGAGCTGTCCTCCCCGGCTGAGGAAACTTTACGTCCCTTCTCCAAAGAGTCCGCAGTGCTCAGTTTCAGCATGGAGATGAAGAGGGAGGAAGACGTGGAGGAAAATGATTTGGAGCAGGATGAGGAAGGAAGAGGGAATGTGGGTACGGAGGATGCTTGTAAAGACACGGAGAATGGGGAGGGTTCATCTGATCTGCTCATTGTCACCATGACGCAAACCAGCATCTCTGTGGTGAGCGGGAGGGGCTGCGAGGACGGGAGCCCCTGTCAGGGGTGTAATGGGTCAGGATGCACCTTGAACGACGTGGTGGTGGTGGCAGAATCCAGCACGGTGGTGCTTGGTGAGTAAGTTGGGTTTTAGTCTACTCACTTCACTTCATTTTATTTCTCTCACTAGAGTTAAACATCATCAGATAATTGTTTTGATTTATATATTTGGAATTCATTATGCATTCTAATATAGTTATTGAAATACAATGTACCAATATAGATCAGAATACAGCAGGCATTTGGTCCGAGTCCTAGGCAAGTCGAGTCCTTAGCTAGACCAGTATCTGATCTTTATGAAGAAAAATGACAGTGTATAGGTACCTGACTGTCACGGAAATAAAAATAGTGAGGACCCAGTGACAAAAATCCAAACAACAAGAAATAAGAAGGAGAAAAACAAAAAGGCAGGTGGCACCAAACACAAGACAGGCAGGGGCATGTCCATGAATGAATGAATTAAAGAAGTAAAAAATAAATGAATAAAACGAAATCGAATCAAACCAAAGTGGCACTGGAAACAAACAAATGAGATGGTGTTCAAACAAGAACACAAGGAACACAGCAATGAAATGAGATACTTCAGTGAAATAAGAACAAAGATAAAATCTAACTTGAAAGTATATTTATATCTAATTTTCTTCCCAATCCAAAAACTATTCCCTCCTCATGACTGTTAAATATCGAGATATTTTCAGCCAGAGTGAAAAAACAAAAAAACAGACTGAGAACATCGAATGAACACAGATAAGTCATTTGAGTCATCACATCTCAAGTCAAGTCATGGGTCTCTAACTCAAAAGCCCAAGTTGAGTTACATTTTTTGTTGAGTCAACAAAACAGCGGCTCTAGTCGACCTCTCTGTAATACAGTATAAAAATATGACATTACTGGAGTCTCTGCTCAGGAGTCTCTGTATATGGAAAATGTTGTATTTTTCAGAAGAATTGTTTAGAATTGTTTCTCAAGAAAAATAACCGTTCACGAATCTCATGAGAAGTTGACCTCTTGGAGTTAAGACAGATCTATGTACAGTGGAACTCTGCTATACTGGAAAAAAACTCAAATACTCATTGAGGAATTAATCACCTGTGATAAAGCCAAGATCTTAATTTTCTAAAGAAAGAGGATCTAAATGATGAACCATATCCTCTCTGTTTGATTGTTCCCTGTGTCACTTCAAGTTCCAAGAGGAAGTGGAAGTTTCAGAGTGGAGAAGCCGTCTGACGTAGAGATCGAACATGTGGCCACTCACTACTACCTCAGAGGTCTCTGCTCTCAAAGGGCCCTCTACGCTTCACCAAATCCAGGTTTGTCACTCAGCAGCAACCTGCCACGTACCCATCGACTGAAAAATGCCATCAGCCATCACATATGTAAGACTCTCCTCAATCATTCATCATTATGTCATTTTTGATTCTTTTGCTTTCAGAAAAGATCACCATCTACTCCTACAAGTCAAACTTTGTGGAAAAATTTTTCAGAGGGATGCCAGTGGTCCTAAACCTCACTGGCTCCAACTGCTTCGTCAGGTGCTGCAAGGAGGGAGACAGTGTGCGGCTACAAGTGGAGGTAATTGCTATAACTGAGTCATCAACCTGTTTTATACAGATCTAAGTTTCATGGACACAAAGTTTTATATTCTGTTTTTTATATACAACACCTTATGAGTTTTGTACACTAACCTGTCAGTGTCAAGGCTATCCATCTGTTACCACAAACTTGGTTTGGAAAAGTAGGTCTATATGAAAGTCCTGCAAAAAATCAAAGTGTTTTTGACCTGATGATGGCGCTCGAGGATAAATTCAGGGGATCACCAAAGTCAGGAGGAAAAATGTATGTCTATACAAAATGGTATGACAAACTGAATGACCAACATCCAGCCTAAGAACTGGACTAATTGATAGTAAATGCATGTGAAATGGATGTATGTTGTCCCGACTTTTGTTTGTCATTGTGAGTTTAACTAATTGATCGATATTATTGTGACATGAAGAGCAAAGAAATCAGCTCACTACCAGGATGTTGAACAGCCACCTGTGCTCTCTGTGACGAATACCACATCTTTGTTGTTGTAGACATGTGAGAAGCAAAGCCTGATGCAGATCTCCAAAAGCGATGCGAACGCCCTCTCCTACGTCTTCTACATGAAGTCCGACCGGTCAAAACAGAGGAAATTTGAGTCAGCGCTGCATCTCGGCTGGTTCATCCAAATCGTCAACACAGACTTCGTGGACGTGGGAACCCGGGATGCAGCTGAGGGAGACCGTGCGTTCCTCTTCGTCATCAAGAAGTGACGGAGGGTCACAAGGCTTCATACTTACTGTCAGCTCTCAGTCAGGTCAGCATAAGGGGAGACACTAAAGGTGAAATCATTGTTTTTTCATGCTCTGGGAATTTTTGAAGTTGTTGGACTATTTTCTCATCTTTCTTTCAAAAATACACATTTAGGTGTTTATTTTAGTTGCCATTTATTTTATGGAACATGGCTGTATTTGATTAGAAAGCCTTATTTGCAAATTGAAACTTGCTAAATTATTAGAAACAAAAATGATTTTTTTAATTTAAGGAATCAACTCTAGTTTCACGGTGTAGTGTCTCCCCTTAACATTTAAAATTCTCTCGTGAATTTTGACTTGAAGATGATGTCAAACAAAAAACCAACACACGGAGCTCTTTTGCAAGAGCCTTCCCGGTCCAGTGATAGAAAACAGTGTCACTGTGTCAAATTCTGCTATTGCAGAAGAGCGTAGTTATGTATCATACAACTATATGAAATTTAAAAATGTTTTGTGTATGTCCAGACTTTCATATGCGATGTCACTCTTGATAATCAGTTATGTTGTTTAAAGTGACCCTTCAAGCTAATTGTGTTTTTGTTTTTGCTTTTTACAAACATGAATATTTTGTATTCAAGATATAACTTTTATCAAACATATGCTGTATTTTCAAAACAGGAAGAGCAAACAAGGGATTTTGATAATAACTTTATTTAACACTTTCTAATGTACATTTTTTAGAGATTTTGTGAACACAATTAAACTATAAACATGAGTCCAACACAAAGTCTGAATGACTAGTTCTTTGTTTTACACTGGAACAATGGGGAAACTGCATTTTTTTTACTTTGTATTATTACATTTTCTTATGCTTTGACAACATTTAATTTGGCATTTCAAAGCAAGTAAAAGTATAAAACAAGTAAGAATTATGAAAAATGTCTTTTACAGAATATTAAATATTAAAAAGGTATATTGACAAACACAATTCTTGTTCTTTTGATTGATCATCCAGAACTTCAGCTGCATGTCACTTAAATATCCACATCACAACAGTAAGAGGAAAGGTAAGATTAAAAAAAAACAACAAAAAAAAAACAGTACAATCAAAAGAACTTCTACTGGAAACATTTACAATTAAATAACCTTTTAATGTTATTAAAATATTCTATTTATGAAAAAATATAGTTGATTAATTCATTTATTATTTTGTCATATATATTATTTTATTATCCATTTTTAAACTTATAATGTTACATTGAGTATATTAAGCTCATATTTGCAATTTATTAAACATTTATCTATATTTGTCATAATATGTTCAGATCATAGGTATAGATAAGTAAATATACATGAAAGTACAAGGTAAATGTCCATCAATATTACAAAAAGTGTACTTAAATACACATAATTATAACTCAATGATGTCTCAAAGTAACACAGTTATAGCGCTATATATTGTTAAAGGTGCAATACATAAGAATTAGCCACCTTGAATTCATACTCAACAGTTAGGAGCAGCATAAAACTAGAGTAACTGTTAACTGCTGCCAATTGTATATTTTACACACCAGTGACTGTGGCAAGCTTTTTAGCTCATTTAGCTGTGCAGTTAGCAAGACTACCAGTGGAATGTTGGTGCTAGAACAGCAGCTTTGGACTGCTGGAAGAAGGAGGTTTTTAGGCTCAGGGCTAGCGGGTTAGCATGCCTACTTCAGTAGATAACAAAGAAACATAACATAATATAAACATACCTGTTATTTCATCACAGTCTGTTGATAATTTTTTGGATGTTTTGAACTAAAAATTGTACATATTACACTTTTCAAAAATAGCACACTTGTTGGACATTCACATGGGAAGTATTGTTAGTATATTACAATTAAGTACAATTAGGTCTACCTTTCCACAACCTAAATTCACTATGCAACTGTCTGTTAGGGTAAAAATCTCGAACAAACTAAAACTTTCACACACATACACATTAAGCAGTTACACTGATGGTTAATAAGAGGCCATGCAACACTGGTAAGGAGGGAACGGCCTTATCAGAGCTAGAGTTTTAACTTTCATATCCTTGGAATATGTGTCTACTGTACATAAGCACTGAACACCTTCACTCTGTTCCTCAGAATCCAGTTTGTTCGTCATCACTCCCGTCAAAGGCTTTGTTAGTATGTTCTTCTGTGTTGTCATAGGGATTCTCCACATTGGCCTTTGCAGGCTTCCTACAAACACACAAGAAATACAGCACATCTCTAAGTTATGCATGTTTTGAGCTAACATGGCAGACATAGGTCACAGTCTCAAGGGCAAACTTACTTTTTGCGCTCTCTGATACCAGAGAAGATGAGGTAGGCGCCCAATAGCACCACAATTCCCATTACCACCCCAAACACCACCAGCCACACCTGCACCGGCTGCAGCACGGGAGAGGCCAGTGTTGGGATGATTCCCTCGAACTCCAGCGTCTGGTCATCCAATTGGAAGGCATCGTTGATTCGGGCTCGAGATAACCTGGGATCAATATTAGAATGGGTTAATTATTGCTCACATTTATTAAATGTCTAAACAGAAAGGACACACAGCATTTAATATATTATTTTTAGAAGGACGCAATTGAAAGAAAACTCATATGTTAGTAAGGCTCTGTCAGCAGCCCTGCGAGCTAATTGCTAACATCAGCATGCTAACATGCTGAAAATGGCAAAGATATGCTGATATTTAGCAAGTATTATGTTTATCATGCTCACTGACTTGGTTTACTATATAATGTTAGCAAGCTAACATTTGCTATTTAGTACTAAACATAGTGCAGCTAAGGTTGATGGGAATGTCAATAGTTTTGCAGGTATTTGCTCATATGCAAATTTAACTTTTGCCCTGACAATGGCACTCATTGTATGTTAAGTCTGGAGTCTTTGACCAGCTGTTTTTTTTCTTCTTTTTTTTCTCTCATGTATCATAAAGGAATTTAATCTCAGTTTAATCTGACAACTTTAGTGTTGTATAATGACAAATAAATGACCTTTGAACCTTTAAAATGGCAATCCATCTAACATTTGTTGAGATATTTCAGTTTGGACCGAAGTGGCGGACCAACAGACCAAAACTACCAACCTTAGAGCTAGCATTACTAAAAATAACTAAAAATTCAATTAACTTGGCCAGTACAGTTGCTCAGGGTGAAAGACAAATGAGCTAGTTGCAGTCAGTGTTGTGGAAGATGCTGTAAATAATCAAATTACACTTGTGGATGTGGTGAATAACACTACAGCCTCACCGTATGGCAGCCACCACAACATCCTTTGGGATAAATTCGTTGGGGGTCTCTGTGTTTTTGACCATAAAGTAGAAGGAGATTCTGGGAGTCCAGACAGTCGTGACGACGTCCTCTGATGTGAAGGAGCGGTTGATGTTCTGTTGGGCGTAGTACTGCCTCAAAGCATACGCAACGTTGGCCTTGAACAGGTACATCTCATTGTCATTCCAGGGATACTGAAACATATCGTAGATTAGTATTTTCAAACACATTGTAGTTCACTTTAGATAAGCAAAATGAAGTTCATGTGTATTTACATCAACTTCTAATAATGGTTAATAGTACTCACAGCATCATCGCCCATGGCAGCCTTCAAACTCAGTCTCACTTTAATTTGATTCTTTGAATCTGTAAAAAGTCAAATCACGGATTCAGTCTGATAACATTTGTCGCTTCCCATTTTTCATATTTCATCAGATCCAACGTGGCAGGTGACCGGTCGGCTGGCTCCAGACAACATGCATTTGTTGTTGGATGTCACCCACAGTTTGTCTGTAACTGGTTAAAAGAAATTGTTGCTGTGGCTAAATACACATGAACTGCCATAACTCTTGAACACATCATCCAGATGCGACCAATTTCGGATACCATGTACAGACAGGTATATAAAGTATAATTGAAATTCTTACAATTTTTAACACTAATACATCAAACTCAAATTGCCACAGTCCTGTCATTTTGGTTTCATTATATGTGTATTTTCTTGGTGTTCTATTTTGCCCTTTTGTCTTGTGTCCTCACTAGCCCGATCTTCCCTCCACACACATCATCTCCCTCATTACCTCATTAGCCTTTCCCTCCTTCCAGTGTTTTTCCAACCTATCAGCCCCTTCCCTGTTTCATAGTATTTCCCATTCATGTCCCTCACCCTTTAAAGGAGATATAGTTGGCTAAATTCATGTTTAATATTTTATAACCATCGCTAACATCAACAGAGCAGCTGTGCCAAACCAGTTCTTACATGCCAGACATAAATTATGTGAATGTGTGACATGTTAGTGTACTGTAATGTCACAATGTCACGGCATTAAAGGCAGAGCTACTGAAAAGGCGTTTCGGGGCAATTTTCTGTAGGAGAGAGGAGCCTCTCTTGGCGTGGCCTTTGACCTTTTTTAACTTTCACGATCTTTTACAGGCACAAGAACATAGTTTATAAAAACACTTATGGAAAGGGATAAGAAAAAAAGAAGCACAATAGGTCTCCTTTAAATCATGGAACCTGGGGTACAGAGAAAAAACTTGTCTTGCTCTATGCGCCAACTGCACGGAGCAGCAGTTTGCGGGCATTACATGCATTCTCTTCAGGAAATGTACTCTCTAGGAAATTAGTGTAGTTTGAAAATGAAAACACAGGTGACTTAAGTCTGTGTTTTTTCTACTTCCTCAAAAAAACCTTTAAGGTCAGTATCTTTCTTTCAGTACTCTTCATCAACTGTTGACAATAAGGCTCCAGTAAAATACTGACCAAATAATGGTCTCCCCACAATGTGTTGTTTTGATATTTTGTTTTTTGTAAAGGTTTAACAAACAAGACATAGTATGTAAGACCATACAGACTTGAGAAATATTCCTGTAAGAAAACTGATTGTTATTTTATTGGCAATAAGTTATCTTTAAGGTATCTTTACTCACATGGAGATATTTTTGGGTTCCAGCCCACCATCCTGTTGTGTTTTGTGTTATCTGCCTTAAGCCAGTCATGAAGCTTTTGGAAGTAGTCCAACAAGGGCTTAGCGTCCATCCTAGTGTCACCGGATATTGTATGCAAAGCCTTGGTCCAGGACTGGGACCTTCCCAGCTCTAACATCTCCCTAACAGAAAACATTGATGATAATAATGATGAGGTGCAGGCATGTGCACCACAAGCACACATATATGTCACACTCATGAGTTAAAGAAGAACAGAAAGTCGTCCATACCTCAGCTTGGTTCCTGCTTCTTTGGAATTCGTAATGTCACATGTGGACAAGGGTCCTGTATGATTAGCAGCATCACAAAGCGCCTTTTGGAACTGAAACTGGTAGATGGTTCTTGTGAAATACCTACATTCACAACCAGGGACAATCACATACACACACACACACACACACAGACACACACAGACACACACAGATAACATGGGTCTCACAGCGGAAATGGGTTGAAAGACTACATTTTTACAAGACGGCCATTTCCCTCCAACACTCTGGCGAGCTCAAATGTCATACTGCTTTGTTCCAAACCAAGTGAATCAGCACCTGAAAAATCATGGTTTGTGAAAACTCGGTGGGAAATGTGTCCAAGATGTGCGTAGAATTTGTTTTTCTTTTTCCTTCATTCCTGAAGTATCTCAGTAATATTAAGTCAGAAGTGGTTGGATACTATCTATAGCTGTTGTCTGATGGTGGCTAATGGGTTATCAGATTGTTTTACGGCCTGGCGTCCCTTTAAATGTTTAATGTCTATTGTCTTTTTCAGTTGCTGATCAATCAGGAATGTTTAAATGTGCAAGCACTTCTTTTCTGCCCTCCAGCTTTGGTTGCTTGTGCCATGCGAATGGCAGTGCAAATGTTTAGATCGTGAAAAAATTAGAAATTAAATGTAAACAGGTGTCATTGTAATTGAACATGTTCAGACAAATATCCTTTTGGGTGTCTTTGAAGTTTTGCGGGTAAGCAAAAGACGGATTTTACTATAAGAAGCTAGAACTGGCAGAGCAGAACAGCATGATATGAGTTTTATGTTAACGGAACATGTGAAACTGCTTTAACACAAACATGGCAATACAAGACTTGGACTCCAACTAACAGTTGTTTTTATTATCGATTAATGCAGATTTTTTTTTTTACGTTAAATTATTTAGTTATAAAATGTTTGACACACAAATTGCTTCTTTTCTCCATCCAGCAGTGTCCAACTTAACTCAAAGACTGTTCATTTACAGTCGTTCATAACTTAAACTTAACTTTCACTTTAAATATATCCAGCCATCCAAAAACTAGTCTAAACTCACACAAAGCTGATTGTGAGAAAGTCCAGGTGGCTGGAATTAAAGGGTAACTCCACTAATTTGCCACATTAAAGGTGCAATATGTAAGAATTGGTGTCTTGTAAAATTCATACTCTTACAAATAGGGATGGCACATAACTAGAATAATTACTAATTGCTGTTGACTGACGCCATCTTTAGCTTATAAACTCAATTAGCCGTGGTTAACCAGCAGTCCAGATTAGGAGTGTATGACTTTACCATGCTAGCACAGGAGCTTTGGACCAAGACGGGCAAGAGCTAACTGGTTGGCACGCTAACTTCAGTAGATATCTCTACAAACCAATACATGGAAGTCTTAATGCGAAAACTTCACATGCTGTTGGTAATTTTAATAACATTTTTGGATGTTTTCACATAAAAAGTGTACATATCGCATGTTAAAAGTGTGCTTACAGGTGTTGGGGAGTCCTACGTATGTGAAAAAAGTAGCCTGACTGAAATCTCTAGAGGCTCAGTTTACATGCAGTTTCCTCTGGATCCACAAAAGGATCATTTATACTACCTTTTTTTTTTTTTTTATTTTTATTTTTTTTTACAGACGCAGTAGTACTCCCCAAGCCCTGCAATCACACTTTTATGTGTGAAATTGTTTGAGTTACACTTTAAGGTGTCATGCTTTTATTCCTGTGAAGTGCTGAGCTTTACAGCAGGAGTGTTACCTGATGAAAGAATAGTCTCCAGACACATGGAACAGAGCGGGCGGGTCACAGTAGGTCTCATCTCTGGGGTACGGCTCCCCCACCCCAACCAGCTCCCTCCTGTTGTGACAACAGAGAGTCAGCACTGACGCAGGCTGATGCTGTAACTAAGAACCTGCAGCGAAGCAGCCGCTGAGGTTACACAACATAAAAAGTCATAATACTTGTCCACTCTTAATGTCATGGCCACATTTATTGACATCAATATTAGATGGTCTTTATGCAATTAACCTATGAATTATCACGGGCTGCGTAAGCTAACTGGCTTATTAAGAGATGCTTCATGTACGTCTCTGCTTACTTCATCTCCCACCACTGCTTCATCCATTCATCCTTGGGGATGTTCCCCTCAAACACCTGCCACCTCCACTCCTCAAGCATGTAGGTGAATGGCAGTGTGGCCACGATGGTGAGCGCCTGTTTCAGGAGGAAGTTGATCTCAGTCTCTGCAAGGCAAGAAACACAAAATAGTTGAAGATATAAGCTGTCCGCTTCTGGTCCGAACGTCATAGCAGAAGTTACGGCAGCTACAAGAAACGTTAGCTTTTTGTTGATTCTGGTAAACCCTGTGCACAAAAAGCATTATGAGCACCACTGCCTTGTGTCAAAGAACTCCAATAATTATACAGAATTAGCTAATCGTCTTGCTGATGATCTTGTTTGCTTCAGTATTAAAGTGAGACTGTTTCATAACCAGTTAAAACTTCCTTGTAGTACATTAAAGCTCTAAAAAGGACATTGATTCCTCCCTTTTTTTCAACAGCCTACAGCCCTGTTGCGTTGAGCTGTTCTTTTCTGGGAACATTTCAGTGAGTTTACTGCAAGACCCAGAAGTGTTTAGCACTCGTTTGACGTGCTATATATGGCACCTAAGTCAGACACTGTAGCTAGATGACAGTTTGTATAGCAGTTAGCAGAGGGGCCTAAAGTCATGTTATGCCTCTGGTCACTGAAGTAAACAGGTGAAAACGGGTGTGACATCATCTATCCGTGTGATTTGAGGGCAGCAACTCTGACATATTACTCATACTTTGACTACTACTCTGATTCGACCTGCTCTTTCAATTCATTTGTCACTGATGTGCATGTAGTCTAGGAAAACAAAGACGGACTGCATTCAGATTAGTGATGTGGCAAACTAGAAACAAGACAGTTGAAATGACAGTTGTAACATGGATATTGGATGGATTGTTATTATAAAACTATTGATTAAAGCAACCTTAAAGCAGAAGGTCACCCATTGACAGAGAATTCATTCATGTTCTACTGGTCCCCATGCTGATGGAACGCCATTTGAAGCTTTGTAGTTCACAAACAACAAAACAGTGCCGCACAATTGTCCTCAACAACTGAAGGAGATAGGAACTTGTTTCGAAATGGAAAATACAACCATTCAAAGAAGACATTAAAATGGCTGATAGTCCAAGCCTCTGGAAGCACAGAGATTCCGAATTGATTTTTTTTAAAATGGAAGTCTGAAAATGTGCATCCTCAATGCACAATTGAGCTTGTTCACCCACGTCAGAGGAGATGGGTGCTAAGGATTTAAGCAAAGCAACACAGTGAAGATGAATGTAAAAATCAATGTGTGATCTTGGGGCTTCTGGACACTTTAATTACGCTGAACAGGCTATGTGGGTTTTTTTTCCAGCTGTGTTTTCTGTTTAAAAATAAGTCCCTATCTGGTTCAGTTGTTTAAGAGAATGCTGCAACACTGTTTTGCTCTGAAACTTCAGCTGACTTTCAGTTCATAAGTGGGAGAGTAGATAATGACCAAATTTGAATTTGTAGGTGAACTTATCCTTTATCCTTTACTTTGGCTTGATAATTGTCAGTGTTCTACATCATAGCACCATTCAAGCAAATTGATACATACGCTCATCATAAACAAAGTCAGGCGCTAGGAGCTCCAGGCTCTGCAGGTGTTTGGGAGTCGCAGCAGAGAGGGACATGATTTCTCCAACAGCCTCATGGAAACCCTCGTTGGCTCCGTCCCTCAGGAGGTAGGTCAGGTTACGGTAGGCCATCTGGTACTGGTTGTGACCCATCTCATGGTGCACTGTGAGGAAGTCGTCCATGGTAACCTTGGTGCACATTTTGATCCTGAAGAAATCACAGGAGAACTGTTGTTAGCAGTTACAGTGTTGGGCACAGAAATGGCACAATCATATCAGATATACTGCACCAATAAAAATGTCAGCGCAATAGCATGTTTCGGATGAGTCAAATGGAATGAGCACTGAAGCCCAAGTCCCAAAAAAAGTCCTTTTCCAGGCACTGAAGGATTTCTTGAAGAATATCTTTGTTGCTTTTTTTTTTAGTAGATATCACCCAATCTGATACTAGAAGAGCAATAATAACTGACTTTTTGAAAGAGTTACATTTTAAATTTGGACAAACTTTTAGACACTCAAACCTCTGAGTATTGGATCAACAATATTGATTAATATTTGACTTTGGTTATCTTTATCAGCAGGAAAAAAATGACTCAGAGAGATTGATCAAGATCATTGTTCCAACTAGTTCATATTTATGGCCCTCGTGTACTGATCTACTGATTACACTTCTCAACGCAGCACAAAAAACCCCAATAAATCATATGGAATCACATGTAAATATGATTTATGATGACTCTTAATCAACCGCTGATATAGGTTTGCCCATAGAAGTTTTATCTCAGAGTCAGCATTTTCAATATCACAGAGTTGCCTGGAATGTCGATGTGACATTTGTTTCAGCATTTATGTGTGTTGCGTGTGTATGTTTTTTCCCTACCTGAAGTCCTCTCTGTTTCCCATGTCCCAGGCGGTGGGGTGACAGACCACATTGCGTCCATCCGTAGGCTTCGTCAGCATGGATTTATTCCAGAAGTTTGGGAACATCTCGTAAAGACCAACAGACATGAAGAACTTCTCTGCTTCTTCGAAAAACTGAAGCTCTGTCCAGCCCTGAAATTCAATTTGACATGTGGTTTCAGCTCCAATATAAGTTCTTAATATTTTATTTCTTAATCACTGTGTGAACTACAATAGAAAAGCTGTTTTTGTGTTTCATTTGGAGTGTTTATAATGCAAACAGGGGCAAAGAATCAACTAAAGTTCACTGTACCTTATCCACCATGGTTTTGCTGACGTCAATATCTGGTTTGTCAGGGTAGGGGGTTGACAGGCGGTACAGGTTCGTCCAGAATCTTCCCCACATGTCACCTGAACAATTGACACAAACGTGATTTTTTTTTTTCCAGTAGCGGACACGGTGATAACCATCTTAAAGCAGAGTTTAGTTACAACCCTTTCAAATTGTGTCATTATATCACATCTGTGTCAACTTCTATCTGTATTTTTACCCTTAAACAACTAAAAAAGTCAATTAGTAACATTTTCCTGAAGGGCAGGTGTCTGTCTTAACCAAGTCTCAAAAACAGAAGCAATTTAATAATTCAGATTAAATATATCGAGCTTGTTTCTCAGGCTGCCACCTGATCAGTCATAAACAGACTGGTAGTAATCTGCTGTGGACAGCAGAGGGAGCCAATCAAATGTTTTGGACTGGGATTTAAAGTTAGATCAACACAAACAATAGTCTTCATATTGTCACATTATAAAGGATACCTATAATGCACTGTAGTGTTATTTATGATTATATCACCTGAGTTACATGGGCTGGAAAAGGGCCTTAGTACAAGATGTGAGTTTTAATATGGGTGCAGAAATTCATGTTTAGTGGTGTGTGTGATCTTAGGTCAGTTCATCAATTATGATTAAAACATCATAAAGTAAAGCCCTTTTCCCTAACACAAGGATCCCACCCACAATGCCAGTAAGCCTACGCTGGAGAAACGCAGTAAAGAAAGAAAACGAAAACCAGTTGTGCAAACAGGAAAGAGAAACAGGAAAAAGAAGAGACAGACAAACTGATAATACTACAAATAAAAGAAACTGTGCAGAAACTGTGCCAGATGTCTCAAAATGACAACAACAAAAAAAAAACTTTTTTTTTTAGACATGCATGCTTTTTTTTAGACATGGATGATAAACAGAGGACAGCAAGTGAAGAATTTAGACATTTAGACATCATAAAACTGAGGTGCATTTCTGTCATAACCTCATCAAACAAAGAAAAGAAAAGAAAAGGAAAGGAAAGAATGTAAAATATAGAACAGTGATTGCAGCAGGGTTGATAGTTGTAGCTTGGTGCCTCTGATCTGATGCCTAGCTCTGAACAGAAACCTCCACATACCCAGCAGGTGGGCTGGCAGAGGTCCCTCTGCATCAATGTCCCCTTTGTAGACCTCCATCAGCCTGGCTCTCACATAAGCATGCAGGTCCTTGTATAAAGGCATAATCTGTGGAAATAACATCAAATAATTGTAGTTAATCACTTTGGGACATACCATCTACTAATAGGGACATTTATTAGACGTACTTGTTTGTATACAGCGCGGACGTCCGCCATCAGCTCATCTCCGGTGTAACGATACAGAGGGTCCTCGTCGATGGTCTCATAGTTATATCTCCAGTAAGCTCCATAGTCTTTAAAACCTGCAAGTGTGTGTGTCAGAGGGGGTTAGGCTCACACTACCAGCTGTGTGTGTTCATCCTACAGGTCTACTATAGTTCCTTGATAACTTAAAAAATAGCCTCAGTATTTCCACTTGGTTTAATGGAAGTGCAGGATTGAGGAAAGCGACATTAAGTTTTCAAGCAGAATTAACAAGGACACCAACCCTGAGGAACACCGCAGCTTCTCTGACATTTACACACTAGAAACAGTAGACAGTCTTCGCAATAAAAGCCTAACAACATCAAGTGGGATATTGTGTTTGAGCATCACCGTTAAGTCGGGAAGCTTCATTCTTCAGATCCACGTAGTCTTCATACAGAGGCCTCATCTTCTTCCCCGTCTCTCTCCTCCAGCCCTCCCACACATGCAGACGCTCAGCGTAGTCTTCGCTATTCGACATCACATGTTCCAGGCCTGGAAACAGACAAACACGCAAGTCAGATCACATTAATCTCAGATAAAGGTTTGGCTTTTCATCGAATCAGCCAGAAACGTGCAAGGAGGAAGTTAACACTCAAATAAAAATGATAGAGCAGAACGAAGGACATTTATTCGTACGGTAAGTACTGTATATATACTATTTTATGATAATTCATACTGCTATTCAACTACATTTTGGAAAATATTCCATATTGAATATTGTACTTTTTACTCTAATCCATTT
This sequence comes from Diplodus puntazzo, assembly GCA_963678695.2. Classification (NCBI taxonomy): domain Eukaryota; kingdom Metazoa; phylum Chordata; class Actinopteri; order Spariformes; family Sparidae; genus Diplodus; species Diplodus puntazzo. Next base: position 22,378,798 of record OZ023155.1, read on the forward strand.
TTCATATATTAAATGTTATAGATTAAACTACTCCACAGTATATAAAACTGCTAAAATTAGCTACACTTTGACAACACGGAAATCTTACAGTGTTGTAAAAATGTATCTTAAATTTAACCTTGAGTAAAAGTAAAGATATGGTGTTAACATATTACTTTGGTAAAGGTGAAAGCCACCCACACAAAAAGTACTTGAGTAGAAGTCAGTATCTGATGTATGGTGTAGGCTACTTAAATATCAAAAGTAATTCTCTGGCAATAACTGTACTTAAGTATCAAAGTACAATTAGGTTAATTATATCTATTTACAAGTCCGTATATATTGTATAATATGGCTTTATCAATTAAGTATCCAATGAAATTTTTAGCATTTTTTTATTATCAAAGTGTTTTTTCTTTAGTTTTAGGCTTTGAGTTGTTTTATTACTGTACTTGAGTACATGTATTTAGTTACATTCCACCAGTGAAATTTTATTATCATTGACAGTAAACATGATAGTTAAAGTGCCGTGAATGGAGCTATATTGAATAAATGATAGTTTTCTAGTACATTTTCTCAACTTTTACTTCAGTGAAATTTTGAATGAAGGACTTTTAGCTCTAATGGAATGTTTTTACATTGTGGTACAGCTGTGGAATATACTTTGACTTACAAAGTACTCAGTACTTTATATTTAATATTTAATATTTAATTAAATAAACCGGTCTTTAAAAAGGGGAAATCTCTCTTTGGTGGAGCTGCTGACAACTTATAGACATTTGACCTGTGACAAGAGACACCCACCCAACAATCATGTTTTGTGAGGGGCAACAAACCCCCCAAAAATTGTGAAAATCTGTTAAAATCTGTCACTTGTGTATTCACAAGCTCATCTAAAAGGTTTTTAAGGTAATATCTTAACCTGCTATAGCAGTCAGTAAAATGCAAACACTAAACATCACCACAATGGAATACATAACCTCAGGTCAAAAACTTGGACAAAAGCCATTTCTATTTCTCTCCGTTAATTATAAACTGCTTTATCTGACTATGGCTGACAGTAGCAGGCAGCCACGTCAACATAACCGGCCCTTATTAACAGAGTTTACCTGGCTCCAAAGTCTGGCAGTTAGTAGGGTCGTCCTTGAGGCACACAGTCGCGGTGCTGTAGATTGTACTCATCTCACTCATGGCCTTACTCAGCTGTGAGCAGATTTTAGAAGATTAATGAAGATGGTTAAAGACACATTCAAACACATATCTACAACAGAATGAAATTAAACATGGAGTGATTGTCTTACATGTGCAGCTTTCTCCGGGGATAGGGCACCCGAGCCTTTGTCTTGTAGTGAGATGAGCTGTAATTTTAATTCTCGATCACTGATCTGGTCGATGGGGAACGCCTGGGCCTCTTCTGACATCTTGCTGTAGAAATTGCCCCAAACTTGCCCCTCTTGTGCCTGGATGGAATGAAAACAGCCGGATCAAATCATGTAAATCAGTAACTGACATCAGGTCTGTACCATAAAAGCCTTCGAACGCTTACCAATTTGTCTGAGTTCTCCTGAGTGATGTTGGTGTTGTACGCCCATGATGCCAGCGAGTACTGGTACATAAGTTTGGTGGCCTCCTCGTCGAACCTCTGCAGGAACTCCTTGGTCCTGTTCTCCAGTTCTGACTGGGCAGAAACAACGCAGGACACAGCCAGCAACGCTACAAAAACCCTTGGAATCATCTCCGCTGCTTCAGCTCCATCAACATGCACGCACTAACTGTGAGGAGGACGGGCGCTACACTCTGTTATACAGTTTCAATAACCTTCGCTGCTGCCTTGGCCTTTGGACGGTAGAGCCATAACTGAGGGTGTATCCGAGTTTTCATCTACAGATAGGATGTTTATAAAGAACAGTGAACAGTCTTGACATTCAGTGTTAAACTTTGAATCGTTATCAGATACAAAATAGACACATCCTCCATTGAGAATATATAAATCACAATACATTCAATGTGTCTACACGAGTGAATCAAGAGAAAGTCAAACATGACAGCACCCCGATAAACACCCTGCACCTTGCAATCCACCTGGTGAGTGGTGCACTGGTTCAGGGTTAAGATTTGGGGTAACCAGCGACACCGCAAACTAAAAACTCACCAGCTCCTAGGACGTTTGGCCCACACGTTTACAATTTGTCACAGCTGTAGTAAACATGCTGTAAAAGGTGAGTGGTGGATTTTCATAGCTGTAACGTGGAACGTGTTTCTCTCATGGCTGAGCTGATGTAGCATAGGTTGTGTTTTAGCCTCACATGAAATCAGTACATTGTTACAATCTAGTACATGTTGCCTTTCAAATGAGTACCCATGAAAGCATTTTGGCTTCGCAGTTCTTCTGCTACAAGCTTTATTGTATCTGTGTGTACATTAATGTGATTTTAAAGGTCTTAAAGTGCAGAAAACCTATACCAAAATGATAAGCTTCCCTAAAAAATATAAGACAATATCTAAAACTATTATTATCTTTCATTCTAATTTTTTTTTCTCAACGGGTGGAGTTTGTTGAGATTGGTTTGAATTATTTCCGCTCATTCTATTTTTAAAGGGGCACTATGTAGTTTGGAAGCATAATTTCAACTCGGAAATCTATTATTTACAATATTAATGAGGTGAATACAAACTCAGAGATATTTTTTTTATCCATAAGTGAATAAACAAGCTATTCTCACAGGAAAATAAGAACTTTGTTTGAATATAGGAAAGTGTCAGGGTCCGCCACATATAAACAAAGTAAAACAGCATGAAATTGTGTTGTCCTTTAAGGTCAGTTTGTTGATTTAGTTTATTCAGACATGAAAACAAAGAGAGTTTGTTTATTAAGTTTGTTTAGTCAATGAAGATCTTTCTCTTCTGATTGAAATGTAATCATAAAATGTCAAATGTAATTTAGTTAACCTTTTTATTTACTTTCAGTCAGTGAAAATAAAGTTAGAAGAACTAATATATTATCTGAGCAACAATAATGTGAAAACAGGTTTTGTGCTAATGTGCACTATCTATTGATATTCTCCAAGAGTCATTTGTCAAACAAACATGACCCTTTGAGGATAGAAAATGTCAACGAATCAGGAAACAAAAGCTTTAGACGAGCCTCCAACCTGCTTATCTGCTGGAGGTGGATTTACCAGCAGCAGATAAAATGCAAGTCACGCACTGTTAAGCCCTAAATGCTGATAAGAAATCAGCCACGAGGGCAAGGTTTATTATTGAGATTTATCATCAACACTGAAAGGTTATTTAATACCCTCCTCTCTCTCTCTCTCTCTCTCTCTCTCTATCTCTCTCTCTCTCTCTCTCTCTCTCTCTCTCTCCATAAAACCACCAATAAACAAAAACATTGAAATAATTCATTTCATTTACAAAGGCAACATATTTGTTTTTCTTGGTGTCGTTCTTTTGTCTGTGTTTCATGTTGGGTCTCTATCTCAGTGTATTTCCAAGAAAATAATTTTAACTATATTTATTTTGTGTTTTTTCGCAATGCCACTATCCTGACTAATCAGAGCAGCAGACACACTTAGGGGAAGTTTCATTGTTCAACACCCATATGAACATCACGCAACAGCGCCCTCCTGTGGAGGAGGGTGGTACCACCATGCTCATTAAAGGACAGAAGTAAATACACCTGTCACATTTTCAAAGAGGAGTACGATGTTCGATATACTACTCAAAATCAGTCCTGGATATTGGGAATGGGCACATATATGTCATTGAAACGTGTCTAATTGTCGTTGGGGACTAAGAATTTTCACAGAACACAAAACAGAATTTCAGATATGCAACAGAACAAACAATCAAGTGAAACACTGAAATATCCCAAATATTCCTAACTTATTTTGAGTAGTGTGTCTCTGAATGTAATGAAGTAGAAGTACAAAGTTGCATAAAATGGAGATAAGTTAGTAAAGTAAAATACTACTACTACTTGAACTCAAGTGTCAGCTGACTTCTCCAGACATTTGAGACTTTACATGCTACAGCCATGACACATAACACATAAATAGTCTAATTAGATTTAAAAGGTCTCAATCATAGAATTAAAAGAGGCATTATGTAGTTTTTGGAGACGAACTTCAAACTCAGAATTTTAATATTTATTATATTAATGAGGTAATAATACAAACTCAGAAATATTTTTTTTTTCCATAACTTGAATAAACAATCTGTTCTTAGAGGAAGATAAGGTCCCAGAACACTGTTCTCAGGGCCCGCCACATATAAACAATGTTAAGCAATATGAAATTGCGTTGTCCTTTAGGCTCAGTTTGTTTATTTAGCTGGTTTAGGCAATGAAAAAAAAATCAATAAAAATGTAATCCCCCAAACTACAGAGTGCACCTTTAAAGTATTGATTAAGCTGTCTCACATTCATGACAAAGAAGAAGAAGGGTGAAAATGTTCAAGTAATGAAAAGATGTGTGAAGACTTTCACACTGTCTGTACAAGAAACTAACAATATCCCAATGTCATTTTAGTTAAGTTTAGTTTGCTTGCTTTTTTTATTCTTAAACAAGAAAAGTTAGGAAAAAAAATTCCAAAAAAAGTCAAATACATGTGGAAGTTGTAAGAAACCCATTAAGAAGTAGGACTTTATAGTTATCTATAGGTGGGAAGAGTGCTTGCCCATACAACGTCACAGTAAAACATTATCATTAGCTTTCATAGACTAGTTATGAATCATATCTGTATGAAGTTTATTGTTTGCTGGGATGTAAATAGGGACTATTTTACAACTTGTAGCAGGCTCGTTTTCTTGGCAGCTCAGAGTGAGGCCCGTGACAGGTTACTGTCAATCTGTGCTGCCTCAAATTCGCTGCAGCAGCAAGTTTATTGCCGACATGTCTATATACAGACTGAGCCTGGAGGCTAAAGGCTAATCACTGTGAATGAAACACACAGCGGCCAGGCTTAGCAACCTGGAAAGTCACATTCAGCAAAAACAAAAACAAAAAATCTGTTCCCTGGACATCGCTCAGCTACAGTATGGGCTCCTACTGTTAATGAACTCTTTAGAGAAGTTTGAAATTAGAGAGTCAATGTTTGACCAGGTGGATGAAGCGCCTCACAACATAAACTGTTTCCTGTAAATCTGCTGCATTACATTTTATTTTGTCCCTTATTTCTATTTCTATATCAGTGAGTTTAAAACTGTCCATGAGCGAGGGAAACAGATTCAACACAAATCTCCTGACTGTGTTATTGTTTTGTCATGTACATCACGGCCCCAATATCACCTGCATCTGTGGTAACAACGCCCGTTAGATAAAATAGAAGTGTGTTGGTTTATCAGTGGGTGCGCTGACCATCTTTATTTTTTGGTTTGGAGTCTGTGTGAAAGCCATAGATCCCAAATTGGTTTGAAATGCTGTTATCACCATCTTTTTTTAAGCGTACATGCCGTCTGAGGTGGGTGCACCAGGTCTCCCTTGCCTTCAGGTTGTAAATGATGTCTTTTCAAATCAATTAGGATGTCTTACTTCACATGAGAATATAATCAATAGCGCACAAACTCTTCATATTACACAAGTCATTGTTAAGTTCCTACACAAGTTATTTTTCCAACACCAAAGTTTTCTTAAAGTTGGCTGAGAGACATCTTTAGTGCTTTTTTTTTTATTAACAAACAAAAAAAGTACAACATGGCAATACAGATAACTGCATGCACTTGCAAAGGGTAAATATAGAATAATTCATCAATCTATAAGGTAAAAGCGTGAATTTAGTGTCACTACAAAGTGTCTCTCCATTCTGTCTTTACAATTTTTTCTTCAGTGAAATTCCTCCAAGCTTCTATACTTTCATTTCAGATAAAACATTGGAATGACAAAAAACCTTGAATACGAAAATGGAAATCTGGTCTTTCAGCAATGCAGGACCTTCAGGCCGAAACACGTATGAATTAATTTTGAATCCATTAATAGAAAAAAATCATGTTAATAGCTAGTTTGTTGAGTCCTCATCTGGGGTCCCATAGATCCCACTGCTGCATCTGCAAAAAGTACAGAAAAATCAACATTTCTCATAGAGAAAATACAAAATGTGTTTTTCTCCCTTTTTTCTACCTCTGAATATTTGAAAAGTATGTAGAGACGTATTGAAATAGTAACTCTCCTTTTTGACACCAAACATGTCACGCACATTTGATGAAGGTGACAAAATACAGAAATAACCACAAACCATTGTGATCACAGCAGGTTATGATATTTTTGTATGTTTTATATGTTACACAGGCTGAAAAAAACCCCCAAAGATGTGGTTATTTTGTTTGCCACAAAGTTAATCACACACACTGATGTGTATAATATCTTATTCACATATTTGACTTTCAATAGATCAAACTGTTACTCGGACCTCTTGATAACAAGCTGTGTGCCTATAAAACTCCAAATTCAAAGTTTTAAACCTGAGCTGTTTGAACAGCAAACATTCATGTATCATTTAATCATGAGGTATTTCAAAGCCAGAAAAAACATCACAGCTTCCAGATTACATTGGGAAATCAAATTGGTTATATTGGAAATTTCATGATAAAAACAAAACAAACAAAAAAAAAAAAACACGTAAAATTCTCAAGTTAAAGTTGATTTCGGTTGTCTGCTCCTTTGAACCTCTTGCATAGATCGACCAATCCATGGGTTTGCTTCTCATGCGCAAAGGTTTGATACTGAACCCGATTCTAAAATATTTCAATCTATCTTCCAAACTGTAACCTGACCGCATACATCAGGGTTAAACAGCAGACTTGACCCCTCCGTCAGATTGTCCTGACAGGATGACAAACTTGATTTTCACGACTCGTGCCTCTCTGCACACATCCACATCTCTCATCTCCAGGTTTTTACCTCAGTATTCTCCCTCGTCCTCTCAGCCTGCTCACTGTTCAGGCAAAAGAGCCAGGCTGCATCAATCCCTTCCACAAAACAACCACAACAGGACCGGAAACAGAGGACATGTCAAAAAAATAAAAGCCCAACTCGTGCGCTCTAGTCCAGAAACTATAGATGTGCGGTGTAAGGAGCCCTTTCATCGTGGTCTGTGTTTGTGCGTTTCTATGTTTCTATCAGTTTCGCAGACCTCGGTATTATTTTATCGTGCTTCTACTTCAGCCCAGGTTCTTATTTTGAAATTTCCAAGTGGCGCTTCCTTTTCGCTCCGGCTGGCTTGACGCTGCACGGAGGCAACCCATGATCGCAGACTCAACACGCATCCTCACACCACTGACCTGAGCTTAGCTGTGTCCTGCATGTGTGTGCATGTGTGTGCGTGTGTGAGCGGGAGTGTGAGTGATCCCCAGAAACCAGCAGCAGGATGGAGGATCTCAAGGAGAACCTGGGAACTTTGGATTGACGCCCGGGGATAACGCGCGGCTCGGCCTGAACCTCACCGGGGTTTCTCGTGGATTTATATATTTGGATGTTGTCTGTTTCCCCCTTTTCCCTTTTTCTTCTAGGCAGTGGGAATTTACACTTGGCTTACAACTCCTATATTATTTGTGGCGTTCAAGATGCCATTCGCCAAAAGGATTGTGGAGCCGCAGCTTCTGTGCAGGCACCAGATCCCCAACGATGAAGGTCTGCTTTTCGAGGACCTGTGTGCCATCAGTAACGTGGTTCTGTCCCGGACCTTGCGACAGCTGTCCGACCTGGCCCGACACGCCTGCTCCTTATTTCAGGAGCTGGAGAACGACATCATCAGCACCAACCAGCGGGTCTGGGTCCTCCAGAACAAAATAGGCCAGATACAGCAGACCGCCAGTGCCCTAGACCCTAAAAAGGAGGCAGTGCGTAAGTAGAACACCACAAGTGTATAAACCCAGTCTTTAAAAAAAAAAAAAAAGAACAAGAAGAAAAAAAAACAAGAAGAAGAAACCCTATTCTGATTTTCCACTTGAGCAGTGTGTGATTTCTATTCATTCACGTCGTTCATGTTCATGCTTCGAAGGGCGCCCACCTCAAAATTATTTTTACCCAGCTGCACGCACGCATGCACGCACGCGGCCGCGCTCCCCCCCATTGAAATGTGTCACACGGTTGCATTTGCACATTTGGCCATCCAGTAACATCGAGACGCGTTTTCACAGCTCAGGGTGCTGTTGACTGCTCATTCATTTGGCGGTCCAGACTCGGATGTGTGCGTGCGCGTGTGTCGACGAGGGAGTGGGGAAGTGTGTGTGTGTGTGTGTGTGTGCGTCTGAGAGTGTGTGCTCACAGGCAGCGCGCGGAGAGGAGCGGAGGGGCGTGTGTTGCCGCTGCATTGGCTCAGCATCGCAGTCTCGTTACTGCGGGTAGCGCACACCTGAAGCATGTTCAGGCGGTGCGTTCAGGGCCACACAAATATTGGGGGGGGGGGGGGGGTCTCACTCGTTCGGGGGTGAGAATATTTCAAGTTGAGCGTGGAGGGTGTGTTAAAAAAAATACAAATAAAAAACCCTCTTTTTGAGACGTGTGTGCGTGGCTGCGTGCGTGCGTGTTGGGGGGTTTTTCACAGGCGACTCCCCGTGCGCCAAACCCACCCTTTCCACATGCAGCGGCACCAACACAGCATCAATAATGAATCCAGATGTCGGTGTTGCGGGGGTAAATGTGGACAGATCGGGACTAGATCTTTCGGGGGATATCGCTGAAAAAAAAATCGCCTCACGTGAGAAATAACCACGACTGGCATCAGAGAGCCGCTGTAATTCGGTTTAACAGCGCGTTCTGTACGGCCGCTACATATTATTTATGTCCTCTGCAGTCCCTTCAGTGTGAGGCTTCTCGTTCCAGACGATCCCTTTTAGTGCTTTCAGTCCGATTGTGTGCAGCTGGATTCATCACCGCTGTAGGTTATAATCTGGGACAATCAAAGAGCATTTTGGGGGCCTAAAGCTACTGTAGGCTCATGAACTCCCTCTTTAGATTCAACCCCCCCAACCCCCAACAACACACACACACACACACACACACACAGGCACACATCAGAGCATATGTGTCAGCGAGGATGTCTTCATTGCATAAAACAGTGAGGCCTGTTACTGTTGTGCTCCGTTTACTGCTGCTGTGAGACGGGTTGTTTTGCATTTGGTCCAGCAGAAAAAGGGGACACACTTGTAATTCCTCATGCTGAAGCTCACACTTCGAAAGTCTCCTCACGCAAAAGGCTCACTCGCTCGTCGCCATTCTGAACTCCTTAAACCTGCCAGCGACGATAGACCCAGAAAACCTGCCTGTCTGTTACACCTGTTGTGCTCAGAAAACCCTGAAATATTGATTTGTTGAGTGGATTGCGCCTCCACATCCCTGCAGCCTAGTCGAGACATGCAAGATAAGTATCACATAGCACATACTTTCCCATGAATTCTTGTGAATCTTAAACCGAAAAGTAGTGAGCTCACCAATCAGACGTTGTTTGAGCCAACGCTTTTTTTCGTGAGGCTGTTGATGAATGTAATGGCTTTCCCAGATAGGAAATTAGAAAAAAAATCCTGATATATAAAATTATACTTATGTTTCAGGATTTTCTCTTATATTTTCTTCTCTCTCGTAAAAAGCGGTAGTTTTTACCTTTCAGGCCTCTATTCAAAAGAAAACATGCAAGAGGTTAAAATCCCCCCTTTTAAGTGTGTAGTCAATCAAAAATGTTGTCCGAGTCCTATATCAGTCAGCACAAACCATTTTTTTTTTTGGCAGAAAAACTGAAAGTCTGTCCTGCAAAACACATGAAATGCAATTTTTGGATCTAAGCCACAGCGGCGGTCTGAAATGAAATCTGTTTCGGATTTCTACAGATACTTCTCAGTGTGGACGCTCTGGCTGCTCAAATCAAAATTTTAAGTGTCTTTTGTTGTCTTTTTCTTTTTAAAAGTCTTCTCGAAACTCTACCTTTAAGCATTATTTGGAGCTGCAAAACCTTTGGAACGTAAAGTGGACAGAATCCCGTTTGCTGTAAACACAATGGGTCGAAGGTGTTATATGTAGAAATTCTGCATTTAAACATCTTAAATCAACTTGAACTTTGTTATGTATTTTGTGAAGTTGTGCACTTAAAATATTCCAAATGTTCAAACTCAGAGAACGCTTCTAATTAAATCAAGGCTGATTTAGCCACCTGTCGCTATGTCCGGGATCAAACGTCAAAATAACTAAAACTTTAAAACCTCACCTCATCTTTGAACGTCACGTTGAGTCATGTCAGATAGATTTTCATCAGCAATGGTAGTTGTTTGATGGTGTATTCCCCACAAAAAACATTGCGATCATTTGTGTTTATTTGGGTCACTCACGCAGTGTTTATCGGCCTCAAAACAGCCAGATTTCTTCACTACATTAGCCCTAAGCCAACAATAGTGAGCAACCCGCAACCTGCTGCAGTCAGGTTGATAAATAGGAGTGAAGATAATCCACTTTTTAATCACAAACGTTAACGTTCTGAGCAGCGACTTTTCCCAGAACCCATCCAAGGGTTAGTGTCCAGACTTTAAAACCCACCTGCATGGGTTGCTTTGGTAAACACAAAGGCGTCATTATCTATGTATGCTAACGGCGCAGCTACCCAACATGAAGAATGAGAAATGGAGATCCATCATCCCGCTCTACAAAACAATCAAGCTGTCACGTCACGAAGCAGATTATTTATTTCAGCGTGACTACCAGTTGACGGTTGCTCTCTGTCCTGTCTTCCATAATGCTCTGCTAGTAGCCGCCTGGATTCTGCTCAGCCGCTCTGACACACTTCCCAGAGCGTCCTGTCTGAGATGCCTTTATAGAAATCCGGTTTGAATTGTATTTCAAACTTCCTCCAACTGTGGCTTGGATCTGATTTGCAAAAATCTAATTTTGTGTGATTTTTGGCTGTCTAGACTTTCTATAATCTCTCTGGATACAACCTGAAATGCAAAAAATCAGATTTGGGTTGGCAGCCTCAAACATGTCCACCATTGGCCAATTGACGTGTTGCTGTTTTTGTCCTATTTAGATTATAAAAGTATGATTCAACAATTATCAATCATATGTGGTACATATGTCTAAAGGTTTGGTAATACAACATCTGGGCTCTTTTGTCTAATCATGTATTTGTATTTTGGCTGGCAGATATTTGATTCAACACATTTTGGATGGAAAATAAGATAAAATAAACCTTTATTAATCCCACAACAGGGACATTTGCAGTGCTACAGCAGCAAAGGATAGCAAAGCATCAGTAAAAAAGCAAGATATAAAAAGTAAACAGACTCAACAATTGAATTCACATTATTTCACATGAATATTGATATTGCGCAGTTTAGTATACAAAATGAAAATACAAGTAAAATGAAAATAAAAACAAAGTTGAGAAAATACTCTTTGGTTGTCTGCGTGGGACAGGGAAAGTCTGATTCCTCTGTAGACCAATGCTCATACTTGGATGCCCACCAAAGTTTTTGCTATTTTTATTCAGCTTTCAAAAGGGCTATTATCTTCTCTCTTCCTCTCAAATGGCAGCAATAACCCTGAGGAGCTGAATATCTCAGTGTGTACACACAGACTGAGATAAAATGTCAGTGACAACAGAGTTATCCTCACTTCAGTGCAGAGTGTATCAAGATTCAAGGCAGTCAATATGGAGCTAACTTGGATTGATCCTGAACATGGCAGTAGGCCGTGTTCAGATGGTGTTGAGACACATTTGTCTGTAACATTCATGGAAAACAATGTGTTGTGTTGGATATCCATCCAAAAACTTGGTTGAACAATCTGTTCTAATAGTCATCTCTTAGCACTAGCAGTAGTAGCAATAGTAGCTATTTATCGACGCACAGTGTTAACAGTCAAAGTCAAGTATAGTGTAACATTCGGCTTGTTTGATGATTTTTTTCATTGTATTGCAGTGGTGCGGGGAAATATACATGTTTTTTTTCCAAGTCAAGTCTACATCATCATTTATTTTCTGATACCTCGCATCAAGTCTAAGATCATCAGTGCTACATTTAGGACTTAATACTTTGGGAAGACCAAACAACTATTCTTAGTTTCAGGTGATTTTACAATTATGAAGACATAAAGATGCCCTTAAATGTCAAGTGTATAGGGTTGAATTGTTTGGCAGGTTGAGAGGAATGCTGGTTACAATTTTAGCTCTGTTTTAGGTATCTACGGAAAAAAAGATATCAAATTTGTTGGTGAACCATGTTGTGATCGTCCCACTTTTCCTCTAGCGTCAAATTTTATTTATTTTTTTATTGAAACATCTTGACAACTATCGCATAGATTGCTGATTGGTACAGACATTTATGCCCTCCAGAGGATGAATTGTACCAACCTTGATCGGCTGGTTGCATCAGCAAGTCAAAATATGTTCCATGTTTTAAAATAGCAAATTTTGTTATAATGTACCTTTTGTCTGGCGTGACTACGAGGCTGGAATTGAGTGGTAACCAACAACACAACAACCGCACGGCATCCGTTGCTCGGTATCTTGCCTCATTATTTGTCGTTGCATAATTATATTTTGTTGCGTAAATTAAGCTTAATTACTTACATGTGAAACTCTGCTAATACTCAGGAGTTCAGGGGCAAAATTACACACAGCATACACCAACTCATGGCACTGCACGCATGCATGCACACGCGCACACACACCCGCGGTCGAATGGATTTTAATGTAAAAATATTGGTCTGCAGCAAATATATTGTTCTGCTCTGGCAACACTGGCTTTTCCTGGTATGCCATTAAAGCAAATTTGACTTTGAATTTGAATTTGAGAGAGTATGGCCTGTGGCAGCGGGGGGACTGCTCTATCTCAATAGTCTGCATAGTAACAGGAGAGAGAGGGAGGCCTGCTTTAACCTTTCAGCTGAGTCAATCTCCCTCTATCTCTCTCACTCTCTCTCTCTCTCTCTCTCTCTCTCTGTCTTGCTGGTCATACGTTTTAACTCTGCATCTTTTCTAGAAGAACCAGTATTTTCTTTTTGCATGCATCATACAGTTGAAACAGTTTGTTGTGGACAGAATGAAAAGAGAGGAGATAGAGAGAGACTGAGAGCCAACAGTGCAGTGTGTGAGCCTCAGTGGTGTGAAAGCAAATGTGTTTTTTTCTTTCTGTCTCTCACTCGCAAACACAGAAACGCTCCTGCAGTAAAAGCAGATGCAGAGACATATTTACCAACTTTATATTGTCCATCTGGCCAACAGGCTCATTCTGTTCGGTGCTTGTTTCTCCGTGTGGTTCGCGGATCTGATTTCAACCACACGAGGCAGGTTAGGATGCACTCTGTCCAGGCACATCGCGTCCGTCTCACACCTAGCCACAGACACACACACATCTCACACCAACAGCATCAATTCAGATGTTTTCTGAATCCAATATGTGTGATGATTTATGGGCTCTCGTGTGCCTCTCACAGCTTCTTCAATGTCTCTGCCTCTGCCTCCATCTGTCTTTCCCTCCATCTATGCATATCTGTGTCCATTCTCCTCCTCCTCCTCTCCATCCATACCTCTTCCCTCACTGCCCTACTTTCCCCACCATCATCTGCATGGAGAGACTTCTGCCTCTTGACAGCGTATTTAATGTTTAATGCACTTTGATTTCCACCCAGACACTTACAAGCCTGAAAGGAGAGGAGAGGAGGAAGAAAGTTTAATAACAGAGTAAAAAGGGGAGAGACAGAGAAAGATAAGGGAAGGCCATGGTTGTAAAGGCTTCTGATGTGAAAGGAGAGGAAAAAATACATTCTGAAAATGGAAAATCTTGACGAGAATATTAAAGAGAAATGCCTCCTTTTTTGTTTAAACATGCCAACACTGAGAGTCTACAGCCATGCTAGCCATGTCACACTGCTGATTAACATGTAATGTTTACCATATTCACAGTACTCGCTAATTAACGCCAAACATTTAGTATAGCTGAAGCTGATGGGAATGTCAATTTTCCAACTGTTTACAACCCCCAATCAGATTTGGTCTGAGCTCTGCCATGACATTAATGGTGCTATTATTATGGATGGGAAAAAATACTGATATGGAAATATATCGAGAGATTACTTTACACAGAATAAACTAATTAAACTCCAGAACTGTCCTGCACTTCATTTTGACAGTTATTGTAATGTAGCACTAGATGATTAGATTATTTGTATTGTATCGTATTGTGATTTACTCTGTCACCGTTTTTTTGACCAAGGCGGTTCAGGTGACCAGAGACACAGCTGCGAGTAGAAGAGGTTGGTGTATTTACTGGGAAAAGGACAATTGGCAATCGGCTCTATCACCACTGCTGGCAATGTAGGCATGCAAGTGCATGAATACTCACAATGGTGTGGGCAGACATTAAAATGGTGATATATAGGTACAATGCTTTTTCGGCTGTATGGCATTTTTTCATTACAGTAAAGGGAGCGGCTACCGGGACAATTCGGCATCCAGGCTGTTTGAAAGTGACTGACTCAAGCACTGACTCAAGCTCTCCCAATACATCAGACAGTCAACTGTAGCGCAACAAAGATTTACAGAGATCTTTGGTTCTTACCAATAGTGGGCCGAAAGCACAATACTCAAAAAGTTTCATCCCCTTAATATCTTGTGCAACTTCTATGGCAATGTGCTCATTGGATTTTATTTGTACATTTTAGCCTTGGGGGGATCCAAGCCCTTTGGAGCAGTTTTGATGTAGAGGCCATCATCTTCACTCCAATAAGAACCATTCGACCAATTTTTTAAAAGAGACTATTCATTAATCTGGGCAGTGAGCCTCTCTGCCATGGTAGCACACTGACTTCTGTGTGCACTGAGCAGCTTTAACTAAAGTGAACAGACACCTCATTTAATGTTTAATACATGCATGGGAGTATCAAAGTGAAAGTGGCTCATCCTCTGGTGAGCATGAATGTACTCATTAGTGTGATTAAATGTGTGATTAAATGACTGCACTAACAGAGCATATGTGTTGATAATCTTGAGGCAAGAAATTTAGAGACAATTCATCAACAGTGTGAAGATAACATTTCATAAAGAGAGTGAAGGCAGTAGTAGAAAAGCCCATGGAAGGGCTAAAGTTGGGGTAATCTTGCCTTATTTCTCTGTATTTATTACCCATCTTGTTTTACTGTTTATAATGACAGAGTAAGAGAGAGAATCACACAAACTTCCTCGACCAAATCAAAGCATATGGTCAGCATATGTCCACTTAGGTTACCACAGAAACATGTGGGCACGACATGTGGGGAGGTCACGAGAGAGGGATGTGATGACATTGCGTGCGCAGGGATGTAAACCTACACTGTTGCACGTTTTATTATTGCGAGCACAAGACAACAGAGCACCCAGCTGCAGCTCTGCTTGATTTACACACAAACACTATTCTCTTATGTCATGGAGAGTAAAAATCATCACTACAAATGTTCTGTTCTCATGGCCCAATTACCTCTATGCTAATTTGGGCTAAAGTGATTCCACTGCCTCATATACAGTAACACACACGCAGAGAGTTGACATGCTTTCGGATACAGTAAGCCGTCCACGAGCAGCAGGTAAACACTCGCATAGCAGTGCGCGCAAACACACTTGCACATGAAAATACACACTCGCGCAGGGGCATCACATGCACACACAACCTGCTGAACTCTATCGAGCCTCTTCTTTTGGTCTCTCATGTTATCATTTGAAATTCCGCTTTAAGTGCCCCTGTCTCTGTTGCTGTTGCAGCCTGCTATAAAACATGCATGCAGTGCAGAACCGCTTGGTCTGTACATCACAGTACTCGGCCGGCTGGATGGCGGGCGTGCTGGCTTTGTGGAGATGATTCCTCGTCTGTGAAAGCTGGCCCCTGGCTTTTTTATGTTGTCGTAGTTCTGCTATAGCTGAGCAGCTATGCCAGAAATAAACAGATCCACCTCAAATTTTGGCTCGTATCATCAAGGACACAATACTGGCCCTATCCATCCAAAACGGCAGCTGCAAACTGTGTGGTAAAAGACATTAACATGAAAACAGGTATATGTATTGTATTTATTGTTGTTATATTTATTGTTATGTGTTGATATGACATTCACATGCAGTCAACGAGGCATTTTAAAAAAAACAAGTCTAAATTGTGCTCCTTATCTCGAGATAGTGATTGCAAATGTACTTTAAAATGAGAATCAGGTGCTGGTGACACTTTTTTGCTTTACACGTGTTTCCTTGTAAAACTTGACACTTACAGCTCAGTTTGCTGCTCCTTTTAGTGTGTCTATGTGTGCATCCAATATGTCTTTCCATGCATAAATGCCTCCCTGATGTGTGTGCGTGCACATTTGTGTGTCAGCCTCCTGTGACATGCTAAACTGAACTGTCCTGAACTGCTGTCATCTCTGTCTGGAGACCCCATCATCATCACTATTCCCCCAAAAACCTTTGACAGATGGCTGGGGACCAAACAAAAAAGGGAAAAAAATGCAACTCAGCAATCTCTCTGGGTCAGTGTGTGTATGTGTGTGTTTCTGTGTGTGTGTCCGTCAGTGTCTGTGCACTGAGTGGACGTCTCTGTAATGTAGTGACTCCAGCATGTAGCATAGTGTTCAGTGCTCTAATTCCAGAAGCAGCAATGAGTAACTCTTGTCCTCATGTAATATTACATAACAATAGACCTCAAGAGTCACTGCACTCGGAGGCAAAGACACTGACAAAATCACATACATAGATGCTGTCTGTTCTTTAGGAAATATCACATTAACAGAGTCACTAATGGTTTGCACTTTACAACGACAGTGTATCTGGTGTTTAAACAATATAAAAAGGTTTATCATTGGCTTCAAACTTAATTGGTCCATGTTGGCAAACAAAATAAACTCTTGGTGAGTTAACTATTTGAATTATGGCTTTACAGTAAACAAGGTTGACGCTTGCCTCAACGTGAATAATAGTATTCAAGGGGAGCTGAAACAATTAATTTATCAACTGAAAATTAAACAGTATCAGTTTCCATAATACTTTTTTAAAATTGTCAACAGAATATCTTTGGGTTTTGGACTGGTTGAGTTGAGCAAATTGAGGCACATGTAAATCTTTGAAGACTCTTCAGCCAGTGAAAAAGGTGTGCCAATTGGCCAATATTGACATTGACAACAAAGACGTAGATTATGAACCTGAGTACCTGAGTCCTAGTTCACTTACATCTCCCGCTGCTGGGTGACGCACCGTGAGTTGGGCGGTGCTTGCAACTCAAGCCTGCTTGGTTTTGGCTCTGGGGTCCATTTTGAAATGGGAAACAGTAAGCAGGCCAGCTGGTAACAAACAATATCATATTACAACTAAACAGTACACTGAAATACATTTATAGGAACATTTAGGAGGGTATTGGCGATGAACAGGATTGTGGTTCATATTTAATCAGCACTGTTATGGTTTATGTTCGCAGAAACAATATGTTGGTGATTTCCAGTTTACAATCCTTCTCTGTTGCAGCTAAATCGTATGCTAAAACATGTTTCTGAGGGCATTTTAGGCAGGAAAAGGCAGTGTAGAGACATGTGGTTTGGTTTATAGTTTATCAGCAAATTAACTAATAAGAGAGTTTAGTCAAATGCCCCTCACTCGATCCAAGACGGGGGGTGACTTTCTCAAAATTGATAGAAGTTTGTATTTACTACCAAAATTGAGGTGATACAAAGCTGGTTAAAAATGTAAGTTTAAGTTGCTCTTTGAATAACACCCAAGGATTAAACAAAGATTCTGAGATCAGTCATGTGATCCACTTTGTTCTACCTGTTACCACTTCTTCACCCTACCACCTGAAAGTGTGACAGAAAGTCTCACTGCCCCTGCCATCGCGGTGCCAGTGGTTTGTTTAAGCTTTAGGTTTAAGCCAAAACTCCATTCAGAAGGTATTATCAACTTTAAATAAACAGCCTGTAAATGAAAGCATTTTTGAATTGAGACATATTTACAGTATTATGGATGGCCAGTTATAGTAGACAGACAAATAGACTTCCATCCTCTTCATCTCCCTCCCTCACTCACTCAGTGATTTCCTCTCAGCATCACAAGAAAGTCCCACGCAGAGGCTCTCACAGACGGACGTTTTTGTACTTCACAGGGGTGCTGTTGGCAAAGAGCAGTCATGTTAAAACAGACAGAGATAAAAAAGAGTGATGCAGAAGAGACCGAAACGAAAATACGAATATGTGGAAAAATGAGAGTTCATGATGAGTGAGCACAAAAGAAGGGCCAGTTTTGGTTAATCTGAACATAAGACACGAACTCCATGAATTTAAGCCTGATTACCTTTGTTTCTTACACCAGATTAGTTAAATTAACCCACTGTAACTTGTGCCTACAGGTTTTTTGTAGACGTAGTTCTTTCTCTATTGGCTCAGCAGGACTGTTATAACTACCCCTATACTGGAATGACCCGAGCTGTCAGTTGTTGTAGCCTGGTATTAGCAGATGACAAAAATAGGATGGGAAGCCAATTATATCAATAATGTTGT
The DNA here is from genome assembly GCA_963678695.2 of Diplodus puntazzo. Taxonomy (NCBI): domain Eukaryota; kingdom Metazoa; phylum Chordata; class Actinopteri; order Spariformes; family Sparidae; genus Diplodus; species Diplodus puntazzo. The sequence continues at coordinate 22,397,256 of OZ023155.1, forward strand.
GACCATGTGCTTTAGCAGGGTTCAGAATATGGACAGCAGAGATTATGAGTATCAGCTGGGGATTTAGGGGCAAAGCATGGACGGTTGAGATCATTTTCAACGGACGAGCTTCTGGGTGGACTTAGTCAACTCTCAGCGTAAGGTGGAAACAGATGGAGTCAGAAAAAAGCTTAGGAGAGGTTGTCTGCTGCTTGTTTTAAGGACTGAGCTGCTCTTAAGGAGTTCCTTAGAAACAGATTGTCTTTTGTAAGAACCTTAGTGTGCCACAAAGAAGAGCCAGGCTAATTGGACTACTAGCAACCCCTGCCTTGAAAGGTCAACATGCTCACCACGCTGTGCTGGCGTGTGTGTGACTGTGAGAGAGCACACGTTGTGCAGCCGTACAGTTTGTGGACACGCATTGTAGATGAAACAAAATTTTAAACCCACTTCTTTCCAAATTAAAAACAAATCTGCTCGTTAAAGAAACTTGCGATTGGTTGAATTCCATGGCTGATACAGTGTATTAAGGCGAGGTAAATTAATCCAATTTCACAGCGGGCTGGTGAGAGGTGAGGACAGCCGAGCCAAGGCTGCACTAATTAGCCATATATCTGTCACTATCAATTGTATCAGGGAGCCTACCAAAGCCAACCACTTTCTTCTGCATCGCACACAAACACAGACATATATGTACACACACACTTACACACATGCACTAATCCCAAACAGGCACTTCCTTTTTAAAAAAACCTCTGATATCAGGATGCACATTCCTGAGCCCCACACAAACGCTGCAGCGAGGACTGACACAATAGTGTGAGTATGTACTGTGTGCAGGCTTTGCATGCTCGTTGTATGTCCTGCTTGATGAGCGCACTAATGTACCTCTGGATGACAAGCCAGAGATGCGCTAGCTAAACGCTGCAGGCAGCCACAGCTGTTACAGAGGAGAGGAGGGGAGGGGAGAGCAGAGGTTAGGTGAGGATATTAGGGGGACATGATTGACTGGAAAAAACTGTTAAGCTGTACAGTAAGGTCAGAGATGGACTCGCTTTTAACTGAACCTTTACATGCGCAGAATGGCTGCCTCGCATATCCGAAACATGCTAATGACAGTAGATCTCAGTCGCTAAAAAGCACAGGTTGATGGCAAGCCAATGGAAAAGTGAGTATTTCTCCAGCCTTAAATGACGAAGAGTCTACAGACATGCTAGCAGCTCTGTGAGGATGTGCTTGGACACTAATGCCAACATGCCTGCAGTGACGATGTAAAAGTGCTTAGCAGCCACTATCTTTACCATGTTTGCCATCTTAGTTTGGTGTGTTAGCATACTAATTCTATCCTACAGCTGGTGGCCTTAAAGGCTCCTCTGCTGTATTTTTATGTTGTGCTGAGAGCTTGTCGTTTGTTTAAGGTAACAGACTCCATTTCGACACTAAAGTTGCTACTGCTCTCTGTCAGCGCGAGAGAAGAACTGAGATGAGGAACTCAAGAACGTCATTCGACCTCCTTCGAGTCCTTCACAGAAATCCACAGTCCAGCAGCATTACACAACTTAAACAAATTGTCCACAGGCTTGTATAGGCAACAAAGAGCGATGGAGAACATCCCATTTTTCATGTGATGTTTCAATCCGCTCACAAATGCCTTATAAAAAAGGTATTGATACTTGTTAATTGCTTCAAAGCTATAAAGTTAAGGAATCCCAACAGGGCCACAATATTGTTGTTCATGCCTAAGACAAGATCGTCTTCAAAGGCCAACTTAGAACACTATTTTGAGGGGAAAACTGACTTGATGTTCACCAAAGGTATAACAGTCAGTCCTAACTGGAACATGAATGTTTGAGCCAAATTTGATCGCAAATAATTCAAAAGTTGTCCAAAAATATTCTCTAGAAGCCCCGATGTCAATGTGATTATGGGACTTGACAAAAAGTTGAGGGATCATTAAGATTCATGAATTTCAGTCCAAAAAATTATGCAGATGCATTTTCTGCTGGTAGCGCTAACGGAAAAGTCAGGAGATCAGCAGATTCATCTCCTGGGCACCATCAACATTTTCAACAAATTTGATGACAATCCATCCAATAGCAGTTGAGATATTTCAGTCCGTACCAAAGAGGCATATTGATCATCAGGCCAACTGTCAGGCTAAAAAATGGAAGAATCATATCCGTGGTGAGGAGAGGAGGGAGAGACAGTTGTTTTTCCAATATTACACAGTACTACTACTCCAGATACAACATGTGTAAAATAATTACAGTATCCTGACAGATTCTGCTCCCATTCTATGATCCAGTAATTATCACCACACAGTCGAATAATTACAGTAGCAAGAAATTACAATTAACCAATTGTGCGACTTACTGGGGACTTCCCAGCACTATTGTGTGTGTGTGTGTGTGTGTGTGTGTGTGTGTGTGTGTGTGTGTGTGTGTGTGAGTGAGTGTGTGTGTGCTTTACCCAGCAGATTACTCCACTGAGGCCAAGTCCCTACAGATGACATGTGATAACAGATTAATAGCCTAACATATTAAAGTCACAATCCCTATTATTTCCCCTTGTATCCGTGCTTAATCAGTTAATATCTAACAGCTGAGGACTTCTTCGCCACTCGCTGGTCCTCTGCGTCACCTTCAGCATAATCGAAAATTAATCACAGTAAATTGGCATATGGTTCATTTTTTATGTTCAGTTGTTTTCCAGTTAAGGGCAATATGCAACTAAATGTGCTCTAAAATGTTTTTATTAAGGCAAATCGAGAACATTTCATACAAAAGGCATTACAAAGTGCCTAACATAATTCTTTAGAAATGAAAGTGAGTTGTCGAATATCATTCACAGCAGAAATGTGTAAAGACAGCATTGAGAAAGAAAACAAAACCAAAACACATTCATTGCACTCGCCAAATATCTAATACAATATGAATAAATGTACTTAGTTTTATTCTATTTCAGTTTAGTTTTTGTTTTCTAATTGCGTCGAATCAAGGGAAAATGTGAATCTAGATTCTTTAACTTTAAATGGTGTTTGGAGGAGACTGTGTGTTTACATTGCATCGTCACAGAGAGGTAGCAGCCATAAGAATAGTAATTATAATGAACTAATTTTCTACTGCGCAATTTATGCAAACAAAGCATTGCAACTTTATTTATTAGAAAAAAGGGGAAAAATGTAAGTTGATTTTGTGCTTAACATATTTGATCTAATTGTTTCCTCAGTTTAAATTCCTAATAGTAAAGAGATTGACAGAGTTTTTGAAAAACAAGCTGAAAGTTTATTTCTTAAATTATATGTCATATTTGTAATAAAAGCCTGAAATAATTGTTCATAGAAGAGAACTTTTACTGTTTAATGTAATGTACCCAAAAACTTTGTGGAGGTCATTTTTCAGAACTGATTGTGGTTTGGGGTTCACCGAAACTGATGATAAAATTGTATACCAGAGAGAAAACCTGAACCTTCTTCCAGCTGTCTTATTCATCAGGGAGACTATAAGTGGTTTAAATCCTCCCCAGCAGCACAGGACACATCTAATAATGGACATTATTATTTTTTAAGTAGTTTTTGTGCAGATATCAACATAGTAGCAATAAATACGCACTATTTTAGGCCTGTCATGACTATAGGTCAATTACGAAAGCAATGTATTACAACCCATATTCACGTTTATTGTTAGGTGACTTCTAGCTGCTGTAGTCATTAGGGCTGCAAAGAAGGAAGCGAGGAGAAGTAGTAGAGCAAAAAGTATACATTGGGAGGACATCAGGGATGGATGGTAGAGGAGAACAAGCACAGCACAATTTTTTGACTTGTTGCCATAATTCATGATAAAGAAAAATAAATTAAGAGCTGCACATACAGTGATACTGGCAGATTCAAACCAAGTGTCCATGGCGGGGCAAACCAGACCTTTAATCCATGCGTGTTAAAGTGAAGCGGAGCCATATGGTTTGCAGTGGATCAGAAGCAGTGATCCCGAGGATGATACTGCCCCAGCTGAACCTTTGTGCAGCGCATTTACACCATCTGATGTTTATCGTTGCAGCGTGGTCACAGCCCTGATAGCACTGATCTCACACAATCACATCGCTCATTATCACAAATGGAAACAGCTTATGCATGTTAATGTAGCTTCGGCATTTTGGCGCTTACGCCAACATTGCAGTATCAAGAAAACAAAAATGATGTCTACATGAGGGATGGTCTCTTTTCCTCATGTTTCTCAAAGTGAGATCTCTCAAGAGAAGAGACCAGACCCTTTTTTCTCTTTGTACACAGATGTATAAAAGATTTCATACAAATACACTAAAACATTTACACGCTTGAACCTACACACAAACATTGGTACGACATGCCCAGACAAACACAGAGATGCACAGATCCATGACCAAGACTTGGATGTCCCACAGAACCTGGCCTTCCTCTCATCCTCGGGATAAAAGGGGAGATAATGCATTATACATTTTCTTCTCTCTTCAACGGCTCATTATGGTACAGTCAGAGCCTGTGCCTGAAAACAGGTCGTTTCTAATGAGACGAAGCTTGCTACATAACCTGTTCACTATCATTCGAGTGTAACTCTGAAATGATTTTCTGGGTGTGTTGTTGCGTGCTTGTCCCATCCCGCAGGAATGCCACTGATGTTCACTCACAATGACCATGTCTTTTTTTTTTGCAGATGTTTCAGAGCATTTTTTCCCTCAGCATTTTGCTTCTGTATTTTAGAATAAATGTATGACTGCAGTGTACAGAGGGCTATTTTTTTATACCCCCTCAGCCTATAGGCTGTCAGGATCTCTCTCTTTCCATGAAATGCACTGAAGAGGTGAATCCAGGTAAAAGTCATTAATCCTCCCCGATTTATTACAGTAAGTCTATACCCATCACAGACGTAGATAAAGAGAAGTTGATGAATCAGGAATGAATTTTTAAACTTTTGGGATTATTAAAATTAACATTATGCAGACTGGGCTGCTGCTCAGTATCAGGGACGGGGTATTTAGTTTAACCACCGACTATCTGTGTGCAGTTGGGTTGACCAACATAGACGATGGCTTGAGTGTCTTTACCAAAAGTTACCTGAGACTTGTGCAACAATGGGGGATGTCCCTACAAAATGTTCTCACCATGATTCACAGTAATAGGAAATTATTGGCAGACAGACAAAAGTGGACAAGCTAGGCTGTCTTTTGCGCCTGTGCCATGTTCCTTTGAGTGAATGAAACACAGCACTTATGAAACTTGCTGGAATCACAGTGCGGCAGTGGGGGTGGATCAGCATCCAGGGTTTTCACTGAGTCTGTGTTTAGGTTGAGGGAACATCAGAACCTGTGTGTAAGGTTGGGAAGATTTATTTTCAGTTTGAGAAACAGTCACAAAAAGAAATCAATAGGATTTACCTTGGTTAAGGTGAGGGAGAGATCAGGATTTTTGGTTTTACGTTTATCAGGGACAGATTGGGATTTTGGCTATATGTTAATCAAAATCAGTTTGTGAAATAATGAAGAAATTAAATTTTTCAGCTTTGTGTAAAATGGACATGCTTGTTCCATTTAAAGTGTCCATTTTGGTGTCACGAAACCAAATAGATAATATGTGCCCATGTGTGTGAATCCTATGGAAAAAAATATGTTAAGAAATATATCTTTCACAAACTGCTGTGATACTGGGTCGGTTCGAAGTGATTCTTATTGTACTAGATTATCTTTTCCCCTAAAAACATTGTTGAAGTCTTGAGGCAGAAGCTTACTCAGGTCATGCCATGCTGATTCTGATTTCTCTCCTGGATGTGTATGTCGTTGTCACTGTTCTGGAAAGTTTCAAAACCACATGATATCAACTTTCGCCGCTTGCAGACTGTTAGAACCTCACTTTTAAGTTGAAAGTTATCATAATAGTTCACGAGATTAAATAGCTGGTGGCATGGACATTTAAAAGTTGAAATAGGAAGTGTCTCAAGAAATGGAAATAAATAATTGAACTTAACTCTTAAGATTGCACTGTCCATTTGCCAGGATAAATTGTTGGCAATTCATGTCGCTGTCAAGCCACTGACCACTGTTCAAGACTGCGTTTCAGCATTCTTTCGAAATTTTCCAGCTGTGTTTGTGAAGACAAAAGCTGGTGTTTTTCAGGAGAATTTATGACATCTCCAGCTAAAACATGCTCTTTTCCAAACCTGCTTGAAGCTAACCAATAAGCACAACGCTGTCACAACATAGACACCAAAAAATGGAACCTAAAGAAACACAACGTTGCAACATAAAGACATTTAGTTATGAGCTGCTTTTCTTTACTCTACTGTGATTTTGTAGTGGCCTTCCTTTGTGCTGTTTGGCAACTTAAATTAAAAGAAGCGTCTCAGCTGTCAACGTTTATACATTTTGCCAAATACTGAGACCAACAGAGTCTCTCCATACACACTCATGGCTAGACTCCATATGGTTGGAGTTTAGTGAGTTTATGTTCTTAAAACTGGGGTGATATGTAACCAGGGCTATGGTTTCAAAGCCTTTGAACAGATTTAGACTGTAAATACCTTGCTTAACTCCACAGTAAACAGATAGATTGGATAGGACTGACACTGATCTCATTATGTTGTGTCCTTTCGCAGGAGAAGCAGAATTGAGAGCAGGATTGAGTGCAGGATTGAGTTTACAGCCCGTTAATACAGCTGTATGAAAGCGTGCTGCTGGGAGCTCAAATATTTTTCCTTTTGCTTTACTTTTGAGTCACAGCATTCAACATTTCATACTTTGATGTTATCACCTGAGCTAGCTGTTATTCATGCTTTTGATTGAAGTGTTTGTTGTGGCCCTTATGTATGGTAATATATATTCTATAATACTTTATTTGAGGTCTATTGATGAAGAACACGGCAAAGATTTCTGTGATGCGACCATTTGCGACAAACAGTGACTTGCAAGTGACCGTCACAGTCTGATTGAATTGAATTAATTAAAATGACGTTCGTGAGCGCAAGGACAGTTTAGTGGCTCCACCCTTTCTATTTGTGTTATTCAATATCTGCTGTACTAACACTTACGCTATGTCTTGTGATGTGAAATTGAATTCCAGTTTAGGACTGTTAGCAAAGTAAGCACTGCATTTGATATCAGTGGAGCAGATGGTAACGATTTTATAACCTGCAAAATCACAATTTTTAACACTATACCTAATAAGTTCTGAGTGGATCAGAAAGTTATCTGATCTAGAAAAGCTAAGTGTAAGAAGCACTCAAGGCAATGTTTTTTGAAAAGAAAAAAATCATCATTCAGTTGTTTAAAAAGCATCTGTAAACTACACAAGTTATCTTTACACCTGGTGTAGTCTAACTACATCAGTGAGCAGTCTACATACAAAAGCCAGTGTCTGATTTTGTTAATATTCAGTGGTAGTGTCTTTCACAGCATATAAACAGGATTAACAAATTAACAAATACATATGTACGCAATATATGGATATATGGTTGCAAGAAGTCCTTATTCTTTCTAACTTCAGCAGTCCTAAAGGCCACACTGACCTCAGCTGCCCTGGTGACTGATGCTTTTTAGATTCCTTGATCAAACCATCTGCCTTCAACACTGCAGATGACGTGCAGCATTTAAGCTGCTTTTTTACTTACCGCTTTCATGTAACTAAGCTTCCAAGTGAGAACACTTCAACTGACTTGAATATTTTTCAAATTGAAAGTCCACCGAAAGAAATTTAGACCGAAGTCTTTTTGCCATTAAACAGAAACAAACACACAGAGTTAATAAAAGATTTGATTACTAGAATTTTTTTTCATTCCAATTTTCTATAAATATCGCAAAAATATCACTATTGGAAATTAGTTGCAGCCCTAATTAGAAATGTTATTCTTTATACAAAAATCTAACCAAGATCCACTTAGTGATCTGATTGAAAGTACCAGAACAGCTACTAGATTGACCTTATGGTGAGATTTCTGCATCTGAATTTAAGGACAGGAATGAACTTTCAGTCTTCAAACTGTCAGTCTCAAGATTGTCAGTTTATCAAATTGATGCTGCAGAATCAGAGAGTTCGTATCAAAACTTGACCTCCAAATGCATTTGAACTGCTGATGATTCTGTTGCAGATTCAGGTGCGTTATGCTCGCCTCAAGAAGTGATGAGGAGTGAGATGGCTAAAGACGTCTATTAATTTTATTTCAAGTAGCATCACATGAGGCAATTTATCAATTGTATACATTTTTCAATTTCATTAAAGCCTATGTGGACAAGAAATCATCAAAAAAAAATTAAATCTACAATTCAGCACGATTATTCTGCGTTAAGGCAAACTGAATGGACAGTGTGGTGAGTGTTTTGTCCGAAACTTAAAGACTTTAAAAGCTGCGTTAATCATTCCTAAACATCATGGATTCTTCATATGTAGCATGCCCCGTTTTATTCCACTGACATCTACTCAAACTCTCAGGGGATTAAATGCGAATTAAATCCCCTCTTGGGGTTTAAATCTGTGTTTGTATCTCCATCTCCTTCAAAGCTGTCAGAATTGTTCTGTGAATTCCAAAGGTGATTATCCATGTGGCCATCCTCGGCCACATCTTCTTAGACTAATGCTGCTCACTTTGTTTTCATCTGAACTTGAAAACACATTTATTGAGTTTTAATATGGATAAGACAATGACGGCACATTTATTTAGGTGTTAGGTTGGTGTGTAGTTCTGTTCAGTGCAGCAAAGACCATTATCAACCATTTCATGTGCTTCTTCATCTTCTGTTTCTCAGGACCGAACGAAAGTTCTCTTCTTAACTTGCTATAAAGCTAGGGAGCTGGAGCAACATATGATATTGCCAAAAATATTAACTCACCTGCCTTGACTCGCATATGTACTTAAGTGACATCCCATTCTAAATCCATAGGGTTTAATATGACATTGGTCCACCCTTTGCAGCTATAACAGCTTCAACTCTTCTGGGAAGGCTTTCCACAAGCTAGGAGTGTGTTTATGGGAATTTTTGACCATTCTCCCAGAAGCGCATTTATGAGGTCACACACTGATGTTGGACACGAATGCCTGGTTCTCAGTCTCTGCTCTATTTCACCCCTAAGGTATTCTATCGGGTTGAGATCAGGACTTTGTGCAGGCCAGTCAAGTTCATCCACACCAAACTCTCTCATCCATGTCTTTATGGAGCTTGCTTTGTGCACTGGTGCACAGTCATGTTCGAACAGGAAGGGGCAATGCCCAAATTTTTCCCTCAAAGTTGGGAGCATGGAATTGAACATCTCTTGGTCTGCTGAAGGAGTTCCTTTCACTGGAACTAAGGGGCCACACCCAGCTCCTGAAAAGCGACCCCACACCATAATCCCCCCTCCAGCAATCTTAACACTTGGCACAATGCAGTCAGACATGTACCGTTCTCCTGGCAACTGCCAAACCCAGACTCGTCCATCAGATTGCCAGATGGAGAAGCGCGAATCCAGAGAATGCGTCTCCACTGTTCTAGAATCCAGTGATGGCGTGCGTTGGACTCTGTGTTGCCCAGAGATGGCCGGCACATGGATCCTAAATGGTACTGTGGCTGGACCGTCCAGCCCCGCCTTCCCGCAGGCTGCAGCCATTACCTTCTCTAATGATATGCAAACCACGCTCTACTCGCCCCTCCCCTCAGGCCCCTCCCTCTCGACGCCAAAACAGTGACAGAAAGTTGAAACTGAAAATCAGTGACACTGAAAAAAAACTGACCTTGTAAAAAAATCTGTCACTGAAAAAAAAGTGACATGAAGAAAAAATCTGAAGATTGTCATTGAAAAATACAAAAAAATCCCAATAAAATAAAATAATAAGATTTTCAGATTTTAATTATTTTAGTTTCTTTTTTCAGTGCCAATACTTGTTTCACTGCCAATACAACTGTTTTCAATACAAATGTTTCAATGCCAATGTTTCATTTTTCAGTACTGGTTTTGTTTTCAATGCCAAATATTTTTTTGGATGCCAAATTTTAAAGTCACCGTTCTGGCTCCATAGGTGGCTCAGGGAAACAAAAAACATGTTCCTCGTAGCAAGGCAACACCATGGTAGTAGCTCTGTATCACAGCTGATATCTGAACACACACACACACACACCACACACACACACACACACACACACACACATACACACAAACATGACTGCAGCGATTACACAGTAGCAGCGTCTCATTCGCAGTGTTAAAACCAGATGAAATAGAAGTTACTGGGATGTGACTCCAGGTCCATGGGTACATGCACAACACACTGATTAGTTTTCACATGATCTGCTCTATGTGGTTCTGAGTGTATCATCTAGAACAATGAGAACTGTTGTTTCTGGAAAGAGATTTTGCTGAGAGCTGTGGCATCTGTTGGTGCTGCACTGCAGGTTTGCTCACACATGACCCAACAGTGACATGTGTACCGGAGCCTCGTCGTACAGTATGGTCACAGTTTTGGTAGTTTTGGCAAGAAAAAAGAAGTTAGTTTTAGAATAAAAATTATGGTTTGGGCTCAAATCACTACGTTATATGTAGCTTCTATTGCAAAAGAACCTATGTTAAGAACGTGCCGTTACTTCACTACGTTAGTAAGTTGTAATAGTAATACCTACTACAAATGATTCTTCAATATGGTCCTTTTTCTAAGGAGAACAGGCTCAATGTGAAATTGATGAACCTACAGAGAAATATTCCCTGAATTTGCATCTCACCTCAGATTTACTGTGCTTTACAGTGAGTTTCAGCTCATTGTTACAGTTTTTCTCGATTGTTCACACACATTTTCTGAAAGCATGCCTCATGCTCTCAGAACTCTACACACAAATCAAAAAACACACACACAATGGGCAAAACCCCTCAATTCTCCTGCAAAATGAAACTTTACATTCAAAACAATGTTATTTCTTCTCAAAATGGTATTTTGTTTTCAAATGACAAACACAAACCATCATATGAATAGACATTTATAAGAACCAGTTGAACACTGATGTACTCAATGTAAAACACTATGATGAATGGGAAACACTCCTTCTTCATTCATCATAATGACTTAGGCCTTTTTTTGTTCAGTTACACTTACTACAGTCAGTACATACATAAATGCGTTGTAAAATATTTGAGAATATTGTTTTTATACTCAGAACACACAAATATATGGTAACAGATCTATTTTATTTTTCCCACAAAAACAATGTACACAGTGTACATCCCAACCAACACAAAGTTGCATATACAGCAATATACGGTTTATATACAAAACAACAGAAGAATTTACTGTACACAGTTACAGTAAAAAAAAACACACAAAAAAACTGTGCGGCATGCTCTGGCAGTGAACCAGTTACGAACCAGAGAAGCCCAGTGGAAACTTACGTTGTCCCAAATGACAGCGTACCTGAGCTGATCTGGTGGAATGAGTGTGTTGTGTAGGGTGTCCAGGTGTTTGCCCATGTGATGAGTGAGTGATGAGCATTTTACCAGGCGAACTTTGAGTTAAGTATATTTCATCACACGGTGCTGATTGGCTAATAGCCATTGGTATTTGGTCAGCTGAGGAGGTGGTGCGGACACAATGCAATCATCACAGTTGGTTTGGCCGCCGGGATGCAGCCGTGTTGAAGCGCAGAGAGAAGAAGAAGGGCCGAGGGAATAAAGAAGGATTGGTGAAGGGAACAAGAGATAAAAGGATGGCAGGGAAAGAAGATGACAGAAGGAGATAGAAGGGAAGGAAACTGTAACCGTTGTACAGTGTGTGCGTGTGTGTGTGTGAGAAAGTGAGAGACAGAGTATGTTATGGATGTGAGGGGGCAGTGTGTAAGAGAAGAGCAATAAGGCTGGGGTTCCTTGAGGAGACTCACTCTCACTGTCACATTGATCAGACTACAACATCACAAACACTCACGCACCCAACACCCTCTCTGCTCTTTCTGCGCTCTCATTAAGAGCTTTATGGAAAATACAGAGAGGAAGTGAAGCTCTGACGCTGTCTTGAACTCAATAGATTTATTTTCACCCTGAGATATGGCTTTAAAAAAATATCGCAATATTGTTTGGCCATGTTGAGATAAACGATGTACATCTTGGTATTTTGAAATCACCTCAAAAGCACCTCATAAATCCTCAGACTGGGTGACGAAATCAAATATCACAATATTTGTTGTTAACCACATTCCTCAAATAGCGATACTATAACACTATTATAGGGATGACTATGTAATGTGAATATATTGACTGAGTGGGTAAAGGGAGGTGTTAGAACAAATTGAACAATCTGGTAAGTTCAGAAAATGACATCATTTTACTGTTACGCAAACCAAGAAAAGAAAACATTTATGCCATATCACGATGTATTTATCCAAATTCGAAGATGATATACAGTACATCTCTGCAGACGTTCAATGTCATGAGCCAGACAACTGCGTGCTGCACACTTTCCAAAAGCAACACTGTCTTGTGTTTATTGTCAGAACGCAGACCAATCTTAGAGGAGCACAGACACTGCACTCGTTAAAGCACCATTATTTAGAAAATGGCATTGATTTGTGTGATTTGGCACCCCTCACACTTTAAGTCAAGGGATAATATACATTTCCTTATACGGAGCCAATATTTATTGTGCATCATTCACAAATAACCTTTAAAATTGATATGTTGACCAGCCCTATAATGTGGCTTGAGAGCTGTCCTCACTGGGGACAGAGAGAGTTCTTTCTTAAAAGGTTAATAAAAGACTGCAAAAGCCACAGAGTCACTCATAATGAGATAACAAATGTGCAAATGGCTGTTTGCAGAGACATAAATAGTTTTTTCATAGGCCTAGTTTTGTACTGAGCTGAACGTGACAACTTGAACCTGCAACGCACCGAACTGACGACAGTCAAAGAGTAGTTATAAATGCTGATGTGTTAATTATTTGTAAGTTAATTTGATGCAGTCAGTTGAAGACAAAATAAAGTCAGATTTTACGCTAAGATAAGCTAAGCCAAGGTAAACTAAGCTAAGATAAGCTAAGGTAAGCTAACTGGCTGCAACCTTTCACTGAATGGACGGACATGAAAACAGCATCATCTGACTTAGCAAGCAAACAAATAAGAAACATTTCAAACTATTCCTTTAAGACAAGATCATTTGGCCAACTTTGTTCTTTTTCCCACTAAAGCTTCTAAAGCCTGAATCGTCTGCTGCAGCTTGCAGCTCTTAAAAATAGCCAAGGTAGGAAATTCATAAATAACACCTTCAAATTTTAAGATTCGCACAAGTATGTGGGCTCATGCAAAAACTGCAGAGGTGCGAGTGTTATTTATAATGCAATGACAATATGGGTACAGAATATATTACGCTTGTTGTCTTTGTTCTGCATCAGCTCCTGGGAGGAGATTTAAAAAGGGGGCTGGGTAGATGTAAAATAAAGGAGGCAGGAATTTTTAGTTGAAAGGAAATATCTTGTCTTTAAAACATGTGCACAAAATATATAAATAATCACAAACTGAGCATACACATTAATTTTATAGGCACTGGCACACACACACACACACACACACACACACACACACACACACACACACACACACACACACACACACACTCGCACAGGGCTGCAGGGTGTGCCCAGCATCAGCGAGAGTACTCCGTGTGCCTGCTCTCTTCCTCCTGGTGCCCTTATTGGTTCCTGCCCAATCCGGCCATCCAATCACATCAGGGGAAGCGAGTCTGTGCATAGACTTGCAAATAATCTGCAGTTTTACAATAACACCCCACCACCACCATTATCCCTATTTCTGTCAGCATTTTGATTCTGTAATCCTTCAAAAAAGTGACGAATGTCATGTGGTGAATGTAAATTACCTGCCAGCTTACACTCCTTACTGCTACATATAACTTATATCATTTTGCGCCTCCTTTTGTGCACTACATATACATATATCCTATCTTACATAAAGGACACCCTGTATGTGACAGTATTCTATTTATGTGGCTATGCAAAATGCATCTGTAAAAACTGTTGTTGTTTTCCTGAGCCTGTCATTTAGTAGAGTAGAGGCTTATAAAGCTGTAGTGAATTATTAAGCAGGGTGAATTATGGGGCTGGAGTGAGAGAGAGACAGAAAGAGAGAGGAGAGAGAGAGAGAGAGAGAGAGCGAGGTCTGGACAAAAATAGGTCAACCTAGCAGTGGCAACCCAGGGAAGTAGAAATGATTTTCTCTCTGAGGAGGAGCTTTGTTTGTGTGTGTGTGTGTGTGTGTGTGTGTGTGTGTGTGTGTGTGTCAGGGTAGGCTGCGTATTTGTCAGCAGCTCATGGTGTAATGCTAATTCATATCCTACAACAAAGCAATTTAAGAGGAAAGGTTCCCCCTTTAAGCTAAGAAAGAGAGGTAAATGTCAATACACAAGTAGATCTTGGCCGAAAAAATAAATATTCTATTCTGGAAACATCAGCACACATACATAATTTGAGTTATGACAAAATTAGCATTAACGTAGTATTTAATTTTACGGCAGTTTTTATAACTTTTACAACCCCCAGTGGTGGAAAAGTAGCCAATTAGTATCATGAGAGTTTTGTTGGGTGGGGCAGTGCTTCAGTTTCTGCCCAGCCCCTCTCACGCATGTTATGATATGATTCGTGAAATTTCATGAGAACTTTAGAAAATGATTTTTTAAATCTATTTTGGATCAGTACAGCACCATAGTTAAGTGTGAGCCTAACTGTCAGTTAGCCCAATTAGCCTTTTTAGCTTTAACGTGACCTTTTGACTGTGAGGTACTGGACTGATATTTAGTCTGTTTTACTTCCTCTATGTACTTTATTTTTGATTTCAATATTCCATTGTCATTGAGGGAGTACAGAGGTAGGACAGTATGAACATACTAGGTCAGTAACAATAAATCTTATTATGTAAACAAACAAAAAAATGAAATGGCGTGTGGTATGCAGCACCTAATGGCCAAAAGAATGCAACATCCTGGCGAGTCTCTTCACAAGATTTGAATTCTGAATCTGAATTATTTCCCACAAGAGCTGAGGTCTGCTGCTGATGTCGGGCTAGTCATTCCAGAGATCTTGGTTAGGTCAGAGTCATATTCTTCTGCACCAAACTGGGAAAACAAAACACAATTTTAATTATGTGTTAATTTGTGCACAGGTTTATTGTGTAATGTTGAGATGGGTGTAGGGTGTTGCCTAAACTGTTGCCAAAAGATACTGAAACATGCTCTTGTCTACAACATTATTGTATACAGATGCATCAAGATCTCACTTTACTGTGGCTAAGTGGCCTAACCATAAAAAACAACCAAAGGCCCAAACTATATATAGTTTCTAGTGTGAATTTTAAGTGGGATAAACTAGAACTAGTGGCACCTCTTGAGCTCCATAAGGGAATATAGTTCAAATGTAGTCTCCTTATTATCAGGACCATTGACACCACTGAGGATGGAGACTAGTGATATTTCTGGAAATGTGGGGACTGATAACAGCATGAAGAGGTTGTATGATTTTTTTTTAATGAATTTGACAGCAGACATTGCAGCAGACATGAATAGTTTAAATGTAATTTTTTTTTTTCAAATGTTGAAGAGTTTTGTTGCCAAAGAGTTAATCATTTTCTTTGTGGGTGGGGTTATACGGGATAAATTTGGACTCATGATTGTATTTCTTAAGATCCCCCACTACCTCATAAAAATGAATACATCTCTCTAATGTAAAATGAATCTATTGAAATATTTTCTAAATCCAGGCCGACTACTTAGTTCAAGTCTCTCATTTACTGTGATTTAACTGATTTACATATAATCTGCCGGCTTCTATGGCTGCTGTTCACATCAAAATCCTGCTTGTGCTGTACTGCAGCAGAGACAGAGGCAGTTCCACAAGGGTTCAGGGGAAGGCAGAGGGAGTGTTTTTTTTTTTTTTGTTTGTTTGTTTTGGCGTGATTCTACTTTGTAATCAAGTTTTTATCATTGGCGGAAATATTGGCTGCAGTGAAAGAATCCCAGCATCTTGTGAGCCGTGCGTCCTGTGGGGAACAGATCCACCAGTTGTTACCAAACAGCTGAGAGTGATACCACCGAGCAGAGTGCCACCCCACCCTGACTGAGACCGAATGTCTGTGTGTGTGTACGTGTACGTGTCCGTGTGTGGGGATGAACTGAATTGTGTCTGAATGGGTGTTTGTGTGAGTACACATTTGTGTGTCTGTGGCTGTGTGTGTATGTGTGTACCTATGTGGTGAAAATACACTTTCTTATCTGTTTCCTGTGCATGTGTGTGTCTGTGAAGGGGTGAAGAGGTTTATGTATGTGTGTGTGTGTCTCTTAAAATGAGAGAGAGCGAGAGAGAGAGAGGAGAAGCATGACCTACATTTGGCAAAGCTCATCGTATGAGCATGAAACTGCCTAACATCACCCCAGAGCTCTTCAGCACAGAGCCACCCGATTGGCTGCTTTCAGCTCCAGCCTGACAACAGCACTGGCATCACCCAGGGGGAGGGGGAGGGGAGAGGGAGAGAGTGAGGAGGACATGGGGAGGAGGTACATACATTAAATCCAAAGGAAGAAAAGATGTAGATGATTGGATGGAAACCAAAAAGAGGCAGAGAGTGTGAGAGTGAGGTAAAGGCTACAATTAGAGACAGCGGTGCTCATGAGTTTGTGTGTGTGTGCGCTTGTGTAACTATGTAGTATATGTTTGGTCACTACCCGTTCAGGGACAAAAAAAAAAAAAAGAATTGGATTTTAGCCATGCATGCAGAATTGGCTTTGGGAATAGAATATCAGTCAGTTGGTGGCGGGTCCACTGCTTTGGTTCCGACTGAAATATATTTCAACTATTGTAGATTGCCATGAAATTCTGTACAGACATTCATGGTTTCCAGAGGATGAATATTAATTACTTTGTCAATCCCCAGACTTTTCTGCCGGTGCAACCACGAGGTTCACATTCGTGAGTTTGACTGAAAGATCTCAACAAATGTTGTGTAGTTGACATGAAATTTGGTACACACATTCAAGTCCCTCTCAGGATGAATTGTTATGACTTTGGTGAACCATTTTCTAGCGCCACTAGGTTTAGGACTGTACATCTGCACTTCACGGCACCTGAGCAAATGACAGTCCTCTCAGCATCAACAGTACTTGGTGTTTAGTGCAGACCAGCAAATGGAATGCTATTATGCTAAATATACAAAACTTTTTCACCAAAATTACTGTGTGTTTTTTTAATGCATTAAAAATAAGTGGGACATCTCGCTTGGTTGCACATGCGCAGTACCGAATGGACAGCTGACAAGCATGGAAGACATTAACGGTGATTACTTTTTAAGTATCTCCTTCTTTAGCTCTGCATTCAAACTCAGTGCTGACTGCACAACGTTTAAGAGCGTGAACAAAGACGGATTTAAAAGTATTAGTAGGCCAACGTCAGCATAAGTCAGTATTGCGCCTGAAAAGGGGCAAACTAGTATTGGTGTTTAGGTGGGATCACATCTGAGAAAAACCCCCATGACTGTTGCGGAGTTAATTGACGCGGTAGTAAATGCTGATTATACACATTCACATTGAAGACAAAAGCCAGATGATTGCTGTTTATGGGATTTTTGTCCAGTGTGAAAGGGGTAAACTTTACCTGCTAAACATCAACATGCTAGCATTTTGAGCATTTTAGCATGTTGATGTTGAGATTAGACACTTAAATTAACACTCACAAAGATCTGGTTATTTCCTTCAATGAGAAAGGATACAGTCGACTTCAAATGATTGTGCAGTAGTTGCTGGTGTTGATTGGCTCCAGCTCTGATTCGCAGAGATGAAAAACACAACACCCACGAAAACACGGCCATTTTCGTCCAATTACCGACTTTCCATTTCCATTTGAGCAGTGTTTGGACACTGTTGGGTCGGTGTAATGATGTCAGTAACCTTGTCAGTGCCCTCAAACATAACACACACAGCCACACCAATAATAGCAAGAAAGGCAAACTCCTCTATTTGCAATAGGGATGAAGTCAAGACCCGCGTCAAAGAAGCTGCATATGCATGCTAATGTTGGTGTGACAATCTTAGAAGTCTTGTTTGATTGAGGTCTAGGGTTTAGTTTTGGTTCATGTTAGTCTATGGGTTGGGGGTTGGCATTAAGTTTTTATGGTTAAGGGTAAGTTTCCAGGGAATTAATCTTGGGAAGTCAACGCTTTGTCGTCCTGAGGGACACAAACGAGTTTCTGTCAGTGTGTGTGTGTGAGTGTGAGTGTGTGCACATACTACACTTGTGTGTTTGTGCATAGATGCTGAGTTTAGTATCTTTGGTCATGTGAGCTGTCACAATAGAGTGCAGATTTGTAGCACAGCACCTCCAGAGCTGACAATCACACACTGGCACACACATACACACGCGCGCGCGTGCGTGCGCGACCATGCACTCCCTCTTCTGCGTCCCACTCTGTCTGTCTCTCTTTTCTCTCTCTCTTTCCCTTAGATCCCCAGGCACAAAGCATTATGGGAATCACTCTGGCATGGCTCTTGCTCTTCACAGCTTTAATCTTTAAGTTGTTTCCATAGAAACGACTACGTTCACTCAGTTGATAACTGTTGGATGGTTTCTAAAGCTATAGAAAAATGCCCTCACCCAACATAAACCTCCCCCACAACCCGACAACAGAGGAACGTCTTAGTCACTGTAGGTTCATTGATCCATTAATTATAAATAATGAAGAGTCAGTATTGATGATGCCAGAGACACAGGACCAAAATGTACTGCCTGCCGTTCACTGTAATCACATTATTGTGTCATTACAGTGGTGAGTTCTTCAATGGAGGTGTCATAGTTTAGGGAAAAGGCTCAGTCACAGCTCACCTGCATGTCGGAAACAAGGCAGGTGACATTTGGTAGGTGTATTTAGTACTCGTAGCCCAGCCCGGGTTATTTCAGGTTGAGGTAGCAGCAGCCCCCGCCGCCAACCCACCCACCCTCCGCTGTCAGGTACAGCACATTGGTGTTTCCTCAGTTGCCTCAGAAGCCCTTTCCCCTCCCTGTCCTTCCTTCCGTCTCACTCTCAGGTGTGACATATCTCCACACACACACACAGATGCCTCAGAAACTGTAACATACTAATATAAAAAGAAAGGCTTTTAATTTGAAAGACTGTAATAAAACATGAAAAAACAAACAATTGATAGACTTACACACAGACGTGCATCGACCTGTACACGCACGCGCATGCAAAATCACACTGTGACCAGCGGCAGGAGTCTTCCTCAGCACACGCACAGCAGGAGATCACCCCCTCCCTGCATATGTGCCGGTTTCCATGGAGACACGCAGTTAAAAATAACATGGGCGATGGCTTGTCTCGTGCCATTCCACCAACATGGCTGAAGCATTCACAAACACACACGCGAGCATACAAGCGTACGCGCACATACACACACGCACACACACACTCTGATGACTGAAGCCTGTTTGACAAGCACACACAGAGAACAATATGAAAACACACACACACACACACACACACACACACATACACACACACACACACACACACACACACTGTCACCATCATTGTTGGCATGATAGTGGCGTTTATTCCCACCCTCCTGCTGCTGGTCTATACAGATGATATCCGGTGTTATGATGGAGGGAGATGGAAACAAGACGCCTACTGCGGAGCTGTAAACTAAACTGCTACTTGCACAAGCAGAGTTATGTTATAGTTAGGTGGGAAGTATGTTGTTTTAAAGTTTTAAGGATAATACTGACAATAGTCTGTATTTTTCTTGTTTTTGTTTTGTTGTCCACAAACCCCATGAATAGGTCAAAACAAACAATGTGGTCCTCTGCTTTTTGGGGGCATTATTTTTTTTTTTGTCAATGATCATTAACTTCTCTAATGTGTCTGTGTTTTACATCAGCCCCAGCCCATTCATTCCTGTAAACATTTGAAAGTTGCCCACAAATATATCTCATTTTCTACAAGTTTCAGTAAAATCTAGAGTAAAGAGTGCTTTTGTTGGGGACTATTTTCAGATGTGGATTAATACACGTTGAGTGAGTATTTATGTCAGGATAGTGTACGCATGAGTTACGCAAAAATAAACAACAGTGCCTGTGTTCATTGTAATGAAGGAACATGCCAGCTCATCGATAGGATATTACCAGCATTGTTTTGGACAAAAATTGAGCTCTATGGTGGCACAGAGGAATAAGATATTCAGACTTATATCACACTGACATTTCTCATGTCAAAACGTGGCACATCGCATTCACATTACATTTCCATGACCTGACACTCATATCTGGAGGTGGAGGGGATGGTTGTGGAGTTATAGGCCAAAAGTCTGCCAAGCCAGCGACTGCAGTTTGAGACTGCATTTAGACATGTTGACCAAAACAGCTGTTTTAGGCGGAAACACGATAATTTTGTCACTGATTTGTTATCAAGCAGTTAGTGAAGCTAGAAACTGGGAGAACCAAAGGATTTATTTCCTCCACTGTAGCCATTAATGGTTTTTTCACTAAAATCCACGCTAAGTCACTTATGTGAGCAGATGAATGTACAGCGTGCCATTTACCAGGAATAACATTTAATCCAAACACAAAGACCCCAGGTGACCCTTTTGTTAGCTCAGACACTGTGTGTGCTTGACAATGTGAGTGTGTGTTTGTGTGTGTGCGTAAATTACTAGTAAAAATGAATACAATGTTCAAACAAAAGAGACAGGACTTATGCAGACCATTTTATTTAGTTTATGTGACTCTATTATTCCCGGTATTTTTATTCCTGTTTACTGCCTCTTTAGGAACAGTACTGCAAAATTGATGAAGTCTGGGGAAATACAGAAGCTTTAAAACATATGAGCAAGGAGATGAGGCCCAACGACAACATGACATGATAAAACATTGATCTCCTGTTGCCGCTTTTGTCCGCTGACAGAAATATATTGCTCATTTAATGTTTCTGTGTCTCACACAAATTGCAAAATATAAAGATTCCAACAGCTACAAAATATTTTTCTTTTTTCAACTTTTTTCAACCAGCCACTGTTTTTTTTTGCTTTTGATTTTGCCTACTTCTGCAGCTGAGCCAAAGCAACAATAATTTATTTGGATTAACAGAACATGGCAAAGGTTTTTTTTTTCTTTTTTTTTTACCAATTGTACTCAATATTTTGCTTCTCTATAATAATAATGACGTATGTTTTCACTATTAATTCCATGTATGTACCACACATATTTCATGTGTCCGGGAAAACTTGAGGTATATTGTCGGATGTGTATTGGAGCACACAACAAACTTTCTTAAGAGACTACCATCTAAACACCATGTGAGTCTTCAACAGATTCAGAATTTAAAAATTGTAAAGTGAAATTGACATTTATGGGGAACCAATCTAAATGCAAGTAGAGTCATTATTCATTACATTGTATAAATACCATCAATTTCATAATTATAACAATGAAGTTAAGAGCAAAAAGCTTGTCTTGTGAGTTTAACATGTTTTTCTTTATCTGAAATTAGGATCTAAGTATAGAAGGTTTCATATGTTGTTCCTGTTTAAAGTCCTCTGAGACAAATCTGTGAATCCGGGCTATAAAAATGAAATTGATTTGACTTAAAGAAATTGTTTCATATCTTGGTAAATGCACATACTCACATTCACCACTCCCATGTCCCTGTGTTAAAGGACTAGTTAGAGAATATTTGGAAAATGTGCTTATTCCCTATGGCAGTGGAGTTATATGAGAGGTTTAATACCACTCTTATATGTGTACAGTAAATATGAAGCTACAGCTAGCAGCTGGTTAGCTTAGCTTGGCTGGCTAAGACTGGAAACGGGGAAACAGCTGGGCTGGGTCTGTGAAAGGTTATAAAAATCCAAGACCTCCAGAGCTCACTGATTAACATGTTATAAATTGTTTGCAAAACACAATGTTGTTATGAATGTTTTTGTTTTGTTTTGTTTTAGCACCAAGGTGTAAAACGAACACATTGTGGTGTAACAGGGTGTTTACGTGTTGTGCATTTCTTGGCTTTATCATTTCCAGCCTTTGTGCTAAGCTAAGTTTGCATATTTACTTTACAGATATGAGAATAGTATCAACCGTCTCATGTAGTTTGACATTCCCCAAATTGTCAAACTACTCCTTTAATGGGAAAGAGGGAGGATAAATGAGTGTTCTACTACAATGGCTGTTCAATATTTCCAGCCATCATTAAGAGACATGTTGCTTTGTTCCATAGTGACCTTATTTTCGCCAATGTCAATGTTTATCACACGACACATACTGCGGCCTTTTCAACTGGATCATCCCTTCTCACATATATAAACACAACATATAGAAAGTAGGTGATAAATATATGGCAGCAACCCCAAATCCACCGAGCGCTTCAGTGATGTGACTTCTAGTCCACGCATGCAGCACAGACAGCACAGACAGCGTTGTCCCTTGCTGTGTGTAGTGTTCATGCTGTGCCACTAAGGGGCAGCACAGGAGCACCTTGAGTGGAGTCTGTTAATATTGAGTAAACAGTGTATGCAGAGCCAGGAAATAATCCCTTGAACATTTAACCTGCTGTTATGTTGTTGATATTTTCTCTGGCTCGCTGGGCTCACTGTGACGTGGTCGGTGCTATAAATAAGACTTTTGGGCTTTATTGTAGACACTGTGACTCAACTCTGCTAGCATTTACAGACAGGCCTCAAACCCTTATAGACATGTTCACACACACACACATGCGCGCACACACACACACACACACACACACACACACACACACGCTTGTTAAAACATGAATGTTGTGCAGGTCAGGTTCAGGAGGGAGCCTGAACAATAGTGCAGGTGTGCAGCTGGGGGAAGAGGGATGAGAAAAGGGAATGAGGGTAGAATGATTTATTCATTTTGTGAGGAAGGAGAACAGAGACCAAAACACAGGGCCACATAAAGAGAGGAGGAGGGAAAAGAAATAGAGGAACTGATACATATTTATTCATCATCATGGCTACTTTTAATTACTAATTCTACAGAGAGATCAAACTGAAATCTAGAAAAACAATTGAGCATGATCCCTACATGAAAACATACCTGTAAAAGTGTGTTTTAAGTGACTTAAAAGATGACACTGAACCTGATTTGGCCTGAGCTCCTCAGGCAGGACGAGCCGTCAGGGTCCTGTCTAAGAAACTCAGGTTACATCGCAGCTCATGTGTGGTTGAAAGGTCTGTGATCCGGCTCTGATGTTTCATAGATCACTCAATACCACAACTGACAAACAACCCCAGGGACGACAAGCTATTAAAGGCCGCCCAGCAGCCCTCTTTAGACAACCTGCTGTAAATAACTGTGCCAACCCAAGAGAAACATCCGTACATTTAATATTCACAAGCACGTTCTCCTCTCTGTTTGTGCTGATGTTGACCACTGCGGCGAAGCGTGTGTGGACACGTGGTGGGGTTCGCATGTGTGTGCAGACATTTTCAGCGTCTGTGTGTTGTTCCCAGCCATGGCGAGAGGCTGAAAGCTCCTCGAGCAGACTGCCAGCTCCACCAGCTCCACTCCAAAGTCAGTGAACTGCCAGAGCTCCAGATTACAGCAGATTACCATGCGGGGTGCTCGTACACTTTCTCTGTTTGACTGAGTGTGTGTTGTGTGTGTGTTACACTGTTTATTTTGCAACCACATGGGGATGTTGAGTCCTCATAATCAGTGTGGACAAAGACAAAGTTTTCTTTGAAAAATTTGCTTTAGCTTGAATTTTTTTTGTCCGAATGGTCCAATTCATACTTGTTGTTTTAACGTTCATCGAATATTTGACTGTAAAAATGAATGTTTTTTTGCAAATACAAAGCCAGGTGTTGTCGCACTTGTTCACACTCGCACACACCCTTAGATCATTATTATTTGGTGGCAGCAATAGAAGGATTGAACACGTGATACATATTCCCAGCATGTGGTGGATTAATACATTAATACTTTGTGGCTGAACCCCCCCACCACCCCTCCCTCCACATATTACTGCATCATAAAGAGATTACGGTCAGGGACAGGCCATGCCCAAGCAGGATCCTACCATCTGACATTAGCCGACGGGGGTGACTCATGGAGATAACAGTGACGGGACAGAGAAGTGTTTGACTTTGTGACGAAGCGTAGGTGCATAATTCCTTATGAGTGCCATGTAGCTCTCGGCGAGTCCAAAGTCAAGCACATCAAAACGGACGTAGAAAATGTTCCTTTTTCAGTGACGTGTTGGGTCAGCTGAAGGGAGGAGAGAGCAGGGGACAGCAGGTGGATGGGTGGGTGGCAGAGGAGATGGAGGGGGAGGGTCTGCGTCTGCAGATGTTTCTCGTCTGGATGCAGGACTTGCACAGGAATGTTTCAGAAAGATCTGTAAGAGTGGAAAATGTGGCACTGAGAGACAGATGACAAGGAGTCTGCAGAAGAAAGGGAGGAGCAACAGAGAAAGACAGAAAAGAGGGAAAGAAGGAGAGAAAGTAAACAGCTGCAAACAATGGCTTTGGCTTGTCTCGGTCTAGGCTGCGTCCCTGTGCGATCCAAAGGTACTGTGCGTAACACCAGTGTGTTCCTTAAAACTTGTTATTACCTGTTAGCAGTACCTGTTATTTTTTTTTACAATGTTACATTACTTTGAATGAAGACAGGAATATGACTGCAGTGTCACTGTGATGATGGTATCAAGCTTAATAGTTTTCAATGAATCACTGTTTGTGCACACTACACAGTTGCTGAAGTGATTTTTTTTGGTATTGTGACTTAAATTAAGAGTGATGAAAAGCCCATTCCGAACATTTGCATAGTGTAAACATTTAGGGCTGAAATGATCAGTCAATTAATAGATCAGTTTATGGACAGAGAATTAATCTACTAGCTTCATACTCTCATTAGAATATTTTCTGGTTTCTAAAAGTGGTTCACAAAAGCAAACTGGAAACTGCCCTTTTCTGAAAAATGTTAACACAAGCATGGGGTATTTTATGTCTGGAACAAAACGTGAAAATCTCGTAACCTTTGTTAACCATAGACCTTATTTCGGGCATTTAACCGAATATCCATTTTAAAAAAACAACAAAAAAAAATACTGACTTCGAGCCGAGGAAGTTCTGACTAAAGCATCTGATTTAACAGTTGAGGGCACATAAAAAACAAAGATATGGAGACTTAGCTCCTAACACACACTCTCAGCGACTTCCATTGAGCACATATCTACTGAATGATAGTGAAAATGACCACTACTACAAATTGTATTTACTGCGTGTTTCACAAACACACTATATGAAGTAAGAATTGATGAAGAGGTAAACAGTATTTGTTCATTATGCGCAGTAATCTATTTGGGTTTTAGATTATTAACACTTGAAGACAACACCTTGTATACTCGGAACTTGTAAGTGACTTTTATCACCATTTTGTTGCAATTTATTTACAAAATGAGTGCTTGATCGATTAAGTAAACGTGGAATACATTTTTAGTGGCAAACAAATAACCAAGCAGCTACAGTGATTTGTGACGCTGTCAGACAGGGCTGGAATACAATCCTTTGCACAACCTTAAAGCTAGTTAAGAGGGGAGACTGTATGTTAACTGGTTAATGTGTCATGTGATTATTATGTATTTTGTCAGCAGTCCTTGTCCACCCTGTATGCCCTGCCAGTGAGGAGTTCGTCTAAAACTATTATTCCTGAAAATCCGAGTGTTATTTCTGCAAAGTTGGCAACAGTTTGAACATTGTGGCTGGACCATGACAAAATATAAAAATTGAATAGCACTACCATTGATTAGATGAGGTGGTGTGTGGTGTGACTGCTGAGCCATTGTATGCCCTCTAACAGAGCTAACAGTGCACAGTTGTTTCCTCTGCAGAACTGGCCAGCCAGTGCTTCTTATATAACAGCTGTCTACTACGACAAGATTCTGCAGCTACTGCCATAGGGAGTGTGCTGCCTGACCCAGATACACCCTAATACATTCTCCACTAATGACTTACATTCACTCACATCTGGACCAGAGAGAAAGACAGACAGACAGAGAGACATAAAATACATAAAGCTGTACCAGAACGCGAAAGAGCACATGTGGAGAGTCAGCGTCCTCATTGCAAATGTCATGGATGGTTGTGCCTGGTTGTCATGTTTTTATTGTCTGTTGGCATGGCTTTTCATAGTGTAACGCTGGATCAATTTTGTTCTTGTTCTTCTTGTTCTCCTCCTCTGTCTTTCTCGTCTGCTCTTAATGTTTGCGGGTCTCAGAGACCATAAGGATCACATAAGCAAAGCCTCCTAGATATTCTGAAAAAACTCATCTACTTGGATAACGAAAATTAGACCCATTAGCCAGACGAGGTGATAGTGATGCCATAAAAAACTTTTACATTTCAGCCAATAACTGAACATGACACATTTAAATCCTCTGCATTAACTGTGACAGTTGTCAGTTGAGATTGCTCTCCTTACACCACACCACATAAATTATCACAAATTTGCGCCCATCGGGCTGCCTCCTCATATTTGATGTGTTCTGTCTCGATCAAAGATTGAATGAAGCCCATTTGTAGCAAAGAAGATTTGAATATGTTCACTATATTGTGAATTATCTATATTCAGGTGAAGATGATTGACATAAACACCTGACTGCTATCATCCAGCCAAAGTTTAAAAGCTCATAAAGGCTGATATGTTGTCTTTAAATTAAAATAGTCCCAGTTTACACTCAGTCCATCCATATATTGATTAAGCAGGGCAGCTTCTATCATATTTTCCATAGAGACCCTTTTGGGGTATTCAGAAGCACTCCCATCTTCTAGCTATGGACTCTGCCAATAGGGAAAGGAGGGACGTCCTTACTGGTTGCCAAAACAATGTCCACCTGGCCCTCTTAGTGCAAAACAGCAGCAGTTTGACACAAAAGGTCTTGGAGTTTCTGTTCTTTCGATTTCGAGTCAGGCTGATTGTACCTGTCAGCTCATTAGAGTGTTCTGGCACAGGACGGCCAAGTTTTCACCTGTAGACTTTGGCTGTGTGGGCCCAGGATCAGCTTCCATTAGCAGCACTTGGTCTGGTTTTGGGCCAGTGTCAGCCTCTGGGCTGTTCCGCTAATCTTCTGGAGTCTGGAGGTACCAAGTAGGTTGCAAACGGTGCCCCGACTTTCTGGTGTTTTAATACTAGATCCATCCTTTGCCTCAATCATCACTGTTGGCTCATACTTTATACATGTGTGTACTTTTTGCGCGTAGGTGAGGGAAACCATTACCATCGCACGCTGACCTGTAGTTGTTCACACGGTCTATTACCCACTTCGGAATAAGACTGGCCCGGAGGCAGAGTAGTATGACTCCATGGAAGTTTAAACACACCTTGCTGCCATAATGATTGGGGTATTCAAGAAAAGGGCTCATTTGTACCACATGTCGACAGATAACGTGGAAAGGCATACATTTTCATAGCAAGGCTCGAGACCAACAGTGTCTGTTCGTGCTGGGGATGATAAAAAAAGGGTTGAAAGGGATTTTTGTGTGTGTAGAGTACTTATGAATATCACTTAACAAATGAAAAACCGAGTACCAACAACAATGCTGCTTCTCATGCTGTCTCATCGCTGCGCTGTGTCAGGGCCAGCTGCTAACACTGGCTCGCAACTTAGCTCGAGACTAAGTAAACTCACCGATAATGCTATACTGTGGACGACAAATACGACAGAGTTTGTTTTCAGAGGAGGATGAAGCAAACAGTGACCTGCAGTTTAACATGACAACACAGCAAGAGAGTTTTACGTACGTTAACACAACCGAATGGACTGGAGTGAAGCAGTAGATCAAAAGAGCGAAACTAAATTGCCTCTGTTATCCCTGTTATTCTTAAGTAGTCTAATTAATTAGAAGATTAAGTACTTTCCATGATGTCTTTCTTTACAGATTCTACAATGTGATGTAGTGTTTTCCATCATTTAGTCGCCTATTGTTACAAACCAGCTTCTTTCTTCATCCTACCTGTTGCAATCTATTGCTACATGTTTGACAGAGTCTTCAGCCCGGGTTTATAGCTGCCCGTAACAGCAAAACTCGGAGGCCATGAAAAGATAACAGTTATACAGATGAGTAAGACTTGAAAATTAAGTTTAATCGTGGAAAAAAGCTTATATTTTTTTCAGACAGTCTTTCCTTTAAGACGTTCTTAGTGTTGTACTCGTCCGTTCATATGAAAAGTGACAGAAATTGCTGTGTAAAGAATAAAAGAAGAGGCCTTGACAGAGATATTCAAATGCTGCCTCATAGCCACACACCTGGCCCTGCACAGCGTGAAGTGAGCATGACCGTTAGATTGTGACAGACACACCCACATCCACCATTCCACCGTCAGAAAAGTGTGGGTGGACTGGAGTATACTTGCACCTTTAGACACCTTCCCTCAAGCGTCTGCGCGTACATTTCTTTAAATTCTTTATCCATCCCATCCATCCATATCGACAGTGTGTGAAGAAACAACCGAGGTGCTGTTGTGTCAAAGATGTCTATGTGCTGCATTGCAGAGATGTTAGCATGGTAACCAGCGAGCTCTGGGCCCATCAATTCTTGTAATGACACTTCTACCAGCACCACAATAAACTCACACAATGTCAAGAATTGAGATACTCTTACTTCTATTTTCATACTAAACAGAAATATACAACCACACACCTGAATTCTAGCTCCTCTCTTTTACTGAACTAAGACGAGCTTAATTGCCTTGTTAATGCTCTTCGGTCAAACCCGACACAAACAAAATCAAACTCACCAAAATGATAAAGTTCATACACAACTTAATCATAAACATTTGCTTTGCTTTGGTGTAATATTTGAGCCCTTTTAGAACGCCTGTGTGCTGCTGCAGGACTCCCTTCTCTGTATTGAACTGCATCTTTTTTACTACACAGTGTCTCCTACCTTCGTTGTCACTGTGCCTCCTCTCCTCCTCTCTCCTCTCCTGGTGCTGTTGGCAAGTCCTGACGACGACAGTAGAAAGTTGCTGACGTTGCACCTGCAGATTTCAGGATGAGGGACAACAAAGATGGAGGAACACAGTAAAGAGTGGGATGACAGGTGAAAGACAGAGAGAGAGAGCAAGGGAGACAGTGTGTGTTTTATTTGAATGTGTATGTGTGCTCAGCCATGTCTTGACTGGTCCTGGATGTTCGTGATGGGTAACTCCCAGCAAAAGCTTTATCACAATCAAATGCAGATGAGGAAGAGGAGGTGCAGGACAGAGACAGCGGGGCAGGAGCGGGGCAATGCAGGTACAGAAGAGAGGTGAATCCAAAAGATGCGGAATACCAAAACTTTGTTACACGCTGCTGGTCATTTTGGGGGGGGAATGACTTGTATTTCTGGTGGAGTCTCTGAGATATTATATTGAATCCAGCACTGCATTGTTCATGTTTTGCTGAGTCTTTTTTGGGCTTGTGAGTTGCGGCCAGAGTTGGTGAGGTAGTGAGCCGAGTGGTAATGAGGGAAACGTTACCAGCTTGGACCAGTTTGATGATAAATATAATATATATATATAATATATATATATATTCATTAAGTATATATTTAAGCCCTCCGATTTGACTCTGCTTATTGCTGCTTCCCTTGGATGTTTGCATTTCCCTGTGAAGACTGATCCACGTGGAGAGTTTGGTGCTAGAAAGCTGTTTTCACATTCATCTTCTGAGGGATCAAAGTTTAAGAGTTTAAGGCATTTACAAACAAGCATGATTTTGTGACATCACAAGGTTTTTGGAGCCAGTCATCATTCAGTATGCAACTGAAATGAGAGTGACTTCGGTTTTCGCATTCTCATTAATTCTGGATTTTTCTTTGTCGGAGAAGGTGCAGATCTGTCTGTCTGTCCGTCTCTCTTTATCTATCGATCCATTAATCCATCGATCCATCGATCTATCGATTGATCTCAAATGCCGTTTTAGCACTGTAATTTGACGACAAGGATTGGAAGACACCTTCATATTGTGGCAGCAGGAAGAGGGCAAGAAAAAGGTACCAAAGAGGAAGAGAAGAATGGGGCAGTGAGAAGATTATTACCAATCACAGTCACAACCGGGAAGAACAAAATATTCAAAGCGTGTTTTTGCAGATTCTGCAGATATGTCAGTTTAATAAGAAGAAAAGCTCTATGAAATGAACACAAGAACTCTCCCAGAACTCCCTTAAACATCCCATCATTTCAGCATTTAGCAACAAGAAAATAATATCACAAATGACGTCATGCTCAATTTCATCTTAAATTAGCTTCAGTATGTCTTATACTTTTTGCTGTTTAACCTCTACAATAGTGGATACAATTTAATCTGCCACAGGAGTTTGTACAGCTCTCGGTTGTATTTTATGACTGTTATCATCATGAATGTTAAAAACATGAGGTTTGTTGTGCAAAACGACAAAATAACTTTCTCTGTATGTGACAGTCTTTGGGGCAGAAAGCTGTATAATTGTTTATTTAGCTCGAATAAGCTAGCCTGCCGTGCTTCTTTAACTTTGAAGTTTAAATTGGCCGAATGCTGCTGATGCGAGTTCGCTGATTTAATTGCAGACAAATATGAGCCTTGATGAGCAATGAAAGGTTGCCTGGCTACTGATGTACTGTGTGGCTTTCAAGGACACAATTGCATTTTGAGTTCTGAGTTAAAAGAGGGGAAATAGGATTTATAATAAGAGCTAAAGGGGCGCTGAGAGCAGATAAGAGAGATGGATGATCACAGTCCTTCTCTCTACTCGTCTGTAAATCAAACGTTTTAATCCTTGGAAATGAAAGTTAGAGACTCGCAGTACATCATTCATGATGACAGGCCTGTTGTGTTTTCTGATGGTAATATGTTGTGGTAGCAGTAAACATGGAGGACTGTGAGAGATGTGCAGTGGTCTGTCGGTGTATGCAGTGTTGCAGTAGTGACTTTAGCTGCCACCTGCTGGTGTGTCGCAGCCTTGTCTCACATTTTATTTTGCAGAGGTTTTTGATGTTTCTTTCATCAAACTATCCTCACAGTTTTGTGTGTATCAACATTTTGTGTATTTGTATGTGTTAACTGGCTTCAGTGTGAGGCATCTGTCTGTAGGTGGGAACTTGTAAAACCCTGGATCTCAGCTTATTGCCGTTTTCTCTCTGATGATGGCAGAACAGGCATGCTTCAAGAATAACAACATTAACATCTCTGGTATCTTCTCTCTAGAGCTACTATGATATTATGTTAATGCCTAAACAAGATTGTACTTTTTTGGGGGGAGAATACTCACGACTAAATGGCCTCATGGTGGATCCTGCGTTCACTTGGGTCCATGTCCTGTAGAGGGGTCATATGTCAGAATGTAGTTTAAACATATTCTTTTGATAATGTAATCATATTCTTCACATTAAAAGAATTGGACTATTTGATACGTACAAAATACCTCAAACTAATTGACATGTGGCAAAAGGTAGAGTTCCAACAAACGTACAGGTTGGTTTCAGGAGCACAGAATGGATATAAAAATAAGAGCAGGAAGAATTGGGCGTCATCGCAGTCCTACATGTATATTTTTTTTCACTCCAGCCTGCTGGTTGGTCGATGACTATGGGTCTTTAAGGTTTAAAGATATATTCTTAGTTCCCTTTGAATGGATAAACAACAGAAATGTTTGTAAATTTGGAACAGGGGCAAAGGAGACAGATTAATACAGTGTACAGTGGACACTGAATATCTCAATGTGCAGACCAGTTGTGATTTATTTGATCCAAGAGTCCATAGAGATTTAACACGTCCGCTCTTTCTCCTCTCTCATCTTAGCGGTGTCTAACCTGGATATAGAGAGTAAGCTGTCGCTTCACTATCAGGCTCCATGGCACCAGCAACACAACGTGTTTCATCCCTGTTCCCGACCACCATGTCTGGAGGAGCTGCACAGAAATGCTCAGCTCAGTCTCAGAGCCCTGCATCGAGGTGAGAGAGACTGATACCACCTGCCTGGTTGCATACACTGTGTACAAATTACATGGATTGTGAGTTTTCAAGTGCTGGTGTTTGGGTTAACAGACGAACAACAGCATCACCGCTCCACGAGTCGGGAAAGGAACAGGGTGACCATCTCTATCTCAGTGGCGCCCCCCATGCCCACCTTCCCCTCACCACACTCCATCCGCCGGCAACAGAGGAGTCGCCTGGCAAGAGCGGTGAGAACAACACACTGTGCACAAGGGAAAATATGATATATCTCACAATCAACCAATCAGGGGGTAGTTATCTAAAAAATAGATTCTTATAAACGGCAGGAACTAAAACTGTCTCATGTAAATGTAGTTCTCATCAAGCATTTCACACTTGTAGGTCAATAGATTCTTGGCTTGTGTCACTTTATGTGGCTCGGGTTCCCTTGTTCATGTTGAGTGAGGTAGGGGATAGTGAGGAAGACAATGAAGACAATTTCAGTAGATAATCGCTGAAATTAATCTTGAATTTTTCCAATTCACGTTTTATTTATTTTCTGTTCACCTTTAGTCTCTTCTTAAATATGTGTTATAATAAACTGACACAGTATCTCATTCTGATGTTGCCATGCAGCAAGAGAGAGCAGAGAGGGAACGAGAGTTAGACTATCAACCCAGGAAGGTAAAACAGATACTTGTGTGTTCATGTCCATTAATGTCGCTTGTGTAAGATTTATGTTATATCCTCCTGTGTGTACAGTTAGTGCTGTATGTCTGGGGTTTCATGTAACACCGTGCTACAGCACTACAGTAGATACCACTGTCAACATTGTTTCCCTTTTATTGTGTGTGTGTATGTGCGTGTGTGTGTGTGTATTTTGGTACCTGTTGACTGTATGTGTCAATTGTGGTAATGTTTTGTCTAGAATTTGTGTCTTTTTTGGTGCACCAACTTTACCTTAATTTCTTTCTTTCTGAATCTGTTAAAGGAGAGGACCGTGAGAGAAACAGAGATCCAGACTATTCAGAGAAAAGTAAGAAAAACTCACTTACACATGGTCAGAAAAAAAATCAAATCACATCTAGTCTATTAGGTAAAAGATTTTACATGCTAAGCAAGAAATGTTAATATATGTGTGTTTCCTGCTGCCATAGGAGAGGCCAGGGAGAGAAGCAGATATTCAGACGATCCAAAGAAAGGTAGGAAAGCCTTTCAAATGGCGCAATAACAATTATATCAGATTCTATTGCCATGAAACTCAGGTTTTCCCTAGTGTAGTTTTTAAAAGATGGGGTAAACGAGCGCAACAAAAGCATTAAAAAGTAGTTTTAAACATGACGTGACGAATGAGAATATGTGATGTGGAGTGGAGATTGTTTAAGATTGTTAAAGAGGTGGAACTGGAGAAAAAACATTGTTGTACTCATTCATCTTTCATCTTTTTTAATTTTTTTTTTACTTTTCTTTAATCATCACAAATTATTTTATCTTTTGAATACTCATGTCATCTGTTTCTTTTGTTTTTCTTTTGTTTTATTTTGTGTTCATAGTTTGAGTGCTTTTACTCACTTCACCCTATTGAAGGTTGCATCTTCATTCCATGGAGTAGAAAGGTATCAAGAATTTTTAACTTTCTGTTAATCCTTTATCCATGCTATTTGTCCAGCAGTTTCTTTTGTATTTAATTCTCCATAGTTTCACTCTTCACTACCTTTGGTTTTGCTTTTGCTCTGACACAAATCTCCTGATTTTAGAGAAATACTAAAATAGTGACTGCTTCATGCTACACTGCACCATTGTAAAGAATTCCTTTTAGTCTGTACAACTAAGCAGCTTGTGTATTAACAATGTAGGACTGTAACTACCACAGCACCAACCATATATATAATGTTGCTGCTGTCTGCCTGTTTCTTCCAGGCTACCTCGACAGGGGAAGGTGAAGGTGGTGAGGTCCTAGGCAGCCACAGAGCCAAGGCCTCAGCCCCCAAAGCCCCCTCAACCCAGGACAAACAGACAAACTGGTCCAAGGAAAACCTCCCACCATCAGATCAGAAGTCAACTGCCGATTCTCACACCATATCCTCCTGCATCATTCCCATCAACGTCACAGGTAAGACAAAGAAGAAAAAAGGAAATGAAAGAAAGAGCAAGGTTAGCCCTAATGAGGATCAGGTTATTGTGAAGTAACATACTTTTTTTTTTATTTTGTATATTTTTTCTTTCTGAAAATAGAAAGTACTGTTACCCTCTACTGCGTAAAATAGTCTACTGAATTCATAAAATATATTTAAAATTTTTTTTAATGGCTTATGTCATCTGTGTTGTCATTGCAGGAGTTGGGTTTGACAGGGAAGCAAGTGCTCGTTGCTCTCTCGTCCATTCCCAGTCAGTTCTTCAGAGGAGAAGGAAGCTGAGGAGGAGGAAGACTATCACAGGAATACCTAAAAGAGTACAACATGACATGGGTATGTTATAGAGCACACCTGGTCATTTAGGGGGAGATTTAAGGACAATATACTGTATGTTTGTAAGTCTGGCAAATTGCTAGTGGTTTTATTAACATTTCACCAGTTAAAAAAAATAAAGATCCAGGGATGAGGTGACTAATACAGCCATGAGTTAAGTGGGGCAATCTAAATGAGCAGCAGCACTCGTATGCGGACAAAAAAAAACATGGCAGTCGATTAAATCTTCCCAACCCAAACTGTACTGGCTACTTTAGATCTCCTGAGTTAAATTCAACCCATATACCTGCAGTTACACATACATGCAGTTTACAATGCAATGGACAATTGTCAGGTACATTTCAGATTATTTTCTTTTGTTCTTTTGGATCCAAAATATATGGATTAAGTAAAATGGCTTCGTTAGCTCTGGATTTGTTTACAATCTGATCATGAACAAGGGAGGTCCCGATTCTTAGCAATAAAGCCAGTGTGTAAAATGTTACATTACCTGTACAGCTCAAGGCCATAACAACAAAAATAAGATTTTGTTGTAATAAAAAGATAAATAAATCAATAAATACAATTTTCTTTTAAGCCTTGTTGTTTAGTGGTTCACCTTCCAATGTAGGGACCACGTTTGGTAATCTTTTCCATATATCCTCTCAAGAAAAGTTCTGTACATGATATTTCAGACACTCAGCATGCTTTGTCTCTTTGCATTCAGACTCAGATGAATCACCCGTAGCAAGAGAGCGCACAGTGATTGTCCATGCCAACCCCCACCAACTCTCTCTCTGTCATGAAGACCTCTCAATTAGTGGTCGTCTACATCACACGCGTGACTCTGGCTGCCAGACAGATGATTTCCTTATAGCATGTAAGTTTCTGAGAATGGACAAGTATTCTTGTTTTTTTATTGCCGTTATTTTTAGTTTATAAGGCTCCTATATTTGTTCAATCGACTTTATCAAGGAGAGCTGATCTGATGATTTCTAGGATAATGTTTGGATCTAATCCTTCTGCCATTCCTAAGGTTGCACAGGACAACCATATGAGAGCTGCCAATAATATCAAACCAGTAGTTTCATCTTCATTTTAGATTCATCAAACTGAAATTCAAATTATTCATCTATGAAAACTACATCAATGTGAATTAAGAAATGTCTTGCCCTTTTCCCTCTCTCTCTTCTGTCTCTCCCTTCTCAGGTACAGCTGCTCCCTCGAGAAGACGCATCAGAGCTCAACGGGGCCATCAGGGAATCCCTGCCTCTCTATCCCATTCAACTGGAAACATTTCTTCCCTGGGTGACCAGTCAGACTCCACATATACCAGTGTTGCGACCCACAGTGGACGCTTGCGTTCCCGTAGCCTACCACGAGAGGGTGGTCGTCTGATGGACAGTGACGAGGATGACGATGATGACAATTATGATGACGATGATGAAGACGAGGAATTATCACCATACGAAGCAGAGGACTTTATTCCACCTGGCCCTAGTCCAAGAATGAAGATGATGATGATGAAGGATGAAGAGGAGAGTACAGATGACCAGGCAGCTCCTGAGCCACTGCAACTTGGAAGCCTAAAAAGGCTGCAACGATCCGGGGAAAGAGACAGAGGGGGTGGAGGAGGAGGAAGCCCAGAGCACAGCTGGATGGAGAGGGGCCGTTCTCGTTTGCCCCGCAAGGCTGACATGGGCAGCTGTGAGATCTCATCGAGTTCAGATACTTTCAGCAGCCCTATTCACTCTGTGTCTACTACAGGAGTTCTTGGCAGCCATGTGGACCACAAGGAGGACCACCAGTCATCAAGCGGGAACTGGAGTGGTTCCAGCTCCACCTGCCCCTCTCAGACATCTGAAACCATTCCCCCACCCTCTTCTCCACCACTGACAGGCTCATCCCACTGTGACTCAGAGCTGTCACTCAACACTGTGCCCAATGCCATTGATGAGGGATTCTCCCTGGATCCCTCATATCACTCTGACCTCAGACCCCAGGGGCAAGGCCACAGGTCAAGCTCATTCACATCCTCAGCCACAGACCAGCTGGACGATGCAGGGGTCAGTACGGCCAGTGAGGGAGAGTGGACATACCCTCCGGACCAAGACCAAACTGATCCGGACCATGACCCTGACCAGACCCAAAACCTGGGCCAGAGCCATGGGTTAGCCCAGGAGTACGGCTCCAAAGGTCTAGAAGACCAAACATGTTTCAGTGAAAACAAGACCACCAACACTGAAAAAGAGCCTGGCTCTCATTACCCATCTGATACAGAGGCTTTCTACTCTTCTGTGCATTTTGGGGAGTGTAACCAGAATTACAGAGGATACATGTATAACTATGCAGACACAGGACCTGACTGTGGCCAATCCAACACTGTGGCAGTACCACTATCCCATGGAATTTACTCCCAGCCCTCAGCTGACTTCAGGGCAGGCACTATGACCCTGGGGAGGACTTGTCGTCCACTGAGGAAACCAAAAGCAAAGCCTCCACCACCTAAACGGACCACCTCGCTGAAGGAAACCAGTATTAGTGTTGATGTTGGAACGGATACACAGGCAGATCAGGATCAACCAAAGACGGTTAGTGAACAAGAACTTACCTTGTCTTCCACAGATATGAAGCTGGAACTGGAGCTAGAGCTTGGAGGTGCTCCAGAACCATTACAGACATCTTGTCTAGTGGCAGAGCCATTGGGAACTTGGGGAATGGGACTGAGAGAAACCGTGGACATAGTAGAGCCTATGTCCTTCAGCTCTGCGGATACACACTCATTTAAGGACGAAGGTGCTGTGCAATCTGACTATGCAGACCTGTGGCTTCACAACACTGAGCTTAAGTCCAGCAATGGAGAGTACACATCCATGTCCAACTCAAGCACAGCCACAGGCACTACTGTAATGGAGTGTATTAAGTCACCAGACAGCTCTTCCTCCTCCACAGAAGCCCAAACCCAGGCTCTTGCCCAGGCTTCAGAAAACAGGGCAACTAGTCCACCTCTTCCGCCTGGAGACTTCAAACTTGGGTCACCTGAGAAGCTGGCTGGTCTAGCCTCACCATCAAGTGGCTATTCCAGCCAATCAGAGACTCCTACGTCAACCTTGCCCTCATCTTCAGCAGCATTCTTCCCAGGACCTCTGTCTCCCTCAACTGGCAAAAGAAAGCCGAAGGTGCCCGAGAGGAAGTCTTCTCTCTCGTCACTGCAGCACTTCCCCAGAGATGGAGCTTCTATTTCCTCTGGCTATAAGAGAGACCCAGACTTCCCACCTCCACCTTCTCAACTTGATCTCAACGTTCTTCATGGTGGTTATGTCAGACACACACTATCCCACCGGACGTACCACATGCACACGCTCCACCACAGCAAACACAGAGTTGCAAATGTTTTAGCCACTGGAACAAAGTTGTTGGCCCCTGAGGCATCAAATACCAACCCACCCCCACCAAACATTGCTCCGAAAATTCCAAGCTCTAATTTATTGGTGATAACTCCTTCTGCTCTTCGTTCAGTGCAGCTCCATTCTGTTAGCCACTCTACAGAAAGTGCTACCGCTCCAGATCAGGAAACAGCAAGTGGAGCAGAGACAGTTACGAGACCCAAATGTCCTCCAAGTGCTTCTACTCTTGCTCCACCGCCTGTTAACACTAGGCCTCTACCACCGCGTAGACCGCCTCCCAGACCCCCAGCTCATGACCACACCTCCTCCCCTGAACACTTGCAACCACCTCCCCCTGGCCGCCACCCTGATGGGCCTCCATCCTATGAAAGCCTGCTACTCAGACAGGACAGATATGGACCTGGAACCTTCTGGGCGATGACAGCCTTCAGAACCCGGATGGACCCATCATCAGAACTCTCAGATGAAAGTTCACCATTGCATCGGCCTGTGCCACGTGCTCCGCACCCTTCGCCTGTGGATCTACACACGCATATCCACTCGCACACAGAATTCAGAGGGCTCACGCACTCAGCTCATGCACACCCTGAGTTTAGGGTTTTAGGAGAGCGTTCATTCTCCCAGGATGATGATGATGATGAAGATGAGGAGGAGGAAGAGGAAGAGCAAGTAAAAGAGCCACCGAGGGTAACATGTTCCAGAGGAGGCATGCGATCGGACCACCCTCCACCCCCAGCATATGAGTTGCTGGGGGGATCCCACTTAGACTCAGGGCCCTGGGCTAGTCCAGTCAAAGTGCCTGGTACCATAATGGAGACATCGCATCCTTACCTAATCAGCGATGCAAGGAAAGGAGGACAAGAAGATCAGGAAGAAGAGGAGGAAGTGACATCAGGTGCTACCAGAAGTGCCCATCAGCATCAGCTACATGAGAGCAAAGATGACTCCACCACTCCTGACACTGAGGATTACTTCAGTAAAGGTAAGATTTTAAACTAAATTTAACTGACAGAAGTAGCAATCACTTCTAAATATGACAGAAAATAAGATGCTGGTATGTATTTACATAAAGAAAGAGATGAACCACGATGACCGCTGATAAACCATGTTGTAAACTTCAATCATAAATTAAAAGCATAGTTAAAGAATGCTTATTTCACCCACTGTATACTAAATGATCAGACAACCAGATGACATGTCATAGGGATCTTGTGTGCTACAGATTCCACGCCCAGTGATAATTCACTCTCCCCCCTGACGGATGACACCAAAGTGGATGATGACGTTATCATAACATCACCCAACAAGTCCCGCACAACTGAGGACCTGTTTGCCATGATACACAGGTGTTGTAAATTTTATAGTGGTGGTTAATCTGTTTGACTCTCCATCTACAGTATTTTTCAGATTTTAGTGCTAATGCTCATCCAGTGTTTGTCTTCTTCCTCATTCAGATCCAAGAGAAAGGTCCTGGGACGTAAAGATTCAGGAGACATAAATCAGAAATCTCGTCTCTGCCCTACAGCACCAGTGGCTCCTGTCTCAACTGTCATTATCCCACCAGCCCCTCCTCTCAACATACCAGCCACCTTACCCACTGCTGCTGGGTCACAACGTGCCCCTGTGCCAATTTACCGCAGCGCCAAGAAATCCAGCACATCAAACGAGGAGTTTAAACTCCTGTTGCTGAAGAAAGGTAGCAGGTCTGATTCTAGCTACCGTATGTCAGCTACAGAGATTCTGAAGAGCCCTATAACCCCTAAAACCCCAGGGGAGTCCATTCAAGAAGGGCCCATAAGACAAGCTGAGGAGCCACTCTCTACACTCCAAGAGCCCCCCATTCCTGGCCTTGACCCAATCCAGATACCAGGCCTTTTCCCCAGGGCCAACTCTGAGAGTTTTACCCCTAAAATCTTGCCTATGTCAGCTGCATCTCGACAGGGACGTTCTCGGATTCCCCCTGTAGCCAACAGCAGTCGCTACAGTACACGCAGTCGCCTCTATACAGCCCCCATGCAAGCCATTTCTGAAGGGGAGACGGAAAACTCAGATGGGAGCCCCCACGATGACAGATCCTCCTAAAATCACCTGATGAGAGATGTCCTCTACTCTTAGCTGTGTCCTGCATTTGAAAAGGCCCCTCTGACTTTTCTAATCATTGGTGTGTCGTCAAGGCCAATAGCGTAATTCTTCTGACACACAAAATCTGACTGTTGCTATACTGCACTCTACTATTCTATTTAAGGGTGTCATAAAGAGTGTTGTGAGATGCTGAATCATAAAGGGATGATTATGAAAACTTTGAGGATATACCTAAATACTGTATCATCAAAAGAATGGCTCCTTCATAGTTGAAAGAGCAAGACATAAGACCTATTTTAATTGAACTGTCTTTTTTAAAAAAAGAAGAAAAAAAAAGTCCCAAATATTTGCTAAATTATGATGAGAAAATACATTTTGTGGAGTATGGAAAATGTGCGTGTGCATGTACAAACACACGCAACA
The DNA here is from genome assembly GCA_963678695.2 of Diplodus puntazzo. Classification (NCBI taxonomy): domain Eukaryota; kingdom Metazoa; phylum Chordata; class Actinopteri; order Spariformes; family Sparidae; genus Diplodus; species Diplodus puntazzo. Next base: position 22,437,529 of record OZ023155.1, read on the forward strand.
TCCACTGATATTTCTACTTCTTGTGTTTTGAATGGTGTGGGTGTGTGTGTGTCACTGAGGAACTGCTTTGTATTCAAATGAGAAATTCTTAAGAAATGTAATATTCTTCCAACTTTTGGTGCCCAAAGGATTGGTCAGACTTCCCAGAGTCCATACTCAATATTCCTGCCAACAAGCAAGGGTTGTTCAGTGGTGGAAGTTATTAACAAAACAGCACCAACTTATCTATTATATTTCCATCAGCAGACCTGGCATAGAAAGTATATCACACAGAGCCAATCATATATTTCTTCACATTAATTATATCCAAAAAGATAACATGATGCATGTATTTTTGTAAAACTGCGCCTCAGAACATGATGATAAAGTTTCGCCATGTTGCATGACCCTATATGGAAACATCCCCTGGATCCTGGTTTCTGTCGACATTTTTGTGGTTCCTTTGTATTATAAGAATGATTAGTCTTTCACTGTGAAAGGTTTTATTGACATTTGTACCACATTGACAGTGATCTAAATTAATTTGTCTTGGATTTGAGTGTCTAGCAAGAAGGAACAAGGGCTAGTGCCTAGACGGGGCCCATCTGATAAAGATACAGGCTAATTTTGGACAATCGCACAGTGGCCTTTCTCTACTAGAGGTGGTTGTAAGCAGGGCATTTAAGCATCCCTGCACATATACATGGACCTACGCCATGTTCCACCAGAGTTCAATCACATACTATTTTAACCCAACCTTGAAATTTAGTATGTTCAGACTGATTAAGCTTTTCCAGCAGCTGGCCAGTCTTGCTGTGCTGACTTGAAGTGGGAAAGTGCATTTCAAAACAGTTTTAAAGATACCATTGAGTGCAGACGGTGAAAATGCTTTAGAGGGTCCTCAATCGGTTTGACTAGAGGTTAATTTGGAAAGGTTTCCAAGAACCAACCTCGCTTTTGCACTTCATGATTCTTCAAGAATATTCCTTGAAAAGAAAATATATCTTATAATGAAATTGCATATGTATATTTGTACTGAATATAAAAAGTAATATCTATATAAAACAACAAGCAGAAATTTTATAGGGAATCAACCTGAGTGTAGCAACGAAGAACAGGTCTCACTGATACTAACATTACACATGACTCTTAACAATGTACACTGTACTCCTCTCCTTGTTGCCTCTCCTTCATTTGCACTGACCCAGTAGCATTAGACAGGTGAAAGCTCAACCCAGTGGCTGGTGTACACCATTTTGTCTTACCCCTCACACTTCATATCACAAAATCTGAAAGAGAGGAGGCAAGAAGAGGATAGGACAACAAACCACCAACAATTGTCAGCAGTGCATCCACTGCATTGCTGCAGCCTTTTCTACCCAACACCAGGGTTAGAGTACGATCTCATCCTTCCAGTTCATGTTATGCATGTAGAATATCCAGTGTGTAACAGAAGTGAAGATTGAACTCTCACCTGCCTACAACAGCAAACACAAAACATACTTCTTACATTCAGAGACCGTACTTCAGTAGAAATCATTCACTGTATTCTGTGAATACCTCAGCAAGCATATTACTGTTTTATGTAAATGCTATAGATAGATAGATAGATAGATAGATAGATAGATAGATAGATAGATAGATAGATAGATAGATAGATAGATAGATAGATAGATAGATAGATAGATAACAAAACCACAACTGTTTGATACTCAGCGAATCTGAATTGCAGAACTGACACTGTGTAAGATGGAGAGCGTAAAAAGCTGTGAAATGATTATTAGAATTTTACATTCATCATACCCATATTGCTTATGCGCACTTGTTCCTGTTCATTGTTTTATTTGTTGTGTTTTCTATCGCATGCAATAAGTAAAGAAAAAAAGAAGAAAAGAAAAGGACACCACCATATCATTATTTTTTATCTGAGGGATGTCTCCATACCACTAGAAAAGATTTTGTATTTTCTGTTCAAATGTCAAGTTCAATAGTGTGTTCTATAGATGTACAAACTGTCTGGCTAATTCTGTTCTGTATAGTCGTGATCACAAACAGGGGTTTATCTTGTACTGTATATCTACTCACTGGACAATCATACGTTTAACAGACTGTAAAGAAAAATCTGTTGGGATGGAGAATCCGAATACTTTTGGTGCTGGGTCCTAGTGTTGCTGGAGCTGTGGAAGTTGGAGTGAGAGAAATATTCTCCAAGAGAAACTGCTGATTCAGTTTTAAGTGCATATCTGGACAAGCAAATTTGGATCAAATGTATAAATAAAATAATATAGAAACGAAAAAAGAAAAAAAATCCATTCATAGACCCGGAAACTATTTTGATCTGATGAGGTCACTGTCTTTACTTTTGACTCATAGCAAAATATTTCGATGCCCACACAACATTAAAAATACACGAATCTGTAGGATTTATACAGTATTGCGTGAAAAATGCAATGTGACCTTATGAAACACCATTTAAAAGATTTAAAAAAACGAGAAATACTAACAGTATTTGACAATTTGTTTAGTGGAATCTTTCCGTACTGTACCTGGCATTGATGCTATAGAGGTTTTATAAGATTGTGTCCTTTATTTGTTAAAGCAGTAGATAGCTGATAGACTGACACAATTCAAATAAAGAGACAAACTATGAGGTTGCCATGCAGAATCTAGTTTAGCCCCTTAAATCTTCAGTCCTCAGTTCCTTGGGAATAAATAAAAATGAAAATATATAATCTTTTTAAAGTCTTTGTCTTTTTCAAATGTCTGCACGCAATTTTGCCCAAAAGGGAAGTGTGACAATAACCACTGGATAATTTTGCTCAAATGTGTACAGTATGGAGTAACACTAAACAGAATATGAGACAGAGAACAGAAAAAACAGACACTGAAGAAACAGTGTAACGATCTATTTAAAAAGAGGCTCCATGTTTAAAACTAGCTAGGACTTAACAGATTTGAATCACTTTTGTATTTTTGTATAAACCTGTAAATAAGTTTTTAAAGAAAAAATGTTTCAAATTCTTTCTTTTGTAAAATAAACCAATAAAAGCATAAAAACAAAAAAGTTTTTTTTTTTTCAAAGTTTACATGATTATTTCCAAGCCTTTGTATATTTTGGAGCTGTGCAACACCTTCAGTCTTGTATTTATTTTTTTTTTGGAGGGGGGGTTACAACATTGTGAAAATTCCATCATTCTATATCTAATTCATTTTAACAGCTCATCAGGCTGCTTAGTAACTGTGCATAGAAAAAAAGCCAATAAATGTGATTGCGTTGAAACGGAAGGCCTTTTGTGTGACACTTCATTTCCTCCCTATCAGGACCAAGTGCAGTGAGACAACCTCTCCACTAGATGGTAGTGCTTTACTGTTGTCTTGTCTCAGTCTCGACCACAGTATTTCTCTCAAAACTGAAGTTACTGATCAGATTCGGTCTCCAAGGAGCCCATCGTTTAACACAATCAAAATAATATTGGTGTTAATCACTGACATGGGGTTGTCTCATAATCCTGACCCAAACAAGGAAGTAGACTTGACTCAAGTTGAGGGTTTGTAGATTTTCACGGTACGAAAACCATTTCAGAAAGTATCACGGTTATGACAATGTACTGTATTAATTATCATTATTAAAATAATTAAACAAGTTTAGTTTTTTCATGAACATATTTTGAAAATGTTGTATTTAATTGATCCATCCATCCATCCATTGTCTATAACCGCTTTATCTCTCTTATGGGGTCAAGTCGCCAGCTCATCGCAGGGCCCTCACTGATGGCAGAGGCCGCCATGCAAGGTGTCAACCGCTACAGCCTGTATTAAATTGATGCTCTCTCTTTTTGCTATCCTTTTTGCTGCTGTAATATTGCTAATTTTGAAGCCACTCTCAGATGCAGAAATAATAACAGAATGCATGACTGAAGTGATGGACACAATGTTTGTAGGCAAACAAAAAGAGGAAATATTCAACAATGTGTTTTAATTTATGTCAAAACGGAAATGACATTTTATGTTAGTTAGTATTTTTGTTGTTGTTTTGAATGAAAAGGACATTTTGTTTTGAATATTACAGTATTATTGCATGTGGCCTGGCCGACCTCAACACATGGACTTTTGAGTCATTGAAAAAAAATCTTTGTGGCCCTTTAAGATTTGTATTTGAGTACCCCTGCTCTACGATATTCACGCTACTTAGTGAAAAGAGTCAAGTTTTAGTTTGAGTTTTTTGTGTGTTGTTTGAAATCTGGTTGATGCTGTTGTGATGATTAATAATTGACTGAATGATGCATAGATTGATTGATTGACATGCATCCGTAATCAGCTACAGAGCATCTACAGTGTCTTCTTGATGTTGCCACCAGGGGGCACCAACGTCTAACAAGTGTAAATCTGCAGGCCTTTACTCACCGCCTTCAGTTTGTTCGTATGTGTGCACATAAAACAGACAGACGCCTTGTGCTCAGGCTTGAATGACTGCGCTTTACTCTTTAGCCCGCTTCACTAATCAGAACATGACTGACTAATAATAGTATTCATGTAAAATAATCTAAAAAATCACAATGATATCAATGATAAATCATCAGCATCATGACATTTGATGTTTTTGTGATAAAATGCTATAAATAAGATCCACATCTGCAACCAAATACAAGTACGATTTTAAAAACTGCATATTCTATGAATACCTCTGGTGACTTGTCCTTGAAACCTGACTTGAGACTTGCTTTTACGAGATTTGAGACTTGACTTGCAAAAGTTTGTCTGAAAATCAAATATCTTACCTCATGATCCAATACTAGCTTTTCCCAGGACTTTTCTTCAGCCGCTCAAGATTCCATCTTTGATGCAAAAACCTTGCAAATGCAGCTGAAAGCTACAGAGAAAGCTAGAAAATACACCTTCAGTTAAGATTGTTGGTTAAGTATTTTTTTTTTTGTCAAATTTCAATAACCAAGGGCAACAATGATTTGAAAAGAGCTCTGCTTGCTTCCAAATCAAATTGTACTCAGTAGTTGTTCTCCATTACTGTCATTACTGTCATTACTGTCAGACATTACAGTGGCAACCATTAGTGACAGAAGCTGCCTCCTACAGCGCCACAAGTGGTGCGTTTCGAGTGCAAGTAGGAAGTGAGAACTTTCTGTGTTCCAATCTAAAATCATTTCCAGCGCATCTGTGTGGAAAAACACGGATGCCCACTGCAAACGGGTGTTTGAATGGCAAGCCTGCGCACTTCACAAGCAACAACAGCAGCTGATTGAACAGTTTAGGGCACTTAAAAAAAAGACAATATCAGTAGGCTCCTAACATACTCTTAAAGACTTCTATTGAGCACTGTTCAACTGAATTCAAGTGAAACTGACAACTACAACTTGTATTTAGTACATGTTTCACAAACAAGCGCTATATGTAAAAAATGATGATGAGGTGAAAATAGATAGTTGATGTTGTCTGTCTTATGTCGGCGAACTCGGGCTACGATCTTGCCCAAGTTTTTGACTTGGATCGCTGTTCTGTATCTGAGGTCGTCTGAGTACAATGGAATGCACTATAACGCCCTTGAGCAGGAAGTCAGCAGCAAAAAGACGTCCTTAATGGTTAACTAGGTGTCTAATTAGCTTAAGGAGCAAGTGTTCCTGTTTAATGTGTAGCGTGTACATCTTGCCAAAGGACTACAGTTGAAAATTAGCCTGCTGGCTGACACTGGCACATTTACAGAAATGTTGATTAATGTGCACTGTCCTTTAAATAAATAAAATAGAATAAAAAAATAAATAAATACTAGAGTGTGTTAGACTTAACTTCACTGTGGTAGGAATCTGAAAGTTGAAAATGAAGATCGATGTCTTTGAAATGTCTCACCGCTTTCTGTTGGTTTACCAAACACGATGCAAGATGTAAGCTTCCTGAGTTAGCTAGCTGAACCTGCAGGTGTCTCTTCGACTGGTAAATCTGCTAAAGGGAGACATTCCTGTTCCTGTTTTATCAGGGAATGAAATCAACATTATACAATACCAGTAAGGGGGAAAGTAACTGACTACATTTATTCAACTACTTTTCAGAGGTGAATCTTCTACTTTTTGCTCAACTACAATCATGTGATACCTAGTTACCAGGCTGGAAAGAAATTCTAAAGTTAAGAAGCAGTAGGCCTAAGTTAGACTTTATAAAGTAGGATTCAAACTGACCCCTGAAACTGTTTTGTCTCTAGGGTGACTAGATGTCCCCATTTTTGGGGACCTGTCGCCCACAACAACTGTCCCTTGAAAAGTCCTCTTTTTAACGGTACATTAAAAACATTTATTTACATTTACTTAATGGACTAACTAAAGTAAAGGATACTTGACTAAAAAACAGATATGTTGATGTTGAATGTTGATAAAATGAAAGATGAAATGTTCCCTCAGGTGTTGAGAGAATCTTAAGCTAAATAAACTGTTTATAAACCCTCTTTGATTACCTGGAAAATGCATTGTCACAAATCTGAGAACAGGGGCTGTTTCTCTGATACGATGAAAAGTTGACTTATTAAAGAATCATGGCTCTCACAGGAGAGCCACATGTGTGATGATCTTCTACAATACGATGAATTGCTGTAAATTGAACTTCCCAACAGTATATAAAGTAGTTAAAATTAGTTTAGCTTTAAGCATCTACAGTTAATACACAATTTTATCAGTCAGCCTGCACCAACGTTAACAAAATAAAACAGGCACACATGAAAACTGAAATGTTTAAATCATAGATTGTAACGATCGATATTTTAGATATATTGACCATAAAACTGGAAATGTCTCCGGTTTTCATCTCAAAAATGGAGTCACCTTACTTTGACAATAAAAGACGTGAGTTTTGCAACACAGGTGAACTGATAGATTCATTAAATATGCCCGACCATCCTCACATGGTCAACCTTGTAACTTAATAATTTTAATATTAACTGATGGACAGTCAAAGCTGGCTGACTTGCTATGCATTTACTTATTCTCATCTAATCTTCATTGTTTATTTACTGTATATTAACCATGCCTAATGTTAAAAATGGGATAGAAACATGTGTAAGCCCTAATTATTATGCATGGAAAGTGTCTAATCATAAAACTTTTTGATTACCCTAGTTTTATGATGCTAAAACCCACCGTCTGTGACTCACACTGAACAGAAATCTAGAAAAGACCCCCAAAAATTCTCCCCAAAGATGGTGACTTAACTACTTTTGGATTTATTTTTGCTAACTGGGAATCAATTCATATATGACCTGACTGACAGCATCAGTAGCAATTACTGTAGTGGCATATTTAGTGTTAGTGTCGGTAGAACTTCTGAACATTTTTAAATCTGTGTGATTTGATCTTTTACTGTTCCTGAAGGCACAAACCCTTCCAACTGGAGGGCGCCACAAGCAAGATGCTAAAGGTCAGAAATACAAAAGGTATACCAATATACTAAGAGCCACTTCAGGATAAGGCTGATTTGATGTGTGTTTTAAGGAGGCATTTCTGCTATACCCAATTAACCTTTAGTTTGACTGTTTTGGTTTACTGTCACTTCTAAAATAGCATCATCTTTGGCCGCAGCTCAGAGACAAAGGACTTAAAATACTAGATACCTGCTCAGCATCAAACAGCAGATAGACAAAGTTTAGCCTCTTCCATACATAGATCCCAGTATAGATAATTAGCCTGTTCATCATGAGTGCTGCTGGTGAGCTATTTGAACTGGCTGATCTCTTGAACAATGATGCCTATTGGACTGTCACTTTCCTTAAATAAGACATTCATGATCCCTTGACCCCCAACCCCCATACCCTCTAGACACACACACACACACACGCAGCGAATGCTATTCACTGTTAGACTCAATTCGACTGGGTAGCCCAGTGGTTCACAATCTCGAGGCCGCGACCCTTAACGGGGTCACAAAAAACAACTGTGGGCTAACGACATGATTAACAAGACGGGAAGCTGGAAAATGTTTTTATGCTGCACAAAATTCTATTATTTATTCAGACTTTCTTTCTGAAATTATTTTTTTTCTCATGAATTACTGGACCAGTTTCCCGGCAGGCCCCTAAATATAAAACAAGAATTATAACCTCTTTATTTGAATTGGTCATAACAAATATACAACTGATGAATATCAATTACAAGATCCTCCGTTATAAGGGGTCAAAAAGGATCAGAACCACTGGATGAGGCTATTTAAAAACACAGTCCCTGCCACCAGTCATTTATAACATATTGACATTTCTACAACATGCAGCATAAGTATATTAAATGTTATCAATTGTGTATGATTGTAGGCAGTACAATTATCAGTACACTTTATGTTAATCTAAATCTAATGTAATATAATAATGTAAATGTGTTAATATATGATGAGTTTGCTCTTTCGAAATAACTAATTTTGTACTAAGTATATTTTAGTTGTAACTAAATTGTACAAAAGCACAATTGTATCTAATGATTTTATACGTGCTAAAATGGAACAACCTCAAGTATACTTACTTATATTGATATATATGTAGTAATATACATGCTTGATCAGTTACTTACAGTCTACCTTATTTGTGTTTGAAGTACATTAAAAATGTATTGTGAGTGTCTTGATACATTCTTACTGTAATAGCATGCTCAGTTATACTTCTGGTTTATTACTAAAAAAGGACACTTTGCACTTAATTATCAATAAACTCACAAATAACTCACTGTTATCAATTTGCTGTACTACTTTGTACATGACATTCAGATTATGTGCACTATATTAGCTTACTTTCATGGCCGGAGGTGGAGGGGATGGCGGGGCAGTAGCATTTTTGTAAATGTGAAACCACTTTTAAACGACACATTGTGACATGTCCAGTCTGTTCCTGGGGCGACAAAACCAATTGAAAACATGATCTTGTCCTAACACTAACCAAGTGATTGTGTGCCTTAACTGAACCAGTGCATAAGCACAACATAGGACAGAAAAATTGCACCATAACGCTTCACTGTATCTGTGGTTTGCTGAAACGTACATTGAAGACATTTATCTGGCAACTGGGTGAACCATGATGCTAGTATCTACCATGGTGGCCTCGTGCCGGGGTCTCAAACACTTAGATGATGTAAACAACTGTTTAATTGTGTGAATGCATATCAAACATATTTAACAAACATCTTTTGTTGAACATACAATAAAAAGTCATATATACACATGAAATGCTGCAGAGCGATAGATGACAAGGCATAGTAAAAATATACATAGTTGGTTATTGTGCAGTCCCTCTATGTTGTAGTAATGAACACAAAATGCTTATGATGTAAAACATCTTCTAAGAAACAACCCCCTACTAAAACCTGAGGTTCACATTAAAGCAAGACGGATTCAAGTATCAACTTGTAACCACTACAGGAGAGCAACAGTGTGAAATGCAGCTACAACACATATGATTTGGTTTGCAAATGGTTCTGAAATGTTCAGAAAATTAGTATTTCTGCCACCGAAGGCAGATAAATACTTTGAGACATATGAATAATTACTCAGACACAGCATTGTCCTGTAGGTAGTTATTTGATGGTGCACAAAAAACTATTCAGGCAGAAAAAAAATGTGATTACACTAATGCTTGATACAGGTTGACACACTTTGTTATAGTACAAAATGATATCAAAAAAACAACCTTTTGGCTTGTCTTTATACAAAACAGTTTCTCCAGCACGTTCCTTCTCAGGAGCACTTCATCGTTCTGTACAGCACTCAGACCAGACAGTTCATGGCTTTGTCTTTACTTTCATGTCAACACTTACAGCATTCCAGTCAATTATATCTGTATGTCTTGTTTGATAATAATGACTGTCAAAGGATATTACAATCATGTAGCTACATCAGAGCTCAAACTGATACCGCTCAGCTTGAATGTCTTCCAGCACATGAAACAGGCAAAAAGAGAAATAACTGCAGTAACTGATTCTCAACATCTACAGCCTCACTTGAAAGGTTTTCTTCAAAATCTAAATATCCACCTTGTAAATAAAAGCGACGCCCACTCTGCCTTAGTTAATGTATCATCTTTGTCAAAAAATACTTCAGTGTTTGAGGACAGGAATTACTTATGTAATGATTGACTTCAAGGAGCAAGACGACGTTAAAACTTCACATAATTGGAGCACTCCTGTTCTTTAGCACCTGCTACTAATAATGCTCATGACTTCATACATTCACTGGCTTGCATAAACTAAATTTGACGGTCTGTAACAGACCTGATCATCCAGAAACCTTATTGCATTGTTAGAAATGATGCAGCGAGCCGTTCACTGCCAGCACCTGAACTAACTTTCCCAAACTTGAGTGCAGAGCGTCCATCCTGAAGTTCTGATAAGGGAAAAAAAAAAAAAAAACTTGAACAGCAACAGATACTCAATAAGATAAAGCTGCAGATCCTACAGCGTATGTCTCAGTATGTGTGTGTCTACAAGTATAAATGTAGAGGTAAATTAAAAATGTGTTAAATTACGGCCTCCAGTTGCAAATCAAAAGGCAAAAAGACACCAACATGAACAAAAATCATGCCTATGCTCACATATCTGATACCAATTGCACAAATGATGAATTAATGTACCGTGTATCTATTGTCATGCCAAAGTAAACTATGGTCTGCAAATGAAAAAAATAATGTGCTCAGATCTGGCCCACATCCAGGATTTTAGAAACGCCAACTAGAGTAGTTTCATGTACGTGTTTACATGTAGTTGGATGACTGTTGTGACTTTCATTTCTCAGCATGACCGTCTAAATGAAGTTTCGAAACCTTCTCTGCACTGCTTGAAAAAAAAATCTATTGGTTATTTTATTTATAGGCCAACAAGTAGTCAAATCTGATCAGCTGTATTTAAAAATACTGGAATCAGCTCATTAAATTAACATCATGTGTATGATTTCATGTGTAAACTCCCTGCATGTTACTAAATCACAAAAAAACTTGACTTGACCTCAGTGGCCTTAATGGTAGCTACAACCCTGGTACAGGTGGATTTACACTGTGATACGTCCCTGTAGAATAATCCTTGTTTGTGAGTTTGGTTGCCAGTGAGAGAAGAGAGTGCCGCCATCCTCTATTGTTTGGTCTGTTTCAGCTTCTCGATGTGATGACAGAGTTTGAGTGCCGGGCCCAGCTTCAGTCCCATGTACTTCATAATGATATCGCTGCGCAGCAGCATCAGAGCTTTGCCATCAATCTCCTGAAGAGAGAGGAGCATGCTGTCAGCGGATGGACATGTTACAAACACTTGAAATGGACACTTAAAGGCAAGTTTTATTTAATCCAGTTGACTGCATGTTGCAGCAGAATGAGTGAAAACCAGCGTTGTCTTTTAGTCTGTTCACCTTTAAGCAGGACAAAGTGGACAGTGTAAATGAAGTACTCACATGTTTCCTGAAGAGTTCGACATGTGGGCCGAGGGTTAGGGGATCGGCTTCTTGGACAAACCGTATGACATCATCGACTGACCAGGATGAAGCGTCGTTCACTGAACCCTCTTTGTCCTGTTTCATATGGTCTGGGCCTGTTGTTGAGCTAGCTGCTGTAAAGTGTGAAAGGGCAGGAAAACCAAATCCACCATCATCAGATACTGTACCATCTGCTCATGATTTTATTTACCAGTATTATTGTAAGATGTTTAAATTCAAGCAAAAATGGAAATTATGTCGCAACTTAGTCACCCTCACACGGCAAACTCCTGGAGCTTTACAGCAAAGCTGCATTATCCTAAACAACTGACTCAGTTTAAAACATAAAAAACTATTGCAAAAAAACATTAAATGGCTCCATATAGCTTGTCCAGTGTAATTCAAGTCTCTGGAAGCTCCAAAATGACTGAATCGAAAAGACGTTATATACATGTTTTGGATTACATCAATCGAGCTGTATGGAGCATTTTCTTCAGTTGTTTTTTCAACATAAAAAAAAGTCCCCATCTACTTTTAACTTCACTCGATTTTCACTGGGGTGCATTTGAAAAGCGATGCGACCACATAGCTTCGGTAAAAACTGAACAAACAATATCTTCAGTGACCAGAATCAGTGGGTGATTTTATTCAGCAAAGTGATTCATGATTTCCACCTCCAGCTATCACTGTAAACTCTGTATGTGCTGTGTGATAACTGAAATCAGCAGTAAACTACAGGAGGCCCGGCTTTGCCATCAGTCAGGGGACGGTGATGGACTGTTTGGGGGAAAAATCATCATCCTCTTCTCGGACATCCAGAGTTTAAAGAAGAGGCACAAAGTGGGACATCATTCAAAATATTACAAGTATAAAATTGTATAGTTTAATACTATTTGCCCATAAAGGAGCTGCCCCTCATAATAAGTCATTTTTGCCCTGGTGACCATGTCTGTGTAATTAACCTTACCCTCCACTCGTCTGTGTGCAGCCATTGGGCCGAGCTCAGTCGGATTGGAGCTGACACGTCTCAGGGGTGGTGGTGTGTGTGTCTGTCCCGGGTAATATGTCCGTTCCTTCTTCGCTGCTCCGTAGTCCGATGCGTTGTGAAGGGTGCGGGTTCCCGAAGCCGGTTCCTTCGTGGAATCGTCTTTGGAAAGTCCGTTCTCGGTGTGAGACAGTGGTTCTGCTTCAAGAGAAGAGAACGGTACCGCTGTGAGCACAAATCGAAAACATGCAAACATGAAGTTATGCTGTGACGGAATGATGAGGGAAGACTGAGGAGGAGATTTACTCAGAAGGATATGTCTGAGTTCATGAATGATTGAGCTTGAAAAAGGATTTAGTGGGTGCTGTGGAGATTACTTTGCAACGGATTGTTACACAATTTCATAAACATTTTGGGTCATGTGCACAACACGTGTACATAATATGACTCAAGAACGAAAGAGGAAGTCTGCCGTCAGTTGAACAAGTGAAAAATGATGAGTGAGTGTTTTATAAAAATATCAAGATATACCTATACTATATATATATATATATATATATATATATATATATATATATATATATATATATATATATATATATTAGGGCTGTCAAAGTTAACACGTTAATAACGCGTTAACGCAACGTCCTCTTAACGCCGTTAATTTTTTTAACGCGCGATTAACGCTCAGTATATTTAAAAAAAAAAAAAAAAAAAAAAAGCAAAACGCGCATTGTATGATTACGGCCGTCGGCGGCACCCGTAGTCTTGATACAGAGGGTGGCAGAAGAAGAAGAAAGAGAATCAGAAGAAGAAGAAGCAGGGTTGGCGGTTCGTTAAAAACACGCCGGACTGAAAAGCAGCACTCGCTGCAAACTCCTCATCTCTGCTGTCACTCACGGTGGCGGACATTTATTTCGCCATCGCCCTGATCATTTTGCAGGACACTCTCTCGTGTTGTGGCCGTTTGCTGATAACTCATCCCCGCATGTTTATCTCAGGCTCCTCGCTAGCCTTCTTCCTCCCTCCAGCAGGCAGAGAAACGTCTAGCGGCTGCTTCTCCCGAGTTTTCCTCTAAATATATCACGACAGAAAGTTTGAATTTCAAGTCGTACTTTTTATTGTTTTGCTGCACCGGAGCCATGGCGATCATCAGTGTGATACTGACTGACAGAAAGCAGCACACTGTGTGAAAAAGGCGAAGAAGAAAAACGTGCAGTGTCAGTGGACACCACTTGCAAGCCAAACAGACGGCAGATGCAGAGAGCCCGTCGCCCCCCCCGCCAAAAGCAGACAACCCTGGATTTATTTCCCTGCATGATTTGAAGTGTTGAATAAACGCTGAAAGCGCACGCATATTTGACCTTTCTTATGTTGTTAAAAGTATTAAGAACATGAAAAAATACATTAAGGTACATTTAGAACAGAAAAAAATGTGCCAAAAAAATAAAGATTAATATGCGATTAATCGCGAGTTAACTATGGACAAAATGCGATTAATCGCGATTAAAACAATTGATCGTTTGACAGCCCTAATATATATATATATAAAGTAAAGTGTTATAAAAGTGTTGTAAAAGTGTTGTAAAGTGTTGTAAAAAAGTAAGAGTAAAAGTAAATACATAGTGTTACAATTTTACTTTGGTAAACCTGAAAGTCACCTACATAAATAGTACTCAATGGTAATTCTCTGGCAATAAAGGTATCCGTAAATGTACAAGCAAAAGTACATTGTTTATATCTACATGCATCATACACGTAATAATGCACCAATAAGTTGACCCATATAGAGAGGTGCAGTCACGCCCCTCTGGGTGACCACCATGGGCTCTTATCTCAGAAAGAATATGTATGACAGTGAATAGAAAGAGACAAAAAATAGTGTGATCCTGTTTGAATTGTGCCATGAATTACACAGATGTTTGTCAACTTAAAAGTGAATTTCAAACTCAATAAAGTTTAGAATGATAGTTTGTCATAAATCTAATAAAATATAAGACTAGGAAAATATAACAGACTACAGACCCAACAGCAAAATTAACCTTTTAAATTGACAAAACATCATATGTGTAAGTGATGGCACAGTTCAAACAGGATCAATTAATTATTTTTTTCAAAATAAGGCCCCATAGAGGATACTGGAAGGGTCAACTTCTCAGTCGATTATCGGGTCTGACGGTCTGCATTTTTGGGATTATCCGAATCAGATTTTTTTCCCCCATTTGCTTGCTGATTAAATAAATAAATGTAATAACATGCCACTTTGGCTCTGATGCAGCATGCAGTCTACAAAGTCGCTGGTTGGTGAAGTTAACAAATATGTAGGGGAGTAGAAAATGACAATTTCTGTCTCCTTAATGTAGTGAAGTGGAAGTATAAAGAAGCAGAAAAGGGAAATACTCAAGTACAGATACAGAACAGATACTGGTACAGGTGCCTAAGTAAAGAACTTGGTTAAAGGGTCATTTTATTTGTTGAATAATGTTACTGCTCATGGTGTGTGCACCCACAGCTAACTTAGTCTGCCTGTTAATTACTCCATCCATACTCTGCCCACCTGACTTGGTCCTGTTGTAGAAGCGTGTGTTGTTGTTGAAGGGGCTGAACGGCTGCGAGCTGAACAGACTGTCACTCTCCAGATGTTGGCACATGTTCTCCAGGAACCGCAGCACAGAAGACGTACTGGAGGCGGAGGGCAGCTTCACGTAGCGGATACCATGTTCTGATCGCACTGGTGGAAACAACACAAACAGCCATGAGTCTGTGTGCATTATGTACACACACACACACACACACACACACACACACACACACACACACAAACTGTATGCATCACCACTAAAGAAAAGCAGCAGATGGTTCAGGGTTAGCACCCTCCCTTTATATGAACAAACCCGCATTTTTCTCCCCATCGCACACTGCACCTCACCCTCCCACCCACCCAAGCCAAGCCCCCACAAAGCCGCAAATTAACCCCCCCCCCACACACACACACACACACACACACACACTCCCTGCTTAGCCTCACCCATAGCCTTCCCAACCCAGCCCCCCAAGGGAGACCCAATCCCAGCATCCCAAACCAGGTTAGACGCACATGTCATTTCTGATTACCGACACAGTGCTCTCATCAGCTGCTGCCACGGGCACTGTCTTTTATTCTCTCACACACACGCGCGCACACACGCACACACACACACACACACACACACACACACACACACACACACACACACACACACACACACACACACACACCATCCATGGCCCATGAGTGTGTGCTTAAACCAATTCACGTGGCTGATTGCCTTTCCAGGCTTTACGGCACTTGGAATCCATTAAGGAGTTTACCCAGCACTGCTTTTCAAGAAATGACTTTTAAAGGAGTAGTTCAACATTTTGGGAAATGACTTATTCTAGTTCAAAGAGAAAAATGACTGTCATGTCTTTGCAGTAAATACTGTATATAGATAATGCCAGCAGTTGGTTCCTACACATTTTTCAAGCATTTTAAAGTGTTTCAAGCACCTCACAGTTGTTGTAAATTACATATTAAGATACAGGACATATATACTCTGAATGATTATTTCTCTTCACTACATTAAATCAGATGTTATCGTGAGATATACAACCCAAATTATGTTTCATGATGGCATTCCAAGAAGGGTGAGAAATGTATGGACATTTCACCCTGACTTGGACGATATATGGCAGAATAAAACAATCACTTGAACAAGAGATTTATTCAAGCACTTTATCCAAAATCAAAACACTTTTCAAAACACCAGATTAAAGGGTTTTCGAGGATTTCCAGCACCAGTAAGAACCCCCAAGATTAAAACAGGGAAGCTTGGCTCAGTCCAAAGGTAACAATATCTGCCCAAATGTTAAGGGACAATTAATTTATCAACAGTTTTTAAGCAACACTTGCTGATTCCAGCTACTGAAAAATTAGGATTTTCTTCCCTTATCTGTTTTGTTATCGTTTAATATTAGCTATAAGTAGATTTTGCACAGTCAGTCAGACAAAAGAAGCAATTTAAAGGCATCAACTTGAGGAATATTCTGTGGTGTGCACATCATTTTACCTCTGATGACCTCTCCTCCTGTGTGGGACTGGCTCTGTAGGAAGGACAGCAGCACAGAGGGCTGGTACGTACAGTCCACGCAGGCCTGAACCGCCTGCTGAAGCACTGCGTTTACTGGAGCGGGACCAAAGTGGTCTGGGAGCTGCTGCACCAGTTTTCGGTCAAGATGCGGGCCATAGTCCCCGTGCTTGTTCACATAGACGCACACTAGAATGACACAAATAATCGATTAAAGACCTGGAAAACCAACTGCGTATACATAAGTACACAATAAGGCGTCAGTCGTTGTTGTTATCCGGTGTACCTGTGCAAACAACATTCGAGCCGTTGCTATGGTTGTTGTCTGCTGAGACATGGCTCGAGCTCAGTCGGGCCTCTGGAGGCGGAGCTGTAACTGATGTCGCCCCGAGGGACTGCACCACCCGAGGCTTCTTCTGGGGTAAAAAAAAAACCAAACAAACCGTCTCTTATTAACTGTCTGTAACCTACAAAAGGATGTTAGATATGATTTATTAAAAGCCTGCTTTAACTTTTTCATTGCTACACATGAAGTGCTCTGCAGCACATACGGCAGCATTCAAAAGCAAGCCTGTTCTCCCTCTCCACCTCTGACCCTGCTCCTCTTTATCAAAATCATTTCTGCCATAACAACTAAAACAGAAAGAGGCATTGGACCGCCGCATAACAGATTACAACTCTTGTGACATCTCACCTTGTTCTTAGGCTTGGGCCCTCTCTTCTTGTGTGGTCTGGGGGCCAGTTGAGCCTCAGAGACAGTTCTGGCAGGGCTCTGTGACGCTCCATTTACCGCCGCTGCCGCCGCAGCTTCAGCCGCTGCCTTCAATAAGGCAATCGTCTGGGATTTGGGACGTCGACCTCGGACGCCCTTGCGCACTGGGAGGGGTGGCAAGGGGTTGGGCAGTCGGTAAGAGGTCTGCATGGAGGAGGAGGAGTTGGATGAGGAGCGACGTGTGGTGAGGGAGGCTGAAGTGGAAGAAACAGGAGCAAGGAGGGCACCGGGAAGGGTAACTGCAAAAAAAGTGATTAGGGAAAGAGAAAAAATATATTGTTATTCTTCTTTTAATCCATGTTCTACAATAATACAACATTCATTCAGACATTAGAAGTAGGTTGCTTAATTGTAAACCCGCAAGCATGCATATATATTAAGGATCATAATTAGATTGGCCCTCTGTCCACACACACAGGTCTCCAACAAAGACATGTGCAGAGAGATGAGGCAGGGTTTCGCAGTCCAACACTCAGTTGTCCGAAAAATGAAGAGTAAATCTGGTGAGGCAGACAAAAAATGGAGGAACATGAATAACTGCGTGGTCCTTCAGAGGAGGTTTGTTTTGATTTCGCAGAGTCTCCTGAGAGTGGCAGGTCCTTTGTATTAAGCCCCTCCCTCTGCTGAAATCAGAGTCAAAAGTCACGATCCCCCAGAGACATTCCTGCTAGACGATCCCTCAAACCTTCTGCTTCCAGCAATACGACTACATTTTGATTATGGTGACAGGATTTACAGTCTTTTCCACATACAGCAGTAGATATTGGATTCTTGAGGCTGATGTCAATAGGGAGTCTACAAAAATCTAATAAATATATATACCAGCTAATGTTTTTTTTTTTTTTTGACTGTCCAGTTCTGTTAAAGCAAAGAAAACAAACAAAAGCACAATAAGTCTTCTTTAAGTAAACACTGCATTAGCCTATTCATACATTCAGACACCTAAAGAGTGTGTTAGGGTTAGGGTTAGGGTTAGCTGTTAGATGCTGTGGTTGACAAAATCCATTTCAAGGGTTCTTTATGTCGATTTTCAATGGCAACATTCTGTAATTTTTGTAGGCGAAATTATAAAATTTTTAAACATCCTATATTCTTTTTTTTTATAGGTTCATTGCTTCTGCAGGGCGCCACTGCTAGCACTGTTGCTTCTTACCGAACATTTTAGGTGCACCAGCATAACATTTAGGAACACCACTAAAACTGACATGCATCTGACATATTAACTGTAGCACTGATACACATTTTGGTACTACAAAGACAATTTACAGAAACAACAATGTGCTAAAGGAAAGGAAAGGAAAGGAAACCAAATGAATTAGATCTTTAAGACAAAGTAATTTCCACTACTTTTTAAATGGAGGCTGCAGCACCCCTAAACCAGATATTTTAAAAACCATTAATTAATAACAAAAAGTGTGAACTGTGTTCAAATAGTTTTAAAACTGTTGTGTTTGAATTTCAAAAAACGATGGGGGCCATGTTTGAAGTCGCATGGGTGCTCCTATTTATAAAATGTAGCCGTCAGTGTCTGCAGAAACAGTCGCAAAATGCAACTAAATGATCGCAGTTTAGAGCCCTGATCTGTGTGAAGCAACCTATAATCTTTAGATGTTATCAACCTGGTTGATATCAGTCAGACTCTATAAAGTACAACCCTGTTAAATCCAGGTGGTTTAGGGGTTTTAGGAGCTTGACCGTGTAATCTTACTGGTTTAGGTTCAAGTGCCACCGCTCCTCTTTCCTTATTGCCTAGCACTGTCCACATTCCAAATAAAAGAAAAGCTACCCTCTCAAAAAACTTGACAAACATCTTGCTCCTGCATGAAGGCACTCTATGGATCACAGATGCCCTCCAACTAAAAGCATTTGCTCGGTAAAGAATCATTATTCCAAAATGCTAATCAGCTTAGGTGTTAAAATTGTCAATTGTCATTGTTACTTATTTTTTAAGTGACAATGAAATTAAGAAAAAGGCAATAACTATTGTTTAAACAGTGGCACCATCACCCCTTCCTGTCTTGAATAGCTGCGAACGTGATGATCACACATCACATGGTGGGTGTGTGGAAGACAGAGAGCAAAAGACAGAGAGAAAGAAAGATAGCCATCTCCTGTTTCAATACAAACGCACTGTCTGGTGAGAGCGGGGGCCTCAGAGTGCATGCGGAAGCTCCCAAGAGGCCAGGGCTTTCATTAGAGCCTCCTTGACTGCGGCGATATGGAAAGACTATGGAAGGTTTACAGTTTTCTCTGAGGGGCCAGCAGGGGCACCCTGAAAGCTGCTTAATTGGGAAATGAGTGAAAGTGTGCGTAGAATAGAGCCGTGTCTTGTTTCAGAGGGCGAGGGCTCTCTCGCTCACCAGGAGTGGTCACACAAAGCGTGCTCTCAGAGGAGCAGCGATACCAACCTGCTCGCACAGTGGCACACTCATTCACTCTGAGCTCTTAGCCATAAGCCCTACAAAGGCAGATCAAAAATTGTTTGCAGGGTACCAATCAGTATCAGCGGGTTTTAATTCACCGTAGGATATGTGAGTTGGGGCGCCTTCTCTGATCCTTCCCCGAAAATCTAATCCATTCACTTTATGTGACAGCCACCGAAGCAACACACACCGTTTCCACGCTGGTGATTAATGTCACATTCTACCGTATATTAGTTTATCATCACATTTATTTTGAAAGAAGAAAAAAAAAGACTAATCACCTCTGCATTTTAACTACAACTTCCAAAGAAAATCTGCTTATAAATGCATTTCATTCCACATCGTCTGACAGGATCATATATATTCTGCATCAGCTCTTGTTGAAATATTCAAACCCGAGACTGCGTGCTTTTAATATGGCTGCACCATTCCATTGAATGGATTTATTTGATAATGCCTGAGAATCATTACTGCACTTCACTGTTTCAACAAAATATAGCCTGCCATATCTGGTATCTATGGAAACTTCTTCTCCTCAAAATAAAAATCCCGTCAGTTTGAACAATGTCAGAAACTCACCCTAACCCTTCAACAAACAAGCTACATTTGGCTGTAAATTTAGCTCCTTTACTGACAATCATATATTTGTATAGTCAGGAATTTTACATTTTAGCTGGCCAAATATATCATTTAAATGCTGTTACTAATACATGCCTATTATTTTGTCAGTCATTTGTTCGGCCAATAAAAAGAGGAAATTAGTTTCCAGGTTCACGCCTTCAAATGTTTATTTTTTTTCTGAGCTACGATCAAAAAAACAAAACTGT
Organism: Diplodus puntazzo; assembly: GCA_963678695.2. NCBI lineage: Eukaryota > Metazoa > Chordata > Actinopteri > Spariformes > Sparidae > Diplodus > Diplodus puntazzo. The sequence continues at coordinate 22,458,048 of OZ023155.1, forward strand.
TCAATTAAAAAGATAGAAAACACTGAAAAACATTTTCACATTAAGGAAGCTTGGACGGGCAAAGTTTGATATTTTTGTGAGAAAAAAAGGCGAAACAATTTTATGAACTCTAAATGTTGTCCATTCATTTCCTGCAAGCATTCATTTATCAAAATAAGTGTTAAAAATGCACTACATTGCAACAATAGAGTTTTTTGTCACATTTTCTGGTATCCCTGCCCACTTTATTCAACCAGGACAACTCTATCAGACACACAGAGACCAGGATCCTTGTGTAACCCTGGTACCTAAACCGGCAATGGCGGAACAGTGAGTGCTAGCAATTCCAGCGCTCCCGGCGAAATGTCTAGTATTTTTGCTCAAAATAAGACGTAAACAATCACTTGAGGTAACAAATGTGGTTTCTGATTTATCCATAAAGCATCTATATCATCAGCTCTACTGTACATGCTATAGAGTTTTTAGATTTTTTAGCCAATGATTTCCTTCTGTAATGTACAAAAATCAATAGTAGGCTAATCAATGGCTGCCTAGGATGAAAGGATGCATTAAAATGTCTAAAGCAGGATGGTTTGCACAATGGTTAGATACAAAAAATGTGATTTATTGGCTAAAACATGCTGAAATCATTTAGGTAGCCGAGTGTATAATATTGTTCTGTAACTCTAGATCTAAATAATTTTTATCAACAAAAAATCAAAACCAAAATTGACTCCTCAGAAGCATTTTTTTTTTTATTTAAATGTGAGCAAAGCATCTCTGACATGCAAAGCAGAGGCATATGGTCCTGATCATGACTATATAATTCCGACTCGACCCGCTGACCTGTGTGAGCCACAGCCCGGGGAAACGTGTGCGCGTGCGAGTGTACGTGCCACATGTGAACAGGGTCGCTGAGAAGTGTGTCGGCTGTCTGGGGGGGTGGGGGGAGGGGCTCCACAGAGTTGCCTCTCATCTACTTACACACACACACACACACACACACACACACACACACACACACACACACACACACTAACCCACACACACATCCAGAGCACCCTTGCAGCAAAAACAGTACATTCACTCACACACACACACACGGGCTGTTCTTTTGAGCGAATCCGAAGAAGGAAGCCGGTGAATTGCAGATTCAGGTGTGTGTGCAGATAGCAGCAAGGGGAAGTAACTTAAATAGCCCTGCGGCACAAACACAACAACAAGTCCTCTGCAATATCACTATTGTTCTACTGTGACTTGTGCGGATGTTCGCCCAATAACAAAGACGGGTGTGTAACATCAGTGGACTGAAAATATCTGATACCCACTAATCCTTTCCCGAGCCCTCTGCAAACTAATTCCTGATGCTCCACACGCACACACACACACACACACACACACACACACACACACACACACACACACACACACACACACACACACACACACACAACACACACACACACACACACACACACACACACACACACACACACAAATACACATGATCAAAAACACATGGCACTGCAACCTTAATTGCAGCCAGCAATACTGTTAAATCTGCAAACTTTGAGGCTTTCTGACTACAGCAACGGCCTCTACTCTCAATTTACACTGAATTTGAATCAGTGCAGGTCTTTTCAAAAGTGTTAAGTTAAACAAAGAAAAGAGTGTGAAACAGCAGCTTTAATCATTTACACCCGAGTGGGAGGCTGCGCTGACTTTCATGTGAGTGGCAGATTCAGCATTCGCCTCCCTTTTTTTAAACTAAAAACAATAAATGAAGGCGACATGAGCTTTTTAGTAACAATCTTCGCAGGGACGTATAATCAAGTCCAAATAAACAATAACTAATAACCAGACATTGACCACTTCCTGGTTCATTGACTGAAATAACTTGAATGTGTGCAGTTTTCATTGATCTGGATTTGTTACGTTTTAGGGAAGTTTCAGTGGAAAAGTATCTTTCCTATTATAAAAAAGAAACATGCATACTTTCACAGAAATGGAACATGCCATTGTGCCTGCTGTTCACTTACATGTATTGCATCTGCTAGGTATAATCATAAAACTTTACCCAAAGCACAATCTCCTGTCAAATAAATACTGGCAACATGAGAAGTTTTCTCTTCCTTTTTTGGAAAAAAGAACAAAAAGAAACGAGACTTGATCAACACGCCAAACTCACCTGGAAATCCCCACCGAAGGAAAAAAGCAGAACTTCACTTTTACGGTTGTGGCTTTTGTAGTAGTAGCAGTCGTAGTAATCGCAGTGGTGGAGATAGTAGTACTACTGATGTCGGTCACCCGGTACGGTCCCTTCCTGGTTCTCTCTCTCTGAAACTCTCTTTAATTTATTTACTTCTCTGTCTATTGTTTTCCTCTTCCTTACTTCCTTTAAATCCTCTTTTCTTTCTGTTTTCTGTCCCTCTATCAGCTGCTTCCTCGGTTGTCTCTGTGTGTCTCTCACGTCTCTTTTCTCCCCGGCTGTAGTCCACAACAAAGCCCACGCTGCTGCTGCTGCTGCTGCTGCTGCTGGTTAAAGCTGCAAAGCTTCCCTCCCAATGAATGAGCAGGGGGAGGATAGGGGGTTTGGGGGGGCAGAGGAGGAGGAGGAGGAGAAGGAGGAGGAGGGTGTTTAGATTTGCATAGGGACAGGGGAGGGGTAGAGTGAGGGAAGGCAGAGTGGGTGGGAGGGGAGAGTTGAGCCCTTTATTCATGTTATCTGTAGGCCATATCGACAGTCTACATCAGTCACCTGCTTCTCAGTGTGCCTCTGGGGGAGGGGGAGCTGACGGGGGAGAGGGGTTAACGTTGGGGCTCTAAGAGTGGATGGGGGATGGGGAGATGGGGGTAAAAGGTTAAACTGGATCAGAAGAGTCCTGATTGAAACGGGCGACAAGGGGCGAACTCCTGGAGTTGGTGCACACATAAGCATGCTTTCCCTCGACACACACACGCACAAAGCCTCTCAAAGCTCAGAAGGAGGCGTCCCCCCCCCCAACCCCCCAGTGTAACCCTAGACTATTCAGACATTCCCTGGTGAAAGATGGCCAGGTCCAGCATCAGGAAACAGTCACACAGTCGGATATCACCCCGGCTCCAGAGCAATGCGGTGCAGAGAAGTCAGAGGAAGCCAGCATGGGAAAAGTCCCCCTTCAGCTGGAGACGTCTTAATCTGCTGAAGGACAAACTGGAGCACCGATGTGGCAGAATCAAGACAGAAGTAACTGTTTGAATGGATGAGATATGGCTTACAGCAGGCCTATCGGTGGCCTGTGGGACACGTCTGGGCCAGAAGCAACCTCTAAGTGGCTCAGCAAACATAAATCTGATATATGACAAAATATTTAAGCAGCTCATAGTGAATATGTGACGTATATGTCTCACACAGATACGCTTATAGATGTGAAATACATAAAAGTCATCACATACCAACAACAACCAGGCCTGGGGAGTAACGGAATACATATTACATAATTAGGACATAAGAACAAGAGGTAACTGTATTCCATTTGAGTCACAGACAAAGAGATGTAATTAGACTACAGGTACATTCAGTAAAAAACGGGATTACTAACAGGACTACAATTTTAACCTTTAACGTTATTAAGAGTTAATACAAGTAATCTTATTAATATATTTCCCTTCTTTTGTATTTATGTGCATATGTTTGCTATCAAGGTAATGGTAAGTAATCACATAACAATACTTTAATATTGTGATACTTAACTTGTTACTTACATTTTTTTAACAGGTAATTAGTAACTGTGTGGGAATACATTTTTAAAGTTAACCTCCCAACCCTGACGACATCTAACAACTGTCTAACCGTGTGTTGTTCAATTTTTCTGTGCCAAATCATGTTGAATCATCCTCTATTCCTCCGATCTGTAGCAATTATTAACTCTGTACTGTTAACTACTGTCAACTGTTCTGTAAAATCAGCCAATATCATCTACACTGTGGTTACAGTGTGCTACCTGGCGCACATCTTACATCTCTATTTCTAGTAGCAGCTCTATTTATAAATATAATACATATCATGTTGCCACATCGTTTAATGCAAACATTTTTTTTAACAGTTATTTTATACATTTCACTTTTACTTTTATTTCTTTTTGTCTCCTCTATTCATTTTTTATACAAATCTCTCTATGGCGTGAAATTTCTACTCTAGAAGGAGCTACTGTAACGTACTTCTCCTCAGGGATCAATAAAGTATTTCTGATTCTGATTGCTATTTTTTACACCATTCATTTGCATCTGTTTATGCTGAAATACAAAACATCTGGCCCAGTTAAATGTATAATTGAACAGCCCTGGCTTATAGATACACATATAATTACTTGACACTAGTCTTGCATTTATAATGTTTCTTCAGGTCTATTCTTGTCTGGACACCCACTGGGAAGCTGATTTGTTTAGATTATGGGCGCCTAATCACAATAGAATTATTACATACTAATACCTTTGTAAAACTGAGTCAAAATGCATGGCGGCTTGTTTCTGTCTACTTTCATTGCAAATTATAAAAGTAAAAATATTTTTTCCTGATATAGGCCTACAGAACACAAGATAACAAAAAGTAATGTTATTTTGGCATGTATAGCCATAACAACATCTCTGTATCTGCAAAAGTACAGACATGTTGTCTTAATGCATTATTCAGAAAGCACTTCTCTGCACTCTGACCCAATTCAATACCAAATAGCAAAGACAAAAGACTTAATACTAAAGATGAAAAAAAATAATAATAAATTGCACGATGATGAAAGCTTGCTATATAAAAAAGGAAAATAATTAGACACAAATCTTGGCAAAGTAGCTTTCTACTAAAAAAAAGTGTTGCAGGGTCACAACAGCACCATTTTTGATGAAAGCTAATTAGAAATTTCAAATGTAGTTTAATAATTACAGAGTCTCTCACTCCTAATCTCACATGTACGGCTAATTATCAGCTCATTAACACCTCAACCAAGCCCTTCTTATTCACTTACTCGCACACAAACATTTGCTGTCTGGTGATTTGCATTATCCTTATTGTTTCCGGCCTGGGTCTTACTAATAGTCAGGCTTCACATAGAATCATCTGTCAAATAAAGCTTGTTGGTTCTGGACTATTGTAAGTGGAACTAATGTCATGAGACTAGTCTAAGAGCAAAGATGGGCCTCCACCACCAGTGATGAAGGAAGTGGTTCAAGTACCAAACTTTAAAAATACCCTCCTGCCTTGTCCTGCATTAAAAAAGGTAACTTAAGTTATATTAATGTAATGAAAGAACAATGCATGACGTTTATAGTCCATATTGCGCTATATGTGTACTTCCGTTGTGATTTTCAGCCGTAACTGTAATGTTTAAAGACATACACGCTGGTCCGACCTATCTGATGTTTCTGTTGTGCTTATTGCAGCGTGTTGATTGGTAAGCGTTCTTCATATCTACCCATATCTTGTGGCACAACGGTCTCCAACCTATCGCTTGTTAAAGTAATGTTATTAATGAGATACTAAAACATCAAACGTGCATTTTAGATTAATGAGATTCATACACTTTAAATAAAATCATGAAAAAAGACAATGAACTGTAAGCTAATGCGGGATGCAGGGGATTTCGACCTGAAGGTTATTGTTAGCAGACACTGCGATTGTTAATCTATTAAAACATACATTTAAATTGTTGAAATAATTAAAAAGGAAATGCAGCAGATCTTCACATATGTGAAGCTGGAACCATGAAATATTGTAGCACGTATCTTATTAAAGTGATTAATGGATTGATCGTTTCAGCTCAACTTGTTGGGTATTTTGACTTTAAACAAAATATCATATTTTAGAAGGCTTTCATATGCTTTGTCTATAAAAAAAAAAAAAAATACCTACCTAAAATACCTACCTAAAAGTACCTACCGGCAGATTTTAGAAGAAGTGGTGTCATCATATTGCGATATCATAATATCTCGAGAGAAACTGTTCTCTTTGTGTGCTTTCTTTGTTTGCTTGCCTTGAGGCTCTATTTGTCTAAAAAGACCCAAAAAACAAAGTTCACAAAAATTTGATTGTTTGCACAACAACAACTTTACACTAGTATCGTTAGTGTGAAGTCATTGGCCATGATAAAGGCGTAGTGCAAAGTCTGATACTGTGACAGCAGCAGAGTCTGAAACAGGTATTACCGCCTCTCTACTGTATCCACGCACAAGCACTGAGTCGAGGCTGCAGCTCCAACAGTCATTTAAATGCTGTCATCCATCAGTAAAGTGGAGGGAACCCAACATAACGCGCACACGCGCACGCACACACACACACACACACACACAAACACACACACAGACGCACACACACACACACACACACACACATACATATTAATCAAGGAGGTTGTCTGGGTTATTCAAAGCCACATGTTTCCTGACCAGTGGGTACCAACAACAGGGTGAAGGGAGGAAATGATGATGATTGATATCTATTACACCTGCTGAAACCCTAACTTCAGAATCAACAGACTCTCTGCAGAAACATTTGTCAAAGGGATTTTGATGGATGACGAATGTCTAAATATCTGCCAAAGAAACTAAACAGCTAAACCTTAAACATAAAACTCCGGCATAAGTGCAAATCACATCCTGTAACTGCTGAGTGTAATTACCATATAATTACATCCTGATTGATAACTAATAGTTCGATACCGCCTTCTCACTTTAATAAAATCAACCAAAGCTCTGATTTACAGGGTTACATATGTGGGATTTTTTTCTTCAAGTGAGGTTCAGGAGTCCAGCACAGGAAAATTAGGAGTGTGTAAAAACACACAGGAGGAAGTGGTGTAATGTTTGTGTTATCTGAAGGGGCCACAGACAAATTTACACTATTAACACATTTTTGAAGGTTAGAAAAGAATTGAGACATATCTTTAAATGAGTCCTCTCACAAGGATTTAATCAGCCTCTTTCTGAGAGAAAAAGCAATAGAAACTCCCGTAAATAATGTCTCATAACTATAAATGGAAAAATAAAAACAAATACATTCAACATGAACTGAAATGCTGCATGGAAACAGGTACACTGAACAGTTTTGTCCTTTATGACATGAGTTAACGAGTGTTTTTAAACTGAGGTTCTGCTGGAAATTTCACTTTAACTTCGAATTCTCTCGTCGATCTTCATTATTGTTTTTTGTTTTTAGTATTGTTTTGTCCTGTTGCCTGTTTTATTGTTTTGTCACCCTTATAAAAGAAGTTTCCAACGTCAATGCAGCTTAAAGATCAGTGAAATAAATATAATATCCATGTTTCCAAATTTGGGCAAGAAAGGAAATACTTACAAATAATTATATGTGTTAGTTACACTGTTTTATGTTGTTGCTGTTTTTGTTTTGAATGTTTCTCAGACATAGGGGTGTCACGATACAGCGATAAGGACGATGATCATGATATTTAAAAAATAAAATATTAATATTGTGTTAATAATACATCCTCCACTCCTGAAATCATTTATATTTCTATCCATATTTCTCATAGTCTAATTGTTCTTTTTGTATGCTGTAGTTGTGGTCGTAGACTCTATCTCCATTGAGCTACACATTCATATTTTGAGTCTCATTTATTTGCAGAAAGAGAGACACAAAAGACTAATTTCACAGATAGCATTATAATAATGATAATAATAATAATAATAATAATAATAATAATAATAATAATAATAATAATAATAATAATAGTTGTTGTTGTTGTTGTTGTTGTTGTTGTTGTTGTTGTTGTTATTATTATTATTATTATTATGTACACATATTAGTGTGATAAAATCGTTACTGTGAATTCTTTAGGCCATGAGAATCATGTTGCCAGCCCTACTTTGAAAAAGTAGAGTGTAAATGTGACACATAGGCTCCTCTATATAGACAATAATGAATAGTGTGTGGTATGGTATGGTAGTGTAAATAAATATATATCTGATCTATTTTGATTTCAGCATTTTAAATTGGTCATTTAAATATAAAAAACAAAGAAATAAAGCAAGCATCACAGATTTTCTTTAAATGGTTCATTTGTCAGAACGACTTAAATCTGCTTTTGAATTATTCTCAAATTCGTGTCAATTTTTTTAAGGACACAGCAGGTTTGAAATAGATTCACTTGTAATAACAGTTAAGTCTATTAATCAGATCAAAACAGTTTCATTTATATGGCCTAAAATCACAATCGCATTGCGTCAGTGGGCTTTACAATCTGTTCAGTGAACGGATCCTCTGTCCTCTTTTAACAGGGGGAAAAAAGATGGAATATATAATATTTAGGCATTTCTTGATGAATAACAACATTGGCTACAAAGATATTTTAAAGTTAATGAAACTACAAATGCTATAAGGTTAAGCCTATTATATTCATTTTGGCACTTTTGGTGACACTTTTCCTCTGTGCGTCCTTATCCAGACGGACTGCTTCCCTGTCCACATTAAACTACATTCAAATATATTATTCAATAATCAAACATCCATTTATTTTTCTCCAAATAAACAATTAAAACCAAATTTTAATCGAGCAGATCGCATCTTTCATATTTAACTTCTTTAAAAGAAAACTCCTTTTGGATGCAAAACAGGACAAATCCAGGATGTACCAGAAAAGACTGAGACAGTTTAAAGCTGGTGTTATGTGCAAACACAACACTATACAGAGGATAATAACCTCAAACTTCCTATTTCTGAGTATACATGACTGTAAATCTGTATCTCTTCGGAAAATCAGTGATTGTTCTTGCCTCAGCTGCTTTGTCACCTCTTTAAAAAAGACACAATGGAGCCAAAAAGAGCCAAACAATCACATTAAAAAAACTGCCTGTGGTCATGTAAAGTAGTGGATTAATATATGAGATAAAAATCAGAAATTGGAATCTATTCAAGCTGAATCTTCAGGGAACACTGCAGAGTCAATGAGGAGGTCAGTGCTGCAGGTCACAACCCACCAACAAAGAAGAGAACTGAACACGGAGTGGAGGGTAAAACCATGAACAGAGCCACAGACCGAGCTGCTTCCTCCAAATCGCTTCTAGTTTTAGGAAACTTGTGTGAAAACCAGCACTGAATAAAGTCTAAGGTAAACACTATAGCTCTGCTTTTTCTACAATGTTTCTGCTCAGCATTCAATGAAATAATCACAACATAATTATGGCGCAAAGTGGCAGGCTACTGTGTTCAAGTATTTTTTCCTATTATTAGAATAAAAGAACCAACACTTCCCTGGCCAACTCACACCACACATTCACACATTATGCCACAATACTACATAATTACTTTAACAACTACTTCATAATTAATAAGCAATTACTTTACCCAATAGAAGCCCCGACCAGTTATTTGCAACACTCTATAATAACCATCATTAAGAAATGGTAAAACAAACAAACAGTGAAATAAAAGTACTGTACTCAGTACAATGTTGAGAAATGTTAACTTCACCATGTCCCTTTTATAATACTTTATAATTCTCCTTCACTACATGTTAGAGGGGAAAATAGTTTTAGTCTATTGCATTTATTAAAAAGCTACAGTTTTTCATTTTTATTTATACAAACTAATAATGACTTTATTAGTTAATACCAAATAAGGTCAATCATTTTGTTTATAAATTCTGATGTATTCCTCCAGATCCAGCAATATGTAAATTGTTTAAAATGAGTTGCTAATAAGCTGTTGTCCTAACCTGGGTACATTAACATTAATGGTGATGTTGATTGTCAACCAACAATATATATAATATAAGTACTTCTGACAAGGGCCATAATGAGTAATTCTACATTTTGTATTTGTGTAACTTGTGTAATTGGAACTTGTGCATTTTTACTTCAGTGAAATTTTGAATGCAGAACTTTTAATAATCGTATTTCAGTATTGTTAAACTATTGTTATAACAGCTGCAGCACTTAATCTTATATAAATAGCTATTTCACTTTAACAATAAAAGCCTTTATACACCATTTGTTAAGCAATCTTTAATGGTAAAGCTGCAACTGATGTCTATAATACTTGGTAAATGGTTAATTTATACTGTGCAGTTCATCTATAAACATTATTTGGATGCATCTGACCTTTACAATAGCTAAATAAATGGTTTATAAAGCACTTAATTTGTTGTTAACAGTGAAATAACTACTTTTACTTCATTGCTTCTTCCACCACTGCTCACAGCCGCAGATCAGTGCCGTGGTAGCAACGAAGCATATTCCTATCAACTTTCCGAGACACATTGTGATCTCAGAGGGATCTAGACAGATTGAAGAAGCTCTGAACAACAAGGCCTCTCTGTGCTGATAATGGCTCCGGGCTACGGCTGGCACACATATGACACCCAGCAGCCTATCAGGGATGATGATGCACAGAACAGTAAAGGTTTTCATCTGCTTGTTATAAACTGTTTCACTTTTAGGACAACTTCACAACTGTGCTGAGATGTTTGTGACAGTTGCCACAACTCAGTTGGCAGCCTGCAACGATGAGGCAGATACATCACAATGTGTGCCCTGCTGCTCTCTAGTGGTTAGTATTGGACATTGCAATTCAAAGATCTGATATTCAACACCTGTCCACTATTGAAACAATAACTATGAGCTGAACATCACAGGCATCTTCCGACTGTTAAATTTATCATTGGGATCGAACAACCTGAATCCTATATGAATCCCGGTCTCCACCAATGAGCACATGAGCAATAATGTCCATTTAATGTCATTTCCGAACCCTAACCGAGGATTCCTGTGCCTAAACTTAACCAGAGCATACACACAGCATGGACAGCAACAAAAATGCAACATAATCGTTTCTAATGTTTCTACATATACCTGTGGTTCGGAGAAATGTGCATTGCCGCCATTAAGACAAGAAAACCTACAAACTTGGGTTAAAAGATTACAACAACAACTTGAATTTACAGTGCCCAGATCACTCTACTGGAGGAAATAATATAGTAATCGAAGCAGAACTTACAGAAGTTTCCTGGCGGCTGTAAGCTGTGTTTTGTCAGGGTGCACCAGCCGACGGGGAAGATGTCTCTGGAGTCGAAGGGGCACCAGTAGTCGAAGGCGCCACGCCAGCCGTCAAACATGACAAAAATCTCTTGACCTCTGACCTCTCCCACTGTGGCAGGGCAAATCAGGTAGGGGTTCTTCCTGTCCACCGCCTCCAGCTTCATACCAGGTTGGAAGTAGTTTTTAGCAGGGTTGGCAGGTTCCTAAACACACACACACACACACACACACACACACATATAAATAAGCAAATTAATATTGTACATTCACATAATCAATTTTTAAGTCAACAAATAGCCTTTTCTCTAACTTTTATCTGTTATAAATACGTTAAAACTTGCATGCTGCCGTGTCTATCCAGTGTATATAAAAAATTAGTGGCTCCCCCTTGTGTTTCTGATGATTATTGCACAAATGACGGCATTGAATAACAATTCTTTCAAATCAAGATTTATGTAGGCAACAAATCTGTGTTGATTTCAATGTTTGTTCATGTCTTATTCATTTAAAGGCAAGAAACAGAGCTCAAAGTTTCCATTACACTGAATGTGAAAGGAGTTGGACACCTTGTTTTCATGGCTTTAACTAAAAAGTGAGTCTCCATTATTGTTTCACTCTTTGGATGAAACCAAGAGAAAAGTGATCACTTAGCTTGTGAACAGACACATTGTAGCCACCTAAAAGAAGGCCTAAATAAAAATGAAAATATATATGGGTTTAAGTACACAATGTATTTTGAACATTTCTGGTGCTTTACAGTGCCGCCAAGCAGAGGTGTTATACAGTGTGGGGCAGGCAAAGCTGCGCTTGTGCGTAGGAATATGGACATTGTATGACTGAGGGAATGTAGTGCCAAAGGGAAAGGCTGGCTAATGTAAAGCACCAAAATGTTCAAAATACAGCATACACTTTAAAGGATGTGTATATATATATATATATATATATATATATATATATATATATATATATATATATATATATATATATATATATATACACATATATATATATATTTTTAGATGGGCCTTCTTTAAGGTTTTTTAAATATGTATTGCTATCTGTACCATTTAGTAGTACAATGCTCTGCTTCCCTGTCGGTGCCATGCACTGCTTCTCCAAACAGGAGACGCTGATCTACTGCAGGCAACACTCTGACTAGGGGGTAGGTACCTTCTACAACTCCACAACAAAAGGCCCAAACTATTACTTACATTTTTGTGACATCACATCAGTAAGCTCAATTAACGATCTTAAAGTGTCATCAGTTAAAAAAATTTTAATAGCTTCTTCCAGTTGTCAGCACTACCTTTTTGAAAGCAGAAGCAGGAGCCATCTCTGCCCCACTCAGTGTCCGCAGGAGGAACATGGGCCACGATGAGGCATTCATCCTGAAACCTGAACACAAGATTAGAGTCAATTCAAGTTCAAGTCAGTTAAATTTATATAGCTAAAGATCACAAATCACATGGCCTCAGGCGGTTTTACAATCTGTCCTTTGACCCTTGATTTGAGTGAGGAACCCCCACCCCCCCCAAAAAAAGAATCCTTTTAGCAGAGGAAAAGTGAAAGTAACTTCAGAGGAGCCACAGGAGGGATCCCTCTCACAGGACGGACAGACATGCAAAAGATTACATGTACAGAACAGACCAACAGATCACAGAGTAAACAGATGATATATTATGTATATAAATGATATGATACATAAGTGATACAGATGATATAAGCCCATTGTGGACAGTATTGCAAATCAATGAGCAGGACTACGTCGTGTCGGTATTGGATTTATACGTGATTTTCATGTCAATCTCATAAAAAATACTTTGATTTGTTTGGTATTTTTAGGATTCTAGTATTCTTCTCACAGAGCTGAATAGTCAACTGTGTCTCCAAACTGGGAAAAGAAGACATTAATGTCCACAGCACCAGACCTGTAGGAAATAGTTGATGAAATTGCAAAGTTTTTCAAATTCAAATACTGTAATAGCAATGTTGTTTTCAATTAAAGGTCCGGTGTGTTGGATTGAGGCATCTATCTGTGAGGCTGCCATTAACGAAATACCCCTTGTTTTATCCTCCTGGTTCAGTGTTTGGTTTGTTCATTCCGGGCTACTGTAGAAACATGGCGGAGCCACTGTCTCTGTAGAAATAAAAAGGATCATTCTAAGGTAACGAAAACAATCTTCTCCGTTCAGATTGAACACACTGAAGTGATGTAAATCTGAATGTCAACAGCTTAAAGACACTCACCCAGCGGTGGCTGCAGCATGTCGCCGGTCCTCTCACACGTTCCTATTGGCTGGATCTCTAACGAGTCGACCAGTCTCCAGAAGTCGTTGGTGTTGTCACTACCGTCCAGACGCAGGCGGAGACGAGTTCCCATCATGCCCATCACCGTCGCGATGCACACGGAGTTAGAGTTGCGAGGGTCCCGAGCCTCCAGCTTCATACCTGCTTTAAAGTCATTGGAGGGGGGCACTCTGGACTGCAGGGGGACACACAAAGACCTTTAGTCACCGTCGTGTATTATAAAGACACTTATGATTGGATGACCCATCAAATTTAACTCCACGGTACAGTATATATAAGTGTCACCAGACGTCTAACTATGAAACACCTCAGAAAGACCATGCTTATCTTCGGCCACGGCAAACTGTATTTAACAACATTAAAAATACAAGGACACAGTAAAGGGGAAATTAATACTATGTGACCTTAAAATGCATCATAAAGAACACCTACTTGTTTAAAGCAATTAGGTGATGCTGCAATGGAGGACGTTTCTCTCAGATAGTCTTCCCAACTGAACGGTTCTGGCAAAAAAAAAAACAGAAACAAACTATTAGTTAATGAAACATTGTTCAGTGAGGATTTGAAAGAAAAGTACTAAAATATACCACAATAAACTGACTCAAGAAAAACAGGGGCTGAGTTCATGTGTCTTAAATCTCTAATAACTGTTTTTTTTTTTTTTTTTAGCCACTTGGGGGCAGCGGATAGTAGGGATTGTTGGGATCCACTTGATGGTTTGTGAAATTTTGGGCATCCACCGATTAACCATGTTTAAAATCACAATTCCTTTGATGGCTGATGCCAAAACCAATGTTTGTTGTTGATGTTTATTTTTAATTTTTTTCCAGGGCTGGATATCACTAAGATTACATCACACATACACGTGGTGAGCGGCGTCTCTGGGCGTGACCTGGTGTTTTTCCTGCATGAAACAGCCAATCACCAGCACTATTATATCTATACAGGGCAAACACGCTGCATGCCTAGTGGCTCACTGATGGGATATTAAAATATATTATTACAGATCGCTATAGACACTCAGTATGAATTGATTGTGGGAAATTTATCGGGATAATCCTTGATATCCTCATGTGAATTACTTGAAAAGTGTATAGTAGCAGAAGAATTCCAGACTGCTAAAGTACAGTCCCACAAGATTTCTGGATTTAGAGATGAATCACAGTTATTTTGTGCAGGGTAATGGCGACACATCAGATAAACATGATCATCTTATTTGCTTATATGCTTGCAAATGATTGTATTCGTTCATCCAGTAGCCAGTAGCAGTAGAGTAGCAGTTTGTGGCCTCCATGTCCAGCATTCTCAGTTCTCACTCTTTTAGCTCTGTTTTTGGAGCCTACCAACTCATGTGGTCAGTCTCTGGCTCTGTTACCAAAATCTCTGCATTTCACTACGGATAGACATAATTAAATAAATAATAAAATTTGCACACATTAATAAATTGCTTGCGTTTACAGTGGCTTACAATGGATCCCACAGTTGCTCAATCTGCCCAGTGTAGGAGGTTCAGAAACAAGACACTGATACATGTTCACACGAGAAGAGGGTAGTATTATTTGCTAAAACTTTCCAAGGAGACAGTTTAACATGTAAACCAATGAGTGCTTTCCTTAGCAAGCCCAGAAGTTCCAGAAATAAAGACGGAATAGGTTACAGATCAGCATTAATGTCACAGATGACTGACGACTGAAATGAAAAAGTTATGAACTCAAAATGTTTTCGATTAGACCGTTAATGAAAGGATCAACAATGAAGAGGAACAAGGCCGAGATCAGAGTTTCCAACCGTTAGATTTGTCGAGGGCAGAGCCTGCTGTGATGCTGCTCCGTCTCTCCTTCTCCTCCTTTTGATCTGAAATCAAAAGATGATTGAACTGCTCATCAGGATTTGGGAGCGACTGATACACAGACCATAATTACTTTGCAAATGAAGGCAAAAGAAGAACCTGTGACAGCAACAAGGGAAAAATGAACAAACCTCAAGGTAGCAAACACCAAAAAAAAAATAAAAATCGAATTATGTGGCAGAAAACATTAGGGAGCGTTTTGAGCTTCGTGATCAAACTGAGACGTTTGAGAATCAGTCTAAGAACAACAGGGCGAGCAGACGAAGGGTCACATGAAGGCCTACCTCTGTGTGGTGTTCGGCCCATGATGAGCAGAGTTAAACGTGCCGCTGCAGAGAGGTGGAGTCGGACAGGCTTTGACCTACACAGACACTGGAGAGGAGACAGACTAAGTCAGAAACATTCATCCAGAATGCACCTACCCAACGTCAAACTCTGTACTGGCTCTGCTAAAATTAAGACGTGTTAAACCTACATGCAAAATGAATTCCACTTTTGTCCACTTTTACCAAGAAAGTGGACCACATCGCTCATTGCCAATCACTGAACTGGCTCCCTGTGTGTCAGAGATTGATTTTAAAACACTGCTGTGGGTCAGCAGTGAATGGTTCATCACAGGCATGCTTACTGTCCCCAGAGTCAAGAAGAAACTCAGAGAAGCGCTGTTCAGTTCTGATGCGCCACATATCTGGAACAAAGTCACAGTAAACTTGAGGTATGATCATTTTTCTAAAGTCAAGATTTCTCTGTTTGCCACTACATGCTATTCAAGTGCATTTGGGATTATTTATTCTTATGTTGCGCTGCCCTGTAGCTACTCGCCCTCAGGCCGATCGAAAGTCGGATGGTGTCTCTAATTCCAAAAAAACATTTCTGGAGCTTGACAGCAAAACAGATTTTCAGCATTTTCCTAAACAACTGAAGTAGATGGGGACTCCTTTTAAAATATAAAACAAAAACATCTGAAAGAAAAACAAACAAGAAATGGCTCAATACAGCTCATCTGGCATAATCAAAGTCTTCAGAAGCACAGAGATCCCACATTGTTCTGAAAAAAAAAAGACAACATTTACATAATGGCTCGTGCACTCACCCTACTGCTTTTAGCTTAGCAGCTTCCAGAGAAAATGTTGGCTCAAAAAAGGGTGAAAACAACGTATTTTCAAATCAGTTTTGGATCTCTGGACATCCAGAGATTTGAATTATGCCAGACGACGTGTATGGAGCCATTTTGGTTTTGTTTTGAGTTGTTTTTTACTTATTAAAACACATCCCTATCTACTTCACTTGTTAAGGAGAACGCTACAATGCTGTTTTGTTGTGAAGCTCCAGAAATGTTTTGTGGACTTTCATCTAGCATGAGGTGAGTAGTTAAAGACTATTTTCATTTTTGGTTGAACGTGTCCTTTAATGCTGTTGACATCTCATATCAAACCCATTGAATTGCCTTGTTGTTGAAAGGTGCTTTATATAATAATATATATAATAAACCTGCCTTGCCTCTTTTGTAAAGTTCAACAGGGTTTATATTTGTTTTGTGAAATCTTTCTTCTTGTCATCAAATCAAATGAAAAAAACAAAACCGAAAATGAATTGAATGAACTCATAACTCACAGAGTACAAGTGCCGAGCCACAGCCATACGCAGTGAGCAACACTGTTTAAATGAGTGACATGTTCGTTAAAATGAATACACACAGTGTAGTTTATTTTGAGTCAATCCCACATGGAACCATCTGTCTGCAATATTCACTAGAGCATCGAATCAATGTGTATTAATATTAACATATTAATGTGTATTCATCCACGGCTGAAAATAGTCCCCAACAAATGCACTATTTACTCCTGTTTGAGTCATGTTCGACTAAACCCACAGTGCCCAGCTGCTTTAGGAAATAATTGAGCCTTTTTTTCAAAACATAAAACAAAATGAACTATATATTACTTTGAAATTCAAATGTATAAAGATTTGTATCTGCAGTAGGACGAAATGAGTTTCAGGCACGATGCTGCAGGAAGAAAGGAAGGTGTGAGAGCACTGGGAGCCCGTCAAGCATTCGTTTTCAGTAAGAACAACACGATAATCTCAAAATTCACTTTACGATTCTGTTTTAGTGCAACTTGCCTCAGGTTGTATTCGGTTGTTGTCTGTAATGTTTTTCTGTTTGCATTACCATAATCCTGCCACACCAAATCTATTACTCACAGCTACTTAGAAAACATTCTATGCTTTACTGAAGCTCTGCACATCAAAAATACAGCCGTCATTAAAGATGCATAATATACCAGTTAAAACATCAAATCTTGTTAATTTTGCATTATACACCACCAACACCATGAACACGTCGCTCCTGCGGATTTAATAAAAAAGTGCCCAACAAATGATGGTGTTGTTATTCAACAACGCAACCTTCTCTAGATAAAAGGTTTGAGTTAGCAGCTTAAAAACATGTACTCCTGAGACACTTGGAAAACGAATAATCAAATAAAAATGTTACCACGCTATTTATGCTGAAAACATCCAGTTTCACAGAAGCCCTGAGCACAGCCACTCTCCCTGTGAAGTCTGCACATGGTGATCAAAACGAAGCAGAAAATATTCCAAGGCAGCCGAGCATCAAAAAAGTGATACATTCGAAATTAAATCCAGAAACTCAAAAGGTTTAAATCTCAAAAAGAAGCCAGATAGTGTCTCCCTTCCTTGTGTTCGAGCATCTGCAATGTATTGTGGCTGTCCCTCCCTCTGAAGACCCCTCTATCTCTGCAGCGAATCCCATTGAGTCAGAAGGAGCCATAAAGATTCCAAGCTGCCATAAAAAGCCATTAAGACGTGTGGATGTGGGACGTCTGCTGGCCGACTTGAAAAGGATTCCTGCTCCAGACTTGGTTCAGTGTTTGTGCTGGTCTGTCTGCCTCGCTCAAGAGGGTCAGACAAAAAAAAACGCCCGGCAGACCAGGAAGCACTTAATTTTTTACAACCCTCCATTTCCACTAAGGCAGCCACTTATCTGGGATTAGTGTAATGTTCTGCAACCTGAACAGTGAGAAGATTTGAAAAATGACCCAAGACCTCATTTCAAGGGAGGTTGTAAGTTTTCTCTGACGGGAGGAGCTGTCAGTGTTAGTGATAGCACTTTTTTCTCATGTGAAAACTTAATACTTTACTCAAGGAAGGAAAATTTATATAAAAAAAAATGTATATATTCAGCCTGCATTGTGGGGCAATTTACACTTTTGTATTTGATGCTCACACAAATATTGTAAATTCATTGTGTTACTTCACACTTCAGTTCACGTATTGTGTTCTAGTTGATCATAAAACTACACAAGTGATGTTTAAAGCACAAAATAACTTGCTTCCTATCTGTCTTCAGCGGGTAAGGACAACATTTTAAAAAACAAGTTTACTATATCATGTTTATATGTATATACATCTATTCTATTTACTTTTTTACCTATATTGTCTATTTTTGCTATTGGTTTTGTCCTTTGTAATATTCTGTCGTTTGGCTGCTGGGACAAACAAATTTCCTCCATTTGCGGGACATGAAATGATTTCTGATTCTGAAAAAATAAGCTGGTAAGCAAATATAAAACTGCCTACACCTTTTCAGTCAGTATATTTTTTGTTGCTGTTGATGTTTCTAATTGTCAATTATGACGAAATAAAACTGAACTTTATGTGTGACACACAAATTGTCGCAGTAGGAACATTTCTGTGAATAAAAAAGTATCTTCCACAACAAACAGTGGATTACTTGTGGAGTTCTAATAATCAAGTAATCAACTAATTAATTCTTACAAAAAGGAAATTTCTTAGGAAAATACAAGATCAAGGTGGCTTCAAACTGCTTCTCAAAATCTTTACATTTACAGTAAAAGAAAACTGAGAAAAGCAGCAAATGCAGATGTTTGAGGAGCTGAAACCAGTAATGTAGCATTTTTGCCCCATTAATGACGTAAATAATAACAGATCATTGTTGACTAATCATCCATAAATCGACTAATTGTTTCAGCACTGAAAACTTTTGCAGAGGTTTCTTTCGCATGTTTAAAACATTAAAAGTGAAGAAAAAAACATTTTCTATTGTAACAAAATTATTCTTTCTCACAACAAAAAGAAAGTTGTTGTTTTTTTTTTTTTCAGGAAAAAAGTAAATCCTCAGAAGTCATCATCTCGACCTAAATTTATTTTTTGTCCAAAACCTAAAGATATTCAGTTTAAGCCGATTTCAGCCGATCATCCCATGAGTCAATCAACTGAAAATAAACTGACACCTGTTTTGATCTATTGATCAGTAGATTCTTTATAGATTTAATATCAATATATGCTGTACTCTCTCCAGTGTGAAAATTTGTTATGGGACTTTAAAGCGGCACTATGTCGTTTTGGAGAAGAAATTCTAACTCAGATCATTATTATTTACATTATTAATGAGGTAACAACACAAACTCAGAAATATAAAAATTTTTCCCAAAACTGAATAAACAAGCTGTTCTCAGAGGAAAATAAATAAGGTCCCCAGAACACTGTTTGAAGCTAGAGAGGTGGCAGGGTCAGCCACATTTAAACAAAGTAAAACAGAATGAAACTGTGTTGTCATTTAAAGTCAGTTTGTTGATTCAGTTTATTCAATACTGAAAACAGAGACAGATTGTTTATTCTGTTTGATTAGGCATAAAAAAAAATCAGTTTGTGAAGATTTTTCTCCTCTGATGAAAATGTCTTTCCCAAAAACTACATAATGCACCTTTAGACTGGACATCTTAAGCTTATTTTAACTGTTCTGCATGTGCCACCCTTGGCTCTGGGATTTTGTAAAGACACATTAGAGACAAATAAAGACAGAATAATCAATAATTGGATTAACTGTTATGGTTGCAGCCCGTGAGTCGCTGATTGCATTTAAAACAGAGGAAAGCAGCACAACGTTGGCATTTTTGCTTTACAAACGACTTGAGGGTTGATTCAAAGTGGCAGTGGATGACAGTTCCAGCTCCATGTGACGCTGCCTCACATCTGACAAATCTGACAAAGTGTGCGTATTTACCCTGCAGCACATCCTTCTGCAGGACTGGAGGGGAAATAAACCTTTTTTTTTTTTTTTTTTTAAAGAGATCAAGCTTCACACCTACACCGAGAAGCCATGCCCTGGTGTTTTCACCGGGAGGCAGGGCAGTTTGCGAGGCAGGAGATGGAGAGGATCACATTACTGCTGAGAGGCTGCAGGGCGTCACCTCCACGATCATCTCACACCCAGCAAACTTTGATCACAGAGCGTCTGTCACTCAAAGTGTTTTTTTTTTCTTTTTCTTTTTTTCTTGACACCCACACTGAGGGTACAAATCACACCTCTCTGGGTTCAGGCTGCATGTGAGGTTGATTTAAGAAGAAGAAGAAGAAGACCATTTCTGTCTCTCATTTGCATGATTTATGTTCGGAGAGGGGCGAAAGGCTGAATCAGCAAAATATGTCAGTTAATTTGAAGGAAAAGTCTGTGACGCATTTTCATTTGGTTTATGGTCACATTTTGTGGGCGGGACGGGGCTCATCGTGCGGGGCTAAAGAAAAACCCCGCTGCTAACGGCGCGTTCCAGCGGCGGCGGCGGGGTGTGATAGCAGGAGAAACAAGCTGGCGGGATCGAGTAAATCCTCAACGGGGAGCCAGCAAATAGAAAGCAAAGAGGAAATCTGCAGAGTTCAATGTCGCTGCTGCTGCACGGTCCGCACCGAGCTGCACACACACACGCACACGCACACACACACACCGCCAACACGCTCCGCCGTCTAACCACCCTGCGGGGACGGACGGACGGACGGACGGACGAGAGGGGAGCCGAGCGCCTTCTCATCCGTCCACCAATCCCCTCCCCACCCATCCAAAAAACAAACGAGAGACAAACCCGAGTAATAATGAGACATGAGCCGTACCCACCGTCTGAGCAGGGTATTTTGATGGGAGATTCCTCACTTTCTATCAGATGCAAGCCGCCATATTCGCTGCAGCACCGCGCATGTCCACCACGCAGTGCTCTAATTCATATTTTTTTTCCACTGGAGGTTAAAAAAAAAAAAAGAAAGAAAGAAAGGAGGGGTAAAAAAAAAAAAGCTCACAGAGACAGACAAGAGGAGGGGAAATGATTGATTAGTCCGTTGATTCGGATGGATGTTGGCTCGTGTCTTGGTTTGGTAGTAAAGTGCAGTCGCGTGGGAACGAAGATCGAAAAGTGTGTTTCCTGTTTGTGGTGACGGAGGAGAGCGAGGGATGAGATGGAGGAGCAGGAAGGTCAGACTGATGGGAGGGAGACAGCGAGGACAACACACGCTGTCTGTTGTTACTGTAGATGTGATAACAGACAGACAAACTGAGCAGGACAACATGAGGACATTATTACTGTACAGATTTATCATTAATGATGGAGGAAGACAGCTTTTAAAAATACTAGTACTCAAAAGTCCAACTGTTGCTTGAATACCAAATGTTACTAGGTCACATAGTAGTTGAGTAAAAGTCTTAAAATATCTGATATTAAATGCACAAGTATCAAAAGTAATTTTCTGGCAAAATGTTTTACTAATGTATCAAAAGTAAAAGTAAATTATAAATGTATTTATATGTATTTATACATTGAGTCGATTGATTATGAGCCTGAATGATTATCGAATTCAATATTCCATATTTTTCTGATAATTCTCTTCTTTCTAAAAATCTGTTTGCCGATTGATTTGTGTCATCAAGTATATAAACTGTATACTGTGAGTTGAATGATTACTGGCCTGGACGAGTATCAAGTACAATACACTTAAGTTTACTTAAGTAAAAAGTACTTTAACATCAGATTTAAAAAGAAAAAAAAAATCACCTATGCTAACTCTAGTTCATTTTCACCTTAAGTTTTTTCTCGAGCACGGTCTAAAACCAAGAAAATAATAATCTTCATCTGTAAACAAAAGAGTACAAATGCGAGGTGTGGAGGTGT
Source organism: Diplodus puntazzo (assembly GCA_963678695.2). NCBI lineage: Eukaryota > Metazoa > Chordata > Actinopteri > Spariformes > Sparidae > Diplodus > Diplodus puntazzo. Next base: position 22,480,185 of record OZ023155.1, read on the forward strand.
GGAGTGAAAGTAAAGGAATACTCAAGGAAAGTACAAGTACCTCAATTTTGTCTCAGTTACAGTAAATGCATATATATATATATATATACATATATATATATATATATATATATATATATATATATATATATGTAGCATATATACTGTATATACTGTAGCCATGTCCTCAGATGAAGGACCTCAGTGTTTTCCAGCAGTGAGAATGTCACTGACAAAATGTGAAATTGTTTCTTTCAAGTCTCGATCTCCAAATATTCAAACACTTTTCTCTCAAATAGCAAATGTGGCATCAAATGTAGGTGAGAAACTTTTTCTTTGGCGACGAGTCAGACCAAATGTTCCACATTTTATGAGTGTGACTCTGCACCGAGTTAAATATAAAATTGTCACCCCATATTTGATGATAATATTCAACGGTAAGAATGAGTCACGCTGGTCACACACGGTCTCAGCATATAGGCCCCGTGCGAAAACTAAGAATAGAGGTACAAATCTGTGCACTTGTAAACTTGCGCCTTTACACTTTTCCCCCACTGCCTTCCAGACGGCACTAGCTCTTACAGTTGTCTGACGGCTCCTCAGTGGCAGTCTGAAAGATTTGAAAACACAATAAATGACCATCCTCTGAGTTATGCACTGTTAACGCTCAATCCATTCAACAGAACATGAAGTGCTTATTTAAGATCGGTAATACAATCCAGAATATATTTATTGATATTATGAAAAGGGACGTTCTGTGAATTACTCAAGTGTGGTTTTGATAGAGGACCTTAAGCCTGCTTACACAGATGAGGACTGGCGGTCGACCAGTGTGGCTTTTTCAGGGCTGATACTGATTATTAGAAATAACGGCGACTGAAAAACGATATTTGAAACCGATATTCATTTGCAGAAATAACAAATCCTTTTGTGTCAAAATTTCAAACAACCACTGATGAAATCAACGTGCAGTAAAAAAGTACAGTTTACTCAAGTACTGTTGTTAAGTACAGTTTTGAGGTACTTTACTTGAGTATTTCCATTTCATGTTGTTTTATACTTTCTGTCTACTACATTCATTCGATTCATTTAGTTACCCGTTACTTTGCAGACTCAGATTATTCAGTGTTTGTAGGCTGTTATCTGTGGCGTGTTAGATTGTGTGAGAGTATGTTGCATCAGAGCCAAGACAGCACATTTAGAAATTAATTTCTTTTATCAGCAATCTGACAGAAAAAACACAGACAATCGGAAAATGCTGAATATCGGCCCCCGATAATAAGCCAGAGCCGATAATCTGTCCTCCCCTGGAATCGAGTCGAATGACTGTTGTAATGACTTGCAACTTGACTTGACAGAAAATAAATGACTTGAGAAAAGTCGAGTTAAATAACTTGTCTTATGTTCATTTTTTTTATTTGGTGTCTGGCTGTCAGTATTTCACTAAATCTCTTCATAGTGTGACGGGTCATTCTACGGAAACATCCATGTTTCTGTCCCTAGCCTTAACAGAAAAATGACACACGAACAATACTTAAGACTTAATTTTTCATATTTTAAAATAAACCAACAGGCTAATAGAACGATTACTGCCTCTTGAGCCATCAATTTGGCAATATTTGTTTTTTAATTAGTTATTTAACACTCCAGGCACCACAGAACTACTTGTCCCCAGAGTCATGCTGTAACGTGCTGCATTTTGAGTTCAATACCACACTTTTCTGCCATTTAACATGCAATCATCTATACATTACAATCAAATATATGATAGAAATGACATGAACATGAGATGACGTTCATTTAAAAAGTGTAATTTCAAATAGATACGATAAAATACTGAAAGTAATCGTCCCCTGGAGTTGCGTCACTGGTGCTACAAATAAAATCACGCTGGTGACATCACTGTACCTCCTTTGACCTATCTCCTGAAGGTCTGTGACTAACTCCACTGTCTCTCTTGTAGATGACGTCATTTACATTTAGGGCATTTAGCAGACGCCTTTTGTCCAAAACGACATACAGTGATTCATACATACATTCATACACTGATGGAGGTGCCATGCAAGTTGCCGACCAGCAAATCAGGAGCAGCTTTGGGGTTCAGTATTTTGCCCGAGGACACTTTGACGTGAGGACCAGGGAAATCCAACCAGCAACCTTCTAATAACAAGATGCTGGCTCTACACCTGAGCCACAGCCAACCCCTAACGTCAGCGGTGTGCCCTACTTTATAAGTAGCAAATTGTAAAAAAGTAGGACAGAAATGGATTGAATTACATGATTTAGTGAGTTTTACATGGTTGACGACATCTGGTTTGATGCCCTGCAGCAGCTATTTTGTAAAATGCATTTTTCATAAATATTGTCACCTTTGCTGGTGTTACTTTCATTATGGGTAACACCAGTTTTAAAAATAAAAATAATCAAGCTTCCATTAATGTGTGCTCACAGAGTCAACGAGTCATGGAATAATGTGGTTATACATTTAAATGTTAGAAAAGGAAGTCAATTTTCACATTTTGCCTTTCCAGAAGTGGATGTTTCTATAGGATGACCATGATGTTTCTATTCTAAAAGGAGCAACTGTAACGTGTCAGTTTCCCCTTCGAGGGTCAGTCGAGTATTTCTCATTCTGATCTATAATTATATTACAAATTCAATCCTTCGGTGCACTTTTTGAACAGATTAGATAAATAATATCATTATCAGACAGCAGCTTAGTGCTTGCTTGAGACTTGGAATAAATGTCTGCTTATACTTGTTGACTCTGTTGTAGTGGATGTTTGACAGGGAAACACAGCCAAAGATTTTATCTTCTGAGTGCAGCATGTAAAAACGAATCATTTTAATGACAGTTGTTACAAATGTGCAAAAAAAAAAAGTTGCCTTAGTGATGACAGTGAGCTGTGAGGATAGTGTGAGTGGCACACGTGGCCTGGAGGTGGTGACTTGCAAACAGCCTGTAGTTGCAGCGTTTAATGTACAAAATATTGGATAACACCTGCTCATTACGCAACAGACAGAGTGTGTGTGAATCCAGGGAATTCACACCGATTTCGCCAATTAACGCAGTCATGAAGGGGAGGTGTAGGTGGGAGAGAGTGGAGACGAGCTGCTGAAGGGTTTTTAATCACACCGACACCACACGGACTGACCAAAGAGGGAAACATCATCGCACACCGACTGTGTGAAATCTGTGGCTGATTAAAATCAGCCATTATAAAGATTTGGACACATTATGAGCTGGATTGCATTACCACCCCAAAGTTGTATCTCATCGCAGCTCGGTCTGGATGTAAAAACCACTGCTGGAACGCGCAGACGTCTGTGTTTCTATTGGCTGCGCGCAGCGTCGCTCAGAGAGGAATGACGATTTTTGCTGCTATAACCAGCTGATGCTGAGGCTATGAACACGGAGCCTCTGAAGAGCTGTTGACGGTACATGGATACCCCGTCTTCGGCGCTGTGCCTGCGGATTCGTTCTCGTCTCCATCCAGAGATTGAGTGAGTAGGATATTTGATCGTGTCACGACGCACAGGCCCGGGCTTCCCCCCCTTCCTGTCGCTCCACATGATGTGTCTTCGTCTTCCCACATCATCATTTTCACGGGCATGATGCTGTGTGCTTCACTGGCTGAGCTTCTCTCACCTCACGCAGGCGACACATAATATCTGCAGGTAAAAGAGGCTCGTCGGTTTTGTTTTTTTTTTGTTGGTTTTTTTTACTGACGGACGGGCTGCGGTGGCTCATTTCTCTTTATCTTGCGTGTGCTTTGCGTGCGTGAAATGGTGTCTAATGAAGTTGTTCTGGGCGCACGCTATTTGCCGATGTTGTTGTGCAACACTGTCGTGAACACTGGTCCGTGAACGACGTTATAATGTATGCACGGGTTACTGTGTAGGCTGAGAAACGCGTGGACAGCGATGGAATGGTGGTGCGCTCCGCAACGCAGCGAGGAGAGAGACGCAGTTTCGATGCAGAGAGCAGCATTACTATCCTCTCTCTCTCTCTCTCTCTCACACACACGCACACACACACACACACACACACGCACAAGCACACACACTATCTATCTCGCACACGCGGACGCACGCACCTGCCTTTTAAATTCACACTCGCAAACTCACTCGTCCCCGTGGTTGTCTTTGCTTGAGAAGACGCCAACTCGGCGCTTGATTCAGGATGAATGTCTCCATCCGCTCTGTCATTATTTTCTGGACTTTCACGGTGATGTTGCCACCGTATTGCCTTCTCCCAGCTGTCTGCCTGATGACTGCAAGGACAAGCAGCAGTTTATCAATAAACCGACCCTGTGTGCTGTACCCGTTTTCTTTTAGGAACGTTTTTTTTTTTTCCTAGAGTACAGGCGATAACGCATCCTCGGCAGCTCCAGCTGCAGGCTTTCGAGGTAGATTTCTCTGTTGAGACCGGATGCATTATGGATCTAAGCAATCCCCACAATATCCTTGAATGACTAGCCATGGATGGCCTCAATATCCACCTTATCACTTCCCCTGGAAAGACTTAGCTGTGTGGAGCATACACTGCATAGGAAAACGCCCACACGGGCACATGAGCCAAATCAACATTAACGTGTTTGTTTTGCACTGCTGAATAAATAAGTGTTAAACAAATGAAGTTGGACTGATACTGTGAGAAGCTTTGATGGTTCCAGTCCAACAGCGTTCGCATCACAAAAGAGGCATTTAATAACCGTGGTCAGTTTTTGGATGTGTGACAGGAGGAGATGTGAGCTTTTGAATATAATTGTTCTCGGTGTTCTTGGCCTTTCTTTCTTCCTTCGACAAAATGATTTATCTTTTGGTGCGTCTACATTTTGGACACAGGCTCTTTGAAAGCAATGCGAGAGCTTAATATTAGCACACAGATTAAGTTATAAGAATGTTAATTCATGACCCCTTTCAACATGTTCAGCTCAACATCTTGAATGTGGCAGCACGATAGAGCTGTAGGTAATTAGACATCGGGTACAGCACAAAGTGCGGCTGAGGCTGAACAAAATGTCCTCATAGTTTTGCAGGTATTTGCTCAAAAATAAGTGTTGGAAACGACTGTGATGTGATGATGGTGCGAGATAAACCAAAGTAAATCCGATCCATCCTGACGATGCTAACTTTAGCTTAGCTTCAGGAATCATTATTTTTCATTCTGTAACACTGGATTGTCTGAGGAAAGAAGTTGCTCTGTAGTCTGGTGGTACAGCAACGGATACTACTGTATCTTTTGCTAGATGGCAACAGGGCGAAGGAAGGATGCTACATTACTATCTCGACACAGCGTTGTAGGAGGAGCCACATTCATTCCTATGGAAGCTGCTGAGTGGTGCATGAAGCCAAGGCGGCCTGACTTCCTGGCTATAAAATTACCCTGACCTCCCGCCTTCTGGGCGCACTAGGGACTAGCAACTAATTCCCTGTATAGTGCCCAACTAACTTGAATAGAACTAAAATTTGTTAAACTTGCAGCTCTTGTAGACTTTGGACCAAATGGCTTAATTTATGCCAGTGAAACAAGTCATTTCGTGGGGCTTGTGATGCTCAAAACATAACTTTCTCTGTTCTACAGCTGCTGCTTTCACAGTGTAAGTGTATGGAGAAAAGTCTTTTTGGCCCAAATGCATCACTTGACGTTATAATTACACTGTTTGGCCACTACAAAAGTTGGTTTCAAAGCCTGGAGCTCACCATGGTGTTGGACACAACTTCGACCGAAGATGGTACTAGGTTGAAATTCAGGGGATTACCATAGATAATCCAATTTATCCTGAGGATGTTTATGTTAGCTAATTAAAAATTACGTGGCTGAGGCTGATGAAATTGTCCACAGTTTTGCAGGTATTTGGTCATAAACTGAAGCATTTATTCCTGATGAGGGAAACAGAACAGAACAGTACAGAAAATGTCTGTACCAAAAGTCACGTCACTCCATCTAGTAATTATTGAGATATTTCCATGAAAACCCCCCAAGTCAACCTGCCAATGGTGTAAGAGAGCATAGCCAAATCAGTAGAATACATTATCTAAGAAAAAGATTGTCCAACCCACCTACTGGATGTTGAGACATTTTAGTGGATAAGTGAATATTTTGACTGACTGGTGGCACAAAAGCTATAGTCACACAATACATCCAGTAGTTATTGAGACATTTAGCTAAATCCATAAATGATCTTGACAGAGGATGACCAAATCAGTAGGATGCATGTTCTAAGAACCATGAATGTTAGTACCAAAAACTGTGCCAACCCATTAAGTAGATGTGGAGACATTTCAGTGGATAAGGTCCTTAGGGTTCGTCCTTTTGAAATCATCCATATCTGTGCACATTTCATACAATCCATCGAATAGTGGTTTAGACATTTTACTGAAACTAACTACTTTGGTGCCACAGAAGGAGGAATCATCCTCTGGGGGGTAATCACCGTCTGTACAAAAATGTATAACAGTGCATCCAATTGTTCAGATATTTCAGTCTCATCCAAAGTGGTGGACGCACTGATCGCTGGGGAACTACAAGGTTAGACTTGCGTAAAGCAGATAGGATTTGAAGTGCTGCCAGTCATTACACATTCCCAGAATACTCAAGAGTCACCCTTGCAGCATCCTCCAGACTGAATGCGTGGCTGCTGGGAATAGATGGGACAGGAAGAGTGTGTGGAAGTCATGCTTAAGTCATTCATGATTTAAATATGTCCTGAAGGAAATGCCTTCCTGTTCAATGTGCATGTCCTAGTTAGCTGCCATCTGTGCCAGGGATACCACCAGCATGCTACTGCCTGTGCAAGGAATGATGGGAAGTTGGACCTTGGAATGACCTTTCAACAGCATGAATAACACCTCGCTTCTCTGTCTTGTCTCTGCTCCTCCAGGTATACCGTGTGGGGGTTTGGACAGAAGCACTCGACGGAAAACCTCAAGACATGGAATAAAGGGAATTCGGAGACAACTGAAACCACTTTGAGTCAGATCCATAAATAAAAGAAACTGACATCTTAAAAAAAAGGCTTGAAGGGAGCTGTAGTGTGAGGAGGAGAGGAGCTGAAGTAGAAGAGGAGTGAAGATGGGGTGTGGTTCCACGCTCGCCGCCTTTCGTCTGGACTCTACAGTTCACTCCGTCAACCGCCGGCCAAAGCAGGACTCTCCTCGCTAAAACCGGAGCAGCTCATTTCACCTGCTGGAGGAGCCCCCACCCTCGGTGATGTGATGAATAAGTTTGAAGTACTTGGCATTGTGGGAGAAGGTGGGTGATGTTACACAGCGGATTTTACTGCATTTTTGTGAGGATTGCACGTATGTGTTGTTAACTTGCGACTGTGCTCCTGCTGATCAGGGACACCGAGGTCACATCCTTGGGATTGTTTTATCAACCTATGGTGTATTTTGCTTCATACAGTTGAACCCTACATATCAGTGTCGTAAAATCTTGTATCTCCAACACGTCCCCTTTAGAGGAGCTTAGCATTTTTGACACAGTTCAGAGGGTTGTTAACTGGCTTTAAGAGCCCGAGAGGTTGTAGAAGTTCCTGATAAAGTAGAACATAATCCTGTCCTCAGTCTGTGCTCACAGAGAAAACAACAGCGTTAGTCATTTGTTTACCATGCATTCTCAAGTAGTTTCCAGGGCCTGTTTTTACCTCAACTGCAGAGAGAACCAAGCCTTCATGTGAAAGGACAGGTCTTTAGTCGCCAGTGGAATATCTAACCAGATTTTTCGTGAGAATCGCCCCTGTTTCATGATCTGCTCCAGTTTTAATATGCTGTTGATGCCAACTCAAGACATCCTCCGTGTTCACCTGTTTGTCTTGATAGTGTAAGTTGCCACCACACTATTTTTATCATGTCGAACTCACGACTCTGCTGCTGCGAGTCTCTCTTGTCGAACCGAAACTCTTTTCTTATTCCCTTATTATTTCCAGTTGCTTCCCATTTTTCTGATTTTTTAAGCATTGTTAAGTTACCATCAATGAAATGCAACACTTCCTGGATTGATGTGTCACATATTAAGTGCTCCAGCAGCAGATTGATCCTGTTAGGGGTAAGCTTTTCATAGTACAGTAACCGCCTCATAAATATCACAGTTTCACAGTATCACAGTAGGCTTTATGGTATTACATTATTATTATTATCATCATTATCATTATTATTATTATTATTATTATTATTATTATTATTATTATTATTATTATTATTATTATTATTAGTTACACTGGCCCTTTAAAGAAAGGACTTCATTCTTATTTCACAAAATATGTCCTCACAGAGATTAAGCTTGATATAAATCATATGTTTTTTAATAACAAGACCAAGCTAAACTATGCCCGTGGCTCCACCAGCTGCGCCCCAGAAGTGGCTCACTGTTCATAATCTGAGCAGGGGCATGCTGAGTGACACCCTTTCACAGGAAGTCTGTCAATGAATGGAACATGGCATCCTCATCTTTATCTGCATCTTAAAACAATACAAAACAACACAAGTATACAATTTAAGTGTCACTTTCAGCACTTCAAGGAAAAAATTGGTCACCCCTGGTTAAGAGCATCTGGTCAGTTTTTTTAAAATGAGACACCCTGTACAGACTCGGGATCTAAACAGCACCCCAAGGTTGGAAATATTAATAGTAAACACACTAAAAACGGACAAAACAAACAAAGATTTAACTACATAGCCTGACAGAAGCACAAAAACCACCAACTTATGTTAGCAACCCACCCACCACTTTCTAACTAACATTGCTGTTTGATTGTGTTACATGATAACAGGAAAGGTGTAAATGATTTGTAAAATATCACTGTAGCTGATCTTGGACACATTTATTTAATGGATAGGATAATAAAGCGGTAATTTAGTTAGGGAAGTGGTTGAATGTTATCGTCAGCTAACGGGATATCAAATTTGTTTTAGCTTGAAATATAACCTGATTTCCGTCCAGATGTTCACCATCTATCACCTTGGTGAAATTATGAAATTGTGACGGTTTGTCAGATTAATTATATTCATACGACTAGCAACCTGGAAGACAGCTGCATAACATAATCCCAGCATCTGAGCTTCCCATCTAGAGTGCGACGTCAGAGGAAAATGGCTGCTATGTGAATATGGCCTATTGATTGTTTGGAGGACTCAGATCAGAAAATATGAAAATAAACATTATATATATATTTTTTGATCAAGTTAATACCACATTTTTTCAAAACTCTATTAGACTGCTCTCAATCCAAGGAAAAGTTTAAAATCTAAAGGCATGAAATTTGTCCTGACCTCACAGTGAAAGTTTTAGCCTCGCCTTACTTGAGAATATCTAAAATACTGAGCCACGATTGTGTGTGTGGGGGTGTGCGCTTCTATGTGCGCTTCTATGTGTGTGTTTTGCTGGAACACAAAAACACTAGTCAACTCTTGCTCCAGTGACTGCATTGATGGGTGGTTAGAACATGAAGTAAACGAGGATAACATTTTAAGCCTAGCTTCAAATGACTCGCGAGTATTAAGCACACGCAGGTTGTCCCCACTTAAAGCATGCAGAAAGAAGTTTCTTTCAGTCAGCCGCATCATTTGAAGCTGAATCTGGTGAGTTGCACTGACATGCATCCCTGGCTTCACTCTAATGTGATCAGACAGACTAACCGAGGGTTTATTGTGCTGTTGATAATTCTCACTAACTGCGATCTACATCAGTGGTTGTCAGCATCCATTAATCAAAAAGTTAGATACACAAGTTTAAAGCCTCTTGATTTTTTTTTTGCTTGTCTTAGAGCTACAATGTGTTGAATTTGTTTGACTTATATCACCTTTCAAATAATTCTGACAGCTAATGTTAAAGACAGTAATTCTTCACCAACTCAAATTTTAATGATATTGTTAGTCTCCATAGTAATTCAACCACATTTTAAATGTATGCCATTGCTGTTTGTTCTAATTGCATATCTATATAAATATTGTTCCTATAAATCATGCATGTTCTGCTTCAAATATCAAAAGTAGCTCCGTACCTGGGAGCCTCGGCTGCCAAGAACAAGAGGCCAGAAAATCATGAATCAGAGCGGTAGCTAATTCAGAACACTGATGTTGTAATTAGGAACAGAACACTGCATCAGCAGAATTGTTTCATATTTGACCCAGAATCAAAATAGTGATCTCATCTAAACCGCTGACTGAGTTTCCAGTTTCTACAATGTGTAACCTGTAGCTTCAGCTCACAGTTAAAATCTCCAAGTTATTATCAGTGAAATGCATTGCAGTTGCTCATATTTTGTACCAATCCAACCAAGAGATATCCGTTCGAGCCTTGGGAGTGCTTCAGCCACTATTCACCCAAAATTTTCTACGGAGATAATGCTGTATACATTTTGACTTCTGGAATCCTGAAGCACGTTTCACCATCATGCAACCTGCAATTTGCAACATTGTAACATTTCTTCTCACATTTTTTTTTTCACCTGTGTCCTTTTTGTTTGTTGGTTGTCAGCAGGATAATGTACTATTTGATCTGTATGCAAGTTGTGCTAATTAGTGGCCACTGTAGTAACAATGTTAGCTAACGTTGGCCACAGTGAGCTTTACTGGCCGGGGCTGTCGTGTTTTCAAATATCAAGTTTGAAGGAAAGAGTATGAACAGGCGTTTCTTTTGCATTTAAAAGCAGCAATGTAACGTCTTTTCTGAGGTCAGAGATCTTTCCGTTGATGGCATCAGACCCAAATGGGTCCCACACATGTCTCCTTAGATGGTTTGGTATCATGAATATTTGTTAAAACAGAGCTTGCTACTTTCCCAGTTGTCCATTAGCAAAGAGACCAATTAGGGATGCAAATTATAATATAGAAATATGTTGGAAGTTTTGCCATTAGAAAACTGTTGGTAGGCTATATTAGGAATTAAACGAAGAGATAAATTAAACACCAAGCTACAGAAACAAAATAACACAAAATAATGACTTAATTTTGATAGCGGCGCTCCCATCTGTCGCTATTCAACAAAATCCAACCCATACTGAGGCTGCTAAGTGGCTACAATGAATTTATGATTAATCATTAAAATCCCTAAGATCAATATGAGCCTATTGGGCAATAGGGTGTGCAGGTCAGATTGACAGTCCATAACTGGGGAGGCACAGCTGGTTACACTTTTTCTCCTCTTATATTATTCTCATTATTATCTTTACTTTGGAGGATATTATTTCACCTCTGCCAGTTTGTTTGCTGGTTGGTTGTTAGTTTGTGAGCAGGATTACACAAAAACTACTGAACTTGCAACACATGGAAGAGCATGTGAGCTAGCTCCACAGAAGAACTCACAGATGTATCCGCAATTTGCAAGTGAAATCACTTGTGAAGTCATCCTGCAACCATTTGTGATCTGCATGTAATCAGAACACGCAAACTGCCTTTAAGGAACACCTTATTTCCGTTCATGTCAGTAGATGAAAGGGTATCTTAATGAGATCAAGAAGACCATGTTCATTTTATGAACATACAACAATGACGGCTTCTAAAGCAGTTTGAAAAGATATGGTAAGTGAATAACCAATGCGAGCCTGGCCGACCTGCTTCAATAATTGTTTTTCAGCCATGGACGAGGTATCTGAAATATGGATGATCAACAGAGAACATGATGTGCTTAACAAAGAGAGAAAGCAACAGGGGCAGTGTGTGTGTGTGTGGGGTGATTGTTGTCAAAGGTAAAGGAATACGTGTGCGGTGAGTGTGTGGGAGGGTACGTATGCCTCCGCCTCACCTATTAACTGTTTTTTCTCTTGTGGTTCTCACCTACTGCTCTCGTTTTATGTGAACATGTTTGTTCGGGTTTTAGAGGCCAAAATGTAATTAAGACGTTGAAACTTCAGTACAGACTAAATTTTATTGATCTTTTGTGTCTTTCTCTCTGTTTCTCTGTCTAGGAGCATATGGAGTGGTGCTAAAGTGCAGGCATAAGGTAAGTCAGCATTTCTCATTTCTGTGGGTCAAACTTTCATGTGAATGATGTATTATACAAATTGTGTCAATATCTTAAGCCTGTGCTAACAACAAATTTTATTTCAGGCTACAGACTACAGATTACACCACTCTATTGCTGGATAAGGGATTTAAAAGACATGTGTCCAGCTCTATCTTTGAATTACAAAGACTTTTCTTCATTTTAGCTGCCACCTAGGTGAGCTGACAGGCTAACATGTGTGTTAAAAATACCTACATGAAGCATGAAAAAAAAGCACTATATGCAAAAACAAATGGTAAACTATTACTATTAACGATACAAAGCAAACTGTGAATAGTGAAGGATTTTAACTGAGGTATGAATGAAAAAGCACAGAGATGACTATAGACTAGAGTCAGTACCAGAAGCAAAAAGACATCCAGTTCGTAAAGCAGATATACGTCAGACTACTGTGCAAGTGACTCGAGCTGAGACTGATTATGGTTCATTAAACAATTAGCAATTAAAAGAAAACTATCGACTCACACAAAAATACGCAAAATTTGCAAGTTCAAGCCTTTCATACGTGAGAATTGTATGTCTATATTCGGTTTAGACTGTATCTTGGATAAAAGAAGCAAGTTCTTTGTGCTCTGGGAAAATATCTTTGTTGTCACTAACGTCAGTCAGCCAATCACTAAGATAAATGACAGAATAATCCATCATTTAATTCAGTTGCAGACGTAAATGAAACAAAAGTGGGAAGAGGATATCTTTTCATTCTTGTCTTTTGGCTTGCTAAAAATATGCTTCAACCGATTATCAAGTCTATCTGTGCTTCCCCCCTTCCTTTCTGTCACAAGCAGATTTGTATTCACTCTGTTTGTTATCAACAGTGGTCATTTTTCTACTCACAAAGGCAATAACACTTTATAATACCCTGATGTCACTTGTTGCTTGCACCCTCACGAACTGGAGTCACGTGTTCCTGACCTGCTCTCTCACATGGTTTACTGATGTCACATTGTCTGCATGAATCTGAATATTTTCTGAAAAAGACTGGTGTATAACGTGGGGCTCTTCACAAACTAAATTTATGCCATTAATGTGCTTGGTATGCATGAAAGCAGGCCCTGCTGGTGTGACTCATCCAGCAGTGCCAACCATACGTGACTGCATGGCTTCCAGCTCATGTATTGCTGTGGCGTCTTCTTATACTTGCAATTTCTCTGCAGTATGTTTATCAAAGCAACATGTGGTGTTGTGATCCTAAATTGCTTAGTGATTTTCTGAAATAAGCTAAAAAAAGAGACCAAATATCTTCACTGTACCATTTCACTTGTTTACTGGTTTCACTTTCACTTAGAATGGAAAAACTGTCAACTTTTAAGCTTGAATATGCAACTTGTGCGATTGAATGGCCCCTATGAAGTGATAATTCAGCTAACTTTGGCTGCGAAGAATTACACGCTGACCGTATCAAACTAGTTTTTGTAAAAGAGAACTGACATGTTGTTCTTTCAAATTTAAAACCCAGCCATTTAGTCTTTTGTCTGATACCTGTACTGCTTCACTTGAGTGGAAAGCTAGCGTTACTGTAAAGTAACTGTATGTTAAAAAGTCAGCAAACTGCATAACCTTTATCAGTGATCTTTCCATCACTGGTATCAATCCAAATCCAAAAGGCTGTCACGCGCTTCTTCCGAGTATTTGTTAAAACACAGCTCGTGACTTTCCTCAGTTTTCCGTTAGCGAAGAGAACAACAGTAGCTTATCTGGCATGCAGGTGAGATTGACAGTCCATCAACTGGAGAATAAAGCACGTCAAGCATAATACTGATATATCAATCTATACTAACTCTGAATATTTCAGTCTCAAAGCCTACAGTCTGCAGTATTAACACAGCGGGACCAGAGAATCTCTTCCTAAACGAGTGTGATATCTAAAGTCGTAATTCATTGACATGTTATGGCCTTGATATATTATTCTTAGAAATATACTACATATATTTTATAGATATTGTATCAAATGTTCCCTGTGGTGGCGTAAATGGTATTGAATATCAATATTTTTCAAGGTATTCCAGCATCGTGACAACACTAGTGTAAAGTTTGTGTGGTTTTGAGTGATTGTAGATTAAATATTAGATGATTCCTTATGTCTGAGTGCTAGTCTGAATTTCAAATTAAGAAATGAAAGCACTCTAAAGTGGTAGTTTTTGAGAGTATTGACTTGAGCAAATATTTTATTGGTAATGAATTTAACCAGGCTATCCTTATTATGTCTATCAATTTTCAAATGCAGAAGAACTTAATGGCCCTTTTATGCTACTTCTTTACATTGATATGTAATTATAGGCCTATAAGAAATGAATGGATTTAAATATGAGATATATTTATGATTGTTTAGGATCCTTTTTTTAGGAAAATGTTTGATTTATTTTATCTAGAACTTTTTCTCAAGTTTCACCAACAACTATGCAAAGTTTTCTCATATGCATAAACTCTTTTTAAATGCTGCATTACTGGCAGCAGTTGACCAAACCACATCTTAAACGACACCCGCTGAGCAAAATAAGACCTGGAACTAAGTAGAGCAGCTTTGTGAATACAATGAAATTAGCTCACAGAGTAATTTTCTAGACTTGCTTTTGACAGAATGTCTGGCATGCACGTTTTAGAGAGCCGGAAAAATATTATTTTTAGCTACAAAATTCATATATAAGGGATTACTCGCGGAACGAGTTTGGAGGATAAAAACGTCTTTAAATCCATCAACGTTGTTATGAATGAAACACCAAACTGATCAGACAGGAATGAGGTTAATGGCAGATTACTGAAACTATTATTAGCTCCTTTATCCAATGCCCTAATAATACAGTGATGACTAAGAGTTTAATCGGAACAAAAGGTGATCCATTAGCAATCACTTTTCCTTTTTAGAATCTATTGAATGATTGACACATTTACTTATGAATTTAATTTATCCAAAGTTTGTTTGATAAAATTCAGTGAGTAATTGGAACAGATTTTTAAAGGTGAAACATAATCAGTTTAGGAACTGTCTGTACTGTCATCTATAATACAACCCACGTCTATCACTCGATTAATTTAACTAACAATGGTGGTAAGCACACTGCCAAAAACAACATGATAATGGAGCACCACAGATATATTAGTTGTAGTGATAAATCAAAAAAGGGTCCAGAAATCAGGGGTCTTTTTGCTCAGACTCCCAAATAAGTACACGTTTGAGATAATCACAGCATGATGCGTAACTGGAAATAGAAATTCACGCACCATGCCAGAAATATACCATTTCAAGACGGTACGTCGCGGCTCTGTCTGAATCCAAGACAGACAGTGAAGAGTGGAGACTTTTTTCAACAGTGTGTATTAAAGCAGAGATGGAAATCACAATTAAAGATAATTTTAGGTATCCTTTACTGGGAGGGAGCTGTAGATGCAGGAGTCACACAAGCTGCAAAAATAGCCACTTCCACTTTTAGAGCTGCTGAAAATATAATAATATACCAAGCAGTGTAATCTTACATCAGCCATCACTTCATTAAGCCTGTGGCACTGCTTTCTTTCATCAGATAGGGCTGGGCAGTATATATGACAGATATCGTTATCATGTCATGAGACTATATAACGTCTTAGATTTTGGATACCATTTTATCGTGACATGACTTGAAGTGTTGTCTCTTCCTGGTTTTAAGGTTTGCATTACAATAAAGTAGTGTCATTTTCTGAACTCACCAGACTCTTCTACTTGTTCTGATACTTTCTTTTACCCACTTAGCCATTATAGCCACATTGTTGATGATTATTTATCATGAAACTCATTGTGCTGATGTTCTGTGAAAGTACCAATAATCATCCCTGCAATATTGTCACAATATTAATATCGAGGAAGTATTAGGTGAAAAATTGCATGTTTTGATGCTTAATAGTAGCATTTGTGAAGTGCTTTTCAGTCAAATTCAAATTGTGTCAATCAAACCGATGCTAAGTAAATAATGTGGCAAAAGATTGGGAAAGTTGTGGAATGATCATAAACACCTGTTTGGAACAATCCACAGGGAAACAGGTTAAATGTAACAGCTGACGGTGTCATGACTGGATATAAGAGGGGGCATCCTGGAAAGGCTCACAATCATAGATGCAGTGATGTTCACCACCTTGTGAAAGACATATTTGTATAAAGGATATGGGC
Organism: Diplodus puntazzo; assembly: GCA_963678695.2. Taxonomy (NCBI): domain Eukaryota; kingdom Metazoa; phylum Chordata; class Actinopteri; order Spariformes; family Sparidae; genus Diplodus; species Diplodus puntazzo. The sequence goes on from OZ023155.1 coordinate 22,496,312, forward strand.
TCTGACACAAATGCAAATTATTTTCTTGTTGACGTTTTCTCAGCATCCCGAAGCCTTTTGGCATCAGGGTTGAAAAATGAGCGTCTTTTTAGTCTGATTTTATATCATTCGTTCTATCAGCACGTTAATGAACATACTAAGTTTGTTAAGAACACCTCGCTCCACACATAGAGTGAAAGAAGACGACTGTGGGAGGAGTGACCGTCGCAGCAGAGAGACAACAAGAGAGGAGAGAATAGGAGATAGAAAGACATTTTTTAAATGTTGAAAGCTGCGTCCATCTCAATGTGTTCCTCAGAGGAGATTAACATTAGGAAGATAAATATCTTAACATTTTGTGATCATTGTTTCCTACACTAAAGATTTTGTGCGATTGTATCAAGGCTGTTACTACCTATATTGTATGACAGATGAGCTGGGCAACTACACTGAGATGAAACCAGGTTGATTCATTATGGAGTGCTGTGAGCGCTTGCTGTGTGCCATGTGGTCCCTTTTCTATATGTGCCACTTGTGCATGTTTCTTTCATTCTATGCCCTACATTTATCCATTGACCAAGAAGTTCTCTCAACGCTAGGCTTCATGAAAATTTTACATGAACCATGAATTATATACAGTACATTGAGTGAAATTCTAAGTACGCACACGCTTGCGTTCCACAGCTACGAACAAAATGACATGGAAAGCAGAAAATGATGATCGGAGAGGAAGTGACGGACAGTGAAAAGCAACTTATCTTATTTTCATTCTCTATTTACTGCAAAATGAATATAATCTGATGTGAAATATCAGATAGAAGCATAATATGAACATAGAGCTCATGAGGGGAGTGGGGTTTTTGTGATGTGTGTGTGTGTGTGTGTGTGTGTGTGTGTGTGTGTGTGTGTGTGTGTGTGTGTGTGTGTGTGTGTGTGTGTGCGCGCGTACCCAGAGCCTTTCACGCTTTTACCAGCAGATAACTGTCAGGTGACGCATAACGTGTCCTCCGGCAGATTGAGAGCTGTTCTACTGACTACAATTGTTGTTCTATATAGCTGAGCACTGCCCAACTCACAGTACGTCAACCATCGGAGTGCATTCTATTGGATGTAGGTTTTCAAAAGGGAATGCTACAGTCCTAATATTATTGTTTTGGTAAGCCTTTCTTTTACAGTCCCCTAATTACCAGGTATTTACCTGGTAAATTCATGGTAACACAAAAATGTTACTAGGAAATTACCAATGGTAATACGAAAGTAAATACAATGCATGGTAACACATTTTTGTTACCATATATTTACTGGGCAAATAGCTAGTAACTTATGACTTATTACCAGCAGTAATTACCCAATAACACACTGTAATTTACCATATAGTTACCAGGTAAATACCCAGCATTTTGGCCATAGTTTCATTGTACTTATCTTTTTAGTAATTACCCAATAACACACTATAATTTACCATATAGTTACAGGTAAATGCCCAGTATTTTGGCCATAGTTTCATTGCATTTACTTTCTTATTACCATTGGTAATTACCTAGTAACACTTTTGTGTTACCATGAATTTACCAGGTAAATACCTCGTAATTAGGGGACTGTAAGGGGCTGTCTTTCTAGTGATGAAATACTTAGTATTTCTACTTACTAAGTATTTTGTCATGGTTTTGGGATTTAGCTTAGTTGTTTCCTGTTTGATTATTTTGTTGATTTTATTCTCACGTGTTGTGTCTTACCTCCCACTTCCTGTCTGTTGTTTTCCTGCCCTTTTTACCTGCTTACCTGTGATTCGTTAGCTAATCAAGCCCTGCGTATTTGAGTCTGTGTTTTCCTGTTACTCTTTGTTGGTTCTTCTGCATTTGTGTGTCTGTTTCCTGGTCCTTGTGTGTCGTTCGTGTTCCTGTTTGTGCTCCCCGTGGCTTTCTGGTTTGTTCTCAGATTTTTCCATATTACAGTACTTTTTAGTTTTTGTTGGAGTCGCCTGCCTTTTTCTTGCCAGTCGTTTCGTCGCCTGCCTTTCATTTTGGACTTTGGTTTTTGGACATCCACTTTGTTATCACAGCTTGCTTTTTGTTTTTTAACCTGCCTGCGTCAGTGTCTTGCGTTTGGGCCCTTTTTTGATCCAACATAACATTTGTTTGTGCTCCAGATAAGGACTTTGTCAGCTAAGGTTAAATGCTGCCCTTGACAGAAATGCTTCCGTACCATCACTAGTTTATAGCAAAAAAACTGCATATACATATCAAATACTGAGCTTCTTGATTGTTATTTAAATGCATTAGCCAACCGAGAGAGAGAGAGAGCAACTAGGCCAAAGAGATGGAAGCCTGAAGTTACTGATTATGTCTTTGAAAGCAGCATGAGATGTGTCATCTTGTGAAAAATGAAAGCAAAGAAATTGAAAGAGAAGTTTTTCACTTTTAAAACATGACAGACTGCTCTTTAAATATACCGTGGCTAAAGCACAATAAGCCAATAATTAAATTAGATTAAATAATAGTAATTCAATCAGCACGGTTTCTTTTAGTTAAATGGTTTTGTCTTAATCTCCTTTTGATTTAACTGGACGAGGAATTTCACTGAACCTCCCTTCAAATTTAGATATCAGAGATGAAAGTCTCTCGCATGCTAAACCAAGTATCCAACTTAGTCACTAAGAAGTATGATGTGACATGTTTTATAACCTTTACTCTGTATATGTAGGGGATTCATGTTCACATGTAGAGCCAGAGACTCAGACCATGACAATAAAAAGCTTTCCTGCGAGAGAGCAGTTATTTTTACTTTTCTCAGCTGGAAGCGGGTCAAAAGAGAAAAGGGTGGCAGAGGGAGCGAGAGAGAGAAGCAACGTGTGCGTGTGTGCGTGTGTGTGTGTGTGTGTGTGTGTGTGTGTGTGTGTGTGTGTGTGTGTGTGTGTGTGTGTGTGTATGTGCATGCGCGTATGTGTGTGTGATGGAGAGGAAGACTTGCAGAGGGAGGTATTGAATATGAAGACTGTGCTTGTGGTAAATGGGTCACCCTGTTAGGAGTCTACAGCAGACCTGGTTTGAAAGAATTACAGACACTGTGAGTACCGGGGCTAAAGCCCAACCAGGTGACTCTGAAGAGACTCTAATTGCACTACGGAGACAAGAAATGCATTTTTAAATGTATGCTCCCGCATGAATTATGTATACTTTACAGTACAGTATGTGTTCGATGGAACATTTAATTAGCCGAGCGAATGTGTGCTTTTGTTTGTGCAATGTTCTGCCACTTTATGGAAGTGTTGTATTAGCGTATGTGGGTGTGTGCATGGAGGCTTATGTGTTATCTTGAATTTGTGACAATAGCACAACCTACACACTAGCCAGTGTTTCCTGGTGCCTATACAGTGTCTCTATGCTGTACTGATGAAGGGATATGGTAATAATTAGGAGTTGATCAACAGGGAATGTATTGGTGACTCTATGATCTATTAATTGATAAATTGTCCAAACAATTTATCAAGTTAAAAACCCTAAATATCTGCTGCTAACGGAGTCTCGTGTGTGGCTTTGCTTGATTCTCTATGTTTTACATCTATGGTATTTTATTTTATTTTTTAATTATGTACTGGATGATTGTTAAAGTTTGTTCTGAGTTTAGTCATAATTAATAGTTGCTTTTGACTTGAATGAGGTTTTGTCCGGACCGGTCACCGGGATAAAATGTGGTGGATAATGTTTCTGCAAACCAGAGATACATTCAGATTCGTATATATCTTATCACCATATTGAGATTTCTACAACAGACGACAAACATGTCATATCATGTTAACATCAGTTCATTGCCTGATTTTCATATCGGAAGGTGACGAGGAGGCTCATTTATGCCAAACAGTAGATACGCATATGGAGTGAGCCTTCTATCTGTACTCCTCATTCATTACGTCCGTATTTCTGCACATTTTCATAGAGATTACGAAAACTACCAACAAATCAGTACCTCAGTTGTGGGGTGCAGTGTAGCCAAAAGTTCAAGCGGTCACAACCACAATATATGTTTCAAGTTGGTGAAAGGTTTGAAGCATCTGTTGGATGTAACTTAGCCCGGCCACTGAGACAAACACCTACTACAGAACAGCTGGGGAGGAGATTTGACGGGAATTAGATGTGAGTTGGACGATGGCGAAGGAAAAGTGGAGGTCCAAGCAAGACTAATTTGGCTCTGAGCGCCAGTACATAACAGGAACATAAATGAGCCTTTAGCTAACACGCAATCTTTTCCTGACCCTAACCAAGTGATTTGCACTAAACCTAACCAGATGATAAGTGCAACGTTGTCACAAGTTAAAATACAAAAAATGTGACCTTAAGAAACTTTAAGTTCAACATAGAGAAATGTATTAATTAATTTGGATTAATTTTCCATCACATTATTTAAATGAATATTGTACATTTTCTAGAGAAGTAAGAGGACCTGGAGTTACAATTGTTTTGCCAAATTGAAAAACTGATAAAGGATAAAATAGCCAGATGGAAATGTGTGTTTGTCCAATCCATATATCATCATCAACAAATCAAGATACTTTAATGCATGGATGCAATAACATCATTAAATCCAGTTCGTACATACAGTTAGTGATGCCAATATTGTGATTTCTTTGTGTTTTCCTGACTCAAAAGTTACTTTGTGTAGGTTGGGCTCCTGACTTGATAGCTGCCAAGGTTTGTACTGGGTAGGCTGTTCAAGTGAAACCTCATGCACTGCACTGTCTGCAACAGAAAGTGCAAAATGTTTCATGTTTGTACTGTAAGTTGAGTCCTTGTTGTGTAAGAGGAACCATGGGTAAAGAAAGCAGAAATATTACATACAGTCTCACATAAAAACATTGTGTGGAAGAAAAATGGAGGAAAAGGAGTTGGTCCTGTTGGCTCTATTTAATCGGATCACTTAATGAATTAGTCTCACTTTTCCCATTTAGCATAATAACAATGTCCTCTGTTAAACAGATCTGTGTTGATATTAAAAGATAAGTTGATGACTAAACATCACTGTGTCACAGTACATTTATTATGCCATGCTATGCTAAAATATTCACAGCTGATGTTCCTGTGATAAAGAGAATGAAACGCTTGAGCTTGTGCGACAATTGATGTGACAATCAGGAGCTTCTTGGGTCATCAGCAAAAAATTAGTAAGCCTGTGTCTATTTTTAGGTGTGCTGACTTAACAGTGGCTTCAAAGGTAAATGAGTGGAGGTCAGAGACACCACACATGAGCAGAGGCATCATCAGCACATTGCGACGTACTGCCACAGCGCTTGAAATGTCGCATATGCTGGATGTGTGTTTTGTCTTGCCTCACAAACACTAAATCTTGCAGTTTGTGACTGTGGAAGCTGTGGCTTTACTCTCAGGATTAAGTGTTGTTAGAGCTGAAAATCCATGATGTTTAATTCCATTTGTCACTCAAGTGAAAATCTCCAACCAGACAGCTCTGTACTTATAAAGCATGTTCACTCAAACAATTGGCTTGTTTGAGCACAAGCACTGACGTGATGTGCAGCTCCTCGCTGTGTGGCCCCCTTCTCCACACTGAGGCTGACTCTGTTGTCTGACCCTCCCTAAACAAAGGACAATAGAGGAACATGAGAGTATAGATGATAGAAGGAGACTGGCCTGTATGTTGTCATTCTCTCTGGACCACTCTCTTTAACCAGTACAGTCTCAAGGTCCAACACTGAGCTTGAATAAAAGGGTTTCAAATTTAGTCAAGGCACACAGTGTCATGAGAGCAGCTTGGTGGAAAATCTAACTTTGTCTTTTCGAAGTATATTTGCAAATTATGTAATTACACAGAAAGTGTGGTATCAGAAATTCGGAAGCGAGGAGAGTATGTCAAAGTAAAACAGGAAATGATGAATGAATGATTTAATTAATAAATGAAATAATGAAAAATACAACCCAGGCAGCAAGGTGGGATGTTACAACAAGTTATCAAAGCAGTTATTAAAAGCACAGAGGCTCCATTCAGCATTAGAAGCACGAATGTAGCAACATATGCCAAACACTTGGTGTATTGTGAAAAAGCTCATGATGTTACACGCCTGCAAACCGTCATGAAATTATACTGTACGTGACTAAAAAATCATATTAACATTATGCCTTTGCCATCCAGAGCCCCCAGTGTCCTTCTGCATGCACTGTTTATTTTTAACGGCCATTAGGCAAGGGATAATCAAATCAGATCAGTTTTATCTATATAGCCCCAAATCACAACCACCTCAGTGGGATTTACAGTCTGGGCTGTGAACGACATCCTCTGTCCTTAGACCCTTAATACGGCTGAGGAAAAAAGATGGAAGAAAACTCAGGAATAGCCACAGAGGAGGGATCCCTCTCCCAAGACGGACATGCAATACTGCCGATATCACAGATACAGAACAGAACAACAAAATTACAGTTTACACATTTTATTGACAGAATGTCTGAAAAATTATATAAAATATGTAAGTGTGGACCCAGAAGGACGACTCAGCAGGCCAAAGCCTCAACCAAGTGGTGCCCATGTCACACACCCTCTACTCCACCGTGGTGACCTGGAAGAGGACAGGCCACTGACTAGCAAAGAAAACTCATCAGAATGTAAAAGGATTCAAATTTTTACAGAAGTACAGAAATAAGAGGATAGTCAAACAGAAGAGGGCAATGATCCACGGAGGCCCAAAGGGATGATGGTCATGATCCGTTGTTCACTGCTCCACTACCTAGGATGGATGTAAGATAGGTCCACAAATTAGCAACTTAGCAACTTAGCTTATTGAATCATTCAGCTCAGCTGTTAGCCAGAGAGCTAATGTTATGCTAGCAAGAATCAAGGTAAATAACATTGTGTATGGACGACAAACAGTAAATATCCTTTCACAGCATGTTAAACAACAAAGAAATCTAGCGAACCAGCCACGTCACTGTACCCAAATCAGTAACAATGTTCACGTACAAATGACTGGCCGGCTGCAGCCTTTTTTGAATCAAACAGGGTTTTAATCACTGTTTTATGAGTTATCTATTACTTATTATGGACAGTTTAGCCAGCAGACACTTGGGATATGTTGTTTTGTTTTAGTAGAGAGCCCCCAAGCGGCAGATGTTACGTATTGTAGATTTTTTGAAGGTTCATTGGATGGCGGGATGTTATTGATTGAAATTGATTGGTTGAAGGTTATGTAAGCACACAGGACATTTTGTCTTACAGGAGAAAAAACATGACTGGAGTTTGATATAGAAACCCAACTGCTTTTTTGTCTTTTTTCTGGGATATGCGATATATGGTATATGGGTGACACAATGTGACCATGGATGTCATCTAAAATGGTCAAAAAGGCATTTTCATCTCAGGTCGACTTTATCGGCGTTTTCTCTTTTTATCAACCTATTATTCTTCCTCTATTCGATCGATGAAATTATGATACCATCTGCATTTTTGTTGTCCTCGTGGTTGTCCTTTACCGATCTGTTGAGCTTACAGCATGGTTAAGAAGTTATGAGTGGTTTAACATTTAGAGTAATGCGGTCTACCGAGTTTGATACTGGATTTGGCTCGATTGACTTAAAGGGGACTGTTGGGCCTTGGCCTTGTGCCATTCTCATTATCTGATTGTAATCACTCTATTTACCCAATTTCCTGATTCCATGAGAGATGTAGCCAGCAGAGATAAATCCCGCAAAAGCTAATTAAGAGTATATGAGGATGTGTGTAATTGTCAGGACATGAGTGTCTTTTTCATCGTGTCATATCGTCCAGTGTCGAAGGCATCTTATTCTAGTAGAACTGTACAATATACATTTGAAGTCTAACCTGTGGCATTCTATCTGCAGCCGAACCAGCGTATTTAATTCAGCACCGTCAATGAAACAACCGGAAAGGAGCCGAAGGAGAGCTAATATGCATATTAACTACACTGAGGATTTGTTTGTGTGCGTGTGCCCTGTGGTGAAATAATTGAAATAATGGCAGCAACATGGGTACACTGTTTGTTCAGGTTAAGAGTGGGCAGGAAATGAAGTTTGAGAATGAGATTTCCCCTCTTCAACTTTTGTTCTTTTGATCTGAATGTTCCGCCTATCTTCGAAAGTCACTGTTCAGTTCTTCTCTTTAGTCCTATCACAACGCGTGCTCTCATTTCTTCACAGGACACCAATGAGCTGGTGGCCATCAAGAAGTTCAAAGACAGTGAAGGTGAGTGAAGAAGAGAGCAAAAAGGAGAGAAGGGATGAGGAAGAGCCGGACAGCTGTAACGTTTCTGTCTCATTCATTTTCATTTCGCAGAAAATGAGGAGGTCAAGGAGACGACTCTTCGGGAGCTGAAGATGCTCCGGACGCTGAAGCAGGACAACATCGTCGAGCTGAAGGAGGCTTTTCGCAGGAGGGGGAAGCTCTACCTTGTCTTTGAATATGTGGAGAGGGTCAGCTTGAACACAACGTTATTATTATTTCACCGAATTCTTACATTACAGATCTCTCTTCTGCTCTATCCGGACTCAGTTTCAGCATGTTGAGACTACTCAGTTAGGCATGAAAAAGCATCACCATGGCAACATATGAACTATGCTGTTGGTGAATAATGGTATTCCCCACTGTGTTGCCAGAGTATCCAGCCAAGTGTTTATTCCATGCTAGGTTTTATTTTCATACTGTATTCTCGTCATCTGAGCACGGCGTCCCCTCTCGCTCCCCAGTCAGGGTCTAAACAGGACCCCACTGTACGATCTTTGAAGTACTTTAGAAAATGTTTTTACATTTACATTTACTGCTCTGTCTCAAAACAAAAATGTTGTGCTTCGCAGAACATGCTTGAGCTCCTGGAGGAACTGCCCAACGGTGCGCCGCCCGATAAAGTCCGCAGCTACATCTACCAGCTCATCAAGGCTATCAACTGGTGTCACAAGAATGAGATCGTACACAGAGGTGAGGAGTCTATGTTTACCATTCTGCTGTTAAAATATCCATCAAAATCACAATCGTCACGTACAGTAAGACAAGCGAAACAAAATCACATTTGTGACACATCTGATGCTGAGAGTGATCTTCCTTATGTCAGATGTTACTACTTGAAGTTGAATTTAATGTGAATGCAGGTATGTGACCCACACAGATGTCAGGTCTCTGCAACTTTTTTGAGTCACCTGCAAGGAGTTACAAACTCTCAATATTTAAATGTAGGCTGGTTCCAGATCACTTGGGCTGGTGTTGTGTTTATCTCCAGCGTACCTGTTTAAAGGGATAGTTCATCCAAAAAATAAAAAGTCAGTCTTTGTCCATCTTCCGTGCCGATGGAAAGCCAGGTGACTTTTGTGGTCCACAAAACATTTCTGGGGCTTCGCAGCAAAACAGTGTTGCAGCACTCTCTAAATGACTGAAGTAGGTGGGGTCAGCTACTAATACATCTACACTCTTAAGCAGAGATCTCTTAAGCGTGCACCCCCCTTTGAAGTAGGTGCAAAAGCTGGACTATGGGTCGAGGGTGTAATGAAATATTTTCACCTTAATTTTGGATCTTACGGAGACTTGGATTGCTGTGTGAAGGGTTTTGATTTGTTTTGTTTTTTTGTTTACGTTTTAAATCAAGTCCCCATTCACTTGCTTAGGAGAATGCTGCATTCATGATGATATTTTGCTTTGAAGCTCCGGAAATGTTTTGTGAACTATAAAACTTCATCTGACTTACCACTGGCATGGGGGTGAGTAGATAATGCCTGAATTTTCTTTTTTTTGGGGGGTGAACTGTTCCTTTAAAAAAAAAAAAAAACGACCAATCAGAGCCTAGCAGGCTGTGTTGGCTATCATGATGTCATAGTCCTTTACAGCTAGGAGCTGTTACAGCTGCTGACATTCACACAGTCCTTTGATCAGAATGTTAACAGCTCCAATCAGCCAGTGCCACAGTTTAAAGTTGCCTCAGTATTTAAGTTCTTAACTGATTTCTGATTTCTAAAGCAGCTGCAGCCTTTAGTCACGTGGACAAATTATGTGCGTGCTTTTGAAGTTTCTGTAGCCTCATTTTTCTGCAGGGATACCTGAAACTTGATTATGTAATAAACATGGAAGATTATAAAATGTATTGTTTATTGTTTATTAAATTGGTTGCTAGTTTTATGTCTGTTGCATTTTCCTTTTATGCAAAACGTTGTGTTGTTTGTTAAAATGTGTTACTTGTCCCTTTATGTGAGATTCTTTATGCAGTTGTTTCGACCAGGACTCCCTTGTAAAAGAGGTTTTGACTCTCAATGGGAATATCCCAGGTGAAATAAAGATTAAATAAATAAAATCAAAACTAAAAATGAAGGTGGCGGGAAGGACATACCATTCTGGACCGCCCTGAGAATCAGCTAACAATAGTAAGGTTGGTCATTCTGATCATTTGGATACTTTAGAGGTTGATTACAATATTGTAGACAGAAAATAGTTTTAGCACAACAATCCAGCACTTTTAACAACCTGTACCACTGATCTGCGCCAGTATCTCACTGTCATTGTGTTTTTCAGAGAGGAGTTAAGAGATTTTAAGCCACAACGATGCGACTGAAACATGTTGTCACCAGGCCTTTCGCCTTTGTCTCTCTTCCAGATATCAAGCCGGAGAACCTTCTCATCAGCTCTGAGGATGTCCTCAAACTCTGTGACTTTGGTTAGTCTTTGGTCTTCCCCTTATGTTCTTTACAGCAGCCATATTGTCACGAGAGATTTACATGTGCGGTGCAGTAAAACCCGTACAGTCTCTGTGCATTTAACCTGTCAAATAAAGGCAACAGCTTGTAAAAGCAAGGTATTTGATTTAGACTGAATCAGGTGATTTATCAGACATTGTGCTGTAGATGTAGACTTGCTGTACTGTAATTCTGTCACAGTATCTGCGATTTTTGCAGTTATAACTGTGATTCCATTTTGGGAAGTTCGGTTTGTTGGACTCAGTTCACTGTGAAAAATCCCACCATTAATTTGTCACCTTGTAAATCGTGCTTCAGATGGATCAATTCTGCCACTGAGAAGCAGCCAACCAGCACTATAAAATGTTCTCTGGTGGTTTTAATCACAATGAATCTGACAAAGGCATATTTCAAGGTCAGGTTAATGTTACCTTTAAATACTTACCGTGACACGGCACAGTTTGGTTATTTTACAGTTTCCCAGGTGTGTATTTTACATTTGGATGAGTCTTTGCAAAAATCACACGGTCAATTAGCTCTGCATAATTGGCTAATGCAACCCTACTGAGTCAGCTGGGGTGAGATTTGTTTGTTATTCACTGTTGGAGCTGGCGTGCTGTTTATTGTGATGTTTCATGATTAATCGACTCTCTGTACACCAGTTATCTGAAGCATGGTCTCAGCCTGCCTGCAGTGACACAACTAATTAGAGTCTGGTGACATGAGATGATGACCATGTTGCCACTGTAGCTGTCCAAAATGATTTGAGTGTTGGATGCAATATAGTCTTACTAGTGATCTATTTATAGCTAATCATCTTTATATCATCATGCCTAAAATACAGCATCAGGCCTGTGTGCTTTACTCATCTCCACGTCACTCTCGCTCAGGTTTTGCTCGTAACCTGTCTGAAGGAACAGATGCCAACTACACCGAGTACGTGGCTACAAGGTGGTACCGCTCGCCCGAGCTGCTGCTGGGGTGAGTCTGTCTGCATGTGTTCTGTGTGTTTGTGTGTGTGTGTGTGTGTGTGTGTGTGTGCGCGCGCGTGTGTGTGTGTGTGTGTGTGTGTATAGCAGACTGTGAGAAACAAGGAGTGAGAGAGAGAGAGCCTTCATTCTGTTTGCTGCTGCAAATAATTCTTTATGTTTATTCATCCTGAGTTAATAACCACAGACTGTTTTTTAACGATTAGTGTTTCTTTGACTGACGAGGTTGAGACAGAAGCGTTTTTAGTTTGAATCAAGGAACCTAAAAATGAAAGAGGTGTCATTACGTCACTGAATCTTGGTGCCTGCCTGTGGTGCCAGCTTGTATTGAACGCATGGAGAAAGCACACTTTGAGGGATAGTTCGGCTCTTTTGATGAGGTGCTTATCCCTCGTCAGTGTATTGCCTGCAGCAGATGACCGTCGGCTGTGCCTGCCATGCACCGCATTACGCCACACGGCTGCGCTTTTGTGTAGGAATGCAGAGGTTGTGCAGTGTAGGGAATGTAGTGCCAAAGGAAAAGATTAAAATTGTTCAAAACATAGCCTACACTTAAACAGATTTATATTTTTTAGGTGAGATTTATTTTAGGCGGTTGAAATACATCTTGCTGTTGGTTCAGTTCACAGCAGTACAATGCTCTGCTTCTTGCCGGCTCTTCGTGCTGCTTCTGCACACAGGGGGAGAGCTGACGGTCATCTACTGCAGGTAACACATTGACTAGGGGTAAATACCTTACACAACCCCACATCAAAAGACCAGAATTATCACTTTAAACCCAACACATCTACGTCGTATAATTCCCAATTAAAAAATGACTCCACAAAATGAAAGAACACATTTCAGATAGTAGGTTAACCACAGATTTTTTTTTTTTTTTTTTCAAAATGATTGGCAGGGCTAATAATATCGTGACCAAACAGGGGACCAAACAGATTGCTGGTGAGACAGCAATTACTCTGCGATCTGGAGCTTTTCCCAATCAAAATTGAGGGAGTTCTGTACTTGTGTTACCTCCCTCAGACTACTTCGGTTTTGCATTTTGCATTTGGTGGCTTTTTTAAACAGTTTGATTGTCGTTTGGTGACAGTTATGAATTCGTAAATGCCAGCTACAGTATTTTCAAATGAATTAAGATCAGATAAAAACAGGCGATGGCTCAGTTTGTCTGGGACCTTATCAATAATTTGGTGGTCACCAATCAGAGCGCCTGCTCGGTTGCATTTCTGTCCGTTGCCAGTTCTCTTGTCATTGTTAAATTCAAAATCAGTCAAACTCACTCTTGAGTCTGCCATGACTCAGTGAAAGTGAGAGATTTGTAAGGATCCATGTAGCAGTCGTCACAAACTAAGACCAAAATTGACATGGATCCAAAATGTGTCTACATTTTCTGGAAACTGTGTCTAAACGGATGCAGCAGACAGGTTGAACATTTCTATCTTATTGAACAATGGTGGGTTCAAATCAGAGGACTAGTTTCCTCTACATAGCCTCCCTATGAATAATTGCTTAGGTTAATTACTTTTTAGGTGTGAAAGTGGTGTTACTAGATATTGTTGGAAACGAGGTAGGAGTAAAAATTGGACATAGAATTGAGCCAAAGAGTACTATTCAATCACAGGCAGAGAAGGATTAGTCTTACGGTCTATAACCATGAGTGAAAGTGAAACTGATCGACTGGCCAAACGGAAAAGACGCGGAGTCCTGGCCGATACCTGATCCGTTTCATTACTGGTGCTAATACTGACCCAGCACAGCGGATTAGCGCACCAATAGTATGAGATTGTGAAAGTTGTTTGACACACTGAAATAGGCCACATATATCTGATGGTTTCCAGGTCCATGAGGGAATTACAGGAAGTCCCCAGAGAAATGAGCAGCAGTGGTTCCTCCAACAAGAAAATGACTACTCTGCTCTTGGTTGTCATTCCTAATACATCGCATTACTGTCAGCACAGCTCTACAGTTATGTCCACTCATCCAACATATTGTCATTGTCACTGCATTTTTAAGATAATCCCAGTGGATTGTTGCCTCTGTTCCTTTAGTCTGAGAGGTAGGGAATGTCCCTAAACAGTCTGTGGGGCACCAAACAATGTTCAGTTCAACTCAAATCAAATCATTTAAGGTCTCCCTCATTTGCAGTGATGTTGAATTGCAGAATAATGCTGCCACATGATGACATGAACCACCATGTGCAAAATCTCTGTTTCGCAGTTGTTTTTTCTCGCTGAGGTTGTTTTCGATGCCTTTGCTGCACTGAATGTCCATTCGAGCTCGGAGACAGCTGAACGTCATCTAGCCTCGCTGCTGTAGCCTGATTTAGTAAATGCCCTGGAACATTTATTGAGACAGTGTTTGAATGCCGCCCACTCAAATACTCTCTCCCTCCAACACCACCGCTCCTCTGCATCTCTGCTGCCAGATCTCTCGCCATTTCTCACCAGACTCCTCAGCGCCGTGTCTTCAGAAATGACCATCTTCTTTATGAGCGTCTCCGTCAGAAACAAAGCACCCGTTGCTTTCCTTTGCTGCATTCTAATAACCACCTCTAATAACCTAAGCCCCAGCGACGTCACCCTCACAATCATCTCCCCGTCATTTTCAACCCTCTCATCCTCATTCCCAGTTTTTCCGTTGGGTCATCACGAGCTATTCTCCACATAAATTATATTTTGTCTCTCTCTCAGGGCTCCCTATGGAAAGGCAGTGGACATGTGGTCAGTGGGGTGTATCCTCGGGGAGCTGAGTGACGGACAGCCCTTGTTTCCAGGGGAAAGTGAGATAGATCAGGTTGGTGAGCCCCAAGTATGATGTAATATGTTTGACACAAAATTACAAAAATGACAATTTTGGAATGTGTTGTAATTGTATTTGTTGACTGTAGTTGTGAGGATTTGAAGCTTTTCTTTATCTCATGTCTTTATAACGTGAAAATAAAAGGCTCTGCTGTACCTGACGAAAAAGAGCCTGAGAAAAATTGACATTTTAACAGTTTTATGTGTCAGTGTGAGACGAAAATCACAGTTTTTTTGGATTCGACACCTGGACAGGACAGACGTGGTTGTCTTTTGTTTGGGTCAGAAAAAAATAAGCAACTGGGAGACAACACAGTGGGCTTTTGGCGATTGACATTTTAACTAATCAGATCCAGTCAAATGTATTTATGTATTGCCCAGAACACAAATCATTTCAGGCCTAGCCCCCAAGCCACTTTGCAGATTTTCATCCCAAGAACTGTGAATTGTAAAATGAATGGAGTAGGTCAGTGCTTTGGGACATTTGAGCTTCTGGTTTTGGTCAGCATGGCCACATTGCCTCACAAACAATGTAATGTATCTCAACAATAATGCAAATAGCCAGAGTAGACGGGACAGCACACATCTATTAATATGATTCTCATGTGATGTCAGTTGATGCCAAAAGGTTTTTTTTCATTTTCCTCTGGCAGGTTGACGTCATCCATTAAGAGTAACAAAGAAGATATACAAAAATCACATAAAGAAACACAAAAAACACACCAATGACAGGGCAGGAAATGCATCCATTTTTTTTTTAGATATACTCAACAATGTTTTTACATTTCTGCTCATAATGATGACACTCAGCTTGCCCTAAGCACTCCTGAGTGTTTTTGCATTTTTCAGTCATTGATTGATTATTTAACTTTACTATTTACCTTCACTTTCACCTGCAGCTGTTTTCAGCCAAAAAAAAAAAAAACTCTTAAAAGTGAGAGTACGCCACCAGAACAGACAAGAAAGTTAGGGACTAGCTCATGGACATAGTGGAGCAATTAGCAATTCGTGGAGAGGAAAACAGAGCACCTCTTGTATGGTCCAAATTTTAGTTTAAAACCTAAAAAGAAATGAACTAACATTATCAGTAGTTAGCATGCTAACCAGGCATATCCTGTCCACTTTGTCGCATAACAGAATGACAGCCCACATAGTTTCAGCAAGAGGATGTTTGCGAGTTCACTACGTGCAAGCTCTCTTAGATTTTAGTGCAATAAATGGGCAACATAAACTCACAAAATGTCAACAAAGGAAATACTCTTACACCTACTTTCCTCACCAAACTAGAAAATTACAACCCTGCACCTTCTGAGTTCAAGTTTCTCAAGCTTTATTGCCTCGTTAACTTGTCGTAAAACACATTACATGAAAAAAAACAACCTCTGGGTCTGCTGAAATAAATCCACAATCTACTTAGCAAGTTGTAAAAATAAAACGCTGTTTTCACCTGCTGCTGATGACTTGGCTGCTCATCCACTGTCTCATTCAGTGGAAACACAAAAATACTCTTAAAACATGCTAGTGTAGATCGGTAACTGTTGGATGTTTCAGTGTTTTAGTGACAGCCTGTTGTGCTGCCACCTAGTGGACATAATGAAATCAATCAATGCAGGCTCAAAAAATCTTTCAGTCAATACTGAAAAAAGTCAGAGGAGAATGTACTCTCATGAACGTGTTGACCTCAACCTCAAGGTCTCCTCCTTGGCCCTTTGATTATGTCACAGGATCTCAGAAGAGTTTGCCCTGTTGTCATGGAAATGTAGTGCCCTCCGTTGAGCACTTTAAGGACTTCCTGTCAGCGTTGACTTGAACGTTGTTGACCTTGTAAACAGCAGCTGACAAAACAACCTCAATATTTGTAACCCTTTTTGAAAATGCTCATCATGCGTGTGTTCATTCCGCAAAAGTCTTGTCGGTGAACGAATGCATGTGCAGTAAGTGCGCTGTTAACTGTGATGCTGTTTCATTTTCAGCTCTTCACCATTCAGAAGGTTTTGGGGCCGCTTCCTGCAGAACAGATGAAACTCTTCTACAACAACCCTCGCTTTCATGGGATCAGGGTAGGAAACGTTCGCCTTTTATCCTCTCTACAGTATCTAATGCTCTTCTTCTGTCTCCTCCTCCTCCTCCACTTTTACCTCCTTTCCCTCTGTCTCCAGCTCCGTCTCTCTCTCTCTCTCTCTCTCTCTCTCTCTCTCTCTCTCTCTCTCTCTCTCTCTCTCTCTCTCTCTCTCTCGTGGCAGCGTTCCCAGCATCATGACTGAGTGGATTGCTATGACTCATGAGATAGGTGGTTGGTATTCAGTTGAGCAACAAGAGAAAATGTCCCAGAAGGCCAAACAAGACTTTGTGTGTTTGTGTGCATGTGTGTGTCTGTTTGTGTGTGTTTGGTAGTTTGTTTAGTATGATCCAGCGATTGATTATTGTATGACTTGAACGGAGAGCTTCTTCTTCTTCTTCGTCCTCTTCTTCTTTTTTTACTGTCTACTGTATCTTGGAAACAGCAATAGTAATTATTGCCAGACCTAAAATTTGATCACAAATTTGATCCATTCTGTGTGTGTGTGTGTGTGTGCGTGCGTGTGTGCGTGTGTGTGTGTGGGCGTGTGTGCGTGTGTGCGTGTGTGTGTGTGTGTGCGTGCGTGTGTGTGCCAGTTTCCCTCTGTTACTCATCCTCAGACTTTGGAGAGAAGGTACCAAGGCATCTTGACTGGTTTGATGTTGGATCTGATGAAGGTAAAATGTCATGAAATACTCAAACATTGCCATAAACATGATGTGTTATCTATCAAAGAGGTAGTATCTGCAAAATTTTAGATGCAAGCCACTAAAATATGCCCCCTCCATCTGATTTCTTCCTTTAGAACCTGTTGCTGCTGAACCCGACCGAGCGTTACCTGACGGAGCAGAGTTTGAACCATCCGGCCTTCCAGCCTCTGAGGCAGGCGGAGAGGGAGCGCCCCCCTCCTGCGTCTCCCAACCCGCCACGCTCGTCCAAGAGGAAAACGCACCATCACGGAGAGAACACAGTTCCCACAAGGTGAAACTGCACTTCTTTATTTTTACTTTGGGACTGTTATTGCTTTTTACCTTACTCGGATAGCAACTTCAGTGTCACGGTACAGGAATATCTTCACCGCAGGACAAATCTTTATCGTCCGTCCTAATTCCAACGTGGCAGCCAGAGAGTGAATGCTAATGCTGCAGCTCTTGAAAGAAAGGAGTTGAAGTGAGTGAAAAAATGTGTCCTCCAGAGCTTGTTGAAAACAGACTTTGCATACAATTGTTATATGGTGTACACCATCCATGTGTGCAGGGAACGTCTTTCTTTTACACACTGTAGAATGCTCCCTTTTAAAAAACATTTATCTTATTAGATTAAGAAATACATTTCAAGGTCAAATTGGCTCTTTATCAGGTACAGAGGCATCATTATCATTTTCACTTAATGCCCCTGTATCTTGTGAAACAGAACATTTTTTTGGACATGGAGGAAGGGTACCTGTTTTGCCTCGTGATCTGTATTGTATTGACACAGATGGATACTATACAGAACGATATGAGTTTTAGGCGGCAAGTGATTAAATAAAGCAGTTCCTATTTTTTCCCTAAATTAATTTATGATGTAAATTTGTTTAGTTTTTTAAAGTTTTTTTTTATAAATAAATTGAAGAGATCATTGCTTCTGTTTGTAAGTATTGTATCATTGGGACAACATTTACAATTACAGAGAGAGTTTCCATTAAGAAAGACGTGGATTTGAAGCTTAATATAATTGATCAGCTCAAATGATAAACAATCCCCTGTCCGTCTGCCCCTCCAGGAGTCACACTAAGAGCACGAGCCGTCGCTCCAACAGCAAAGAATGTTCCAGCCTCCCTCGACATGGCGACCTCCACCACCTCAGCAACAAGAGTTTCCTCAATGGAAACAAACCGCTCCCATCCAGTTTGAGTCCTACGCTCCATCCCAAGGGCCAGTACATGTCCCAGACCCTGAATCGTTCTGCCTCATCCAGCAAAGACCTGGCTAACAACAACTTGCCCCACCTGCTCAGTCCCAAAGAAGTTAAAGGCAAGACGGAGTTTGACTTCAGCCTGGGACCCTCCCCAAAGCTGTCAGATCCGGGACACGGGGCAAAGTATGGCCACAGCAAACCCAGCTCCTCCCGCTCTCAGCAGCAGCAACAGCAGCCTGGCCGCCACACCTTCCTGGAAGGCAAGACCAACACACTGCAGTCTGGAGGAGAGAAACAACACGGCCGACACGCCCACAGTATGGCCGACTCTGCCCATGGATCCATGTCATCCTCTTCTAAGAGTTCAGCCTCTTATCTCAGCCTGTCCAAGAGCCACAGTGCGCTGAGTGATGCCAAATCTGTAGGGAACCTCAGCGACGGTCGGCTCCACCCAGACGACCCAAACTCCAACACGACAGCGGGGGTGGGACCCAGTGCCCGCTTCTTCCCCGCCAGTTGTTTAGACCTCAATGCCCCTTCAGGTCCGCCGGGGCCGCCTGGCAGCCCTTCTACTCGACACAGCGATCGATCCGGGCACAGCCCTGCCTCTCGTAGCAGTGGCAACGTCCGCATGGAGAGCAGCACTCTGGACTCATCGTCCAGACACAAATCCAGACATAAATCTATGGCACCGGGTAGGTTGAAGAGTTGGATTTGTATTCATGAGTCAACTTCATTGTCCACTGAATTAAGAATGGAGCACTGAACTTGGCTTCAGGCTTCAACCAGATTTATATCCAGTGCATCAAACACTAGATCTCTGCAACCTCCCTCGTCCAGCAAAACAAACAGAAATCCAGACAGCCGTCAAATAATTAAAGCGAAATTCTCACCAAAAGCGAGCACACAACAACACAACATGAAACTTTGCTCGTAGTATCACCAGGGTCTCTATACATGAACACGAGCATTGAGGCCGCACTTTGGGATCGACACTTTTTGTCTGCCATGACTGCGGCGGCGCTAAAAATACAGCTGCTAACGTGAGTTGTTCAAAAACCTTCTTTTTAGTAAACTCTATGTACACAAACAATGTTCTCAACGCTCGTGTTCATGTGTAGAGACCCTGGTGATACTACGAGCAAAGTTTCATGTCGTGTCGAGCCTTCTCAGCATTTCAAAAATAGCGATTTTGATGTTAGCATAAGAGTGCCCCTACACTCCATTGAAAATGAGCTTGCCCGAAAACGAAACTACGGTAAATCTTAAAAGTGCCTCTTTCGTCGTAATTATGCTTTTACACGAAGGTTTGACTTATATACATTTACAAATAAAGGCCAGGTTGCTTTTTGGCGAGAGTTTCACTTTAAGATGTCAATAGTGGAATAATAAATAATAAAAATAACCTTTACATGAAGTTCTTTTCTTTTGTCCAGAAGAGACTGGTGCTCCAGAGCTCTTAGACCCAGGAGGAACAGGGATGCCCTCCACTCACACTCTGCCTTCTCCACATGAGTCTTATCACTACGGCCTGGGCTACACCTCCCCCTTCTCCTCTCAGCAGCGGCCTCAACGCCACTCCATGTACGTGAGGAGGGAGCGCCATCGACCACACGGGGTCGAGGGTGGGATGGCGGGCTTGCCTGCACCGGGGCAGGCCATACCGACACGTGCCAGCAGCCTGCAGCTCCTCTCCCCCCAACTGCAGCACCGGACCACCCTCACTGGACACTCAGTGAGCTCCTCGAGAGAGGACTGCACTGATGACATGACGAGGGTTAGTGGCGGACAGTCTTGTGAGTGTGGGGATATAAAGGAAAGATTCACCCTAAAATACTGACTCTTGTGCTGAATAAAGTTCCCTTAACCAAACAATAGTACTACTCCCTGTAAAATGTAGAGGATATACTGTATGATCTATTATGGCTGAAATATTGGGCTGAACATTGTTGTTCTTAAAATAACACATTGCACACACACGTCGAGGATCCTTTTCCTCTTTGGTGTGTGAGTATTAAATGAGTTAGATCGTTGACAGAAATGCAAAGCAGTTCATCCTTTGAAACGCACAAGGTCTTACACTGAAAACTCTGAAGTCTCTCAGGAATAGTTTATTTTTTAAGAAATAAATATATAAAGACCATAAAGACCTAAATATGGGAGATGAAATGTACAGAAAATACTTGAATGGACACTTAAATTAACAAATAAAATATAATTAATAAATTGAATTTAAGTAAAGAAATGGTGGTAATAACTCAGATGGCAGAAAAGGCCCAATAAACACTTCTTTTGCTGGTGGAACTTTGGACTCATGGCCTTAGTATTTCTAAAATTGGCTACGGCCCTGATATGACAAAGAAATGATGATGGAGCTGACTGCTAGTGGACGAATACCATGTTAGTTCTTTCCTTTCTGGAAGCTGCCCCCGTAGGAGTTGTTAACGTCCCCATGGCAACAGCAACATCTGTCGTAGGTTGAATTTTCAGTATCTCTGTCTGTAGCTTTACAGAGAAATTGGTTTTAACAGACAGTGTCTTTAAAACACACATAGCTGGTTTTCAACCTTGTTGCTAATGCTAAGTTTACCTAAGAAGTGTTTTACAAGTTCTTACTAAGTTTCTTACTCTCGAAGTTCTATGAGAGAGTAACTATCATTTTTCAATAATATATCATCTCAAGAGGGGATATTGGTAATAGTTGCCTATGCACATGAAAAGAAAACACAGAAACAGATGTTAAACTTAAAACAGATGACATATGAAACAGAAACTACAATATTCACACAAACACATAATCTACCATATATATTCCAGGAGCCAGCAGAGCAACAACATTAAACATTGAGACAGTATTAAAGGAGACATATAATGCTCATTTTCAGGTCCATCATTTAATTTTGGGTTTTTGCTAGAATAAGTTTACATGCTTTAATGCTCCAAAAACACATCAGTTTTCTCATACTGTCCAGTGTTGCGGCTCTGTATTCCTCCTCTGTCTGTCTCTTCAGCTCCTGTCTATTTAAGGCCCTCTCCCTCCTGAATACCCAGTCTGCTCTGATTGGTCAACTCACACATGCCTGAGCCAGCACCGCTAACACCAACAAAACAGCTGTGTTAAAATAATACTTATGTGCCAAACTAGACACTCAGCATCAATGTCACAGTGTGATGTCACAGAGTCGTGGACTTAAAGGCGGGACTACTGACGAGGCATTTCAGGAGCAGTGTTTTCTGCTGGAGATAGGAGCCTCTGTTGGTGCAGACTTGGATATATTAAACTTTCAAGACCTTTTACATGAACTAGGAACATGTATAACACACTGAACGAGAAAGGAAACAATGGAAAAGCATAATAGGTCTCCTTTGATACAAATAATTAGTTAATAATAGGTAAAAGGTCAAAAAAACTTTAACTTGTGAGTTGAAGTAAGTTTCTCATTCTCACCAATATGCAAATCAATCCGCACGATGTCGATTTTTTAACAAGTATAAGGTCTCCACCTCCAATTAAAACTCACATCTAAGTGTCACGAGTTATTCTGTTTTTGACGATGAAAGTGAATCAGGGAAATGTTGAAAATGACTGAAACAGGAAATGATGAGGCCGGTTGATCACAAAAAACAGGTTCACACACACATACAGAAATATATATACCTAATTTACCTAATTTCTTGATTTGCATTCAAGCCCACACACACGCATTAACAATATTACACTGTAGGCATGTCTATGGGTGTAGCTTTCCTTTTGAAACATGTATTGAAAATGTATTTTCAATACACGTTTGACGCGTGTGTGCAGGGACTGTCACTGTCTCACATTATCATTGCCTCTGCTTCATACCGCTTCTCCAGTCTGCTTTGACCTGCGCCTGTCCGTCTTCTCAACAGAGTGAGCCTTCCCCTAAAGACATGAGCCACCCTTGTGCCCCCATCAAAGACTCTACGAGGGACAACACAGCTGCTTTTCATACACAGCGCTCTAAAAACGAGGTCCGACCCCCTGACTCCTCCCTACCTGAACACGGCCAGTAGCTCTTCTGACCGCTGGTTTCCATAGCTTTTTCTGTTTCTACTCAGGTCAACAGCTTCACTGCACGTTGTCGCTGGTATAAATGTAGCCTCACTGAAATGCTTTAAGATTGTCCCAAATGTCACGTGATGTGAGCCAGCAGTCTTAGCTAATGATAAGCAATGACGTGAGATCAAATGGTGATGATCGATGACAGAGCTGAAGATACTGAGATCTCTGTGTGGTCCTGTGTCCATGTGCGTACCTGTTTGTCTGCATGATGTGTGTGTCTTTAAGGTGGGCATGTATCACGACCCTCACGGCGAGGACGGTGGTTCCTCCAAGGAGAACCGGATGATCTTCACTGAGTCCATGCCTCGGAGAGTAGGCAGCTTCTACCGAGGTAAAGAACAGAACAGAGTGTGTGTTGTGTCAGGAAGGTTAATCCTTTAAAGGATATGTTCGCCCCAAAAATGAAAGTTTAGTCAGTATCTACTCGCCCTCATGCTGATGGAAAGATGGAATTTTTGGTAGTTTACAAAACATTTCTGGAGCGTCACATAGACAGGTAAACAAGTAGATAGGGACCTGTTTTAAAATGTAACAGAACAACCTAAAACACATAAAATGGTGCAATACAGCTCATTCACTTTCTCCTGAAATCACAAGATCTTAAATTGATTGGAAAAGATCATTTAAACCCTTTCTTTTAGCATAAATTTCACTTTAGCCGCTTAGCTACAGCTGTCTTGACTCTAACATGAGTAGTTGGTGGAGCATTAGGGTAAGCGCATTGTTTTTCTCTAAATTAATGCATTAAAAGAAGAAAAAAGTAAGGCCTCATTTTACTGGGGAAAGTAACACATCTTAACCATTCAGTGCTTTAAACACCAGAGGGAAAGTATAGACAAACAAACAAACAAACAAACCAAAAAAAAAATACAACCCAAAAAGAGAGATTTAAAAGAAAAGCCAAATTTAACATACAGTATGTGAAGACATTCCCAGAGAGCTGTTCTCGATAACTTAGTTTGACACAAAAAACTTGGGGCTTTATGACGGATTAAGAGTAAATGTCAGGTCTTAGAATCAAGGAATAAAGGTTTCTTTCCACATTTGTCATTTTGTAATGTGTTCAACAATTATACAGGGAGAAATCCATAATGAAAAAGGCAAAGTGGGATCAAATAGACAAGGCAGATATGGTGGATTTTGGGGAGGTGAGCGCAACATAAAATAATAAAATAACTCCCAGAATACATTTATCGTTACGGATTAATAATATCCGAGGCAGATTGCCCTGTTAAAATTAACCAACAAATGGTGCTCAGTAAAATCTACAGATGCACAATTTCTCTTCTCTTTGTCTGTCTTCAGTCCCCTCTCCTAGACCAGATAACTCCTCCTCTTTTCACGATGGTGTCGGGCAGGGACGAGGGCCAGTCGTCCCTGTTGTACCCGTAGATCCTGTCGCCATGGCCAACCACTCCAAACGCCAGACGGCTTTTGACTGGTGAGATTCTATTCATCATGAATTTTTTTAAGTGGGATTTTTCCTCGATTGTAATGGCAGGCAGCGCTACAATAGATGTATATTCAAGGTTGTGTCAAGGCAACTTGCTCGATATAAGCTGAGGTGACCACATTTAAAGTTAACAGGTTTTCTCAGCGCAAATGCATCTCTGCACTTCAGCTGAGCTTCTACACGATATGGTTAAGAGGAGGATATAAAAGGGGATATTGAATGATGAGGAAAAGTTTAAAGCTGTTTATGTCTTCATGCCCTCATCAGCTGTGACTGAAAACATGATGTTTTAGGGTCGTCCATCCGTTCAAACATGTGTTAGTTTGAACGTCCTATATATGTGAAAGCGATATCTCAGGAATGCCTTGATGGAATTTCTGCACAAATCACGCCACAAGTGGAGATTGTCACCCTTGTTGTCGTTGTTGTTAATACTCAATTGGTGGTGACACTAACCTTGGGTGCCCACCTTGAAACTGTGGTGATTCTAGATATCTAGATATGCCGGGTTGAAAACGTGTGGAGCATCTTCATTCCAGCTTTTTCATGTTCCATCAGAATCACCGTGTTTTTTGCCAATTAACTTTTTGCCAGGTTCCTCCAATTAACTTACAAATCGATAGACAGTGCTGTAAAAGGTGCTCAAAAGTCATTCCTGAGTAAGAGTAAAGATATCAAGTTAAAATGTCACTCTGGTATATATGAAAGTCACCCAGACAAATGATACTTGAGTAAAAGTCCAAAAGTATCGTGATAGTGATATTAAATGTACTTGAGTATCTAAAAATGACAAGTAAGTGTAATATGCATGCATTTACATTTATGTACTGTGATTAATGTATACTATGCGTGGACCTATAATCGTATACAACTTCCAGTACTTTCTTTTTTTTTAAAATGTGCTACTTTTGCTGTAGATACTTTTATGGTTACACAAAACAAACACAAAACACCAAACAAAGCAGAAGAAAATTGTACATAGTTTGTTTCATTATTATTATTATTATTATTATTATTATTATTATTATTTTTATTTTTATTTTTATTATTATTAAGTTATTTGTTTAAAACCTTTTATTTCCTTTACCTATCTTTTCATACTGTAAATGTGTTGTAGTCATCACTTAATCTACTGCGGCTGCATTTGAGACTCACCTGAGAAGAGGTAACAGTTTAATCTTGAGCTTGTAGTTACCAGCACAAGTCATATGAACAATGACCCAAATTTGCCTCGTAGGAGCGCCGCAGAAGCAATGGTCATGAATCCTCCAGAGCCGACCAAAGAGAAGGAAAAACAAGGCTTCTTCAGAGCCATTAAGAAGAAAAAGAAGAAGACACAAATAGTAAGATCATTTAATCTGTCACTTGTTATTTCATCCAGAACACCTGCACATATTCCCTTTGGTATGATAATGTTTCCCTTGTTTATTGAGTTTGTAGTTAGGTGAATTTGAAAATGATTTTCTGTAGCGTCAATATCTTTTGTCATCAGTGTTTAAAATGTTCTAAACTGCGTCATAATAACATAAACTTACCGTGTGAATGAGCATTGATAACAACCAAAAGTGTTAATAGCACAGGGTAATACAGGTTTATTGCAATGTGGGTCTTATTTTCATTAATCTCACCATCATTTGACTTCTAAAGTCAGGGAAACATGGCGACTTCACAACAATGGGGAATGACGAGTCAAGAAGCACGAGCAGTGACACAATCCGGCAGACTGTAAAAAAGAAAAGGCCCTGTTTACTCAAACATAAAGGCTTTATCGAAGGCAGTGACTATTGTTGTGAAACCCTCTGCATTCTTTATACGTTGAGTT
The DNA here is from genome assembly GCA_963678695.2 of Diplodus puntazzo. NCBI lineage: Eukaryota > Metazoa > Chordata > Actinopteri > Spariformes > Sparidae > Diplodus > Diplodus puntazzo. The sequence goes on from OZ023155.1 coordinate 22,522,068, forward strand.
CCGGATGCTCCAATCAGGGCGATGTTCAGTCTCCCCAAGCGCAGCACAGACAGGCACAGATTGCCTTTAATTCCATCGGCTGTTGACTTTTTAAACAAACTATAACCTCCATGAGCTATGGGGATAGTGCAAGTGATGTGGATCTTGTCTTGTGTATGTGGTTGATGTATTATGCATTTGTTTTTGTTTTTTCACTATGTCTGCAAGGCAGATTGCCCCGCAGGGACATTAAAGCTTTACTCTACTCTATACCTGGAAGAGACAGCAAATGGGAACATTAAAATGATCCTTTCAGCTGTTTGTTGTAAACTGTTTATAGACGAGCTTCTAACTCAGCATAAATCTATTGTTTAGGTCAACTTTGTATCTAAATGTAACTCAAACTTTAACCAGATTTTTAGAAAACTGTTGAAAGAAAATGTGAATTAATACACACTTTCAGCCACTACTGTTATATGACCTGATTAAAGGTCCCATACTGTAGAAAGTAAGATTTCATGTCTTTTTGATTACAAAGTAGGTCTAGGTGCTATATAAGTGTGAAAGTATCAAAACACTCAACAGAAAACAGAAACAGAAATATGCACAGCCTGCATTCAGAAATTGTGCTTTTTAAACAAGCTGTCAGCAATCCTGTCTACAATTATGCAGTCAGCGCCCTTAGCCACGCACCAAGCACTGCAAAAACACTGGTTGAACTGATGCAGAAAGATAATGAGTGTGAGAGCTAACCAATCAGAACAGGTCCTGAACAGGAACGCAGGAAATGGCGCATTTAGACAGAGGATGATTAGAGGTTATTACTGGGAAAAATAATGTGTTATATGAACATTAGAGCACACATACTTTGGACATCCAAAGTACAATTTTAACCTGAAAATTAGCATAATAGAGGGCTGCGGGGGTGACGTGTTTTTGTAGGTTAGCATCTCCTTGTTTCCCCCAATTAAAAGTTTATGGGATAGCTCCATGACAAACACAAGAATAAGATACTTACATGTATTGTTCATCAAGATAATCTTCACAGATGAACACCTTTCATGGTTTTTGAAGTGTAAATGAAACAGCCAGAAGTTAAAAGGTAACATTAGGCTACAAACTAACAGCAGGTCACCACTACGAAGTGTCTTACAGTGTAGACAAATTACTGTTCGATGATTAATCCTGTAAAGGCTAGTGAGTAAATAGTCCATGGGTGGTGTGAGGTGTAATGTCCCTGCCAACTTCTGTAGTTTCATTCTGCCACTTGTTAGCATCCGCCGTTTTTAAGACATGCAAATGCCTTGAATTTCAATTGTGGGTAAATTACTGATGTCTTTTATGCCATAAAATCAAACATGCAAATATCTTAAGCTTGTGGTAACCACATACCTTATTTCAGCCATTTAACTGAAAATATATATTTTTTAAAAACCTGTAGATTCATTCCTGCAACACTCTACATGTGTCACCTTTAAACAAAGGAGACCCAAACACAGACACACAGGCAGACAGACAACTTAACAAAAGGTTAGCTTTATTAACATAAAGCTGAAGTCCAAAATTGTGGCAACAAAAGGCAGAAAACAAAAAAGGAGAAAATCAAGAAAACAAAAGCAATCAAGTACAAACCAAAAACAGCAAAGTACAAAACAGAAACAATGCTGGGAATAAGGAACCAAAAGCTAGAAGGACATGACAGCAACCTGGAACAGAGAGACAGAGGAACTCAAGGGCAGAACAGAACAGGAACAAGAGACACATGACGAACAGACGGACAAACTGACTAATAGTGAGGGGAAGACAAGGACTTACTTCAGATACACAAGGGTTGATCAACAGCTAGAACACAGCTGAGGAGTGAAAAGGGCGGGAAAACAGACAAAGGAAGGAAATGAAAAGCAAAACGTGACATATGAGGACAGATCTTCAAAATAAGACAGGAAAAACCTAAACCACAAACTCAAATCATGACAATATGGGACCTTTAGAATGATTCCACTTAAACTTTGAGATTGAAATATGGAATATGGAATGTATATGTTTGTTTAAAGTTTCCTCATTGGTCCAAACATTTTGCAATCCGAAAAAAGTTTAAGATCTATCCAGTTGATACACCCTCTCTACCATTTTCTTTTTTTGACTTGTTGGCCTTCATCGTTTTGAGGTTGCCATGTCAGTTACAGGTAGAATTATAATGCACAAGTTATAGTACACAGAATTATCCTTTAGTGCTGCTCTGAAGTCTACACCCACTCTGTTTTCTTCTCTTTCTACCTTAACAATCAAATGTTCATGCTGTTATTGATTTTTCTCTCTGTACTTGTTGTCCAGTGGTATTTTTTTTAGATGATCATGCATCAGGTGCTGCTGTAGTCTTTCTCTTTGAGTTTTGTGTTGAGAGTTGTGGCTGTGCATCTTCTGCTCCACAGACAGACATGGAGGACGGGAGAAACCCCAGCATCAGGAAAAGCCTTTTCCCCCTCTTTAGCTCTAAGAATAGCTTAAAGCACAACTCAGCAGTCAAAGTCCTACCTGTAGTCGCCTCGCCCATGGTACAACACCAGCCTCCCGCGCCCTACCCTGCCTCACCAGTAATCTAACCTCAACACTACAACTGCATGCTGACTGGCACTAACCACAATGAGCTGGTTTGAAATCCTCTCAAGCGCCTGGCGATTGATTGACTGAGAAATAATCAGAATTGAAAGGATTTCAAATGCGTTTTGACTCTAATGCTGCACGGTGTTTGTGCATTGGTTTTGTCTCGCCATACAGTATGTCAAATGCGGTCACTTTGCATTTACATTGCATTGTTAAACGTTGATGATTCATGCTGCAGTGTGTGTGCTGTATGTGAGGCCAACACTTCTGCACGCCGAGACTCATTCTCTTCAAACAGAACGCCATGTTGTCATACGAGGGTCATCAACTCATTTATAGGCACCTAAACCCATATATTCATCCAGAGTCATACCTTTTAAAGCACAGCCGATTCAAGAGAACGGGTCGTCGTCAGGCTTCAGCAGAGCTTGATGACGAGCTGATCATTTGAATCAGGTGGGTTGGAGCTGGGCAAAATGCCACCCGGACCAGAATTGAAATTTAAAAATCGATGATTGAATAATTGCTTTAGTCAGTTATTAAGCTGAGTGTTCGCCTTGTTTGGCCTTTCAAAGAGAACATGTGCTTTTCTTTGTTTAATAACAGTGTTGACAAGGCAAGAAAGGAAGACATAAACTTCTGTAAAATTGTGACGGGCATTTTTCACTTGTTAAGCCATCCCCAAACTTAAAGATGACGTGGCCCAAATCGGAAATCAGAAAAAATCTTCTAGGGCCCAGCCAAAATTTTAATCACAACTCTAATTACATCATTGTTGCAATATAGGATAAGTGCCGATGTTGTGTCGAAGACTGCAGTGCTAACCCCTGAGCTTGAGCAACACCACTGGGTGCAGTTAAAGTGCAGCAGGAAAAATGGACTTTGGATTTGGATTTTTTTGAAGGAAAAGTAACAGATAGTTTAACTCCTGTTTTTACTAGTTCTGATTTCCTATCAAATGTAAATATTTAATCAAGAATATTTTATTGTAATTTCAGACTTAACCGCAGAACTGAATATCAGAAACTTTTCTTTATAGTAAATTACCTTTAGCGGCCCATCTGCAGTACCGTCAGGGCCCACCAGGGGACCACAGCCCACACTATGGGAATCACTGGTTTAGAGATTAAACGATTAATCGATTGATTAAAAATAAATCTGATTAACGGTCAAAATACGTCTGCATTTTTTTCTGTATAAATTCATCACCATTACCGTCTCCTTGTCTTTTGTCTGCCAGAGGGGTGCATGAAGAACCTCACCAGGAGCTTTAACATGAGACAAATATTTTGGGATAATTAATAACAGCGCCTCTGTATTTTGTCAGGTTCCTGGTAACGGACAAGAGCACTTGTCTCTGCAGAGGAGCTCCAAGTCGTCCTCTCACCACGGCAGCCGGCGGAAAAACCGCGAGCGTTCCCGAGACAGAGACCGGGAGCGGGAACAGAGCCGGGACCGAGACCGGGACAGAGAGCGAGAGAGAGAGAGGGAGAGGGAAAGAGAGAGGGAAAGGGAGAGAGAGAGGGAAAGAGGGAGGGAGAGAGAGAGAGTGAACGACTGGCCACCGGACAAACCAGTGGACTCCCACTCTCAGGTACCAACATGCTGAAGGATTACTTTGTTTTTGTTTGAAGATCATGGCCAAGAGCTCTGTCTGTCAAAATCCTATGTTGCTTTATAACCGTGACAGTGTCAGTCATGAATGCGCAAATCATTTGAAAATCATGTTTATTCACTCGCATAATAGCTATTTGTAGGTGAAGTCATCCAAAGCACTTTACCACTCTGATACTGCGTGTATGATGTCCTTTGAAAATATGAAACAAAAATGTTGGGGGATGTCAGTTGAAAGTCAAGCAAAATTGGTCTTGAGCGTTTAGATGTGTCAGTGAAAATATATTATTACAATAAAGTCACAAATATGTTTCTTGCAGAGTGGTGGTTTAGAGTTATTACAGGGTAACAGATTTTGTATACCCAGCGCAAATGGATAAGGCTTTCCTGCATCATCTATAGAATATGATATATATAATAATATCAGCAATGGCGAAGAAAGAAAATAGACAGATTATAGTCTCAATTATAGATCTTGATTCTTTTATATTTGAATCGTTTTCTACTATAGTCCATCAATATGAACAAGGTCATCATTTTAAACCAGCAGAGTTATACAATTTCAACTAATCACTAAACCCATTCCCAGAACTGACACAGGATTTACACACAAAAAAAAGGTGCAGAGTCCCATAAAAGCTTCTCACAGAAACACAGATTCAATAGAGTTACATGAAATAGAGTAAAATAGATAACGAAGAAGCAGCTCCCCACCTTGAGTTTTAAAGAGAGAATATTAGAAACATTCTAAGTCTTAAAAAACCGTTCATGCAATCTTACGTCGGTCTTATGTTGAATGTGTATGTAGCTTCAGTTCTGTTCTGGAAGTGTTTTCAGATTTGCACATGTTTAATAAGATAAGATAAGAATACGCTTTATTTCTACTGGGGAAGTCTCATGGTGGTTATGGTCACAATTGTCTATTATTGTGTCTTGATTTTGTTCTAAAAAATGTCTGGCATGGTTTGGTCATATATCATCCATGCCCCCCAAAAACATTTTTTTCTCTGATGAATGGCATGAATCACCTTTGAATCTATAATATGTCAACAAACTAAACTAAAATTCAAACCTGGCTTTAGTCAAATATCAAAATTCTGTTCTTGAAATGTATGATAGTTTGTGCATATTTAAACAGATTTTTTTTGAACATCTTTTAGTGTTTTAACTGCATTTCCCTGCAGTGTCGCAGCTTATGTGTGAACACAGACAGTGTAGGAAAGTCAGAGTATTTAGAGACGAACTAATGAACAGTTGTATTTGATATTTTGCTGGCAAGTCTTATCTTTTGAGATTATTCATCAATATTTTTCTCTCTCTGAACAGAGTCAACCACTCAAATCACTCCGCAGGCTCCTTCACCTCTCCCCTTCTTCCTCAAATCAAGGACAGCCTCCTCCTCCTCCTGCTCAAGACCTGCGCTTCCAACCCCCCCTCCCCAACCCCCCTCAGCCCTCCTCTAAAGCGGGCTACTCCGAGGGTCGAGGACACGGCGAGAGCAGGGGCCACTCCGGGGTGAGCAGCTCCGCCCAGGCTAAGAGCCGCAAGCCCAGCTATCCCCTCCCCGGACAGATCGAGTCCAGCTGGCACGTTTCTGCTTTACAGCGGGCCGAGGGAGCTCAGTTCACCCCGGAACAGCTGGGCATCAAGCCTGGGCAGAATGGACCCACCTTTACAAGAGCCTCCCGCACCAGGATGCCAAACCTCAACGACCTGAAGGAGACCGCGCTGTAACCCCACCCCGAACCACACCACCTCCAACACGTCTCCATCCCGGAAGCATCTGCCAGACATCATGGTACTGTCGTGAAAGTTTACATGAAAGCCTATTTCACTGGATCAAGTCCTCTTCAGAAACACAGTTTCATTTGATGCTCATGTCTCTGAAATCTACAAAGACTAGACATCGACAGGCCAAACACAAACTCAAGTAACTGTGTTGTTTGGGGATTCAAAGACAGGAAAGAGTCCGCTCCCAGTACTGTATCAGTTGTATGTTATTCTCTCTCTGCTTAACAAGGTTAGAACATCAGAATAAGCTGATCTTTCCTGACAAGGAGACACTGCCCATGTGGCCTCTTTGCTGCCATCTTCTGCTCACAGGACTCTACAGCAACACATCAGACAGCCGCCATCACAGCGGCGGCCAATAAACTCAAATGTTTTTCAAGCTCTGATATTTGATAAGAACAAAAAAAAGAAGAAGAAGATTTATATCAACATTATTTATTAAATATTTATTTGTTTTAAATTCAAGGATATAAGCTATAAATGACACAGTATGTAGGCTATATGGGAATATTATAAGGTAATATAGAATTAAATGTGTAATTGCAAGAGCTTTAGTTTCGACACAAAGAAATGCATAGATATTTATGTGTTGATAATACAATATGTCACAAGGAATATTTAATAATGGTGAATGTCCTTTTTTTTGTTCAATTTGATATGATTATTTACAGATTTTCACTTTATATCATGTTATTTTTACTCTTTTTTCTGTTTGTTTCATCCAACTGTAAAAAAAAAAAAAAAAAATATTGCTTACTTTGTACCCAAAGTGGGAAAAAACCATCTATATCACATCTAGTACAAATCTGCCCATCACCCTCATGACATTAGTTTTGAAGTTTTTTGACAAAGTCGGGCTATTTGTCAACAGGGTTTGGTAGCAGAAGAGCCAGAGTGAGACTGTTACATACAGTTTGTCAGTTCACCTTATGTCCCTCTCTTGTGAAACGTGAAGCCTCATTTTCAGTCTCTCAGTTCATTTATCAGCAACAAACAGCTTTCCAGCTCCATGCTGCCATGTTGGTTTTGTCTATAGCCTTAACAGCAAGTATCAGGCATCGAGACGCCGGTGCCCTTATGTAGAGAAAAGTTAACCTCTTAAAATGAGGTTCAGTTGACTCAGATGCTACATCTAAGTGTTGAAGATCTGCAAAAAAAAAGGCATACCTCACCTACAACCTTTAAGATCTTAAAGATTAAATCTGGTGGTATTTTATATGTTTGTCAATGTCAGCTAATCCCGTGATGAGACCAAAACCAACAATGAATTCAATATACTAAACAATTGGTGTCTGTATATCTAAAACCTGATGTAGCTTAGAGCTCTGTGCTGTAGTTGTTGTCGGAAAACTATTAGAAACACATTCATGAGCCGCACTGTCAAACTAGGTGACATGTACGTAACTTCTCATGTACGCACACCATCCTGCAGCTGTAAATACTCACCGGAGAGCCAAATACTTGTATGTATTAATCTTCAGCTCAACATAGTCTTCAACAAATGTATTATCTAGTTCTGTTTGAGTAGCTACAGTGCCCAGTTGTTTTGAGACATAATTTTGAAAAAAATTATAAAACTGAAATGATTAAAATCACCACATCGCACAATTCTACATAATGTTGCTTTAAATGAGGCCAGTCGTGCTATGTAGACCCATTATTGTTGTGACATCACTCAGTAGTGGTAGATTACTTTTTGCCTGTGATTTGAAGACTGTTACTTCTGTTTGTCTCACACTTGGCATGACAATAGATATTCCAGTGTGTTGTAAATCTAGTCTAAGAGTAAAATAGTCAAGGAGTATTATAAGTGTTTTAGCATCTAACAAACCTTTAAACGCATTAGTGTCTTACTCCATCCACGAAGCGGAGGCTGTTTATGCGTCTGCTAACCCATTGTTGGTTCTGGTTTTGCTCATGGGATTTGTTTACAGTCCTAAGATATAACGATGATAACACCAGACTTTAACCAGTGTGTTTACATTTTTCTGTGTGCATTTTAAAAGCTTGGGTTCTCAACGTTTTTGTAAATGCCTTTTGTAAAAAGTCTGAATTTGGTTTTCCTACTTTTTTTCGCATTACAACGTTTACTTTTAATATCAACAGTCATGATCAGGGATGATTTTACCTAACTAGGTTAGTCATAAAAGCATTTACTTGTTGTCTACTGACCTGTGGATGATAAAATAAACAGCATATAGTATAGAACAATACACTATTTGTGGCCTAGGGAAAATATACAGGATACTTTTCCTTCCAGATTCACTTCAATCTGTTGTTCCTTCCTCTTCTTCTGTGGTTTCAAAGCTTAAAGTGAAAAAGAAAGGCTTATAAATCACAGAAGGAGGGAAGGAAGGAAAGCAGGTTGGATGCATTTGTGCAAATGTCAAGCCATCTGTGGACTCGAGAGAGGGTTTCGTTTCGGATGATTTCTTGTTTTGTTTCTCGTCTGTGGAAAGGATGAAATCACACATGCAGAAAAGAAAGAAAACACAATTGAACCAATTGAATACATGGCTGATTGAAAGCAATAACTTTCAGAGAGAGACTCCGACTGATGCAGATTGCATTGGCTAAATAAGTGGCTAGGTGAATTGGAGCCAAATATAGCACAGATGGGGATTTCCAGTAGGAGACTGTGATTAAAGCAACTGTCCACATATGATATCAAGACATCGCTCTGCAATACATTTTTTATTTTGGATTTGTCCTTGAACGTGACCCAGGACGGATAAAAACTGCCCCATGTTGTGTATGGTGGAAAATCCTGATTGCTAGTGATTGTAAACGACTGCTAACGTGGGTTTGTCTGTATCATTAATGGGACAGAGTGATGACAACGCTTGCCTTGCCAGTGACCCGAAGCCTTATATTAGCTTACTGACTCAACACTTCAGATGGAAATGGAGGCTTCAACCCCCCCAGTAAGTCACATTCACTGAAAACTGAGACGAGACGGAGAATTTTTTGTTCACAGATATGAATGTGTTTCCTAAAACATCAGTTCTTTTTTTCATTAAGCTGTTTCCCACTTCTTACAGGGTGTAAATAGAAATAATAGAGTGTATCTATACTGACCATTCTACTTTAAAAATGATAGGGTCTCATAATAAAAGCCAACTGTACATTTTTGAACGGCTCATGTGTTTGTTTTGTAGCAGAGACAGACACAACGCGAGAACAGATTCATTCACAGATTCATTTAATCAAGGAAATAGTTTAAAGATACAATAAAGAGCACAAAGTCAGAGCAATCAAACCTCTGCAATGTGCTCCCAAAGCACCATGGGAAATTGAGTTGAAATGTTACAAAAGAAAAGGAGTTCACCACAACACAAAACCACATCTGAATATAAGTGAATTTGCCACCACTCCATCTTTGTAGTGCACTGCGGAGTGATACTTTAAAAAAAAAAGTGGCTGAGATTAATGTTGGGAAACATGAGAGAGGAAAAGGAATCACACGTATTTAAATACAAAGTCTGGCGTTATTCTAAATTTGTCTTACAGTCAAAACATCCCACGAAAAGACCAAAACATGTCCCTTTTCCCCAATTCTTTCTGGCTTAGTGCTTAAAAATGAACAGTAAGGGAGGGTCACAGTAGCATAATTTCATATTTTTTGAAAAATGCCAAATCATGTCCTAAAACAGCTGGGCACTCAAACAGGAGTAAACAGTGCGTTTGTATGGGATTACTTCCAGTGCGGATGAACACACATTTGTTACACATTCAACCATACAACAGTGTAAATTATATGAACTAAACATAAACTACAGTGCCCATGTTCATGCTAATGAACTCACATGTCTCCAAGTGCAACAGTCGGGCTCACTGATGTTTTAACAGCTTTTGTTGATATTAAAAATACATTAGAAATGTAGAAAATAAGATCTATCATTCTTTTGCCAAACAACAATACCTGTTGGTATGATCAATTCAACGATGTTTTCAGTCTTTTCACAGGATTTGTCGACAGTAAGACATAAAGTGAAGAATAACACCAGCTTCATCCTCTGAGGAAGGTGAGGAGAGACGGAGTGCTGCGAAACTATACATTTCCTGTTTACCATTAAATATCAGGAGAAGAAAACATAAATTGATAGATCTGTCACAGAGGGACGAGAGCTCGTCTCAGACCGGTGAATACAGCCTCCATAGCAACGCTGCATCTCTCTCTCAGTGCCTAATTATTGCTTTGAATTTATGCCATTACATTGCAAATGGAACAATCTATTGTGAACTCAACAAATTAAAGCCCCCAGTGTGAGACTGGTTTAACAACAATGGAGAGCGGAGTTAATGAAAGCTCATCAAGCATATCAAACAAATATTCTAATGAAATAACATAACTCAAACTGTTTGTTTGTATTTTAAAAAGGTTGCAATTACAATAATTATGTATCAGGTTGTTTTTTTTTGTTTTGTTTGTTTTTCAATGTGGGGCCAAATCTGTGGATATAATAAGAGACAGACTTTGATGATAGGGCTTTAAGCGTAGATGAAGTTCTGGGACAAGGCCTCAGGGACGGCGGCGGGAGAGGTTCAGATGCATTTGCTCATGCAGAGCAGCAGCTCCAGACGCAGAGCGATGCGTGTGTGCCATCCGAGCGGGAGGATGCGGATGTAACGCGCCACGATGGGCGGCCGCAGGAGGTTCTGCACAGACGAGGAGCGATCAGAGTTCCCATAGAACACCTGAGGAGAAAGGAGAGGGATGAGTTCAGACTGAGTGTACTGCTTTCTACATCTGAGCTACTGCTGTTTCCACCAATAATAATAATAATTATTATTATTATCATCATTATTGTTGTTGTTGTTGTTGTTGTTGTTGTTGTTGTTATTATCATTATCATTATTACCATTATTATTATTATTATTATTATTATTATTATTATTATTATTATATAGGGCTGCACCAAACAATTCTTTTCATTTTTCAATTTTTCAAATAATCAATGAGCTCATTCTATAACAGCAGAAAACAGTGAAAGGTTACATTTGCAGCTTCAGTTTTTTTTTCTTTTGCAGAACAACCAAAAATAGATTTAATTTATAAAGATATGAAGTAAATAAAAGCAATTTATTTTTACTTTTGGGAGGCTGGATACAATGATACAAACAATTACTTAGTGAAGGAACATTATTGGCGACTTATTTCCTATAAATCAACTATTTAAGCTTTACAAGGAGCATTGTAGGTGAAACATCCAAAATAAAACTCACATACTCAATAATTTAAGACAGTAACAGATCACATTTCAGGTAATTTGATTAGTAATCATATCACCATCAGGCCGCACAGTGCAATGTTTTTAAATGACATAACTGTTTGTCAAGATGTCCTTGTGTTTTTATCAAAATGAGACGGGATGCTACCTCTAGCTTCATGTTTTGTTTGGGGCACATGTATTCTACTTCCCGACTGGGTTGGACTCACCCTGTTGTTTCCAGTCTGGTCTTTGTAATAGATCCAGTTGAGTTTTTCGTCTGAGCGGTACTGAACGCTGTACTTGGTGACCCACTCGTCGGCATCACAGCGGCCCTGAGTCAGGATCCCTGACACCACCACCACTTCCGTCAGGTCGATCTGCAGCCACTGACTGTTGTCCTGGAACTTAGACAGCCAGGCACACCTGGAGGAGAGACACAAACAAGGAACATACTGCAGCTTTACAACATGTGTGCTCATGTGGACAGTGGTTGAGTGTTTTCTTAGAAAAGATAACAGTGATTTATGGATTAAAGGAGATAAGAAACAGGTTGACATTTTGAGTGGTCAGAATCAGAATATTTTATTAATCCCCGGGGGGAATTGTTTTGTTCCAGACGCTCCGTGCAGAGTAGGATAGAAAAGCAGCATGAGTGGAAACAAGAGCTAAAGATAAAGATATAAATAAAACAGTAAAATAGACAATAAAATGAAATGAAATAAAATATACACCTTGTCAGCTGTCCCAGTAAGTCATGAAGGTGTGACAATACTAGACTACGAAATCCAAGAAATGAAATGTAGTTCAGTTATCATAGTTTTATTATTTACACCTGTGTTTTTGTAACTTTTGATCTCTAGTTTTGATAATCATATAAAAAGCTGTTTTTAGAAAATATCTGATTAGAATGCATACCTGAACTAGATTAAGAGTCTGAGGGTGCCGTGTTACAGGTCCCATATCATGCTCATTTTCAGGTTCATACTTTGGTTGTCTGATAGAGAAAAAGGTTTATATGCTCTGATGTTAAAAAGAAAATCTCACATTGTCACTGCAGCACCTCTATTCACCTTCTGTCTCCGTTTTAGTTTCTGTCTCTTTAAGGCCAGTCTGTTCTAATTGGTCAGCTCACACAGGTCTGAGCAGGCACCGCCCACCATGTCTCCACATCAAAACTGCTGCCGTTTTTGCTGCTGCTGGGGAAATGGCAGAGCGTGGTGTCTGTAAGGTTGTGACATCATAACCTTATAGAACTGCTAAACAAGGGCTTTTCACAGTATTTACAGTACGTAACACCTTGACCTGCTTTATTATAAAAAAATATGGGGCTTTTAAGGCCTACGTCACATAACTGTATCCTCCACGGAGCAGCCTGCTGACCTTTGTTTCATATCACTGTTATATCAATTTGTGACATTTGAGAGTTTTTTATCCTGTCGGACACATTTTACTCCGTACTCAAAAAGTGTTTTAGTTAATGTCGACCATTTTGCTTTTTTTTGCAGTGTTTCTTTCTCACCTAGATCTCTACATGAGGGTTGATGTTGTTTTTTCAATTATGTCCTATATTCTGTTTTAAATATATTTTCTGTGGGGCTTTATTGTTACTTTTATTACTCTCTTCTTATATCTCCTGTTACCTTCACCAAGGCAGTTGTGGTTTCACCCATGTTGGTTGGTTGGTTGTCAGCAGGATTACACAAAAATTACAGATCTCCATGAAACTTGGATATAGGATGGGTCTCGTAAACACATTAACATTTGGTGCGGATCCAAATGAAAATCCAGATCTAGTGGGTTTAAGTATTTTTTGTTTCATATTGGATTAAGCTTTAGTGAGTTAAAGGGGACTTTTGTGCCTTGGTGGAGGTATGCACTCTACTGAGTGTACATTCTAGTTTGTCTTCTTCTTTTTTTATTGCAGAAATATAGAGGGTTTAAATTTCTCTTTATGCATTGAACATTTTAATACTATTTTGCACCTAGATAGGAAGCAGGAAGCTGCCTACTGGAGGTTTGCTAACACAATATTTTCAGCAGGTGTGAAGTGACCACATATTATATAGGATTAAGGTCACGTTTTCAGACTGATGCATAACAAAAGTCCACTGTATCAGTTGTTTGTGTGGTTTATGTGAGAGTCAGAGTCCGATGTTTCATTTAGCATTCTTCCTTGCATTGCCTGTCTTATGTATATTTTAGTGTTTTAAAGCAAGAACATATTGCATGTCAACCTCTCTAAATGCACCTTACATAATGAGAGCTGGGTTACATTTTCTCCGAGTGTGCTTTTTTCTAAAATTGTTCCTCACAGATGGCAGCAGCCCAGCCGTTTGTTTATTAGGGCCTTTTTCACTGAGACAGAACAGTCAACCACGCTTGGCAGAAGCAACATTTTGCGAGTTAAATTAAGACAAATCTCAGGATTCATTACAAGAGGTCGGAAAAAAAACATGCAGCAAATGTTTTGTTTACTGGAAATAATACGCTGACATGTTGGTCTGTACCTACCCGAAGCCCTGACCGTTGAGCCGGGCCCTGCTTGGGAGCCATGAGGAGAACCAGCCGGTGTACTGTTCCTGGTTGGAGCAGGTGATCTGGTCTGGATTCACTGATCCGGCCTCGAATCCCAGAGGCTTGTGGTAAGGACACTCTGCAAGAGGGTAAGAGACAAAGTTATTAGGTTTATTATCTGATATCACCGTGTTGGTGTGTCCAAAAGCATCATAATTGAAGTTGCTTTCTCATGTTTGTTTTTTTAAGTTGAAATACATGTCAAAAAGCTCTGTATTCTAACATCAATCACTGTAATGGAGTGTTTGCTCAGTAATCCTCCTCCTGCTCATGCAGTAAAAGACATTTTCTGGTATCCCTGCCCACTTTATCCAATCAGGACAGATAACTCTGTAAAGAGGCGGTCCTGTCTGCCCATGACTGTACAGAGAGCAGGACCGTCCTGTTTGCTATGTCTAATGATTACAGCTGACATTCATGTGGTGACATAGAGAGGAGGGAGAAGATTGCTAACTGCAAAACAGACAGAAATTTTGCCGAAACCATGCCTACAGTAGCTTTAATGTTGTACCCGGATCATCATTTCATCTTACAAAGCAGCAAAAAAAAAAGGGTTAAGGGTTAAGTCGAGGACTGCTGATTGGAACATATTATTGATTATTGTATTGAGCACTTATAATTTTCTGTGTCACTGTTTGGTTCGGTTTAGACAACAACTATTAGTTTTAGTCTGGTTGAGGCAAGCAGGTTAGCATACTCCTTTTCCAAAAGTTAAACGTGTTTGAAATTATAACTTCTCCCGTGTGCGTATTTTTCCCAGATTTTTTCCAAAGTCTCTAAGATATGACAATACCAAAACATAGATTCTTAATTTGAATCCCTTTTGTTGTTTGTCTCTCATAATCTCTCAGACATGATATTTTGAATTAGAGGTGCCATGGTTAACTGGTATTGACAATATCCATGATATTAAAAAAATGTGATATTTACATTGCGTTCAAAATGGACATGTGACAATAAATCGTTTCTGTGTCTCTCTCTGTTCACGCTTGGTTAAAGTAGGTGGCGGTAATGTGCCTTAATGTTGGTTGGCAACCATCACACAACGGAAAAAGAAGCAGCAGTAAACTGTTAGCTAGCTAGTGTGTTTGGCATGGATCTGCTGTGTGGCTGCTACTTATTAATTAACAACTGCTGTGCAAGATCATGTGGACAACAAAAGACGTTTATGGTCACATAGACTCTCTCTCCACCTCTTTAAACTTGTATGACAAATTCCAATTCATTTGACAGAAAAACAGACAAAACACACACAAAATCTTTCTTTTCAAAATTTCAATATATAATATTATCATGAATTATTTTGGTCAGGATAAACATCCAGGAACAATCTGATGAAGTACAGATAGTATTTCTCAGAAAATATGTTACTGAAAAAGCATTTTATCCAGCTAAAAAACTTTATAGGAAATAAAGAGAAAACATTTTCAAGAAAAGGGCATTGTAGTCTTAAATTTTGGTTTGACAGTTTGATCTGTGAGCATTTCCTGTAGTGCAATATGTAGCGGCCTTGTTTGTCATACATTCAACCTTTTAATATCATTTAATTTTCAGTTGACAGACTGGCTGCGTGGATTTCACACTGAAATGTGACCAGCAAGTGATCATCACTAATCCGTCCTTGCCTTAGGTGCTTCATTTTTAATCTCTTCATCCTCACACCCTCCTGCTCGTGAAGCCCCCCCGCAGTCAGCAGGCCCAGTGTGACCTGTATCCCATCC
This sequence comes from Diplodus puntazzo, assembly GCA_963678695.2. Classification (NCBI taxonomy): domain Eukaryota; kingdom Metazoa; phylum Chordata; class Actinopteri; order Spariformes; family Sparidae; genus Diplodus; species Diplodus puntazzo. Next base: position 22,537,564 of record OZ023155.1, read on the forward strand.
TAAAAGCCTGCAGTTTAATTCTCCACAGTGAAAGATCAGCCATGTCCATTAGGGCGGCAGGAGGACAGATGGTCATGTTCTACTCTCCACAGCTTTAGCTCCATGTTGCTCCCGTGTTTTGATCGGTCAATCTGCCCTCCCACTTTACACGAGAGAAAGCCCTTTGTTGACGTTGAGTACGCATTATGAAAACATGAATGGCAGGGCTGCACTTGAGTGAGTTTGTCTTCCTAAAGTTTCACGGGGAAAAAAAAGAATCCGCTGTTGAAACCTGCTGCGCTTTTGTTTACTACTGGCTTAAGCTTATTTGGCACAGGGTCACATCCTGTCTAATCCCAGTATTACAACGCATACAGCAGCAGCAGCAGTAGCGCCTGTGTGAGTCAGGATATAAGTGTTTGCATAACAGCACTGTGAGTGATGCTGGAGTCCTCCTTAATGTGTTTCACGACTAAAATAAAACATATTCAGGACGACTTAATTGGGAGAAAACCAAGAGGTGAGACAGGAGGGAACTGGAAGTTTGCCCCACTCGTCATTTATCATCACAAGGTCCATGTCAGGGTAATTACTGGTTTCTGTGATTGCGCGATTGGCACAGTCTATTAAGAGCCCCGTAATCTGAGTGTCATGTTCTGCGATAATGATGATCTGCTGAACTTCTTTCTCCCCTCTGTCACCCGTTGCCATGTGATTTGCGGCTCAGTTGACATGTAATGAATCAGCAAGGGGAACCCTTTCACTGTACATCAGCTCTGCCTTCGTCGTCTCTCCAAGCCCGACACGATTCAAGTCTTTATATCCGAGCCCAGCGAGGCTTTTTGTTTGTGTGTTTGAGCTCAAAAACAGATTTCACTGCACACACACTGAGAGATTTGGTGGAAAGTTAAACCCTGGGCCAAGCCCTTAACGTGATGATGAGATGAGATGAGATGACATTTCCATCTGCTGATGTATCTGATGTGATATGAGCTACTAATGGATGTTGTGGTGGGATTATATGGTCAACTGCTGTTTTTACGGTTTAAGAATGAACCTTTATTTTCAAAACAGTGAACGCTTATGGTTAACGCTGTAAGACAGAGCATCTTTAAACAAAGAATCTGCCACATATATCCATATTATTGTTGATATATATGTCTATATTATGTTTAGATTAATATCCAGATGCAGGCCACATTCTATCATTGAAGAGGTGAATTTAAAGGATGCACATTTCTGTTTCTTTTCAAGGCTCCATCTGCATCATCTTCTCTGAGGATGTCCAGTGGAGCATGTCCACCCTGTGGTGTCAAATCTGGAGGCCAATGCATTCATGCATGTACATGTACAGTATATATAGAGATTCTCCATCTTTATCACATGCACACGCAGTTTGTCTCATCATGCATGTGCTTTGTCGATATTAAAAGATCTGTTTTGCAATCCACAGGAATTTACCCAGCAACTAGGTTTGAAAGTCATTAAATTATTTGTCATAAATCATTTTTTAGGCAAAATTCTCCAAAATTCCTTGGTTTCAGCCTCTCAAATGTGAAGATCTGCAGCTTTACTTTGTCTCATGTTAAAGTTAACTTACTTTTCAGGAGGGATTCCATAAGCAAAAGTCTAACCAGCGACAAGGACTGAAAATTCACGGATTCATGGACCACAAGCCCAAAAAATTGCATTAGTTGCATTTTAATCAAATATAAAAATGCCTACATGTGTCGCCTCTGTCAAATAAACTGATGGATACAAAAGTTAACATATTGAAAATGATGATTCCATTAATTGAGAGGAAATTCTGCAGATTAATTCATAATAAGAATAAAATAACCTTTAGCTGCAGACCTACTGCATTCCTTATTCTCTCTGTCAGCTCCATCATCTGAATCCAATACTACCATTTCTCTAATAATCATAATATTAAGAATGGATCAATATATAATCTAATCATAAAAAGTCAGTTAATTAGTAGGTCAAAAAAAGAGAGACTGCAAATTATCCGCGGCTACAAGCCCTAAATATGTTGGACTGGTTGCATTTAAGATCTGACGATGACTAAATGTCTTGTCTCGGCTCGTCATTCATCACTGCTTTCAAAATGTACGTTACTTTAAAAACACTATTACTAGTTTGGTTAATTAATTTCATCATCTCATCAACAAACACATAAGTGGGTCAAAGAGTGGCTTTATTAGAGATAAAATCAGAAATCCGTGCTAATAGCGTGACAAAAAATCTGTTTGAAATTCAAGTGCGCCGTCACATATCTTTAAGAAAGAGAGAAAACTGTATTTGATGGTTGTTAATGTACCTGGCATGCAGTCCACTCCACGCACCATTGAGCCGGTCCCAATGGTGGAAAACTCAGTCGGGGCTTCTCCTCCTTCACAGTCACATTTGCAAGACCTGCTGGTCCACGCCTCGGTCACTCCCGCCTCATAGAAACACACACAAACAACGTTTATGGAGTAAATCTAAAACAGCATCATGTAAATGTCACTATTCTAAAACACAGCTGGTTTGCAGGAAAAAAAAAATGTCGAGAAGCTTCTAAAGTCAACAGCAGATTTCTTCAATGGAAATGGTTTGACATTGACCAATGTCAAAAGAACTAGCTCAGATGTTTTATATTTCAATGTCAAACGTCTATATGCAAACACTGTTGACGCTCTATTGTTTCTGAAATCTTTAACTGTTGCTGAGGTTTCTTCGTACCTCTTGAGCCTGAATGCTGATGAACACTGTTCAGGCAGATGGACACAAAGACGAAACAAACGCCAGCCAGCCGAGGAAGCACAGAGGAGGAGAAAAAAAACAAACTGTTAGGACACAGTAGACACTGATTGTAGCAAACAAAATCTGTGCATCAGTCTGTCATTTTCAACATATTAAGAAAAGGTAAATAACCATAACACAGACACGGAAAATGAAGTGTGAGCTCACCATAAGGAAAGGATTACTGAGGAAATCTGCTGTATTTGTCAATTCTCAGTTAGACTCATTTTGTTCTTTGAGTTTCAGAGATTTATCCAGTTTGAGTTAGGCCTTTAAATATTTACAATCCTAAATCAACCAGACTTTGAGCTCACACCGACCAGAGTGTCAGGGCTGAAATCTCACCGTTAGTTCCCAGAAGAAGCAGGGCCACCAGGAAACGCTGCACGTTGAGAGCCATCTTCCAACCCGCTCCAAACCAGACGAGACCGACTGTGGACTGAACAACCAAGCCAGCAGTGATAGAGAGGCTGGATTACAATAATCCACAGGACGCTAATGGCCTTACCTAATGCCGTCCTTATCTGACAAAGCCCCTCCTACAGCTGTTCACGCACCACCATCAACGACCCCCCAAGCACCACTGCTCATTCTAGAAATCACAGGGGTCGAGTCAAAAATCCTGCAGGAAAAGAAACAAAAGCCAGTGTGGTTTTGTCGGTTGTGTGACAGATTCGGGCTGTGTGTGCGACCATCCAAGTGTGAATGTGTGCGCAAGAGAGTGAGCGGGAAGGAGCTGGAGGGTGGTGATGGCTTCCGCTGGGCCTCGTGATCCAGATAATTGACCAGAAGGTCTAGTTTGGATGAATTTATAGCTCTCCTTGTGTATTTGGTGCATTTAACATTTGTATTAACATGCTACATATAATGTACCAAGAAAGAGAGAAAGAAAATACAAGAAGGTACAAATACCTCAGGATTGTAGCCAACCTTTCCTTTCCACAAGGTTCCCACAGATACAGGGCTTTAACCACACAAGTGGAAATAATAATGATTGAAAAATAAAGACATGTAAAGTAAAGAATCAACATCTCCTTGGTTTGCACAAAACGTACACAGCTTTCATTTATTTTGGCAATTAGACTTTTCTAAATATATAAACCCTTTTCACAGCAGACATTTTGATTTGTCAAAGCAGGAAAAGCACAGGTGAGATTTCTGACATCTATGACGGCTTCACTCCACTTAGCTAACCCCTTAACGCCTATTGTCGCGAATTCACCTCAAACCGCTTCTATTCAGAATGTAGCTTAATTTAGTCTCTGCTTGAAAGCAAAAACACAAATAATTAATTTAACATAATTGCATATAAATTCAGGCGTCAAGGGGTTAAACTTGTTCCAGGGCTCTGCTATTGTGAATGCTGAATGACTGACCTGGCTTACCGGGGGCACTTAATGGTGTGGAGCCTTCATTACCTTTTTTCGGTCCCACCTCTGCTTTTTCCTGCTTTGACACGCTGAAACGTTTGACGTCAATACGGCCTATTGTAAAATGAGAGAAAAGAGGATAAATCCATAATTTCTCTAAGTAATAACTTCATTTCTTGCTAAGACGCTATCATGATCAGATTTCTATTATCTCAAGAATCAGATCAGGCAAAAGTGACAAACAAGTGCAAAAAACTCCTCTAATCTTTAATCTCATGGTGAAAACATGAACAGATGCCAAAAATCAACTTGCCAAAAAAGGTGCATTAATGTTCTCTCGTCACTTTAGAGAACAATTAACCCTTGATATTTCATAAATCTTAAGAGTTAAAAAAACAGATAAATACATAATATCTCAAGTTAATACTTCTAGTATCCACATGGTAGTAAAGCAGATGTAGATTGTGAATTTCGTCTCCTGAGTTCTGAAATATCGTAGATGATGTAAAATGTCGATTAAACTGTGTTCCATCACCCCTCATGTTCTTGTGTACATTTGACTTTTCTCTGCGTTGTAGATACTCAGGCTGAAGACGTCTGAACTCACACTGAAAGTCTCAAAGCCTTGCGGGTGAAAGTAATTAGGCCTAATTAAAGCAAAGCTGTTTTCAATTTGTGTTCATCAAAACATCCCTTTCACTCCTCGCACACTCTTCTCCACCCTGCTCTGATTCCTGCTCTCCTTCTGAAGAGGCTTCTGTGAATCTGATCTGTTATATCATTTCATTTTGTCAGTTGATTTCTTTCAGTCACTGTGTGTTTTTTGACTCGACGGATCCGGCAGAAAATGAAAGCTCCTGTCAGAGCAGCACGCAGGACTCCTTCACAAACAAAGAGGAGGATCCGAGCTCACTCCACTCTCATCTACAGAGCTCACAAAGAGGCGAGAAAGACGGCAAAATGACTTCTGTAGATGTGTGGTGTTTAAAATTTGACCAAATATTCTTGATGTTCATCATTGGTCACTGATTTGGATTAATGCCTCTGATCCTAAAGAGCTACTTTTCAAATCTCCAGCAGGTCGGTCCGGCTGGGATGATGGGTCCAGACTTTCTGAACGGTCGGCTCAGTTTTCCCAGACCAGTCCTGCTCAGACTGGTGAGCTTAGAGGCTTCTCGGCTGTCGAGGACCAACAGACTCAAAGCCATCACTGTGCAGGAGATTAATGCCGCTGTCACACTTGTACGACGGCGCATACGTACCAGAGCTGCTGCATGAGGATCTGAGCCTGAGCTCTGCAAGAATGTCTTTTTTTATTAACTTTTATTATTAAAGAGTTTGTATACATACTTTATATTGGCGTGTCACATGATGATGCAAAGTTGGTAAACAAAAAGGGTGTAGGCGCAGGTTTTGTCAAGTTCGTGACAGAAACTCCTGATGCGGTACGTACTGGAGTATGTTTGCTCTGTCTGGTTGTGTGTACCAGATGGTTGGTGTTTGCACCTATTGGCACTGGAACTTCAGATCGGGATGGGAAGGGGTTAGCTGGTTAGCATGCTGCTAACCTAGATATTTCTGCAACACCAATGTATAGCCATCATGTAAAAACTGCTTCCATTTCTTTACATTCTGTTAAATGTGCATAATTGGGCTGGTTTGTTTACGCAAATGAGAATTCAGTCATTATCACAGCAAAAATGTTGCATTCTCAAACAACTAGTATATTGTGTGGGGACTTAACAAAATGTATACCCTTAACAGCTTTAGAAAGTGTTCAAACAGGCCTGTAAACTGTAGAAGCTGTTCAAAATCTAACCCTTTACTCACCAGAAAACTAATTTTAGATTGAACTTTGAAGTGCTACTTTTTCTTTTTTTAGAGTCCCATGTCCTTGTGGTTTGGCTCAAAGATGATTTTCCAAGTCAAAAGTCTAACACTAATGAAACTGACATAATGAAAACACATAACGATAACACAGCCAGTAGTCACCTTTGTGAAGTTGTCTCATTGAACGGTCACCTAAACCTTTATCTTAAAGTGAAACTCTCGCCAAAAAGCAACCGAGGCTTTATTTGTAAATGTATATGAGTCAAACCTTCCTGTAAAAGCATAATTACGACGAAAGAGGCACTTTTAAGATTTACCTTAGTTTCGTTTCCGGGCAAGCTCATTTTCAATGGATTGCAGGGGCACTCTTATGCTAGCATCAAAATCGCTATTTTTGAAATGCTAAGAATGCTCAACACAACATGAAACTTTGCTCGTGGTATCACCAGGGTCTCTACACATGAACACGAGCATGGAAGAACAGGAAGGAGAGTAATGGTGGACCGCTCCTCAAGCCTTCCTGTTAGGTCGCACTCCTTCGAATTGGGACAGCCTTCATTGACAATAGGTGTATTGGTGTTTCTGTTTCCAGCCATTCAGGACATAAAACGTGACGTCAGTGACGTACAACGTGACGCTTCAGATAAAAAATCCCAGCCAGGATGCTTTGCCTGCGATTTTAAGGGGGTTGTACTGTTTAAAAAACGTGTTGGGCCACAAATTTTGTAGAGAAGCGGCACTCCTGACTTTAATTATGACAAACTGTAGTTGACTTGAAAAAATATCTTTTATCATATGGCACAAGTCAAACGGGATCTAAATGTATTTATCGCTCTGGTTCACTACTATACAATGTTCCTCTGAAATAAGGTCCCTTGAGGGAAACCGGAAAGGACGTGACGATCTGTTATAATCCACAGGAACTTTAATATTGTCGTCGTAATGATCCTCGTCTTCCCTGTGAAGCTCAGTAGAGTGAACCGAGTGGTGGGGGCAGTTACCTGTGGAACACCTCAGAGGTATCTTAAGGTGGAGCAGCGGGTCCTCCCCGCTGTGTACGGTGGTTTCTGTGGTTTCCTCCACCTGTGATGTCTCCGCCTCCTTCCTGAGCCCTCCGCTCCTCCAGCAGCAGCAGCAGCAGCTCCCGCACCGTCCGAAGCTCCTCTGCTGCCATTACTATTACCTGTTATACTTTAACCTCCTCATAACAGTCATTTAGAGGACACGCAGCAGAAAGTTTATCTGGGTGTGTGTTTGTGTGTGTGCGCGCATCACATGGATTAAGTGTCCCATTCATGATTTCCGGTGGATCGTGCGGATACAAGCAGCAGGTAGGAACCATGAGAAAAGCAGATAAACACTGTGCTGATGTTCTGGCACCGAATGCGTCAGATGATGTTTCCTGAATGTGTGTCTGTGGGACAGTGAAGCTAAATGATGCGCAATAATCAGCATTTTTCCTACAGTTTGATTTGTTTTTCTCTGATGTGTTAGAAGAAGCGTGTAGAAGCAGCAGCCATTTGAAAGCTTCATTTGATTCCTCATGCTCCGTTGTTATGGTGTGTGTGTGTGTGTGTGTGTGTGTGTGTGTGTGTGTGTGTGTGTGTTTTCGAACTGAAGACCCATTTTTTACGCACATTTGTTGGAATAAAGAAGGATGGAAATCTTTCACCGAGAAGCATGATCTGGCATTCACAATGTAACTCAAAGGAGCTGTGTGTAGCATTGAAAACGACATTCAGTCTTAATATTAGTGCCTCTTTTTTCAGTAACTTAATAAACAAGGAGAGAAGAGGGGAATAGGTCCACAGAACGCTGTTTGAAGCTAGACAGGTGGCAGGGTCCGCCAAATATTAAGTAAAAGGATATGAAATTGTGTTGTCCTTTATGGTTAGTTTGTTCATTCAGTTTGTATGAGCACAAAAATATGATTCTCTGATACCAATCATTTTACTTAGAGGTGCACTATGTAGTTTTGGGGGAAGCCATTTTAATAATCAAAGTGTACTTATATATCAAACTCTTGAATTTAAAAATGACTTGTTTTTTCAGAATGGCCCATTTCGGAATAATGTATGTTATAGAATTGGACTATTATTACAATTGTTGAGGTCACTCTGTGCATCACTTTAATGATTTGAGGTCGGCCAATTTTCTGGCTGATATCTGTCCGTTGCAGGTATTTTGATATCAGCATATATGTTTGCCGATATGAAACCTTTTTTCTTTACAGAACATAATGCAGAAAAGGATGATTTGGGTAATTTAAATATATTGAATTCCCAATACAGTTTATTCTTTCAGTGCACTGATGTCATTTTGGACAATAAGGTTTATTGTTGACCTGTATAATATTCACCCTCCCTTGTGGAATTTTGTCACAATTATTCCGCATCTGAGGGATCTTCACAAAGTGTGTATCGGTGTATTTGAGACTATCGATATTGGCATTCACCTCAAAAATCCAATATATCAGGCTCGGACTTTATGTACTGCTGGGTATCTAGGAATCAATAAAAAATCTCATCTCAACCCTTCATTATTATAATTTATTTGTTGATTGTATTTAGCATTTTTTATCACAGTCCAAAAAGTAAGTTATGAAATACATTTTGTGGGGGAACAATACAAGATTTGCCTCTGAGCTGTAGTGGGGTAGAAGTAGAAAATGAAAGTACTCAAATTACAAGTTAATTTAAAGGTAAATAAATAAAGAGACAAACTGAAGCAGAAATATCAAATTATGTTACGTTTTCTAAAATAATCCATGCCTACATTTATTTGTAATATTATTTTGGTGCATCTAATGGTATATCAATTCAAGCCATTTATTATCTTTCTTTCTTTCTTTCTTTCTTTCTTTCTTTCTTTCTTTCTTTCTTTCTTTCTTTCTTAATGGTTTTGGCAGTTTCAGCTGCGCCCTGCCTCTAACTTACTGGAGAAGTTTTCGGCATGCTGCTGTGACGTGTGTTTCTACTCTGACATCTAACAAACCAACCTTACTTCTCAGGTCTCATCACAGCTGTCACATGCCACCAGCCAGATGTGACCCACCGCTGCAAAGCTTGGGAAACACTGACTGATGTGACCTCGGGACCCCCTCATTGGTCGTAATGGGATGTGGCACCTCCGTTGCTACGGAAACACAAGGGAAAATAGTAGACACAGGTAAATGTAGTTTTCCTTCAATAAAGAAAGCAAGAGTCACTGTCACATATTGTCCTGTCAACAGGAAAATGTGGTTGACATGTAGACCTGTTGCCCCTGAGGGAAGGTGTGAAGAAACACCCTGGCATCAAATTAGAGCTGAGAGGACGGCACACCTGGTCTGCGGGTAGACGAGCACAAACAGGTCACACGTGTTGGACACTAATGATGTGCAAGCTCACTAAAAACTTACAGTAAATTAGGTTTTTATTATGAATAACATAAACGAACATATTTTCATGTCCCTACACAGTTTTTTGTTTTTTTAAAGATTTCTTAAATCACAGTTAAAGTCTTCAGTCTTACAACCTGACAGTAAAGACCCTTAAACATCTATTGTTCTCTGCTTAGTCCAGGGGCCTCATTTATAAAATATATTCTTAGATTAATATTTAAACTTTGATGGTGTGCTTCAGTTAAAGTCAGAAAAGATGCTGAACATTAAAGGCATTTTTTTAACGATCACATTTGTAACTTTAGCCTGTGATCTATAAATCTCAAATCAACTGAAATTGATGGTATCCGCCAGCACAAATGAAGGTTTAGTCAGGAATAACCGTGGACCAAAAGAGCAATTCAGACTTTTTGGAAGATGAGATCACAGCGACCGTAGAAGAGACTGAAACCAGACAACACGTATTATCCAGGGGACTAAATAGCAGGTTGACGAGTGTGGTCGCTGCTGCACATTGCTGAAGTCAAGTCAAGTCTAGACTTTGCTTAGAGATGAGATCATTTCCAGGTTAAAGTAAAGTTGTTGGTTTTTAAATAACTGCTTATGTGTGGTTTTCCACTGTCACACTGTTTTGTATGAATCTGATGGTAATTAATTTTTGCAGTTGTGACTCTTCCTCTGGCTTGTTGCACGCACACACCCCGGATGTTTGACAGATGGTGCTTTGCTTTTCTTCAGCGTCTGTCTTCTCTCCGCCCTTTAATGAGTGCCGTTTCTCCTGAAATCTTTCTTAATTTGCTTAGCTTTTCCAGTCCCACTGTCACTCATGACCTCCCCTGTGTCTTGTTATCTCGCTCCCTATATGTTTGTGCATGCGTGTGGGTGTGTGTGTGTGTGTGTGTGTGTGTGTTGCCTTTCACATGTTTTTATTTAATTACCAGTTTCTTATGCTGAATTGTAGATTTTCTTCTCACAGATGACACAGTGAAGACTTCCAACCCGGCTCTGAGTAAGAATCCTCTCATCTTTATAGATCAATCTGTCACATGTGACGTGTGCATGCATTCGTGTGTGTGTGTGTGTGTGTGTGTGTGTGTGTGTGTGTGTGTGTGTGTGTGTGTGTGTGTGTGTGTGTGTGTGTGTGTGTGTGTGTGTGTGTGTGTGTGTGTGTGTACGTTTTTCACATTCACCTCTTGATTTTCAGATTGCTTATCATCAAAAGATGCGCTGGATCAGTGTCAGTTCTTGATTTAGAGACACAGTAAAGAAATATTTCTGTCCAGAGCTGAAGTGTCACCCATGTTTATTCATGAACTGTATGTACAGTATGTGACTCCATGTATCTAAATAGCTGGTGTTTTGTCGTAGCTTTAAAGTCAGCCGTTTTGATTCAGCGATGGTACCGGCGCTACATGGCCCGCCTGGAGATGAGGCGCAGGTACACCTGGAACATCTTTCAGTCGATCGAATACGCCGGCGAACAGGACCAGCTACAGGTGACTCTCAGCACGGGCATTTCCATCTCAATAGACACAAGCCCCAGGCGCCAGAATAACATGTTGGCATTTCCTGCAATATGCTCATAGAAACCATGTTGACATTTTTCTACAATATGCATCACATCACGTCATATCCCAGAACGCTGCTACTAAATTTCTTATGTTTCTGTCTAAAGCCCTAAATTGTTTCCTCAATTTGTTTGTTGTAACGCACTCTGGTACAAACTTTGGTTGTTCTTAAAGCGTTCTGTAGGTAAATGTAACCATGACCTTTGCCTCACATTTCATGTATATGAGCTGACTCTTATGTCAGCAGTGGACGGGGATGATGATAATGTTACAACGGTGGGACGGGTGCCAAGCCACAGACCACTGAAGAAGAATGAAACTGCTGGATATTTTTCAGCTGTGTTTGTGCAACAAAACCAGATATTTTTGACACGATGTCGAGACATTCTATAGGCATGTCTGTGGTCACAAAAGCGGGTAATTTAATCAAACGTAGGCTTCGTTTTTCCTAAACTTAGCCAGGTGTTTTGTGCCTAAACCTAACCAAACCATAAGCACAGCATCGTCACAACACTAAACTAAACTCATAGGGGCTCTATGTGACAGTTTGTTGCAAGTTGAATGTGTTTTTCACTTTTCCATTGGCCACAGCGAAGCGGATTGTGACTTGACGTGGAAAATTAGACCTTCCCTGTCTCTCTCTCTCGGTTGCCTCCAGTATACAAGTCTGTGGACGATTTATTTAAATAGTTTAATGCTGCTGGACTGGTTTGCCTCTCTCCACTCTGCTAACAAATAGCAGCAGTGGCTAACGAAAGTTTAGGAATGATTAAGTTAACCAGAGCCCCTTTTAAATAAATTTTCAGTTGTAGTATAAAGAAAATTTCATTTGTAACTTGTGTGTGTGATTTGCAGTAACGTAATCTTGCCAACATTTGTTCTGGTGACTGGGTTGATGAAAACTGAAGTAGATGGGTATGCTAATTTTCGAAAGCCAAATCAAGCTTGAACATATTTTGTCTTTATTTCTTCAGCTCTCGAGTTTCTTCAGTTTTATGCTCGACAACTTCACTCAGCTGAATGGAAGTGGTCCAGGTAAGGAGCGACAAACAGGCCATCTAAATAATGTATTGAATAGATAGATCTGATTTCATCTGTGCCATTTTGAAAATGTTATTTTATCATTTTAACAGTGCTGCCATATGGAAGTGATGTAACAGATTATAAGTTAATTCAGGGACTACAAATGTTTTCTACTTTGTTATTTTGTGTGTGTCAAGCTTTCACCTTCTATTCATATATTTAATTCAGCTTTAGATGTCATTTTTAGGGTTTGTTTATGCTGGTATGCTATTGTGTGATTCTTGATAGTCAAAAAAAGAAGAAAAAACGTAAACTGAGAGCTGAAATTGTATTAATACATTATTTCAACAAGTGTATTAGTCAGTGTTAAGTGGTTGTTGTGTTCTAACACAAAAGGATTATATATAGATGCATTTTTCACCTCCATTAGATTCACACCGGTTTTGTTCGTCACATCTCTGTATTTTGGTCTGGATTAGAAAACCCATCGCGTACACCCTGTTGCTTAGCAACTCCCGTGAATGTGGAGGCCAATGTGTCGGTGTGTTGCACCGACACAGCTGTGGCTTAAGTATGTTCTGACCCACTCATCCAGCAGAAAAAGCATAATGCTCCACTGACAAGCTTATCCTCAGGTCACACCTTGTTGTTGAACATCCACTGACCTCCTCGCGGGTTTTACATTGACCCAACATAAGTCACCGGAAGAGGCCAGACTCTGTTGTGTGTATTTATTCCGCACAGCATCTGTGTTTGTATGCGTGTGGCAGAGAAGAGGACACGTGATGGTTACTACAAGGGAAATAGGCCAGAGGAATACGCCCGTAGCTGAATGTCTGTCTGTTCAATGTTTGTTTGCATAAATTAGAGGCCGTCGGTTTTTTCATTAGCATATCGGAGTGGTCTTTTAATACAACAGTGAGGCCGCACGGAGCTGGATGTGGCGCCGTGTCAAGCTGTTTATGAAAAAGGATCTACAAATTAAAATCTGTTTATAGGACATGTTTTAATTCAGCAGGGGAACCCTGCTGTGGATGGGAGAAACTGAATGTCATCTTTTTTTTTTGTTTTTTATCCCACACATTCGTCTTTCTTGTCAAAACCTGATGTCTACATCACCTACTAAGGTTGAGTCAATACTCGGCCTAAACAACAGTCTTGTACTTTTTCCCAAAGCAAGTTTCGTCTGAGAAAAATATGTCAAATAACCCGCACTCGTGATGAAGGAACACCAAACTGAAGTTTGTTCATTCAGGTTTATTCAGCGTTTTTTCTGTAAGTACTTATGGGATCGAAAACATTGATCTGAAGCTCAGTTCTGAGGCTTTCCTGTCAGTTTGCTTTCTTCAATTTATAATAGCAACTCCCGATCAACCCATACATATTTCAGGCTTGAGTTGTCATATGTGTACATGCAGGGGCGCCGCCAGGGATTTTGGGCCCCATGAAAAAAAATCTAGTTGGGCCCCTTTATAGGTTGCCCATGTCTCAAAGGGCCCCCTGTCAGTGCCAGGCCCTTGGAATCGTCCTAACCTTTCCCCCCCTGGCGGCGCCCCTGTGTACATGTGTAGTTTTTGTGTTACATTGGGTGTTAAATAGCTCTACATTCTAACAATACTCACTGTGATGGAGTGTTTGGTCAGTCGCTGTGTCTCTCCTCCCTCTGCTCATGCAGTAAAAGAGAAAATACATTTTCTGGTATCCCTATAAAAGAGATAATAATAGCCCTAACGGCAGTATTTGATTACCTGAGTACTTTTATTTGCAAGGCTACACTAGCATAGCTCAATATAAGACAGATTACACCTACTTTGTTGATTTTGCCTACGTTTAACAGTTCAGTGTTTTACAGTGGTTTTGTTTCATGAAAAGATGCTGTTCACCAGCAGGATTTGATTGTTTGCCTTTGTATGTCTTTTTTTTTCCAGACTTGATCTCCCAGCTGCTGGACCCGGTGGTCGACCCCTGGTTAGACAGAGAGACCTGCTACAACTTGATCCAGATTCCTGAGTCATACGCCGGCCCCCGACTATCGTTTCCTCTCTCTGTGTCCGATACGAATGCTCTCCTCAATGCGTTCAAGGAACAGCAGGTACAGAATCTGGGTCTTTTCTTTCTCAGTCACTCTTCTGATTGTGTGGTTTAGATCTTCTGGGTGCTTTTAGGGACTTGTTTCTTTTCTTCAACGCAGACTCTACATGCCAGATACGTTCTGCAGCTGCTGTACGAGACCAAAAAGCTCCTCAAACAGATGCCCAACGTCATCCACTTGTCGACTTCCTACGCCAAAGAGATCACTATATGTGGTGGGTGACCAAGACCTCAGCTCGTTTACTCAACAATTTGCTGCCTTGATGCTGCTGCTGCTTCGTCTCACAGCACAGTCTCAGTAAAAAAAAAAAAATGACATGCTTACCGGATAAATGGTCGCTGATGTTTGTAAATGTGTTTTTAAATACAGTCATCTGTACCTTAATGGCAGCGTTCCAAGAAAGGAGGTCTTGTTTATTTGCACACTGATTAGGCACTTGACTCCTCATCCGCGACTGCCTCCTCCTGCAGAGTCGCATCTCATTATACTCAAGAATACTTGTGACTAAGACAAAAAACACACACTGTTTGTTTGGTGGTTGAGGTGGAGCGATTAGCTGTCATTTTTTAATGCCATTTAGGAGTATTAGACATCCAATTGAGCCAGAAATGTTATTCCAATTTCTCTTTCGCTGTGATTTTGCTTTTGATACAGGTGATCTGCACGGCCGGCTCGATGACTTACTTCTCATATTTTATAAGGTAAAGCTACGTGTTTTTTTTTTTTTTATGGAAAACAATATTCTATCAGATAAGATATGTTTTATTGATCCCCTGCAGGGGAAATTCAATTTGAGCCAGGGTATGCAAAGGTAGGAATATATAAAGATAAAGAAAAGGCCAAATTCTCAGCTTCGTCTTTTTTTTTTTTTTTTTCTTTTGCAGTACATTTGTTTTTCAGTATAACCAGCAAACATCCACGTACACATAACAGCCACATACATTCAGTCATACATACGTACAGTTTACACTTACATTCACTTAAATTGATCAAATAAAATAACAGACAGCCAAGTAAAATAAAAATAAAAATAAATGCATTTATAAAGGAGGGTGTGTGTTTGTGTGTGTCCACCTATAAAAGATGTAGCCTACATTGATCGTGCCCTTATTATTTTCCCAAACGACAGTAAACTGAATGTTTTCTGGTTGTGGACAAATCAAGATGTTGGCAAACGCCACCTTGGGCTTTGGGAAACACGAATCGAAAATTTTTCACCATTTTTTGAAGTTTTGCAGATCAAACAACAACATGCCTGAAGCATGCACTCAATGCTATTCTGAAATCTGATTTAATTGTTTTAACGTTTTTTATGTTGCCCTTCAGAATGGCCTTCCCTCTGCGGAGACGTCATATGTGTTTAACGGGGACTTTGTGGACCGTGGGAAAAAGTCGATGGAAGTGGTCGTGCTCCTGTTCGCCTACCTTCTGCTTTACCCCGACTACATGCACCTGAACCGAGGGAACCATGAGGACCACATAATGAACCTCAGGTGGGTGAGAGAAGAGAAGTGACAGGAAAATTAATCATCATGCAAACATGAGAGCGTTAAAATTACAGCGTCCCATTGTGATGTTGTTATGTTGTTGTTTCAGATACGGGTTCACAAAAGAAGTCATGCAGAAGTACAAGGTACAGATACATTTCTTTATTCTGCTTTTATTATGTTCAGAAGCTCAGAATGACCACGTGTCACTCTGGGGCTGTGGTTGTTTGCAGACTCATGGCCGTGAGATCCTCCAGCTGTTTCAGGACGTTTTCAGCCTTCTGCCCGTGGCGACGGTCATTGACGGAAAGATCCTGATCGTTCACGGAGGGATTTCAGACCAGACTGACCTGGACTTCCTCAGCACCATAGAGAGACACAAGGTCAGTGGAAAGAGGCAGCCAACCTTAGCTTCTAGACCTAGACCCTATTGACTGCAATCATCAAATACAGCCACTAGAGGTCAGAAAAACTGCTTTATAAATGGTGACAAATTCATAAGTCACCTTGCATCTCGTTTCCCGCTGTTTAGTTGTGGTTTCCACAAACTTCTGAGCTAAATATTGTGCCTGTAAACTTCATACATGCTAGACTTTCTTCAGCAGTCCGTTAGTAACTTTGTTTGTCTGCTGCATAGCTGGATTACCAACAGGATAAGTGGGCAGCAGGTGTAGGAGCCTTAATGTGTGTTAACTTGTTTGTGCTAAATCAAATATTAAATATGGAATAAAAAAATAAAAAGTTTAATTGGACATATGCACCGTAAAAGCGTGATATAAAATAAGATCATTTGGTGAGGCCTGCTTTGTGTCAAAATCTAGTTTCAAGACGTCAAGAAGACGTACATACCTAAATTCGCTCATTAAAGGGGCAATATGTAGTCTTGGTGAAGACATTTAATCCCAGAATTTTAACATTTACAATATTAATGAGTTAATAATACAAACTATATAAACAAATAAGGTGCCCAGAACACTGTTTGAAGCTAAATAGGTGGCAGGGTCCACCAAACCTAAGCAAAGTAAAATAGTATGATCTTTCTCCTCTGATTAAATGTCTTCTTGTAAAACCTGTACGCAATGCACAAAGACTGGGAGGAACACAAGGTTAATAAAGGCCCAGTATCTTGGCCTTTTTATTGTTTGTAGGTTATTTTTCTATTCTTTGGAATGACTTTCTCCTCTGGTAATAGAAACGGTCTTTCATGAATACAACAAATTCAAAATAGTAATATACAATTGGCAAAATGTAATTCAGGTAAATTACAGTTATTTGTAAAGTCAAGTCAAGAGCTTTTACCATCCATACAACATAATGTAGGTTATCCTCTGTCTTTAAACACTCAACATAATGTTCTTCAGTTTGAACCTCAGTTTGGTAAACTAATTCCTTTGTACACATTTCATCTCTGCTCTTCCAGGTGAAATCTGCCCTGAGGTTTCCCAGACACAGCTTGGAGCAGCTTGACATCAGTCAGTCCTGCAGACAGATGAAAAGATTGAGATCGACCGACAGCTCTCGTCCCAGCAGCAGTCACAGTCACAGCAAGGGCCAAAGAACCCCGAACCAGAGGTCTGACGACAGCCCCTTGATGTCACATGGTTGTTATGAGTGTAAAAGGTCTGTGTACATTAAACCCCCTCCCTATTTTTTCTGTAGAAAAAGGCGATGCAGGCTTAGCCGCCAAGACAGCACTGTCTCCACCTCTTCTTCCTCGTCCTCATCGTCCTCGTCCTCTTCGCTCTGCTCTCCTCGAACTCCATCCTGCCTCACGCCTCGCCAGTGCCCGGCATCTCCCAGCATGCCTTACGCCATCAACGTCCTCCAAGTGCCTTTCCTGGACTCCACATCCTCGGTTCCCCTTCCTTCGCCTCAGCAAGATGAATGCGAGTGGAAACAGGTTGGAGGAGAAATGAATATTGTTCAGCTGTGCTCTATATTGTGGTGTGACCAGCACTTGTATCTCCTCTCCTCTCTCCTGCAGATCGTGGATATATTGTGGAGTGACCCTAAAACCCAAGAAGGCTGCAGTCCCAACACGTTCAGAGGAGGAGGCTGCTACTTTGGCCCTGACGTCACCCATAAACTGCTGCTCCAACACGGCCTCCAGCTGCTCATCAGATCCCACGAGTGCAAACAGGAGGGATACGAGCTCTGTCACGGCGGACAGGTACACTGGATGCAGTAAATTAGATTGTCCAAAAGTCTAAAAATGTCTGGAGGGGGATGAATGCATGCGTGTTTTGTTTCCGTAGGTGATCACCATTTTCTCAGCGTCAAACTATTATGAGGAGGGAAGCAACCGTGGAGCGTACATCAAAGTGGGCAGAGAGCTGGTGCCCCGCTTCTACCAGTACCAAGTCAGCCGCACGACGCGCAGACTCACCCTGACACAGAGGTACAGCTGGTGTCTGCTGTGTGTGTGTTTGTGCTAAATGTGGCAGGTTAGCCACAGATGGCAGTAGAAGTACTTCAACGATTTGTCAATTAACGGATGAGATCATTCAAAGAAAAATAAAAGGCTACAATTTTGACATTTAATTAATTTAGGTTATTTATCAACCACCAGGATCTGAGGATGTTCTGCATTATCTTGGTTTTAAAGCAATAATATGTAACATTTCTGCATTAAAATTTCTAAAAATTACAAACAACAAAGTCCAAACAGAGAAATACAAACATTTTTCAAGTGCGTCTCATTTGGTTGAATGCTGCCATGACTTTTGGGGGAGAGTCAGAGAGGGAGAAAGGAAGTCGAGTTACATGACGTAAATACATAAATGTGATGTAAATAAATCTTTACGACATGTAAAGTTGGTTGTTTCTCAGTGAAGACAGCAACTGGCATGATCCAACAGACGAGGTCTCCCAGGCAGAAGTTACATATTCTGCATTTCAATTGGAATACATTGAATTTTGTTGGATTCTGGACTTCTTAGTAGTCAAAACTGGTTATTTGAAGATGCCACTGGCTCTGTACAAATCTAATATGCATCATCACTATTTTATGAAAAGTTATAAACTGAAAGATGAATGGATTACTCAGATAAATAATTGACAGATTAATCAATAATGTAACTAGATGTTTGTAAGTCATGTACAAAAGCTCGATCTCAGTTACTGACCCGTGTTTGCATGCGTGTCTGCAGAGTACGAGCTGCTGAAGGCTCGGCTCTCAGGGCCCTGAAGGAGAAGCTGTTCACTCATCGCTCTGAGCTGATGTTGGGCTTCCAGCAGTACGACCACAACAACACCGGTGGGCTCTTCTCACTCTGTTTTACTCACTGATACACATGTATTCACCCAGGGTCACATGTGTCATTGTTATATGTAAGCACTTCTTTTTTTTCAGGTAGTGTGTCAGTCAGTGAATGGGCTCTGGTGTTGGAGACCGTACTGAGACTGGACCTGCCCTGGAGGACGCTGCGTCCACACTTAGCCCGTCTGGCACCAGATGGCAGTGTGGAGTATCAGTCCTGCTTCGAGGATATGGAACCAGGAAATCCTCTGACTCAGGTCAGAGAAGTAACCAAGTACATTTACTTAAGTACTGTCATTTAAAGGACTATTCGAGATACTTGTATCTTACCTTAGTTTTTTAACTTTTTTACACTTTAATGGAAGATGCGGTACCTGCTACTCCACAACATTTATTTGAGGCCTGTAGAATCTTTTTTTTTTTTTTTTGGAACTTAATGACAGTACATTTGTATAAGGTGTAGTTTTTAAGAGAAAGAAAGTTGATCTTTGAGCCTCTCCCCAGGTTGTCAGATTTTGTCACAGGTTGCAGTTTTTTGAAAGGGAAAAAGGATCGGATGATTTTCTCAAGCGTGTTATCATGCACACAGAATTAATCTTTCCAAAGGGGAGACTGAGGAGACAGCAACACAATGAGGCTTTTCTGTTGTAACTCTACTGTATCTATGATTTAAAACAAATATAGGCTATTATTTTGGAAAGGCTTCCTAAACAGATCATTAATGACAAGAAGAAGGAATAAACAGGAATGCAAGAAATTTTAAGACGAGAGAATATGTGCATACATAAAGGCACTTACTCAAACTTAATTCACTCTGCCAAGCTTGAAAGATGTAAACGACACAGAGTTGCTGCCAGTTCAAGCTTTTTTGTGTTCTTCATGCCCTAATGTGTCTTTATTTGTTCACATGCTGTACGGCCCATATTCAATTCTACTGACTTAGTGATATATGGACTGTTTACAGCATTGAGATGCTTCTGACATCTTACATATTTTACTTCTGATTTTTTTTCTGCTGCTTTTTTTTCTACTCTTCCTTAAAGTAGAATTTTCCCTAGTCAGGATTATAGTATTTATTCTATACCTGCTGCTATTAAACACAGCTAGTGAATTGTTTTGGAATGTACTGTTATGTTCTGTCTTTTCTCCTTTCAGGTCACTTCAAACTTGGCTGAAACTCTGTTCAGATACAGGACAGACATCGAGATAATATTCAACATTATAGACAAAGACCATTCAGGTGAAAAAAAACCACAAATTACTTGATCTCTTTTAAGAAGCTGTGTCAATAATTCAGAATATTTTTCTTATAGTTCAGCGATGTAGGTATTTACTGTATGTGTTGTCATGATCAGGTTTGATCTCCATCGAAGAGTTTCGTCACACCTGGCGTCTCTTCAGCACCCACCTGGGCGTTGACATCGACGACAGAGCCATCGATGACCTCGCCCGGAGCATCGACTTCAACAAGGACGGCAGTATAGACTTCACCGAGTTCTTAGAGGCCTTCAGAGTGGTCCACAAGCTGGACAGCAAGGATCAGCACCTAAACGGAAAGACGGATAGAGAGAAGTATTCATGAAGAGAATAACCTGGATGCCAAGTCAGTGATCAGCAGAGAAATTATATCTAGTTTCTAGATTAGAGAAACTAATCTACCTTTAAACATGTAAACACACACAAAAAATAGCAGTGATCAATGATGTACCAAACAATTATTGCTAAAAAAAATTTGTTTATATATTTTTAGCCAAACTAGCAGCAAAGCAGCAACCGCTTCGGTTTCCAAGTAACACATCTCATAAACTCAGACTTTGTACAGATTTTCTCGTTCCCAGAGGATAGAACCTTAAGATTTGGTGATTGATTGACCTTTCATAGAACCACCAACATGCCAAAGTTTTCGGCACAGTGAAATACATCCATGTCAGCTACATACATTGACATACCTTTGGGTACCAACATTCATTGTTCCTTGACGATGAATCCTTGTGACTTTGGTGATCTTCCGGAGTTTTCATTTAGTGCAATCGCAGGCTGACATTTATGAGCATTTAAGTGTGGAATGGCACGACTTAGTTGGATGGATTGCCATAAAGTAGTATCCAGAGGGATTATTTTCATGGCTGCATTTAAACAAAGCTCAAATATACACACATCAGTGGCAGCAAACAATCATGCAAGGAGCTGACCTGACAATTGGGAGCAATTCGGTTCTTCGGTGTTTGGCCCAAGGACACTTTGGCACGTTGACAGTAGGAACTGCCAACCCTTTGATTTCTGGACAATCCACTTCATTTCCTGAGCCACCGCCGCCCCATGTTGGCGGGAATATGGAAGTTCCTGGTGTAAAGCTGCAGAGAAAAGTTAACCATGAACCTACAGGACCTTTGACCAAGTCAAAAAGAAACTGCTAGAAGACGTCTGAAACAGGTTCTGAGCTACGTATTTTAGGTGCAGTTTGATTTAGTACAGATGTCATGTCTGCTGATGGCAAACCTGTGAGAAACATAGTGTACAACACTTCTAGCAGGAGTACCAGTATGATGCAGCGCTGTCCGGATTGATCACTGAGGCTTCAATCAGACCAAATCAGGCATTGTGGTGATTTCGTCAGAGTTTGGTTTGGGAGTAACAACAGATTCCAGAGAAGCTTTCTCTGCAACAATAACGCAGAGTACATCTCTCATGCTGATGGAGTCTCCCGGCAGCACAGTGGTGTATGAGGCCCAAAGCAACAGAATTAAACTCAAAGCAATTTGGCGGACCTGTGAATGTTTGTGTGTGCATCTTTATTTGTCCATTTTGACCCTGAAGCAGAACGTATCATGTCAACCAGTACTTATAATGAACATGAAAGACGTGTTATAGAATTAGGCTTTATTTATGATGTAATTTTATAAATTTAGTGTTAACAGCTTAAACAACACTTCTGTACTGTTGATTCTGTTTGAACTTTTATTGGGGTTTTTTTCTAGTAATTCCTCGAGTTTGCACCATCCACACCAACAATGAATGTGATGAGTGGTGTTTTCGCTGAAAATGTTTTGGTCTGAATGAGGCTTCAGCATAAGAGAGGGAAAAAAACCCTCCTGCAGAAGTTAGGGTTTGTGTGGGTGTTTACCAAAAAAGGAATAAAATTGCTTTTTTGGAAGTTAATTGTTGTATTTTGTCTATATTTTTAGTGTGATTCAGTGTGTGTGTGTGTGTGTGTGTGTGTGTGTGTGTGTGTGTGTGTGTGTGTGTGTGTGTGTGTGTGTGTGTGTGTGTGTGTGTGTGTGTGTGTGTGTGTGTGTGTGTGTGTGTGTGTGTGTGTGTGTGTGTGTGTTCTTATACTTCACTCTGGCTTCCTGGCCACTATAATTTACCAAAGGTGAGAGCACTAAAACAGGCCCAGGCATCCTGTCAGCCTGAGTAAATGATGGGTTCAGATTTTACTGAAGCACACACACACCCTACAGTTGCAAAAAGGCTCCAGAAGTGAGGGGTGAGAGACAAACTGGGAGGTGTGGAGACTAATCATTTTTAAACTGATTGTTTTAGTGTCAGATTTCTTGGATAATACCGCTTTTTTTTGTCAACAACAGCTTATTTCTCTAGGCATGATATCACACTAAATATTTAAACAAGTAAAATTGCTGTTTACTATGAAGCAGGTAAAAAAAAAGACAGTCTCCCCTGATACCTTTCTATCCATCTGCCAGAGTGTTTTGCGTATGCACTGTCTCACCCCTCCTTCCTCCCTTCCTTCCTAACATCTGCCAATCCTGTAGTAATCCCAGACCGCATCTCTCCTCCCCTCAATCTTCATCCTCTTATAAACTTCCCACTTTCACTTCTCCGAGTACTTCTCTTTAACCTCCCCTCGCCTCCAAATCTCATGAGGGTGGGAGCTCAGATGGGGCTCCTGGCAGCACTAGTCGCTCTGCTCTTCTTCTACACTCCAGGTACTTCTTCAAGTTAATTTTCAAGCTTGTTTGGTGAAGCACTCTTTTTCCAACAATAGCAGGCATTCATGTGAATCGTGAAACTGTCTTCAGTGCATGGAGCTCAGGGATGCAGTGGTTTTAGACACCTGGAGAACGGGCAGACGTTTTTCCGTTACGGAGGACTGCTGGTGATCTTCCGCTGTCGTCCTGGCTACAAGCTCCATGGATACAAAACCAACAGCTGTGTGTCTGGACGCTGGTCCCGGGACACCCCGGTCTGTGTTGGTGAGATGCTTCATCACGATCTTTTCGCTGTATACTTTTATATTTTAGTTCCAGTTTTGTCAGTAGATACATTTAGAGGACAGTGTCAACTCATGTGTCTTTATTTTAGTTCAAGTATGTCTAGATTTTGCTCGTATTACAGTGCACAGCAGACAGTTGATAAGACAACAACAGCAAAGGTAACGAAGTTCACCGGTCAGATTCCAACTTTGAATCACTCTCCACGACGTTCTCTCCTCCGTCAGGCTCCGGCTGCTCCAGCCCGGGTCCACTCACCCACGGATCGATCAACGTGAACGAGGATGGCTCCTGGTCGGTGTTCAGCTGTAATACTGGCTTTCGACTACACGGGCCCTCAATGTTATACTGTAAGGGCCACACCTGGAACAGCACAAAGCCTGTATGCAAAGGTGAGCATGGAAAACTCTCAGCTGTTACAGAAATAGTTTAACATTTAAGAACATATTCTTATTGTTTTTTTGTATTTTTTTGCACTAATATTAGCAGGTTGATCTCTCTCTCGCATCTGTCCTGAATTTGTAGCTGTCATTAGCTACTGATTTAGCTTAGCAGAAAGACAGGATATGAAGAAATGGTTCGCTTATCTCTGCCCGCATGTAATACAACTTACCCAAAACCAAAGTGCAACCTGGAAGTTAGCATTGCCCTTGTTCCCTCGACAAAAAGCCTGGGGGTTCTGAATATGATTTGGATTAGTGCGGAAATGCTGAATTATGCCTTTAAAATTTGATATTCAAAATAAATATTGTTTTTGCATCACATTCAACTATTTCGCTGATATCCTTCAATTCAAATCATTAGCAAGTATGAGTGAACCAAAAGACAATTTTTCAGTCATGTTTGAAAGTTCCTTTGCAAACAAACCCTTTTTTTTGGTCTTTTTTCTCCTTGTCAGAATCTGACATGATGAGCTCGAGCACACTCCAGAACCTCCAGTC
Organism: Diplodus puntazzo; assembly: GCA_963678695.2. Taxonomy (NCBI): domain Eukaryota; kingdom Metazoa; phylum Chordata; class Actinopteri; order Spariformes; family Sparidae; genus Diplodus; species Diplodus puntazzo. The sequence continues at coordinate 22,561,511 of OZ023155.1, forward strand.
TGCCGTAGCTCTGAAGACCCAACAACAATCCCACTACGACACCCTCGTTAATACTGCCTCGAAGGCAGCGAACCTTAAATTTGTCTCGATGCCTCATATGCCATCTCAAATGTCCAGCGGTGAGAGAATTAAAGTGACTAACCCCAAAATCCACCTGCAGCAGCATATTCAGTTTCCCAGTCTTAAAACCAAAGATGGGGCCCAGACAACTGACAATGAGGCTCAGGAGGCAAACGCCGCTCCAGGAGGAGAAACAGGAACCGGGAAAGACGGCTCAGAGGGAGGAGCTTCGCATGAGGAAGCAGAGAGGGTGGACGAAGTTACACAAATGTTTGACTCTAAATCACATCAATCTCCCACCATCTCATCTGCCTTATCATTAGTGCCAGGAACCGATCGATCAACGACTATACCACCGTCATTTTCAACAGCCCAACCTGCTGTCACCACTGCCCCCAATACTGCTGGCGGACATACTGTCCCACTTGTGTTTGGACCAACGTCATCACTCTCCGTCTCGACCCAGGATGATGCGACTCCCTCTGAAATAGTAACAGGCTCCTCACAAACTGCAGGCGAACACCAACCGGCTGAAACTAGCTTCCTGTCTCCTTCCTTCTCTCAGGCTGGTTCAGGAGATGATGAGGAGACCGCAGAGACTTCAACCCACACTTCATCTACTTCTACTTATTTCGTTTCTACCAGTTCTTCCTCAGCTGCTTCCTCTGCAATCTCCTTCTCGACTCCGCTTCCCTCCTTTTCTGATGTGACCTCTATAAGTGGCAGCTCAGCCCAGTCCAATACGAAACCCCAGCTGCCAAGTGTCACCTTTCCTTCAAATGCCTCCACCGCCGTTGAGCCCAGATCTCACTGGACTGAACATCACAACATCACGATGAACGCCAGACCCTCCCTGCTGCCTCTGAGCCTCTGCAGACGCCCCGTGTGCCCGTACCCACCTGTGCCCGCTCACGGGACTTTCTACTTCCGTAATGTAGAGAATCCAGGTCCCAGAGAGTACAGGCATTACATACAGTACGCCTGCTACCCAGGCTATACGCTGGCTCATGGAGACGTGCACAGCTACTGCCAGCAGGGGGGGACTTGGAGCGGAGTCACACCTGTTTGTCGAGGTAGGTGATGTCATTGTTTCATAGAGAGGCTTTGATTCATTTGAGAACGATGCAGTTGTGCTCACTGATAAGGAAAAGAAAAGACATGGTGATTCAGAGAAAGATTGGTTCTGATTGGATTTGCCAGCATACTAAAAAAAAACAACATGTTTTCGTTGTTTGTTTTTGTAAAACGGTTCTTTGGGTTAGGGTTATTTTACTTCCGTAACATTTTTGATACTATCACTGGATTCCTGAGCTGCCAAATAACCTAGCATAACTATTTAGTCTTTATTTCCTCTGCCAAGGTTCATGTTTTCACCCGTGTCCATTTGTTGTTCGTTTGTTTGTTGGTTGGTTTATGAGCAGCATTACATAAAAAGTGTTGAATGGATTTCAACAAAACTTGGATGGAAGTCGGGCCTCGGTCCAGAATAAACAATATTAACTTTTGGTGTGAATCTGGATAAAGGGACTCTTTGTTTACCAGCATCCTCTACATCTAGATTTCAAGCCAGAAGTCTTTGTAGTGTAATGGACTCTCATCATCTGACAGTCACACGAGGACAATTGCAAAATCTTGTTCATGCATTAATTTACAGCAGGACTGTTGTAATGGCGTCTTCAGAGGTATGGGTAAAAAAACAGGCAACTGCAGCTTTTCCACAATGCTGCTGCCATTAACCCCATAAACAGCAAGAATATGGACCAATGGCCTGGTCCTAAAATCACTGCACTGGCTACCTGTGAGTCCAGGATGGATATTTCAATCTTATTGCTCATCGATAAAGCACAAAGCCTCAGGCCTGAATAAGTCTCTGATTTACTCTACGCTACAGAGCATCTAAACCCCTCAGGTCCTCCCGGATCTAAACCAGGCAAAGAGAAGCAGGTTTTAGTTTCTAATGCTCTCCACCTGTGGACCATGCTGCCTGAGTACCTGAGGTCTGCTAAAACTGTTAAAAGCTTACTCAATTCAGGGCTTAAAACATTCACGTGGCTTTCTAATAAATTTGAGTCATAACTTATTTTTGAGCTGTAACTATTTTTTTTTTTTGCTTGCCTTTGCTTTTATTGTCTTTTAAATTCATTTTTAACATTTTCTTAAAGGTGCACAACGTAGTTTTGGGGAATACATTTGGATCAGAAGAGAAATATTTTCATTTTTTTTTGTATATGCCTGAACAAACTAACTTAATAAACGCAACATTTTCATGACTGAATAAACTGAATAAACAAACTGGCCTTAAAGGACAACACATTTTCATTCTGCTTTACTTTGTTTATATTTCCAGTGTTGTGTTGTTCCAATTTGTATTATTGTCTCATTATTGTGTAGATATTAAAATCTGAGTATTCATTTATTTTCCAAAACGACAAAGTGCACTATAAATTGTCATGTCTAAATTGAATGAAGTGAGTTGTTCTATAAATAAACCTGAACTGCCTTTCAGAGTTGACACCATGTTCAGTTAACAACGGAGGCTGTTCCCAGCTGTGCTCTCACCACCAGCACTACAACCAGAGCTCCAACCGGAACCAGACGAGAACCGGGTGCCACTGCAAACCTGGATTCACTCTACTGGATGACGGAAGAACATGTCGCGGTAAGCTTATTAATGTGTTTTTTCTCATTCCTCCGGGGCTTTCACTGTGACTGTAGCATTCTCCTGAATCCTGTGCGGACCCCCCGGGCTCTTCATAATAACAGCACAGTGTGCACCGAGGCATGTTCCGGCACAGCAGGGAATCTCCTTCACATGTTTTATGTGTTTGATGTTTCATGGCTCACAGACGAGCGCAAGTGGGCTGTGAAATTTATGGCAGCACAATCACTTGGAAGACTGACATTTTACTTTGTACATTGTGTCAAGTTGCGCGTGCCTGCTCACAGACAACCTGTCATTTGTGGGGGCCATCAGTGGATGCTGTTGCTGTTATTTATTGAACCGTGTTATTATCAGTGTGGTTTGACAGACTGTCCTGTCCAGACTATCATAGTTTGACTGATTATAGTTTTGAAAATTCCACTGCAGTGAAATAAGGCTTATAAACATTCCCGTCTGACAGGCTGTTCGGTAAAGAAAAATTATTTCCAATAATTTCATTTTATTTTGGACCGGAACTTGTCCACATGTCTGTCTATATGCAGAGATGTGTCAGAAAATGGAAACGTGTTGAACCATCAACACAGAAGAGGCAGGTATATCGAGAGACATCAGGTTGAGAAGATGGTGTTTTCCTAGATGGCAGCGAAACGAGGGCAGACCTGCTTTTCTGAGTCCTCTCTGCACATCCTTGTTTCCTGTCTATGAAGAACAGGAAGCCAGAAAAAAAAACATCTGTATTATGGTTTGCTCGTTACAGGCCACAACAGCCAGCAAAACATGGAGACACATCAATGAGGTTCAGATTCTAGCTTCATTCAGAGCGGCAGGGGAGACGACCACCTTTCATCTGCTGCTCTTGTTCTTTCATCTCCCTGCCGCCGGGACTGTGTGTTATTGTCGGGTTGACATGAAGAGTGTGTTTTATTTCATCTGCGTCCACTCAAACCAGTGCAAGATATGTGTCTGCGTTTTATCTCTGTTGTTTACATGTGTGTAGATTTAGATGAGTGTGTGGAGGGGCAGCATCAGTGTCAGCAGAGGTGCATCAACATGTTCGGCTCCTTTCAGTGCAGCTGTGATGACGGATATCAGCCAGCTCACGATCAGACCTCCTGCACAGGTGTGTATGTGTGTGCGTGGAGTTGTGTTATTACCTCTCAGTCTGTGAATGTCTTTTACATCTATGAGCGAAGTGTTTTCATCTACATCATTCACCATCTTTCCAGATGTGGACGAGTGCCTGCTGCCTGCAGCTGTAACAGGCTGCGTGTTTGGTTGTGTTAACACTCCCGGGAGCTTCCACTGCCAGTGTCCTGCTGGCTACAGCCTTCAGTCTGCAGACAGCCACTGCCAAGGTTAGGAGGCGCTCGCGACTCAACTGTGAACCATGACGTTCTCTTTTTGGCCATGCTACAGTAGCGTGGCTCTAGGTATGGTAATGTTCGTCGATTGACTTCTGGGTCTTTATATATATGAGCCTGTTTTTTATTGGGTTCATTTGTAAATTGAAAGTTACAGCTTGCAATGGTTTGGTTAGATAAACAGTTGATGATGTTTAATCTTAGTTCCTTAGCTCAATAAACATATACATATCTTATCTATTTTTCTAAGTCAGTTAATACAAGAAATTCAAGAAAGTGAAAATCGTTCTTTGGTCATTAATCTGATCACTGTGTGTATTCTGCAACAACTATTTACACAAATACCTATTGTAATTTATCCTTAGTGTTTCCCAGAAGGTTGATATCAAATCTCAATTCAATCAGGTTAAAAATTTAGGGCCCAAATTCTAAAAGTCATTTGTAGTACAGCTATAGGATCTCGCAAGATACCATGACTGAAATAGATTTTTTTTTTTTACATTAATGTTTTTTTTAAGAAGTTCTCTATTCTGGGTGAGCTGGAATGACCCATACAACAAATATGGTTGGTTAGTTCCTACATGATACCATTCAAGTTTATTTGGCTAATTATTATATGTGAGTGTTGCGTATCTTGTGTGATTAGCCCTCTTATTATATCTTCTATTTAACTACTTAAATAAATGTTACTGAAAAAGAAGCACCAAACATTTCCAACGCTAGAAATATGTTTTTCAGTGCAACTTTGTCCCAGTACCTTTTGTATGTCACGTCAGGATGAGACAAAAAAGACAATATGTAAATAGAATTACAACAGTGTATTCTTAAGGCCTCTATTCTTCCTTCCTTACCCAGATATAGATGAGTGTGCTGGTAATCAGGGGCTCGGGCCATGCATGGAGCAGTGCCACAACTCACCAGGATCCTACCGATGCTCCTGCTCGTATGGGCACGCCTTAGCTGGAGACGGTCACAGCTGCATCGCAGAGTGTCCACCTGGGTTCAGGAAGCAGCCAACAATGACACCTGAGAATTCAACTGCACAAGCTCTCAGGGAGGAGTGTGTAGGTAGGGATGCTCATTAGTGCCCATACTTTTATCAGAAGCTCAGGAGTTGTAATGTTGGCATCACCTTTATGAGAATATTTTATTCTTGCTTGATTGAATCTGTTGTAACCTTCATTGCTGTGCGATAAATTGCTCCTCTGGGATGATGAAGACTCCCTTTCTTCCTGCTGGTGTCCACACAGATATAAATGAGTGCCTGGAGGAAAAATGTGAGTGGCAGTGTGTCAACCTGCCAGGCTCGCACCGCTGCATATGCCCCAAAGGATACACACTCCAGCGAGACGGGCGGCGCTGCAAGGGTCAGAAGTGTCATCCAGACTTACACACACACACACACACACACACACACACACACACACACACACACACACACACACACACACATCTGTAACAGTGTCAAGTTTGATATGTGGTGTCTGCTTGATGACACATTTTGGCAATAGAAATGTAATGATTGAACACAATTAAATAATTAGCACAGCTATCAAATAATTTTATGTGTAAATATTTTCTATAAAATATTTATACTGACTTAGTTTTGGAAAACTCCCTGTCCTCCAGACATAAATGAGTGCAGTCGGAAGAATGGAGGATGTTCCCACCACTGTGTGAACCAGAAAGGTGGACATAAATGTGCCTGTCCAGCATCCCACCGCCTTTCCTCCTACAGCTGGAAGAAATGTCTACCAAGGACAACAGCGAACTCTGCTGGCTGAGACGGGAAGTGCCTCAAATTGAAAATGAAACTAATTTAAGCTAAAAAAAAAATGTTAACAGAATTGCTGAACATTGAGAAATTGTGGATTGAATGGACTGAAACCTCGTACATGTTAAATGCTTTGCTCTGCATTGGGGAAAAACCAGGTAGCTGAAATGTCAAACTGGCAGAAATGGCAGCTGAACTGCATTACCCAAATAAGCTAAGAGTTGAATCACATTGCTAGAAAAGCTGGGAGCTGCAATGTGAAATGATTTGCTAGAATTGGAAGCTGAACTGCATTACCTAGATAAGCTAAGAAAAGCAGAATGAATTGCGCTGTGATGTGATTTGCTAGAATTTGTGGCAGAACTGCTTTCCCTGCTGAAAAGAAACAGCATAGGCCAGCACCATATGTTGTGTTTTGATGCTGGTCTATGCTGTTTTTTTTCAGCAGGGTTATCTAAGGAAGTTGCGAGCAAAAATGCATGGCTAACAAAGCTGGGAGCTAAACTAGTGAACTGTTTTTCATTCTGTGATATTAAGACATTATGTATTCATGCAGTCTTCATTCTTCATGTGCTTACATTAACTACAATCCAACTCAACCTCCAACAGTTTATATCGAAAAACGGGTGTTATGATAGTAGCAGGCTCGACCTGCTAGCTTCAAGCAGACAGGAGGAGTGGGCTCTGATGAGGTGACATCATTCTACAATTAGCCCAACTTTCTTCCTCAACAACTGCTGGAGGTTTTGCAGCACTATACTGCCACGACGCTATTTCCACATTTGCTTCTGAGAGACAAACTTGTACACGAGGTTATAGCAAACGATAGCAGATGGACTCCCAACTTCCCTTTTGTTGGGAGTTGACTTAAGCTCCGTTAGTGTGATTCATAGATAAAATCACACATTTCCTGTCTGACATATAGCCGACAGTATGTTGACAATGTCCTGTTTTTATTGGGTTTCTGCAGAAACATGATATTTTAAATGTCTATATTTGAATTTCATTTTCTTTATTAAAAATTGAATTTTAAAAAGTATAAAGTAATGCACATGATGTTTCATTGTCAAGGATTGTCTTTGTGATGACATATGGATATGAGTAGAAACCAATGAGGGGCTGGATATTAACATAAACACATCAGTATATCTAACACTGTAAGCTATGAGTTGATAATAAGTTAACAATAATGCTGAATTTACATTGTTTGTTCTAAAAGAAAATAAATAAGAGATTTGAACTAGTAAACTAGTTGTTTCAGTTATTAATAAGGAACTGATGTTGTTGTAGATCGACCTGATCATTTAATATTCAGTGGACAAGGCCAGTGTCTGTGGTTTCAAGTTATTGTGCAGTGCTCTTAGATACTCACTAGGTGGCAAAAAAACTCTTTCTAACAGGCTGCAGACACACTGATAAACATCCTCTCTCTCACGCACACAGCGAGTTTCATTTGAAATACCATCGACTCATGTGAGGCCGATGTGTTCCCAAAACTTTTAGCACGAAACCAGCAAGCAGAACTGTGAAGTCTGACCCCTGACCCTACAGCAGGCTCACACACACCTACCTACCACCTACAGTATGTGGTGCTGTGACTAGAACACATTATCAACAGCAGAACAACTGCAGCTAAGAAAAATGTCTAGATTTTTTGAGGTGAAAGAGGTTTGTTGCAGAAAAATAAAAAACCTAGTGGGTCAAGGGAAGATTGATGATGGCTAGAAGTAGATGGTTTAGAAGTTCATATTTATTTATTAGTTTATTTTATTTAACCTTCATTTTTACCAGGAATATTCCCATTGAGGTTCAGCATCTTTTTAACAAGGGAGTCCTGGCTAAGACAGAAGTATAGAAAGTTTCACATGAGGGAAAACGTCAAAACTTAAAAACAAGCCAAATGAAGCGTTTCACATAGAAGAAAAAAGTGACTGACTTGAAAAAGTCTTCAAATCACATCTAGACAATGAATATGTGCATTCAGTGCTCAAATTGTTCTTAATCCTATTTTTTTAGAATTAAATACATGATTAATCGATAAGTTAGGTGGTGACCATTGAGATGTCAGAGTAAGACTAAACAGTTGAGATTGATGGGAATGTCTTTAGGTTTGGACCAGTTTAAATTTTGACCCAATGAGTGCGTCATTAGATGAATACTTATGACTTTGGTGATCCTCAGACTTTTCCTCTCTGGTAACCAAAAATGTTTGTTTTAAAAAAAGCCCGTCCAAATGATGAGATATTTCACTGAATAAGTAAAAACTTTGACTCCCTCATGGCTCTAGAGAAAAAGTGGAAAAGGCCAGTAGTTTTGATGCTCTAAGCACCATGAATATCTATCGACCATTTGACAGAGCGACAGAACAGTAATGTCAGCCCTGATGTCATCCAGTGAGCTCTTTTCAGTGGGCCTGATTAGCGAAGTACATCGCACACTGTATATTATTCGAAATACTTATCATTATGGATTCTCCCATATGATTTTTCAGCACGTACACTTTTGGCTCTACAGGCTTTCAAGCAGCGAGAGCACTGCCAACCCTCATCAGCTCCCACATTACACTTGAGCTTAAATGTCTGGAGTTGAGTAAACGATGCCAGTTTGACTTGCTTTCATTCCCTTTTGTTTCACAATCTACATCAATGCCTCCAGACACTGCCTGCTTTGTGTTTTCAATGCCAGCAGGAGTTTGGGAGGTATTTTCCCATGAAATAAAGCGAGCTCACATACATAACCAATGACGGTCAGACATGCACACAAGCACACACACACAGTATATTTTCTATAGCTTATTACATTACCACTTTTCCTGCAATTTATAGTGTATTCAAGTATTATCTGCTCGTTCATTTATAAAGCCAGAAACTCCATTTGAAAAAAATTCTAGGTTCTGCATCTTTGTTTTTGCTATGTAAGTATTTTGTTTTCAATGAGTACTACTAAGTGTCAGTCTAATATCCATGGCAGCTCATTTAGGGATCTTTTTGTTGGCCATTTTGTCCCTCCCTCTCTCACAGACAGACACAGCTATCTCTATTTATACTTACTTGCCTAGCATCAGGCACATGCAAACTTTCTTGAGAAATGTTTTCCTGGTTTTCCATACTCCTCTTGTGACAGATTTCAGGCGTGCCTCAGTGCGACAGTACATCCATCAGTTGTTAGACGGACACAAAGACATATCCTCCTGAGGCAGTGTTTCCTTTCAAGCTGTGTGCATCTCCAACAACCTGCACTCCAACTTTCTTAGATTAGCTGTTGAAGGCTCCTTCTTGACGTCACTCACTTTGAATCCATTCCCTCATCCATCTGGATCGGCAGCGGCTGCTGTCCTTCCCGGGATGGCGTCTTTACGGGACAGCTGGCAACGTTTACTGCAGTGAGAGACACTGACGGATTGTTAGAGCCTGTAAGAGAGAGCAGAGCTGCAGCCTTCTAGCCAAGACTCCGACGCAAGTTCTTATAACTGTATTACAAATTTATTAAACAGTAACATACCTGTCAACCTTACTGTAGGCAGGAGACAACGAGTAAAAGTTTTGATTTTTACAGTGAACGGAGATCCAATGCAACGCTGCATGAAAGAAAACAAAGTCAACCTGGAGAGCAGAGGCGGGTTCACTCCAGGTGAAAAGAACTGAGGAGACACATCTGTTCAGGTTTGCAAATACATCCAGCAAGACGTTTTCATGACGCAGCAAAACCTAAATCCAGTCAGCCTGTAGATCCAATCAGATCCACACATCGTGCAAACTGACCTTTTAACTCATCCGTAGGACTCAACCCACGCAAGCACTGTCTGTCAGTAAGGAGAGATCATTCTGAGGTTAAGTACAATATGAAATACAACAATATTAAATAAGTAACACTTTAATTTAACGCCCTGTTTGCTATTTTACTATATTATCATTCATTATCTCTTTTTATTATCTGTGTGAATGTCAAATGGGGAAATAAATGCACTCAACACCTTTGTTTGGCTTTAAAGATAAACCTGATGCGTTTTGTTGGAAAACATAAACATAACTTTGTTTGTTTGCAGGTCCCTTCAGAGAGCAGCAGCCAGCATAGATGAATCCATAGACATTCAGTAAATAAGAAATAAATTGACAAAATCCTAAAGAACTGCTGATTTTCTACAGGTAATCTCAAGTTCCACTGAGTGAAGTGAAGCAGAAGGTTTGTGCCTTTTTTTGTAATCTCATTCTCATCAACAACTTTGCATTGAACCAGCTTCTTAAAACAGACTGTTGGCGTCAACATTATAAAAAACAGCAAACTCTTTATGATAAAAAGCCATTATTCATGGGAATGTGTACAAATGCCCCTCACTAATATATAGCCAGTATTCTTACAGACACTGTGGCATGTGGATTGATTACGAACTTATTAAAAGACAAGAAGAGGAATCCGTTATCTGAACATGTTGATCAGAGCAGTCAGCTGTGAGGGTTTTAGACAGCAACACACTCTGTTTTGTGTTTTCGTGCTGTAATTCTCTAAACTGAACTCCTCCTTCGGGGGAAATACTGGAGAAAGTGTTGAAGTTGGCGCCCTGTCGGCCTCAAACTGAGCTCTGACAACAGTCAGACTGTGGTATAATGTGCTGTGGGAGTTGTTGCTGTGGCAACCGTTTTGTGGAGTGTTTGTGAGTGTTTCAAGCTCCCGTGGGATTTGGGGGGTGGGCGAGCAAGAAGCAGTGTGTGTGTGTGTGTGTGTGTGTGTGTGTGTGTGTGTGTGTGTGTGTAAATCAGTGTTGGCTGGAAATGCCTGGGTGACCTAATGCACATCTGTGAGTGTTGGACTGATACATGGAGAGAGTTTTTAAAGAGAAAAGCTCCACTTATGTCTCTGTGTGAGGAAACACAGAGCTGAGTCTCTAATCTGTGTCTAAACACAGACAAAAAAACAAACAAACAAACAATCAAAGAGACAGCAGCCCAGGTGGTCTTGAGTCCTGTTGCTCTGACAGTGTTGACGCTCAGTGTTCAGAGGTGGACAGAAGCGATCAGCTCGTGGCCTCCAGCAGCTGCTCCTGTTCTGAGCTGCCATATCTTATTCATAACCTGCTGAACAGTAACCAGATCCAACGCAGACTCATTCTCTGGCTGCCGCTCGTACCTGCGCAAGGAGAGGAAAGTCCGAAAGTCCTCTTTCCAGTCAGTTATCTGCTGTCTTTATTATGTTTTCAGGCACGCAGTCACATCCTGTCCAGAGTTCAAGATCATTTCCCAGCACCATAAAGGCAGAGTAATGAGTTGCACTTGATGTAATTCAGTTATTCTAAAATCTGATGAAAAGAGGCTTGTCTCATTCAACTAGTACAGGAAGAAACTTTGTAAAAAGTATATACCTGCAGTCTATAGAAACGTGATGTTATCATAGCTGTGTTCATCTTACAAAAATGACTATATTACAGTTTTATCTTTTTGTTTTTTTGTTTTCTAAAATGTCCTTGATGGCTTGACAAAAATGTTAGTTGACAGTGGTGGAAGTCTTCAAAACCACGAAGTAAAAGTACAGCAATATAAAAATACTCTTTAAACCATGCATGCAGAGTAAGCATCAATACAAAGGAATCATCCGAAAAATGTTCCGAAATTGTCCAAAGTAAGTTCTGAATTAGTGGAAAAATATCTGAGTGATAATATATCAAATGTACTCAAAGCGAAGCTGGTTTTATCTTCTCTCTATATGCACTTCAGTAGTTTCGCAGATATTATTATTTAGTTTACCTGTGGTTCCCAATACTGCTTTAACATGATGGTTCAAAAGATCAAAGCTGTTGGGGGCCGTTGATTCAATCATTCAATAATTCATTGTATTTGACAGGGGCAGCATGGCGAGTAAGGCGGACTGTGCATGTTCTCCTCGTGTCTGCGTGGGTTCTCTCCAGGTACTCCAGCTTCCTCCCACAATCCAACGACATGCAAACTCGGTTATTCTAAACTGTTTGTAGGTGTGAATGTAAGCGCGGCGTTTGTTTGTCCCTATGTGTCTGCTCTGTGATGAACCAGCGACTTATCCAGGGTGTTCCCCGCCATCCCCCACTGTCAGCTGGGATCGGCTCCAGCCCCCTTGTGACCATGAAAAGGATACGAGGTTTCCATTCATGGATGTATTTTACAAGCTTATCAAATGGGTTTTATTTAAAATATGAATCTGAAAAATAGCAAAACATAAACATCATACATATTTGATAAACTTAAGATATTAAGTTGAATCAACATCTGCTGAGTGACACAATTAAAATTGTCTTCCTTTCACATTAACAGAGTTTTGTAGAGTCAATTCTTCATCTCACACAAAGAACAGCTGCATCTGCTCCTCTTGGTGCTATTCTGTTCCAGCAGTAATGCAAAAAGTGTGATGGGTAAAGATTGAATTCAAAATGTAACCCTTGTCGTGGTAAGCATTGTTTTCATTATTGTTAAAAAAAAAAAAAACATGTCTTAAAACGTATCAAAGACACGCAGCAGGTTTCCATAACGGATGTTTTCTTCAAACTTTAAAAAAGACGAGTCTCAGGAGGTTTTACCTTTTCAAACAATGCATGCTGGGAAGTCTGCCAATATGCTGATCATTGGAAAATTACTTCTATGAGTCGACTGAACTCATTATTTCAAGTCAAGTCAAAAGAACTCATGTTTATACGCTCTGAAATGGTCTGAAAAGTGAAACTGTAACCTTAAGTTTAATCAGCTTGAATCAAATAAAGTTGTATATTAATTTTTGTGTTTATCAATTCATAATTTATCATCTTCACTGACTGAATAAGTTGATTACAGGTTGTTTTTTTCTTTAACTTGGACATGAACAGAAAAAAGACAACTTGACCTTAAACCTCACACACGTCTGTTGAAGGGTTTTGTTCAAAAGTGAGTTACTGACCAGTGTTCACGAGACAGAAAAAGTTCCAAAACTGATCTCTCTAGCGAAATGCATTTACTTGTTTTTTAGAACAAAAACAAAGTGGAGGGTTAAACATCATGTTCAGTGTATTGTTGCATTTATAAAGTGCAGTGACCGATGCAAGAATTGATAATAGTAACACAGAATCAGTTTGTACTTTATTTGTTTGTCTTGATGTTGAATGTTTCACATTAGGACGGCCACCCAACAAGCCCTTATGGGTTTTTTGGGCTCTTCCTGCACATTTCTCTCTGAAGTTATTGTTTTCTTTGTTTTTTTACTTAGCCAATCAATCTTTAACTGATCAACTACATATTCTTTTTTTCTTATGTGCAATGAAATAAATAATTAAACTGACTCACTCTGTCCCTTCCCTCACATGAATATTCACAACATACATGAATAGTATATTATCACGATCCACTGTTATGATATCATCTTACTTTTCCCCTTGGGAGAGTCACGTGACCCCTGTTAGGGTGAGAGAGGGGGGGTCAAAACGCTTCAATGAAAACCACATGGAGGGTGGAGAGAGCTGCACTGAACTGGGAGAGAGAGAGAGAGAGAGAGAGAGAGAGAGAGAGAGAGAGAGAGAGAGAGAGAAGCCAACATGAGCCACAGAGTCAGAAGAAGAAGAACAAGAGAGCAGCTGTTGTCTCCAGATCTCCAGAACCAGAACTGAGGTCGGATCCAGGACAAGAGGCTACAGCAGAACCAGGACCAGGACCGCAGACCAGGAGCAGTCCAGTCCACCATGTCGGAGCCCATCAGGAGGAAAAGCTCCAGCAGACAGCTCCTGCAGAACCTCATCAGGTGAGAGACAAATGACTTTTACACGCGACAGTCACAAGTTTGTTTTCTTTACATGTAACTGCAGGATCGAATTTGGTGCTGTGTTTGGTGGAAGTTGGTATTTTTTTTTAGGAATAGAGCAGAAATCATCATGCAGCTAATTACGCTTACTCAAGTCCTGCACTTCAGCATAGATCTGCGCTACCCATCCATCCATCCATCCATAGTTTGAACCTTACACTAGACACAATTGACACTAATATTCCACAACCAGAACATCTCACAAAGGAAAGCAGTTTGTTTTCAGTTTCTTCACACTTCCTTTAATGTGTTGTGGTTGCGACCGTAAAACTTATTCTTTAACACATTTCCTGGCTGATATGGTATCAAGCAAAATAGTATAAAATATGAGAAAATAGAAATACTCAAGTAAACCTTGTACTTTGAACAAAGCCTTTGGCCGGAACCTGATGTTAAGAGGTGATGAGCAGCCCTTAGTTTACTGCTAAAATACGGCAGCCATCAGAGGAGGGGAGTTACACAGTACAAATAGGTATCTATACTTTACATAAGTGCTTTTTTTCTGACAACTCTTTACTTTTACATTTTAACACAAATATCTGTACTTTTTGTGCTCCTTAATTTTTGAAACTTTAATGCATTTGAGAGATATTATTGAATATTTACTTTTCCAACCCAGATTGTTGGTATTTGATGTCATGTGTCTTTCTGCTGCGTTTGCAAACAGCTTGAACAGATCCTCCTAACCAGCTTTAAGTTTAATAATCTTTAGATTTTATAAATATGAAGTGAGGTTCAGCTCGCTAGTTTCACTTTTATAATTTGAGTACATTTCAGAGCCTGTACTTTTTACTTTTACTTGAGTACAGAAGTTAAATCAGTACCTAAACTTTTACTGGAGTCTTTTTTTTTTTATTCTGTAGCTGTCCTTCGACTTGAGTAAAGAATGTGTGTACTTTTGCCACCTCCTGCAACCATCACCATCGACAGTGAGCTGTTCATTATAATTTTATCATTATTATTCACATGTTTGACTATTATATGCTTTCAAAGTGCACTGGTAGCATGTTTTTTTCTAAATCTCTTGGCTTTCAGAGCTCCACTCGCACCACAAATGAAACAAGCTGTTTTGGTTTCATTAACAAGTCAATAAATGTAATTGGTTGGTTCCGTTTCTCTTCATCTACAATACTGTACTTTATCTAAATTCGATCTAACAGTGAAAAGACCTAATTCAGAAAAAGTGTTTTTACTCTTCAGAAGGATTGTAGAGGCGCAGCTTTCAAATTATTTAAAAAGTTGGTTTTGTAAATGTTGTAAATGCACTGAACATCGACTCAGTGTGTTTAGGTGAAAAACATGAATGTTACTGTAATTTCTTTTGCTAATTGGATTGACACTTCAAGTTATCAGTTATCAGTCTGAACTCTATCACCTTTGTTTTTTTTTTGTTTTTTTGCACCAATTAGCTGATCTCATGCGCAGTTTGTCCACTTGATACAGTCTGTTCTGATTTACTCCTCTAACAGCCATGGGGGCCTAATGTCTTGTGTTGTTTTCCATATTTTTTCATCACTGCTAACTACTCGCTCCTCATTGTCAGTGAGGCTCTAGTTTCCTCTGTGATCGGTGGAACATTAATGTATGACCTCACTGAAAATGACACTGAGCTCTGAGTTCAATGGCTTCTTTTATAGCTGCAACTTCCTTAATGGCCATGACATCATCTGGCTGACTCCTGAACCCCCTCCTGCTCAACTTCACACACAGACACACACGCAAGCACAAAGAAAATGCCGTTCCCCAGGCCTCCATTGCCTCATTGTGTAAATGGTGGAAAAAGTGATGCATATCAGGCTGATTTCCGCCATAATTTGCTCGTTTCACATTTAGGCCTCACAGCATCACGGTAAATGTCCCAGCAGAGTCTGGAGATCAGTGCAGACACAATACCCTCAATCAGCAGTGACTGTGTGAATCATCACTGAGATATTTACGAAGCCCCAAAAGATTTATTTTTTGAATTTTGTGTTTAAAAACAATAATCTCTCCTAAAATTTCTTCCCACTTAGCTGAGGTGAAATTACATAATTGTCGATTGTTGCTTGTCGAATGTTTACAAAATGCATTTTTGTGGTGCAAAAGCTACATTATCTACTGCACTTGAGCAGTGATGGAAAGTAACTGAGTACAATTTTGAAGTACTTGTGCTTTACTTGAGTATTTACATTTTCTTCTACTTTATAACAAATTACTACATTTTGGAGGCAATTATTGGACTTTTTACTCATTATGTTAATTTAATTACTTTAGTTACTTGTTACTTTTCAGATTACATGCTGCATCAGAGCGAAATTCATCTTAAAACAAACTTATTTTATTGACAATCAGATAACTAAATGTACCCAATAATTAAAAAAGCTCTGACTATGTATGATTTACAGTGTCACTGTCTGCCAGCTGAATCTACGGGGTTGTTGGACAGTCGTGTGTGGTGTGGTATTACATTTGAGGACGGGCTGAGGTAGACTTCTCTGCAACGCGCCACACAGAAGTCTGTGACATACTGTCAATGCTGTTGTTGTCCCAAGGTCCCACTGTTTTCATCCAATGTCTTTCCATTTTAATCTAATATTCTGGCCATATCTTACAAATTGCTGCTCTAACAGCAGTTGCCATCCACAGTGTTGCATTACTTACACCGTCAGATAGAAAACACTACTATAAAACATTTTTAGTCACATATAGTGGTGAATTTGCAGATTACAACCAACTTAATACCCCCTGCGTCTTATCTTCCACTTTGGTGGCTGCTAAAAATGCAACTTTTCCTAATTATGTTAATAGAAAAACTTTGAGAAATGTGCTGTAATTTCAAGGAGGCAGGCGAGGGACAAGATATAAACACAAAGTTCATATCAAGTTCTTTTCCTGTTCACACAAAAACCTTATCTTTATAATAAGATAACAACTTAATAAGATAAGATACAAGACTTGCTCATTGAAAACAGCTTTGGTTTATTATTACAAGTCAGGAGTAAAATATGTGTTATTTGTAGCCGGCTGAAACTTTTAAACATGCAACACTGATAGGTGCATGAAGGATTTACATCTTCCCCATGTCGCCTTTCAGGCAGAAATTATGAGGTCCAGACGATCAAACCTCATCCCCAGTGGACCCATTACCCCTCAAAAAATGGCCGAACCGAGACGCCAGAACAGCACTATCACACATCAAATCGATTTACAGCGACTGAGTCCTGCCAATATGGCTCCCACTACATCTCGTGTGTGTGCAATCTTATGTAGGTCATTTTCCTACGTAATAATGACCGCAGCCTGTTTGACTCAAAACCAGTCGTGGCCAGTGTCCTCAGCAACTGCGGCATCAGCCTTCTACAATTTTATGCACTTTGATTTCTATTTTTAAACGATGATTTCATTCAGCCAAATGTTTGATGAACTGAGGGGTTGACATGTTGGGAACATTAATCATATTTTCGGGTTAAGGCCTGTGCATAAATTTAGTCGCAACTGGCTGTAACAAAGGCAAATGGTCTGCATGTTTTATGTATTTTTTAATGAGGACCAAAGACTTGAGACCTGTTTTTCTTCCATGATGTTGCTGCAGTTTTGTGACTAAGTTCACATTATGCCTCTCCCAGAAGAAGAGGAGAGGGAAGAGTTGCCTTTAGAAGATTATCTTAAGTTGATGTCAGGCCACAGTAATAACAAAATGAAATGAGTTTCTCCCTGTTAGGTTACCGCTGTATTAGTGCAAAGTTCCCTTTGTGTAATTGTCTATTCATTGCAGTTTAACAAGGAAACAATAAGGCAATGTTGCGATTAAAATTATTTAAGTTTCAAAATGATTGTTAAACTTGGCGCTAGATCATAATAAACCTTGTATTCACTTCATGTAAACTTTGGGATATTTTTTGCACAGATTAAGAGCTGTGGAGGGCAGTGGAAACATGTTCAATACTAAAACTTTTGATCAGTCAGAATTAAAACAGTTCTAAATATAAAAATGGCTTTGCCAGATTATCTAAATCCTTTATCTAGACTTAGGACCAAAGGTGTGTGTACCTGAAGTGTCAATAATAATCCATCATTTGACAGGAAAACAGTAACTACGGTAAATACAGTGGGTCAAAGTTACACCATTACGTTGCGTAAACTGCTGGGTGTTTGCTACCGACAGTTTGGATAATAACTTTAACAGCTTTTGTTTTTGCTTTGGTTTTAGTCACCTATGACTATGTGTCTGGCAAAGTCAGACTGAGCATTTACTTTGGTGAGAACAAGGGCCAAATCTCCCAAAATATGATCCAAGTTATAAACTCAAATTATCCCCTAAAACCAATGACATCATGATTTGGAAAAGTTATTTGTACCCAAACTCTGAATGCAGGTGCTCCCCCGAGATTTCCAACCGATCAAATGTCAAAACAATTTCCAAAGTTCTCGTTTTCTCGTTTCGCCAATTTTTTGACAAGATTTTCTCCAGACCTCCGTAAGTATGACGAGATGGCTACACACACAAAGTCTCTCTCCATCATCCGCTCTGCTCCTCCACCTCCATCCCTTCACCTCCTCCCTCGCTCCCTCTTTGTTTCCCTCAGGAGATTGAAATTAAGTGAAACAGCACAGCAGCTGGTTCAAGCTCCACCAGATGTGCTCCAACAATAAAAAGAGTTATTGTTATCAAGTCCCGCCCTCTGGAAACTATAGAGCCGATCAGGAAACTGAATGAGCTTTCTATGAAACAGAGGGCCAAGTATTTTTTTCCCTAGAATGTATATATCTGCTTACCTAAGATAATCTTACCTTATCTTTTCTATAGGTACCTTTCACCGTTGTAACAGACAAATAACTCATATGAAACATTTTGTGTGCTTTCTTGTTGGTGGAGCAGAATAACATTGTTTAAATTGTCATCCCTTGACTTACAGAGTATCTGTCTTCCCTTCATAAGGATCTATTACAGATCCTTCTATTTTGTTTGCTTCTTGGAAAACACATTATTCATTATGCAAATCTTCAATTCATTCACATATCCCATCAGTAAATAAGGTTGCCTCTTGTTCCATGATTTCATGTACAGATTTATTTAATCGACACAATCACGTTGTCTGAACAGAATCTCACCTGTGTAAAAGAAGATAATGGATTAGCTAATTGATTACGATCATGATGATTACAGTTTCATGATACCTATTTTGTATGTCATTTGGAATGGCAACAACATTTAGTCTGCCAAACATATAAATGCAACATAAACATGCTTATAGATTCCTTTACAAATCTACAAAGTGGAGAGAAAAATATATCTCGTATAAAGTAAGTTCTTGTGCTTTCTCACTCAAGATCCATGCATCGGAAGAGAAACAACAGCATACAACTACATCAATAAAAACATTATACAAACATTTGGAACACAGTGACGTTTACAAACAAAGGAAAAATCTGTTCTGGTAAACAAAGATCATCACGAACAGTGATACCCTCCATGGCTGAGCAAACACAGAGATGCGTAAGTTGCCTGCTTAACAGCAGACTATTGTTAGAGACCACTTCGAGATCCGTTATCCTCGGACAAAACTGTGTATTTTTAATAAGACATTTTCCAGCTGTGTTTCTGGCACCAAAAGCAGGTATTTTAAGCCAAAACAGAATCTTATTCCAACCCTAACTAAGTTCTTATTTTTTTTAGTAAACCTTACAAAAAGTTTTAACATACAATATCTGTGGTATATAGAAATATACAATGCCAACTTATTCTGGTGATTGGGTTGGTCGAAGTACCACCTAAAATCACCAACAGGCGATCTTTCTGCAGTAAACAAAAATGCCACAACAATCACATCTCCACAACCAACATGAAGCCAAATTAAACCCAACTCAGTCTATTGTCGCTTAAATGACCTCTGTCTATTTGAGTTTACAGAACCCTGCAGTGTCTTCAACAAAATAAAACCAGAGTCCAGCGTAGAGAGGCCGAGTGAATGTGGTCTGGACTCTGTGGAGGAGAGTCATGGTGTCAGAGATGCTGTAGAAGGACAGAATACCTGCACTGTGATCCAGGTACACTCCAACTCTGGAGGACTGAGGACCTGAGACAGGAGTCCTCATATTGTCGTACCAAAAGTTATAACTGTGTTTGTTACAATTCAATGCCCAAGATTTGTCATTGTTTCCGAATTTGCTTTCATTCGAGCCCCCTTCTCTGCTGATATTCTTGTATGCGAGTGCCACACAAACTCCTTCCCTCCACTCCACCTCCCAGTAGCAACGTCCGGTCAGACTCTCTCTACTCAGGACCTGACACCAATCACTGAATCTGTCTGGGTGAGGAGAATAAGACTGTCGTTCACTCACTAGTGTTGCTTTTCTGTCTCCATCAGATAATAACAGACATGGCTGTGCTGTATTTGGATCCAGTGTAATTTCACATGAATACTGTAAGAATTCGGCTCTGCTCCTGGGCTCTGGTTGTGGCGTTAAAACATCAGCTTCAGTCACTGTCAGTGAGATGTTTGTCCATTTCTCACTCAGAATGTTCTGTAGTTTTTCTCTGACCTCTGACACAGCCACTGGAACATCCTCAAAGTACCGCACAGAACTGATATTGGTGCTGAATGAGTCTGTCGGTTCACTGAGTCGTGACAGTGAGGGGTAGTTTTGCAGGAACTGGTTGTGATCCTCTGTGCGTGAGAGCTGCTCCAGCTCAGCGTCTTTCCTCTTCAGATCAGTGATCTCCTGCTCCAGCTTCTCCTGAAGCTCTTTGACTCGACTCACTTCGGCTTCCTGCTTGAATCTGATCTGCTGCCTCACTTCAGAGCTTTTTGTCGCGATGAGTTGAATTAACTCAGCGAAGATCTTCTCACGGTCCTCCAGTGCTTTATCAGCACAGCGATTGATAGCCTCCATCTCCCGATTAAGCCCCTTTACGACTTTCTCTCTGTCCTGGATTCTCTGTAAGATTTTTTGTCGACACACCCCGAGCTCTGTCTGCCTCTCAGCCCTTTCTGCAGCGGCTGCGACTGTGTCGTGGCCTCTATGTTCATCTACGGAGCAGAGAAAACAGATACACCGCTGATCAGTGCGGCAGAACATCTTCATTACCTCGTCGTGACGAGAGCAGATGCTCTCCTGGAGCTTCTTTGAGGCGTCCACCAGCTTGTGTTTCTTTAATGGAGCCACGTCATAGTGAGGCTGGAGGTGACTCTCACAGTAAGAGGCAAGGCAGACCAAACAGGACTTGATGGCTTTCAGTTGTCTTCCAGTGCAGAAATCGCAGGCCACATCTTCAGGTCCAGCATAGCAGTGATCAGCAGGAGCAGCTTGGAGTCCAGTGTTCTTCAGCTCCTCCACTAAATCTGCTAACATGTTGTTTTTCACCAGCACAGGCCTCGGTGTAAATGTCTGCCTACACTGAGGGCAGCTGTGGATTTTCTTCTCATCCTCTTCATCCCAGTGGGTTTTAACACAGCTCATGCAGTAGTTATGTCCACAGGGAATAGTCACCGGATCCTTCAGGAGGTCCAGACAGATCGAACAGCAGAATTTCACTCGGTCCAGCTGAGTGTCTTGCTGCGCCATTTCACCATCAGTGAGTGTGAAACAGTTTCACTTTCTCTGAACAGAAACAAAAGCTTATCTATCCGTGTTGCTGCAAATAATGACATTCATCAGATTCTTCATTCCACACTAGGTTGTTGACACCCATCCTTTTACCTGCAGGCATGTGACGGGCAGGGAACAAACAAATATTGTGATAGGGTGGAGCTCAATGTGTTTGAGAACAGTAGAAAGAGGGAAGGGTTTTCAGGTTTTACTGCATTTCACAAAGAGTATCTTTTTATAAGATGTAGGGTGTGTTATCTGTAATTTACAATGTGCAGAACAATTAGTTGGAGTGAAAGTGGAGACTTTACGCTCACAACTTGAGAACACTTAACTACCCGATCACTAAATAAATGTTAACTTTGTAGATTTCTGCAATATGATGAAACATTACTTTTCTTAAAATGTCAAATGTACTTTTTGTTACGTTTATCGTCTGGTTAGGTTTAGGCACACAAACCACCTGACTAGGGTTAGGAAAAGATCACGTGTTGTCTTAAAATACTACTACAAACAAGGCTGGAAAATGTCTCAACAGTCGCTAAAATACCTGGTTTAGTCAGTTGAAACAGGAAGCACATAAATTCTTTTATAGTGGCTCACTTAAAGCTACTTTAGGGTGAAAGAGAATTGTATGCCAAGAGGTAAACATCATATCAACTTTTCACATACAGGTAAAGTTCTTCAGGTAAAGTTATATTCAGAGAGTTACCCTCGGATTCCTGAGGATGTTAACTGGTGAGTTGACAGGCGTCGGTGTCCATATTGGTTGGTTTAAGGGTGACTGCTCAGCGGAGCCAGGAGGATGCTGAGGAGGTGGAGCGGGAGCGAAGGAGGAGAAGCAGGGAGAAGGAGAGGGGAGAGGGGAGTCCTTCCTGGCCAGAGCGCCCCCAACACAACGACCGAACACCCAACACAAGCGTGAGTACCACTAACTTTTACGCCACTTCACCCTGTAATGGCCTTCAACTGCAAATATCTAAAAGCAGGACTAGAAATGGAGGGCAATTAAATAGATGTCAAAGCTTGTTATGATGTGGCTCTGGATTGCGTGGATTCTGTAGGTGTTTGCGTTCCCATAACAGATCAGATGTTGAACAGGCCATGATGTTTACAGCTGAAATGTTCCTAATTGGGGCACTTACTACAGTGCTGATTACAAGGGAAAAGACTTGAGTGCGTGTTTGTCATGAGTAGTTTAAGTCATGTCACACAGGCCAGTGATGCTGCAGGTGAATGAGCTGAGAAAGCTGCTGCACCATCAGTTTCTGGTTGATCGCGTAGAGATATGACGAGGGGAAACACGTCTCACCTGAGACTGTGCGCTGCTGAGCAGACTCATTTACAGCCCCGTGAAGTAAAATGCATTTCACTCATCAAATACTGCACTGTTGACTGGTTCGGTCATTAGCCTCATGGTTAAGGTGTACGGTTACGTTTGGTTACCAAAACGAAGACAGTTTATAAGTGCACAAAATTGACCTCAGCCTCAGTCTGTTTCTATTGGATGATAAAATCAAATCTTAGAAAAGAGTGAAGTTGTTTTTATTCTGGCTTTGCTGATGTGTACTTTTGGAATAATTATGTTTAATGTTTATAATTATATTGTTGGTGTGACATTTAAAAGAGTCAAATTCAAACATTTTAGAATCTCAAATATTTTTAATTTAGCTATGATAGAAGAGAATTTTGTGTGAGGGCTGCTGCTCATGTGAATCTTTCATCATGGGAATCTTTTAGCAAAACATAAAAGATGTGTTTGGCTGAAAAATTCAAGTTGACCCAAGACATCCAGGCAAAAAATTATTTTCTCATATCAGAAGATCCCTCAAAACTAAAAACTCTTCATAAATGGCCACCTGGTGGTTCTTCAATTTCTCCCTTAATTCCAGTGTTGAAGAGTTTTCGAGACACACTGCTAAGTAACAGGCCAACAAACAAGCAAACAGGACTGAAAATGTATTGTCTTTGATGGAGGTGATCATAAATACAAACGGGATCAGCTAACAGTCAGCCAAAGGCGACATTTGAAAACCCAGATTCCAAAACAGCTGGACCGCTGTGCAAAGCATAAATAAAAACAGATGCAATCATTTGCAAACAAGTTTTCCATGTTACAAAAATGTGTTTTTGGAGCATTCAATAACTTTCTCGGTCATTTGTTTCCCCTGTCCCAACTTGTTCTAAACATGTTGCTGGCATCAAATTCTGAATCAGCATATATTTACCAAAACTCAATAAAAGTCATGAGGTAAAACAATAAAATATTGTCACTGCGCTGTTTATAATTAAATATGTATCAAAAAAGATTAACAAATGATCTGTTTCATTTAGGTTTTATGCAGTGCCCAAATCAAGTCAGAATTGGAGAGCACTAGTTAAAAAAATGTGTTTGCAATGTTCAGACATATGTTTGCGTGTAACACAATCCAAGTTAGCCTGAAATTTATTACATGAGGGTTGAAACGCTCACAGCTCAGCTTTTGGGAGTTTTATTTGCACTGATGAGGTACTGTCTGCTGATGTGAGCTGGTCTGGAACAAGAGGCTGCAGCTACTCTTTGTTGACTGTTTCCATGGAGCCTGGAGCTGCAGGCCCCGTCTGCCACCTGCCTCCTGGCTCAACACTGTGCCCTGCTAGAAACCTCATCATCAGAAACAACAAGAGACAAGCCCTGACAAAATGCATCACTATGATTGGGTAAACAAGATGGAGGATATGGTTAAACAATGGAGGCATAAGTGAAAACAAACTGTGCTGATAGCTCCTAGAACATTTTATTTGACAGGGTTGTGTTTCGAGCCAACAGATACAAATAACCCTCACAAAGCAGAACAGGCAAAACACTGGATGAGAAAACTGTTGGGATTTTGAGTAGGAAAGTGTGAAAAAAAGAGCTGGACACATTCCATCAGTTCACTAAACCACTGACATGGTTGCATCAACCTCTAATCAAACTCTTTCACTGACTGTCGGATCTCTGTTTGGTCCTCAGGCTGGACGAGGATCTGAAGCCCAGCTGCTGCCTGGTTCTGGAGGAGGACGAGGGCTTCAGCGACTGGAGTCACAGGTTGGAGAATCGTAATGATCAGGAGGTGCCAGATGACTGCAGGGTCAGGGTGCAGAGACCTTTAATGTCACAGTGGAAACCGGAGCCTGGTGAAGACAAACAGCAGGAGGATGAAGAGGAGCAAAGCGGTCGGTCCCAGGAAGCTTCAGCAAGACCTCCAGCGAAGGTTCAACACATAACAGATAAATACAGTCAATGATGGGGCTTTCAGGTGGAGCTACTGTTGAGTCTGGTTGTCTCATATTTGGCTGTGTTGTGTTTAAATACTTTTTTCACATATCTGCAAATTTAGCTGTCAGATTATATGACATTTCAGTCTAGGTTATTGTTTCCACAGGTGATCCCATCTTTTCCATTAGTGCCACCATGAGGTTTACATTTGTGATTTTTAATTAAATGTCTTTTAGATCGATTGCCACAGAATCTGGCTCAGATATCCATGTACCCCTCAGGATGAATAGTAATAACTTTAATCATCCTTTAAATGGTCGGTCGATGTACAGAGAAGGAATTGGTAACTATTTCCATCATTTCAGTAAATTTAACGCCAAAACATTTCATGGTTCGAGCTTCACAAATACGAGGATTTGCCACTTTTCCATTAATTATGTGAACGATTTTGATGTAACTTAAGTAAATGATCTTAGCTCTTAATTCATGTATCGTAACTGTAAAGTAACAAGTTACCTGTTTTTTGCTTTTGGTTCATTTTAGATGTCCAGCAACAGAAAAGAAGCCAGGACATCGTTCAGCTCGACGGTCTTCCTGCCACAGGACACCAGGCTGCAGCACGCCACGGGCCAGCCGGCAGACAGGACGTCTTACCTGGTTGCAGGGACGATGAAGCCTCGGTGTGTTCTCCACTCTTGTCTTACTTCATCTCCCTCTTTGTCAAGTGGCATGTTTTAATAACTCTAACGTTTTCTCATGAATAGTTTATCTCTTGGTTCATGTATGGTGTGTTTCTATCCTGGGATATCAACATGCTCTTTTATCCAATCCACATATTTTTTCACTTTATTAACCAACTAAATCCTAATCTCCACAGTGGTGGTGCCTGCAGAGTGGATGGGCAGGTGGAGCTGGAGGAGAAAGAGGAGGTGCAGGCTGCTCGACAGACAGACTGGAGGTCCACAGAAACCGGACAGATCCCCAGAGATGAAGATGATCAGGAGGAAGAAGAGGAACTGAGCTTCACCCATGAAGAGAAGGAAGACCTTCGCCTCAGGAGGGAAGAGAGACACATGGAGAAGGGGGAAGAGGAAGAGGAAGAGGAAGAGGAAGAGGAAGAGGAAGAGTACAAGATGTCAGAAAAGGTTGACTTTCCTACTACTGCTGCCTCTACATGCTGTGAATATTCAAAGTGTATCCTTGCTACACTAGTTTACAGCAACGCATCTTTAAGACAAACGGCCTGGTTTCCATAAATTGTGCTGTGGATATTTGTGGTCCCCAGAGATGTTTTTGAGACTAGATGATCTTTCCTGAAGCACCGCACTTAGACCACAATTTCTATTTATTAGCCAGTCATGAAAAAATCTAATTCTGAATTAACCATATTCTTTATTTAGCGCATGAAGATGCACTGTTCCCGTTATGTACATTCACACATCATCAGCATAGATTAAGTGTTATCCTCAGGCTGCACTGCCAGGCCTTTTGATAATATAACACAATACGTAACAGCTTATTGGACGGATTGGCATGATATCTGTTCCCAGGCAAAACACACACAAAAACAGTGTTTCTCGCTAAAACACATTCTGTACATTCTCAGCAAACAACACACTGAATCCATTTTCGTCCTCATAACATTTTTCCAAACCTGTTTTTTTTTTCTTCCAAGTTCGAAACCTGCTTTTTTTATATTGATGTTTACGAGCATACATTCCTCTTCTTCCCTTTCTTTCCCTACCTTTGCTGTGTTTCTTGGCACGTCGCTGCGTCCTGTAGATAGAGAGGAATAGTGTGAAACTCTCTGCGGGAATGTGAATCACGTCACCTGCGGGCCTATGCATGTGCGCAATCGTGCACAAGGAAGGAAGTAAATTACACTCCATAAGGTAACCTTTAATGTCCACGAGTCAAGATGGCCCCCATCAAACACTTATTTTTTACCTTCATGACTGGATCTCTATGTTGTATGTTGTTAGTTATGTACAACGTTTTCAATACAGTACTTTTACTACTAAGCAGTTCAGTTCAGTTTTTTTTTCTTCCCAGTGTTTCATAAAACATTTAATCAAACACATGCATGCTTATTAGAACTCGTGGTTCATACAATTTGGCTTCAAATCTGAAGGCAATAAAGTGAAAGAACTCAGCTTTGGCTCGTAGGGTGTAGAAATGAGAGCTGACGAAAGCAGCAATGACGTAAAATGTTGTAACAAATTCCTACTTCTACCGCTGGTGCTTTGCCAGTGTTTCATTAGTCCTCTGCCACCAAATAACACAGCATGGGTGAACAGCGTGAACACGTTTTTAAAGGTTTCAGCCATTATTTTTAGTAAGGATGCAGAAGAAAGAACAGATGCGAGGGGGGAAACTGTTCTTGAGATTATACCTTTGAACACAATAAAACTTTTGTTCATCTTGACCAGGTTTCTCATTATAAAATAGTAACAGCTGTTGACGTTTTTTTCTGATGTGCTAGAGGAGGCCAGAGTCATTGGAGGGCAGGAGGAGTGAGGAGGAGACCAGGAGATCTACACGCTCGCTCTGCAGCAGCAGCGAAGGCGATGAGTCGTTAAACTGCTACGGTCCGATGAGCCCAACATTCAAGGTATCTCGTCGCACCACTGGTGGTCCGTACAATAACGTTTTCCAGATTCAAATTACCTTTAATCATGCAGTTAATCCAGTAGTAAATCTCTGATTTCTCTAACCGATGACGTTACAGAGCTAGCACAATGTTCTGTCTGGTCAAAACAGTCGCCATGCTTGTGCAGGAATTTCAATAAAGCTTCGAAGGATTCCTCTCAAACTACATTTCAAGTCAAGCACTTTTTTATCATAAAAACAATTATCATGAATCACTACTGGAAGAAACACCAGGGTCCTGCTGCCAGTCATCAAAATGATTGTGTCAGTTGTCCCTCTAAATGATTGTGATGGACTACTGATGAGAAATGATTGTGCCTTGGTTCATATTAACCATGCTAACATGTTTTGTCTCTTTCATGCTCCCTGCTGGTCCACCAGAAACTCCTCATTCAGTTTTACCCAGTAAGTCTTGTGCATGTGTCAGCTGACTGTTGTGTCTGTCTGAGGTGTGAGGAGTTGATTTGTTTGAAAGTCCGCTGGACTGATTTCATACATTATGTTTGAATATCGAGAGATGCGCTGCAAGTCAGAGTTCTGCCTGTAGTTATTAAGCTGTTGGAGACTCAAGTCATCTGCATCTCAGCCCATTGTGTCTCTTTATAGGATGAAGCGAACAGCAAAGTCTCAACAGACGGGAAATGCAAGGTGAGTGCTTCAGTAGACGAATGTCAGGGTCAAAGGTCAGCAGCAACCCTAAGATTAGGGATGTAACAGGTGGAATTTACCACTCTGTGCCCTTCATGGTTTTTTTTTTGCGTGTTTTGGGGGGGTTTGAAGAATCAGTTACATCTTTTATATTTACTTTTGCAACATGTCTTACCTGTTTTTTCTCTGGTTGTTTGTATCTATTTTGTCTTTTAAGTAAGGCCTTTTGTAGCTTTGTTTTATAAAGGCCTGTATAAATATGGTATATTATTATGAGTGCCTTCCACCGGTCTTTCCATAAATGTAGCAAATGTCGCTAATGTGATACAACTAGGACCTGTCTTTTTAACCAGGGTTACTGAGTTAGCTAGAATCAAGTAGGACTTTTAACAACTCATTTTAATTTCATCCATGTGCCAAATTTGAGGGGTTCTCTTAAATTCTTTCCTTGAAAAACAACCAGTAAAATAATGTACAGTTCCACCATTCTCTGTGAAGAAAAAGTCAGTATTTAGAGGTTTAAATTACAACGTTGTGCCAGTTTGCAGGTCTGATCTGCAGCCAGCCTTAATCGAAAGTCTGTGTTTTCTCAAGTGTGAGTTATCGTCTTGTTTCTTTCCACAGATCATAGAGAGAACCGAGTCTCTGAGGAAAAGGTGAGTTTGTGTTTGGATGCATTGAGATAGATTTAAAAGACTGACTGAGCGTTGGATTAATACAATAAAACAGTCAGAGTAACTGACTGCTACAACACTTCAGAACTGCAGGGGTTTTACTCAACCCCTCAGATTCTGTCTGTCTCTAGTGCCATTGAACCTCATGGAAATATTCCCAGGATTAAAAATCCAGTTTGGTTGTGCAATTGAGTTCAAAGTGTTGTATCTCCTGAAAGAGTGGTTTTCATTTAGCGTCAGCGGACCATCAGGGGTCTTTGAGGGGAGTCCAGAGGGAGCAATGCAACAACAGTACTCCTTATTTTTTCTTTACTTCCTTCATTAAGTGTCACAATAACAGAACGTATGACTATGTTGCTCATGTGTTTTATACGCTCTCTGTAATAAAACATCTAATCAGATCGGGGACACTGGATCAAAATCTTATGAAATAGGGGTCCGTGGTCTAATTTCAGTTTAGAGGTCCTTGATATGAAACAGTTTGAGAACCACTTTCCCAAACAGACCCACGTCTTGAATAAAACATTACTTCTTATTTTCCAAAGTTCTCCTTCGGCGTATTTGGTTAATGTGCATGAGGGACACGTTGCCCGTGCAACAGCTGCATCTGATTTATAACATTATCACACGTTGACCTTGACTGATCTGAACTTTTATACATTCCTCTAAAGCACCAGCAGCATAAAGAAGACGCTGCCAACTGTTCCTGTTTCCAAGATTGACAAGAAACTGGAGCAGTACACACATGCTCTCGAGGTAAAAACCCCATTGCGTAACAATCATTTGGATATTTCTTTCCCTCTTATTGACTTAAGCAATACGCAGATAGGCCCTGACAGTATGTCCGCAAACTGCTAACTGTGATTCTCAGACCATAGGAGCAACTCTGACTTGTCTTCTTTCCTCTAAAAAGAAACCCTAACAGACAAGCAGCCATTCTGTTGGTGCTGTTACTTCAAAGTAGTCCATAAATTGCAGGAATTTGTTGCTTTACCTCGTAAAATATTACACACTGTGTTCCTTCTACAAAGAACACACAGTTCTGAATCTCACCGTGTTTTTTCACAGGTCTCCTCCTCCAGATCAGGCAGTCACATGCTGACAGATTTGACGAGTCCCACCGAGCCCGTCTCCTCCAAGAAATGCCTGTTTGAGGCCGGAGAAGCCTGGAACCAACACGCTGTCCAAGCTTCACCATCCAAGGTTAATCATGACATAAGATGCATGATTTGCTTGCACTATTAAATGCTTTTAAACACAAGCAAAACAAACAGATATTTCAGATGCAGGCGGACTTTAACTCTGAAGCACATAAAAAACAGTTGTTTTTTTTGTCACAGCCAATTAAAGAATTCTTCCTTTCTTTGTCAGGATGCAGATGGTTTAAAAGTTGGTGTCGCTGATCTCATCAATCAGTGGGTGAGAGGAAGTGAGGATGGGAGCAGATGCAGCTCGCCCTTCAAACCGGCAGTATGTCTGAATCTTACCCTGAATTTCCAGTAATGTATGAACCTTTTTCAACCCCCATGCTCATTTTTTCCCAACAAGTTTCCCGTCTGTGACACGAGGTTTAGAACAACTGTTTACTTCTGTCAACTTCTCTCAGCTCTTTACCCGTTTGAGAACTTCCTTACCTTTTCCTTCTCAATTTAGTTTCATTATTTTTCTAACACGCTGATTTATTTTGTGTTCCTCTCTGCCTCATGCAACCGCACCCAAACCTCCATTCATCTGGCGTAAATCATCTCAACTCGGCTCGACAGTGCAGTCTGTAAAAGTCTGCCCCCTTGTGGCTGCAGCAGCATCATTCAGATCCTTGAGTTCAGACAGAGACTAAATGTGATCTGTATGCTGCTATATTTCCAGGAATTTAAACCTGATGGTGTTTTGAACAAGAACAAATCATGGGAGCGCATCAGTGACACTGTGCTACATGTATGGGAACACACTGAGGTTTCAGTGTAAATGTGAATCCGTCTGTGATGAATATTGTTTTCTCAACTGAATTTCAGGACAGCTCTGGTGTTAAAAGATACAAATTTGTGGTGACGGGTCACGGCAAGTACGAGAAGGTTTCTGTTGACGACGGCTGCAGTGAAGATGCAAACTGCCAGTCAGGTAAAACCCTCAAGCATCCTTCATTTTGTGCTGTAATAATAGTAGAATTAATAAAGTGTTTACCTCTTGTTTAAGTGAATTGCTTGAGGTAGTTTGTTTAAAGTATTTTCTTTGAGAGTTGATGTAACTTATGCTGGTTAGATTCTGCATTCAAAAATCTCATATGAACTTCACTGACCCGTGATGTGACCTTTCATTTCATTTCATTTAAAAGACGTTGTGAACTTTAGAAGTTATTACATTTCCTTTAAGCAATTTATAACCAAATGTGGGAAACATCACACTTAATTCTTATTAATAGGAAGATGATGAAACCCAACCCACTTCATGACAAGCTAATTAAAGGATTGTTTCATGATATTCAATATTTTTCTTACTGTCAGCAAATCAAGCACCAAATGTGGATTAATCCGCTGCTGAAAATAGTCCCCCCAAAATGCAACATTTCCTCCTGTTTGAATAATGTTTGCTTAAAGTACCGCGCTCTGTATCGGGAAGTTGTAACCTATTTTAAAAGGTTCACGTCTTGAGTAAGAACCAGTGGTGCAGACGAGGTTATGAAGTCTGAAAGAACTGAGAGATGGACGAACGCATGTTGGTCTTCTTGGTTTTGGTCTTTTCATGGGCTTTGGTAACAATAAAAAAAAAAATAAAGACAAACACAAGCCTCATCAGCTGTGATTAGTTCTGTTGAAACTTGTCATATTTTAGATACCAACCAAAGCATTATTATAAAAAAATAAACAAATACAAGACACAATTTCATATTCAGCTTTATGTGTTTTTGAGAATCACACAGTAAACAAAAACATGTCATAGTTTAAGCATCCGTGTACAGTACTGAATCAGGCTGTGGTTAGCTTATAGGGGTAAGGCTCCCCTCTCCTAATATAAAATCCACATCATTACAGTCATCTTGTGGAAACAACAGTTTTTAAAAATCTTACATACAGACAAAACAACAACATGCTAATATCTGTCACAGCAGCACCAAAATGCTCCAAAGCTGTGAAACATCACACTCATCAACTAATATCTGTCCTTCTTCTCCAGCTATCACTCAAATTTTCTCCATTCTGGCTCACTGCAGCAAGCTTCAACATCATCATCATCGTTCAGTTGTTCTCCCTTCTACATCCAACTTACAAACTCACTAATATTGTTCAGAAGTCCTGGACGATTCACCACAAGGCAGGAAATCACTTCACCGGCAGGGTCGCTAAGTTTATTTGTTGTTGGATGTTTCAGTGTAAAGTGTGTCTTCCTAGACGCGCAACACCAGCGATATAATGAAACAGGATTCTGGTTCAGGGATGTATTAGACATTATTTTGTACTGCTAACATGACCATAAAATGAGACTGTGTTGCTTTTGTGGGCAAGTGAGGCTAAACGTGACTGAGACACTGGACTACATGGTTTGGGGTGATGCCAGGTTGAATGGAAACAAGATTAAGCATCAAAAGCCATCCTACCAGCTCAGGGCTTTGAGCTTAATGCTCATAGTCCCACTGTGACTAACATTTGCTAGCTGCTGGGAATGTCATTCATTTCGCAGGTAGTTATAAAACAAAGTATTTGACAAATTTAAACGAATTGATTCAACACTTGTTGAGAAATTTAAGTCGAGAACAAAGTTGCGAACTAACTGACGGACAGACCCAACATTACCATCCCAAGAGCCGCTTTAATAGAGAAAAACAAAAACCTCACCAAAGTACATGTTAGCCTAAGCTGACATACAGTTATATATATCGACATCAGATGGAGATCTTTAGTCGTCATGGTATTGTTCCACGTTTCCCAGCCCCAAGACGTACCAGCCTGTGTGACTGTAGTTTCCTGCCTTGATTGAAAGCCTGGACATCCTCTGCTTTGTTTTCTATCTATACCTGACTTCCAGAAACCTAAATCTGATCTGACTTGACCTTCAGCCATCATTCATCTCTGTTATCCTTCTTTCAAGATCCATCTGCCCTGTTGATCCAGGAATGTAAAAGCCCTATTTATTACAGAGATTAAATACTCCCTACCAGCGGTCTACACTAAAAGCCTTTTTTTAGAAAAATAGAAAAAAAAAGTACAGCGTAACAAATGAAACCATCTTTCATCTTTCAAAGTATCTACAGCGCATGCATTCAACTCTACAACGAAAGAAAAAAAGACAAATCCATCCAAGTACAGTTGCAGATTATATAATGATCCTTTCTTTCTTTGCATTATTTTTTTTACCATTAACATCCTTATTTGATTTGATTAAAAAGTGCAAAAAAGCCAAACCTGTATTACCTTATTATGTTTAACCCTGAAAAGCTACAACAACTAAACTATACACTAGATAAACTGATGAAAATGTCAGAAATACAAGGCCTTGTTTGACATAGGGATGAATTTTCTGTCTTTGCTATCCCAGGTTAAATATTAAACCATGGCGAACTTGTAGCTCCAGTATTGACTCAGGTAGATGGCATTTGAGCAGTAGTCCCCAGTAGTCTACCCCCTCATTGCAGCCTTGACTTATAAAAAACGACTTAAGCTATTGCAGAAATCCTAAAATGGTTTGACATTTTTGACACGTATTTTTTGACACGTATTTTCTTCTAGATTCTCTTTGCATGATTGCTTTTCTCAGAGGCTCTCTCACCTACCTGAGATCTGTCTATCTTGTAATCAATTAGAGAAACTGCCCACATCACAACATATTCTCACATCAGTTCTAGTTATTTATCATTTTTTTTCGAACCAAACCCTCTGGCTTTTCTGTTGAAGTCCTTCTGTTCTTCTTCCTGACCTTTGCGTTTTATCAGCCCCCTTTCAAACACTGCTGCTATTTTCGTGAGCGGCTTCTCTGCTGCCTCTTTAAGTTTCCTTGCATCAAAACGGGGGCTATACAGCAAAACTGGCAGGCGACTGACAAAAGTGGGAACATCGGCTTGATTGTCTTTAGGGGGATTGTCTTTTGAGGTCTTTTTGTCATCAGAATCTTTCTTGGTGGAGTTGATCTGCTGCATGATTTTTTCTTTGGTAGAGAACATCTGAAAGAGCAGAGCGTCCCACATCTTCAACGCCATGGGACCTTGCTTGTTCATAACTCCCTCCTGATTGGCACATTGGTCTGCAGGTGGTTTATCATCATTACAACTACAATCTGTTTTCTCGTTGCTGCCACTGGACTCAACCTGAGATTTGGCCTCCGGCTGTGGAAACTCTGGTTCCTCTGGCTCAACGACCATGTGTTTCTTGAGCCTTGTCCATCCACTGAGCTTACCCTTGAGGCCTTTCAGCTTCTGGGCTGCTTTGGGCTCAGCAGATGAAGAGGACGTTTCTGCTTTAATAGGTTTCTTGTCAGTTGAAGATGCAGTCGATGTCGTTGACTTCCTGGAGGACTCGACCGCCGGGGCTTCCTTTGGTGCAGCTGTAGTTTTGGTCCTCGGAACATCCTTGTCTTTGAGTCCAGTTTTTTGCTGAGATGGCGGTGATGTTCCTCTTTTTGGTGATGGAGCTTTGACTGAGACTGAGGCCTGAGGCAGAGAGGCAGGAGTGGCAGAGTCAATCACAGCGGCTTTAACTATGGATGGTTTCATGTCTGTATCTGTTGCTGGCTTTGCAGGGGAAATGTTCACTACTGGTGGCTCTTTCGATGGCTGAACATTACTGGTGTGTGGACTAATCTGGATGGGATTGGGTGGAGACTTTGAGTCGTTTTGTACAACTAAAGGTTTTGTTTCTACAGTGGCAGAGGGGGGCCTTGGTTCTACCTGCTTAGTAGGAGGTTGCGATTTTAGAGTGGGTTTACTGGTTGAAACAGGATCAGGAGAATGAATGGGAGCATTAGTTTCAGTGTTCAATGGGGAGATTTTTTCATTCTTCATGGAATTTGCTGCTAGGTTTGTTTTTATCTTGTTAGTTTGGGAATGTACTTTGACCTCAGCACTGTTTGTCATGACTGAAACATCCTTTACTGTAAGTGCTTTCATTTCTGGTTTTGAGATGTTCTCTTTGATCGAGTTAGCAGACGGCTGAATAGCATTAGTAGGAGTATTATTTCGAACAGGTATAAGTGGAGGTTTTGTCTGGTCTTTCATGATGAATGACAAGGGTTTGGTTTCTATAGCATGGTTCACAGAGACAGGAGTTTGAGGGGACTGGGGCATTGTTGGAGTATATGTTCGATAGGTAGGTGTATTACGCACTCTTGGCTCTGCTAGAGGGGAGGATCTCACTATAGGAGGGCTAGGTTGGGCTCTTGAATCTTTGGTGGCTTCAGCAGGGGGGTGAATATTTGTAACAGTGCGGTAATTTAAATCAGTGTGCGAGACGGTTTGGGTATTTATAGTCTGAAAGTTACTTTCTATAGATTTCTGCGTTTCAGTGACAGATTGCCTAAACTGTTTCACTTCAGTCAGAGAGCTCAATGAATTTACAGCTGCTTTAACGTTATCTCCAGATGTGAGTTGACTTGCAATGGTTTGTTGTTCTACACTGATACTAGATATGTTAGCCATGGCAGGACCAGATAAAGTGGACGTTGTCGTCTCAGTCCTAGATGTTACAGGATTTTTAGGTCTTGCAGGGGGACTTGTTAAAGTTTTATTGACTTTAATTGGCTGAATCAAAGGAGACTGATCTTTAACAGTGGCGGTATCATTCATTATTTGTGGTGCAGAAGATCTGAGCTCAGCAAGAAGGCTGGCAATTGGTGCCTCTGAGTTTGTGTAGATTCCTGTTTGAGGAACAGAGACATAAACAGGTTTTGCATCAGTACCTGGTTTTGTTGCAGATCGACTCTCGGGTCTGTCTAATCTCAGTTGAGGGCTTTTTGGTATGACACGCCTCAAGATGGGGCTTGATAGCACAGGACTTTTAATAACCTGCACAGTGTTTAAAGGTTGTTTGATGCTTGCTGCTGGGCTGGTCATTGTTGGCAAAATAACTTCTGCATGAGAAACATTGCTGCCTATATTTTGTTTGTTTGAGTTTGCAATTTCAGATGGTCTGTTTTGCTGAATAGCCACTACACTTCCATGTTGTCTTGGTGAGACTATGTCTGTCAAAGACTTACTGACAGTTAGCGATCCTTCACATGGTTTGTTGGACAGTTTGGTTTCACTGCTCGGTGTGTTTAGTGCCACGTGTCCTTTCGCAGGATTAGAAGCTGGTCTCGTCTCAACAGTACATTTTGTTTGAATGTTTTCTGCTCTAACAGGTTTAGTGGGAAGATGCATTAATGCAAGAGATTGTATTGGTGTTGTCCTGTAGGGTTGTTCATGCAATTTTGTGTCTACTGTCGAGTTGCTGATTCTATCAGTGGGGGTTTGGGGTTCTATATTAACTTGGCGCGACAGTTGTGTGTCCTTTGCAGCAATGTTGAGATTTGTTTCAGCTACTTGTGTGGCCTCCATGGTGGTTCTGCTTGAACTGGTGTAGAAACTTTCCGCTTGAACAACTTTTTCTTGGCCACTCACTCCTATGCTTCGCGATGTCTTTGGAAGCACATTTTCACCAGTTGTGGTTAGCTTTTGGGGCTCTTTTGTGGGCACACTAGAGCCCCTATCAGGGAATCCAATATCTGAAATGCTTATAGAGACAGATTGGTCAGGTAGTTTGGTTTCTGTGGTGGGTTTTAGTGGGTTAGTATTAAAAGCAGGCATATTTAGTACACTTGGCGTTTGTGATGATTTCAAAGGCAGATTTTCTCCCAGCAAATGGATCTTGTTTTCTGCTATTTTATTATTTCCATGAATGTCTATTTCTGCACTGAGATGGTGTGTTATGTTTGTGCTTTGGAGGGATGCTGTGCAGACATTGTGCTTTGCAGAACAAACAGATGCTGTGACTGGCTGATGTAGCAAAACAGATCCTGTGGTAGCATTAATTGATTCTTTAGAGAATATATTTGAATATTGGGTCTCGGTGTTTGTTTTGTCAGGGACACGTTCTGTATTAGCCGCCATGGAAGACAAAATGTTCCCTATGTTTGTTTGATTTGGTAGAGGAAACCCACTACTTACATTGATATTCTGGTTAACTTCATCCCTTTGCTTATGTAAAACAGTTTCAGTAGCCAATTTGGTGGCTTGTTGTTTTCCTATGAAGGATGCACCATTCATGACGGCCCTGCCTGAGAATTTGGGCTCTAATTCTGTGAACAGGGATTGATTAACCAGGTTTTTACAGTCAGCGAGATCTGTAACAGGCCTGGTGGGTAGTGACTGAGGGACTCCACCAGCAGTTTGGTGAGACTTCACTGGAGCTATCTCTATTTGTCCTGACTTTGTGTCCTTGGAATCACCTTTCGTAGGTGTTTTCTCATGACTGTCAACTTTCTCTCTGACATGCTTGTCTTTTGTACTTTTTTGCTGTGTCTCTGTATTTGAATCTACTCTCACTAAAGGTAAGGAAAAGCTTGACAGACCACTGCTATCAGCCAGACATGGAGTCGTATTTAGTGCTGCCTCTATAGAAAACAGTGCCGCACTTTGTGTGTATACCTCACCTGCTTTAGGTATTGGTATTGGAGCCTCAGTGTACGAGGCTTTTGATGCAGATACTTCACTTGTGGACTGCTGAATTGTTTTCTCTGCCAAGCCAAGGGGAAGCTCAGGTTTTATTGTGTCCCTGCTACAAGTTTTGAGTGATTGTATTCCAATACTGTGAGCTTCAGACCGACTTTCCTCAAACACATCTTTGCTACATGTGGCAATCCCTTCAGAATCCCTTGGAGTTGACTGAGGCTGTGTATTTTGATCCGTGGAAACCTCCATCGAAAGGGGAAGATCTGGGTGTCCATTTAGTTGTTCTGTTTCATCAGACTTGGAGACATGTGATCCATCTGACTGTGTTTTGTTTGAAGATCTTTCATCAACCCTTGCGAGTACAGGGCTCTGATGTGATGACGTAGTCCTAATCCCACCATAGGCGGTATATTGAGCTGGAGTAAGCCCATAGTACATTGATCGTGATTTGGGCTTTGAGGCCGCTAATGTCATTTGAGTCTCCAGTAGTGACGACAATGACTTGCGGGCCTCATTCACAGGGCGATGATATGTGGACGGCAGGGGGCTTGAACTTAGTGGTGCTTGCATAGAAATCACTGGTGTAGGGTTGAAATTATTTGGTGCAGGGGAGAAAAATGATGGAACCTTTGGCAAAGAGGAAACATGACTCTCCAAAACTTGGTCAGTATGTAGTTTTGGGATGATTGGTTCCCTAAGCGTTGGTTTAACCACAGCAGAGTCTGATGCAGGCATACTCGATGCCAAATTCTCTCTGGGGTATTGCTCAGTAGTTTTTGTTCTTTGTATATTTTGAATCTCTATATCTTTGTAATTGCTGTCTTGTATGATTGCGGTCAGTTGATTATCATCAGTCACCTTCAATTCTTCTGTGGCAGCAGGAGGTTTACTGATACCACTAGTTTGACTCGCTGAGTTTTCGCTGTGTCTTGGAGCTTCGCTGTGTCTTGGAGCTTCGTTGCATCTTGACGCCATGTTGAGAATGGCAGTTTGTAAATCTTGAGAAGAGTTGAAAGCAGGACTTGCAGCAAATAAAAGCGGGTTAGGTTTGGATATTTCAATAAAGGGTGTGGAGACTCTAGCTGGTGTGCAAGAGGGAGTCTTAGGTCTTCCAGATTGGGACCACGCCACTGACAATTTCTGATCAGTTTTCAACACTGATGCAGCTGTTTTCTCCCTGGATACAGCTGAAACCATTGCCCCCTGGTTGGTTGCACTTATTAATGTCAGGTCCTGGATTGAGGGAGGTTTAGAGATCTCATAAAATGTTGCCTTTGAAGTGTAAATCCTGGTTTGTGCTGTGTCAGGCCTTGTCTCTTTCACTGCTTCAACAAGTGATATTTTTGAGGCGGTTATCTCAGAGGTCATCTGGCATGGAATGAAGTTGCCATTACTGGTAGGTCTGGCAGTCCAAGATGATGCCTGGCTCTGAGGGTAGTCTTCTGAACTGGTGTTTGTCTCCCTCTGGCTGGAAATAAAAGGTTGTGTCTGAGTGTTTGAAACTGATAGCAGCAGTGGAACAGGAGGTAGGTCTGAAACTTGAGAAGGTGGCATGCCCGGGCCAAAGTTGGGGGCGGCCGGGGATAGGGTTAGGCTATGCGTTGATATTTTAGTGCTGGCCTGCGACATAGCGACTGGAGGGACTGTTGTGACTGACCCATGGGAATTTGGTGTCATGTTTAAATTGAGAGCAGAAGAAAGAGGTGGTGCAGGAAGTTGCTCAGGTGGTGATGGGGGTGGTGAAGCCGAATGTGGCATCATGAAAGGAGTCACATCATCGAATAAAAACGAGGAGCACTCATAGAGTGGAGCCACCTGCTCATCAGAAGTTCTGATCTGAGCATTGTAGGACTGAGGGGGGAAGCTGCCAGTTTGGCTGTTTGGGCTGCTCCGTGGATGAGGGAATGCAGATGCAGAGTGATCATAGAGGGAGCTAAAGGGAAAACTAGACACTGAAGGGTCTGCAGTGTAGACTGACTCTGGTGTCCTGGGCGGGCTGGACTGGTCACTGTGCTCAAGGTCCGTGCTAGCTTCGTTGACAGGCGACAAACAGGAACGAAATGGGATTGGCGTCTGAGATAGGCTGCCTTTTTTCTTGGCTCGTTTTTTCTTGAGTTTCTGAAGCCTTGCATTGTCTTTGCCTGGCTTTGGCAGTAAGGGCGGAGGATAATGCTGGGAAAGGTCAGGATCCAGCCCATTACTATAGCTTACTTCCATCAGCATTTCAGATTCCTACAAGACAGAAGAGAAACATCGGTCTTTTTTAACTTCATCCAAAAACTTTCAGCAAATTGTTCATCATAACAGGACTGCCATCAGACAGTCAGTTTCATCATAGGTCTATTGTAGTCCATATCAAAAATGAGTCAAAATTTCCCAGAAAAAAATCAAAGCCAAGCTCCAACAAATAACTTTATAATAGAAACTAGATTATTGAGAAGAGAGGATCAAGAATTTGATGAAGTGCCTTTGTTGCATGGCGTGCTGTTGTTGCATGGCGTGCTGCTGCAGAGTTTGGCCAGAAAATGCATTTTTTATGTCAGAAATATCATCAGCTGGGCTAGTAATCCCTGTGTTTGTTGTGTATTAATTGACATTCAATTTAGGTCCTATGTTGTTTGACAAGTGTAGATGTTGATAAGACATTGTAAAAACTTGTTGTTCTTCTTTTTCAGCGGGACTTTTCTATGAAGACTTGTAAAACACATACTGGACTTTAAAGAATTTTGGGTAAAAAAAATCTTTGATACTGCACAAATTATAGCCACTATCACTTTACCATTCACTGTATTTCAGGTTTAAGTTGGAAATGAATTTAAATGATGTTGTAATGACAAATTTCCTGTAATACTTTGTATAATTTTACAAAAGGTAGTGACACAAATAGTGTGTCTTTTTTCTTTTTATCCTGAATTATAATCTCAAGATCTTTTTAAACGTTGCAATAACTTCAAGTAAACAGACGCCTGATGTTTGTTCCTCAATAAAAGTTTCTGTCTTTCCTTCCTTTGTCATTTACTGTTTCAGTGACCTCATCGTCGTCTGCTGTGTTCCCAGTATAGTGTATTCAGCTGCTTACCATCTGTACTGATTTAACCTGTTCTAATGGCTCTGAAGCAAGTCTGCAGCTGGCTTTGGAAAACTATGAGCTCTCATGACAAACGAGCTCATTAGGGTTTCAAAACTCTTAATTGGGTCCTGAAGATGCTGCATGGCTACAAGAAGCGTCAACATTGGAAATAGAAAGGCATGTAAAGCCGTTGCTTATGGCAAGGCTGCTTTGAAATGATGACAAACTACTTATGAAAATAGTCTCTCAAGGAGACTGTCGGATTTAAAAATGACCTCCGCAAGAAATAAATGTAAACCCAAAGGACAGTGATTGACACATACAGGAGGGTGACCGGGTCCATGCTAGCAAGCCAAGCAAGCCTAGCAAGTCAAGCAAAGAAACTTAAAATGGGAGCAGCAGCAAATTGGGTCCAAATTCCGCAGTCATTGACATAACAAGCGAACAATGAGAAGGGGGTCAAAGGTCAGAAGCATAATTAACTGACAATAAATATGACATACATGCTTCTGTAGCCAGGATATTAGACAGATGTGTTTATAAAGGATTTGGGAGAAACGAGCTGCAGAGGAGGGAGCTGACTCAAATTAAAGTATATCACCAGTAATATGAAGGAAGATTCATTTATTTCAAGAGAAATCTGTCGTAAAATTCAACTACTCTTCTTTATAACACGTGTTTTCCAGGCAAAGTATTCTACAGAGGAAGCTTACACAATATCTCAAGGACAATTCATATTCAAACTTTGACATTGACAATTTGTTGACATTTTATGGTAGCTTCGTTTACTGTATAATCTACTTTTCCTTGGCTGTCTGGAGTGGCAACATGAGCTTATTGTTCCTTTCCTGTCTGAATGCTGGAGTGTCTTTGGGTGACACTACAAAATGTCCACAGTCTAATTTTAGCCTGAGCGAAATAAGAGCAAACACCCTGACACCGAGCACCTGCTCCCTGCTGTCCTGCACTCACACAAACAGCCTCAGTCTGCTGGAAATCAATCTGAGACCCAAATCCTCTCAGAACGACTCCGACTGCAAGCTTAGCCTCCTGTTTTAGAGCAATGATTATCTTTAATTTTTGAAAATGTCATGTTTGCACCAGAGAGAAGCAGGAGAATTGGACCCAACAGGATATTTTTGCAAGTGTAACAATCTCTGTTTTAAATATTTAAAGCAAAGAGACGAAGAAAAAAGAAAAAACAAAAAAACTTCTGTATGTCATGAAACCAAAGATTTTTTGGCGGTTTTTGAGCAAATGTTTAACATGAATTTGTCGACGCGACTCCTGAAGTCACAGTGACAAGGAAGCCAGCTGACACATTAGAAGTCCCCCTTTTAAGGCTCTGGGGTTGGATATCTGGGAGGTTTCCATTGGAGCAGCTCAAAAGGGGAAAGTATAATATTAGCTTTGTGATGAAACTGTGTCATGACCTCATTCAATTTAGCTTTGAAGAACACAATTAAACAAAATAGAGGGCAGGCTCTTCAGTAATCATCACGTTGCTAGTTTATGCAGCTGAGCAACATTTACCTGAAATGGAAATAGGTGTTGCTCGTGTTTTGCTGGGCAGGCTGCAAAGCAAACAAAACAGAGATTTATTTGCAGCTAAAAGTGGACTACAAAAAAGGCCAATAAAATTTTTTAAGTATAACTACTGTGCAGGTGTGCAGGTTTTGTGAAAGGCTAATAGCTAATTCTTTGCTATCTATCATAGTACAAAGAGTGTGCAGAAACAGGCTAAACATTGCAGTGCATGCTGTTCCTCTCACAGAAATACATACAGTATATGCATCATGCGTTTAAGATTTCATATTGCGCATTGCTTCTATCATGCACCATTTGCAAGTTAGCACCCAGCTAACAGGTCATGCTGCAGTATCACCAGCTTGTCAATCAACAGATACCGAGTTTGACTGGTTTACCTTCGGCGAGCGGCTGTCGGGACAAACTGCTCTCTGCTTGTTAATCCCCGATCAGGGTGCCACATGGCCGACTCATCCTGAAGTGAACTGAAGCCTTAGGGAGCGAGCCACAGTGCCCGTGGCCACTCCAAAAATAAAACTGTTGCCTTCAGTGTTGCAGGGGCAGATGGGGGTTTCCAGGCCACCTGAGATGGCTGAGATGCAGCCCCTACAGGCGGTCTGAAGACACCTCCACCTGAGGGAAGGTGGTCATTGTTGTTAGCTCAGCGGACAAGCAGGAAAAAAATAACAGTTTGCTACCAATTGCATGAGGCCTGTACCGGCATCAACAAGAACAGGTTCACTGGTTTTTAACCCAGCATTTATTCAAGTTTTGTTTACCATGAGATCCTCAATCATAAGCCAACTTCTAGTCCAAGGGAGCTACCTTTTGAGGAACTAAAATGTTCCTTCAGCCCGTTGTCTGCATTTTTATTGGACTGCCGATGTATGCAACAGCCATAAGTGTCGGTCCATCTTTATTCTGTAACTCCATGTTCATGTGTCAAAGCACAATGTAGAAAAAACAAACTTTTTTGATTTTCTTAAAAATGGCGGCTTAATAAAACGCTGTGAGTACTCCACCAATCAGAAATGTTCAGTGCTGCAAGCTCCACCCCAAAAACTCCAAAGTCCTGTTCTTCAAGATGGTGAATTTTTGGAGGTTAAAATTAGGGATGTCAATCTTTGGGTGTCTCACGATTCGATTCGATTCGATTCCGATTCTTAGGGTCACGATTCGATTCAAAATTGATTCTCAGTCAACCGGTTCTCAATTCAACGGATTCTCGATTCAACCGATTCTCGATTCAACTGATTCTCGATTCAAAAATTGATACAATGCATAGTGTGTTAAGGCAAATTATGGCATCAAAACAATACAGTTTGTATAAGATAATGTGATTTTTAAATAAACTGATTCCAATGATGTAATCACACAAAGGCAAACTTAAGACAAAAGGTAACATCTATCTATGGTCACACTATGCTATATAAGAAATGAGAACTTCCTCCATGAAATGCGTAACAGGACAACTATGATAGCGCATTTGCTGCAAAATGAAAAAAGTAAGCCCTTAAAGAGCATGTTTTGACTAGATGAATATGGGTTTTGAAAAAGTTGCTGTCTCTCTGCTTGGAAGGAAGGTGCTGGCTCCACTGTGTGTGGATGTTATGACCTGCACCTTCTTTTTGTGCACTTCTGTTTGACATTGTGCCTACAGTGCATGGCTGCCCTTGTTTGCATAGTTAATAGCCGCTTATATACTGGGCAGCAAGCCGCCAATTTGACCATCCTTTTTCGCGGCTTGGTCCGCGGATTTAGACAGAAGCCATTAAAATGGGGGTCTGTCCTGGTCCGCCAATTTGCCACCTCAGAGTGTACATTTTTATCCAACTCCATTCCAATCTAAATCCGAGACGTCATTATGCCGGAAATTGCGGAGTGGGCGG
Organism: Diplodus puntazzo; assembly: GCA_963678695.2. Classification (NCBI taxonomy): domain Eukaryota; kingdom Metazoa; phylum Chordata; class Actinopteri; order Spariformes; family Sparidae; genus Diplodus; species Diplodus puntazzo. The sequence goes on from OZ023155.1 coordinate 22,605,055, forward strand.
AGGTGTGGATGGCCGGCACTGTTGTGCGCCACACAGCTGAGGAGTTTTAAAACCAGGAAACAGCTGATCACAGCAGTCAGTCCATCACTTCATCCGCGGACGTCAAGATGAGCAACTGGACAGCTGCTGAGATCCAGGAGATGCTAGCTTCTCCTCGGTCTCTGAAGCTGTCTTCGCTGTTAGCTTGTTGTTGTAGCTGCTAGCTAGGAACGGTCGCTACTTTCAAATTAAAAGTCCCCCGCTAAGAACCCAGTTCTAAACTCCAGTGGGGTGCAATGTCAAGCTCTTATTTTGAAGACAAATTCCTTATCTTTCTTTCCCCAAGCTTGCTGCAACGCTGTGTACGGAAGCCCGTGGGGGCGCACAGAGAGACGAGGAACGTTAATAAAAAATCGATTTTTGAAGTTTATGAATCAATTCAGAATTGTGGATGATTAGAATCCTGATTCTTACGTGAATCGATTTTTCCCCCACCCCTAGTTAAAATAATGTGCCTGGAAGTTCAAGGGTAACTCGGTGGCTACGTTGCATTGTGGTTAATGTCGGTGGAAGATTTTGAAGAGGAAGAAGATTGTGTGGAATGGAAAAAGGCGATATCTCTTCTGCTGTATTGATTTGGAATTTTTTAGACTGTCCAGGATTGTTATAGGAGTGTAATGCTTGACCCTTAGACTGCTTTTACAATCTGGTACCTACATTACCCACATTGCAACGTAGTCGCTGAGTGACATCACTGGAGGCGGTTGATCAGATTACATGCAGCTTCCTCTGTAGCCGCAGAAGGCTTCATACTACTTTTTTTTTCACAAACACAGACCTGTAAACATACTCATTAATGCTTTAATGTGTAAAATTGCTGGAGTTACCCTTTAATTTAGAACTGGCCCCTGTGACGGAAACATGGCTTCTCAGCTTGTTCAGGCTTTCAAAAGCAATGATAAAGATCAGTTTACAAAAGTCGTCTGATGTTGAACCAAATCAAACACAGTTATTTTGTTTTTTCTCAGGTTTGACTTTATTTTGACCAGATCTCTGTCTACATTATAGTTGTAGTCTAAATGGATAGCCCCAGTAGATCTAGCAGAAAGCATGGTTTGCAACTGTGTTGTAATCAGCAGAACAAGTGTGACTTTATTGTAACCTTTCTTTCTAAAAAGAGTTTTATAATGACTTACGAGTCCTAAATGAGTTCCACACTTGATGGGGAAGATATCAAAATGGATGTTGAATGGAAGTTTTTGGATGGGGAAGTTGTTTTTTTTTTTATAAAACTATGATGTATTTTAACAAGGTTTTGACAAAAAAAAAAAAACAGCAGTGAACCCTTTAACCTCCAAACCGTCTCTAGTTGACTAATGTTACAGCTTTCTGTCAATGCTGCTATAAACACGTGTTTTCATGCGGTGCCTGTTCTGCAAACCAAGTGTCACTTTACCTCATAAAACTTTCCCTCCTATTTCCTCTTCGAGAATTTATTTCTGTGAGGCGGGATCAGGAAGTGGGCCTGGAACTAAATGTTCTCTGCTTTGTAGTCTGCCAGGCATTTACACCAGTCACTACACCAGCGGAGCCACTCATGTAACTGTGTGGCACAGTTTTGTGTATTTTGATTCTCCAAAACTCTGTATTTTATCTTATGATAACTGACAGTCAGTGTTGTTGCATCAGAGCCTCTGACCACTAGTGGCAGCATTGTGCAGCATTGAGTGAGTGATCTTACTGAGGCCTTCTCCAGGGAGGGGTGGAGGGAAGCACAAACCCCTTCCAAGGCTCCTCAGCTTAGCTGCTGACAGGTTAGCTAGCTGTCTGTGAAGCAGTGAAAGAATGAACACAAATTAGCAACAAATTTGAAAGCACCCTTTCAAGTTCAGTTTGTTCTTTCTCTGCATCAAATAAATGATAAGTACATTTCAAATGATGAAAAAAAAGTGTTGGTGTGCTTGAGGACTGTTATACAATCAAACTCCAGAAAAACACAGGTGGTCTTGAAAAGAAAAGTATCGACACATGAGAAGACACAACAAACTTCATGCGCGGAGCAAGAACAAAAATACTTAAAGTAGGTTGAAATAGCCTTTATTCAAAAAATGGCTAAAGTCTATGACCATGTCAGTGGGGGAAATGGTTCAGATAAACTGCTTTGGGTTGGGGTTTAGGTGGCTTTGGCCACTAACTAAAACAACATAAAGGAGAAGCAACCACCACCCTACCACCAGCTTACAGAGTTGTTGCAGGAAAAGGGTGTGAACAGACAGCATCATTAGTGTTCATTAGAGGTCATGTTTCTGGTCACCTGATGAATTGAAGTGTGATATTTACTCTCCTTTAACTTTTGGTTTGGTCTTAGTGCTGACGTCGAGCCTGTGCTTCATCATCAGCTGCTCCACTCATGCTTCCCCATCAGTGGCTGCTACTTCCACTTGTCTATCAGCTGACTTGTGACAACTAATTATGTTCGATGAGGTGCACAGATAGGCCATTATAACCTGACACTTCCCACTATTACTCTGCTGATGCACGCGGTGACGATGTTTATGTCCGTTAATGAGGATTAGCTCTCTCATCCTTGGCGATGCTCAAATTCATGAAGAGCTCCGTCAAAGAACAGAGCCTTTCCTGCCAATTATAACAGCTTACTATGATTAGTCAACTCCAGAGTCATCAGAGACAGAGGTTTGCAGCCCCCATCACAAGTATGGTTTGATTTTAGAAAAAAAAGCACTATGGTTCTGGTCAAATTTGTGTTTTTGAAATCGACATGTTTGCACCATTCTTCAAGTCACGGTTAAACAAGGACCACCATCTTTCCTTAAGGTTCACCCTTTGAGTGCCTAAAAATAACTAATTCAAAATTAACAATTTATTGTTTGGGTAGATATTATATTGCACAAGTAGATGCTGTTAGAAAGAAGAGAGAATTGTCATTTAACATTCTGCCGATGTGTTCAATGTAAGCATTTTGCTAATTATAAGCATTTTCTAATTATATTGATTAAAAAGTAGGTGAGATTGAATTTTGTTTCCCAGAAAATGTATTTGCTGTCAACAAACATACTTTCTAGGATACAGGGTTGAATGCAAGTGGTGGAAGATGTCTTCAGATCAGTCACTTAAGTAAAAGTATTAATACCGCACTGTAAACATAAAAAGGTAATTCATGTTGTTGTAATTGGCTGAGGTGGGCCTCATTCTGAACTAGTGTGTAGGACAGCAAATAATGTTATTATGGACTAGTATGTGATTTTTCTCTATTATTTGATTTATTGTTTGGTGAAAGATGCTCACAATTACCCAAAGTGATGACTCTTTACAGTATTTGATTTGTGCAAGTACAATATTAGAATGATTAAAGGGAAAGAAGCAAATCAATACATGTGTGAAGTATTTTTACATGAAAAATGACTAACAATTAGTGTCCGTCAGTTGACAAATTGATTAATAAATGTGTTGTCTCAGCTATACATGTAGAGTTGCCTATATACTGTCAGGTTGTTTATTTTAATACAAAGCTCTCAGAAACTAAAGCTGTCAAAAAATTGTAGTGAAGTAAATAGAGCAATATTCCCATTATTAGAAAGTGGCATGAAAAGAAAAGGTTCAATTTAAGTACAATACTTGGTAGTGTAAATGGTAAATGTTCTTGCATTTTTATAGCGCTTTTCCAGTCTACTGACCACTTAAAGCGCTTTACAATACTTGCCACATTTACCCATTCACGCACACATATTGATGGCACCAACTGCTCATCAGGAACAACGTGGGGTTCAGTATCTTGCTCAAGGACACTTCGACATGCAGCTGGAGGGAGCCGGGATTCGAACCAGCAACCTTCCAATTACTAGAAGAGCCACTCTACCTCCTGAGGTACAGCCGTACCCTACATAAGTACAATATTAGTGAGTATAGTTGGTTAAATTCCACCACTGGTTGTTTCATGGTTTGAGTTTGTGGTTCAGTTATTTCCTGTTTTATTTTGAAGTTCTATCCTCAGGTGTCTTGTTTCACTTCCTCCTATTGTCTGTTTTTCCACCCTAATTCTGTGGTCACCTGTGTACGATCAATTGACAACCCCCTGTGTAGTGAAGTCATTTTGTTCCCCTCTCTCTGTGTCAGTTCGTCTGATTTGCTTTGTCCATGTGTCCCTATCCCATCCTCCCGTTGTGTGTTTCTGGCTTTTGGTGCCTTATTCCTTGTGTTATTCCTGGTTTATACTTGCACTTTACATTTTTGTTTTTACTTAGCATTTTTGGTTTGTAATTTGTTTTGCTTTTGTTTCTTGGGGGTTTGAGGGTTTTCTGCCTTTTAATTGCTACACTTTGGATTTAGATTTTCAGCTTTTGTTATTAAAGCTCACTTTTCATTTAAGTTACTTGCTTTCCTGTGTGTCGTGTGTGTGTTGGTTCCCTTTGTGTAAACCGAACAGGTTGGGTATTGACCTGCTACCAACAAGACCTCCAAATTAAACAACACCATACATTGTCGTTTTTATCTCATCTGAGGTCATGGCGTATATCGACATGTCGACAACATTTCTGAATAGTTTTTTTTGGTCTTATACTGTGGTTAAGCTTTCAGCACCAAAACAACATACTACACCTGCATCGTCATGGTGCTCAGCACCTTTGGCATGAACTGTTGTGGTTTTGTTTGACGATGTCTACTGTAGACCTTAGCTATTTTTGAACCTAGTGGCTTAGAAAATATGTTATGGAATGTAGTGGCTAATACAGATTTGGTAATAACCCCCTCAGACCTTGCATAGCCTGGTAGCAAAGCCCTCTGGTGACGTTACGTTAAACCTCCCTACAGCTGCGCCCACCACGCTGGATTAGTTCTGCATGGGCATTAAAACAGAGAGCAGACTACCAAAGGTGGACTCAGACGGTCTGAGGGGCCAGGACAAAAAAAGGGGGGCACCAGCTGCATTCTAAACTATTTTAAGATTAAAATAGTTTAAATTCTACGATATTACTGTTATGAAAACACACAAGGAACTATTAACAGTTTAAACATTTATAGACACGTATAGGCCAGCCGATTTTCTAGCATGCAGGATAGCCAGGAAGGCAGTGAATTCTATTTTCCTGCCTGTTTGGCCACCATAGAGAGCAACATATTCGGACATTTCTGAATACGTAACAGGTGAGGGATTTTTTAAATTGGTTATTTGTAATTGTTGTTGATTAATTGGGTACCACGAATAATAATCAGGCTTCTAAGCCACAGTCTACAAGCTAGTGGATGTTACTCTGAAAATTAAAAAGTAGTGATAAACGTGTTATTGTCCCTTTCTGCTCCAGTGGACTTCTGTTTTTACTCCAGTTTCTATTATTATTCTGTCACTCTGTTGCTCTGCGCTGTGTCTGACTGATTGACTGACTGGTTGACTGTGTGGTTCACACACACACACACACACACACACACACACACACACACACACACACGCGCGCGCGCTCACACACACTTTCGCTCCATTGTCTGGATGCCAGGCTGATGTGTAACCCCCCCTCTCAGCCTTCTATCACTGTAAATTTAGCAACAGAAGCTTCTCAGCTGCTCCTTTCCAAAACCTGAGCCCTCCTCTTCCATCCACAGTATTTCATCCATCTCCTTCTCCAGGGTCATGGCTGCCCACCACCCCCCTTCCCACCTTTCCACACATAAACAAACATAGTACACACACACACACCTCACTCTCATCCCACAGCCAATAAGGGCCTGATGAGCTCAAGTATCTCTATAACACAAGGACTTATTCTCTGAGCGGAGCCTGGAGATTCTTACAGACCTTCATCTTTATCGTCGGAGGAGCTTCTCTTCTTCTCTGAGGTAGGACGACCACTGACAGGCAGCGGCTCTGAAATCGCACTTCAGCCATCAACAACCTTTGGGGGTTTTTTACACTTTTGTTTCTCCTTTTTTGCCAAAATCGACTGGTTGTAGATTTTTTCATTGAATGTATGTGAAGGAGAAGGAAAGAGCCTCAGGCTGAGAGAGAACACAGATCTGTCCTCCAACACTGCAGGCAGTAACTTCAGGAGGGACGTCTGAAGTATGTGCAGACATGTTCTGCTGCATGTCAAACATGTGTAGTTTATGTTTGGGACCGTTCACAATCTTGCTCTGGAGCGGGAGTCCAGTTTCCTGAGGCAAGATTGATTTAACACATGGTAAAAATCTCACTTTATGTCATTGAATTCTCAAAACTTAAATTTGATATGTTTGTATCTTTTAAGGACATAAATCAGCATTTGAAAGTAAAGATGAAGTAAAACCAAAGAGCTTCAGAGAGAAATTTTAATAATTAAAGACATACACAGTAAAGTACAATGAGAATTAAATTAACGTAAATTAAATTAGATATCTTCTCTTTCCGTGTTGTTGAAGTTTAAGACAACTAAGTAAAGTGAATGCCAGCTATAAATACATTATTTTGATTTTTATGTTTTTATGTCTTTAATTTACTCTCTGACTGTTTTACCTGCATGCAAAGGCTCTGTGAAGGTAATAGTAGTCATAGAATGGCACACTTGCCACATTGGCACTGAAGTTTGGCATTGGATGTAAACTCTGACCTGCTGAACTGCTGACTCAATATGAACGAAATTCCTGGGGATACAGTGAAGGTCCCTTAGAGAGGCTCACGGACGTAATCGCAACCAGTGCTCATCTTCAGCCCGAAGTCTCAAAGAAACAATCATTCTTTGAATGCCAAAGCCTCAAACCACACAGATTTTCCATTTGATTCATTTTCTAGTTTACTTTTGTTGTATTATCAACATTTTTTGTTTTTCACATATCATTTTACAGTGTGGTGCTGGTCCCCATGAGCACGTGTAAATGAGACACGCATGTTCACACACTCACAGCATCACGGTTCATCTTTCTTTTTTTTTTTATCTGTGTCTAAAATCTTCATTGCATGCATGTAAGTGACAGAAATGTAATGATTCTCTTCCTCTAACCTCTTTATGTTGAACTTTAAACTGAGACACAGGCAGACACGAGGTTCTGAGATAGTGATGATACTGTCAGAGACAAAATACCCATTCTCTGTCCATCTACCAGTTCCTCCCTTCTCTCTTTGTGAGACTGGTGGGATGTTTCTATGCATTCGTCTCATATTTCAGTCTAAATCCGCCCTCGATTGGCTCAGGATAGGATTTTCCTCCGCGGTCTCACCTGTTTGATCGGTCTTTCGGTTTCAGCGACGAGTTTTAGTTTCAGATAAGACTCAGGAACACTTCTCAGCATCCAGTGCTCTCATACTTAAGAAATGAAGGGGCCACCCACTAAATATACAGAGTGCCGAAGTGTCGGTATGTACTGAGTGAATGCTGGACACACAGAGGTGAGGCCGCTGTCAGCTGTAAGTCGATCAAAGAGCTCATTTGTTGGAGGAGCATGGTGATTGGCTGTTTGAGTGCAGAGGATCCTCCCGCCGGACTGAGCTGAGGGATTAAAGCAGCTATTTGGACACCGTTCCTCAGCTGATGGGTAGAAATATGATACAGAACTAATCCCTCAAGTCCTCTGCAGCTGTGCCCACTGCTAAGTGTGAAGGAGTCATCCAAAGACACTAAATATACATGTATGTATATATATATTTATATATATATATATATATATATATATATATATATATATATATATATATATATATATATCTATATCTATATATATATATATATATATATATATATAAATATATATATATATATAGATCAAATATGATATAGAAGATACAGAGAGCAGAAATCATCTAATATTGGCTCCAGTAGAGCTTTTCTTTTGGAATGAAATGATGTCACAACATTAGCTGAGTGCCTATAGGAACATTTTGGGCTGGTTAGGGAGGTGTTCCCTATATAAAGGATCAGAGGGCCAGTTTTTATGAACTGTGAAAGCTGGTGTTGAATCCAGGAGAGCATTTATCAGGTTTGAAGGACTGTCTGCAACAACAGTGAAACACATTTGCTCTGTACTGTATGCATTAAGTCGAGCGCCAGTTATAAAAAAAAAACATTCTTTTTTTCACCTACCTCTGGTACAATGGAGGTAAATGGAATTTAATTTGGAAAAAATGCCTCTTAAATCAAACTCTAAGGCCATCATCCAAAATTATTGTATCAGTTATCACAATTTGAATTTATTTACAAAAGTACAAGAAAAAAAACAATGGACCTTTTTTCACTCTAAAATGTCAACCAAGAAGTCTGTCAGTTTGATTCTTATAAATTCTCTTTGATTAAACAGCCTGTGTTAAAACCTTTTGACCCAGGAATGGCATTTTTATGCAGAAGCTAATGACATAAAATGTAAAATGTAAACTGGGGCACATTTGGCCCATGGGCCACCAGTTAAATAGGTCTGCCGTAAACCCATTTATTTGTGTGTCAGAACTCTTTTTTTCTTCTTGTATTTTCTGCTCTGTAAAGTTACCTTAAAAATTCCAACAGTGGAATTTAAAAAGTACTTTCTGCAAATAAATTCCAAATGAAAAATGTTGAATTTCATATACAGACGTTTACACAGAATCCGACCGCTGTGTTGGTATTGTTCTTGGAACATCATTAATGTCATAGCTTTGTGACCTGAAAAAACATCTGTTCCTTTTATTAAGTATTTTTATTTTACTAAGTATTTTGATGAGTATGCCGAACCAAATAGAGACAGAAATTTAATAAGTAAACAAAAATGAGCTATAATAATATGTATCTGACCAGTAAATGAGAGTCCTACACTACCCAGTGTGGACATGTCAAACCTTGAAATATTTACTGCTCCCTCTTTTGCTACCTATTTACACTGTACTTTGTATTACGTATCTTATGAGATATCTTATAATGGTGAGAAGCTGTCATTGAAAAGCAATCTTTCAGTGAGAGAGGAATATTTAAAAACCTGACCTTTAATGATGCTGGCCCTTTAGGGGATTATGTAGTCTGCAGGCGACAATAGATGTCTCCTCCAACAATCATTAGATATTAATTACGCTAAAAATAGAGCCAATGACGTAATTGTTAATGATGTGGGGACTTTGATTGGATCCTCAGGTCTTGTAATAAACCTGCAAAGAAGATAACACCTCACAAACAGCTGAGTAAACCGTTCTGGAAAAGGCGTTTGGACCAAGTGCGTTGCATTACAAATAATACTGGCTTTCAAGATCTCACTCAAGTAAAAGTGCAGAGGACATATTTTGAGTATAAAAGTAAAAGTACGACTTGTGCTATAAATGACTCCGTTGTATTAACTGTTAAATGTTAAATGTATATGTTATTTATGTACAGCGCGGTATATATTAAATTGGCTAAAAGTACAGCTAATTTTAATAACTTTATACACTGTTTGATGGTTTCATATGATTGAGCTGGAGATTTGTGTTTATTTCTGCAGCAGGACAGACAGATGTCTCTGTGGGGATCAGACTCTAACCTCTTCATATCCACAATGTCTCTGCTGCGGTTTCAACCCTGTCAACTCATCGTGCTGTCTGTCTGTTCCCACAGGTGTGAAGCCTGCTGTCACCATGTCTGACACTGAGGAAGTGTAAGTGAATCCCACACTGTCAGTCCTGTGGTTTCATCGCTCTTAACTTTAATGAAACCAACTGATGCAGCGAAGCCAGCTGGAATTTCATGTTTGATTGATTTCTGAATGTCTTTTCTTCATGTTTCAGGGATCAGCTCGAGGGTAAGTGACAATAACTCGCTTTGCTTTATTTTCATATTTGTAGTGTAACAACCACAGTAGATGAGGTGAACTTTGACCTCACAAAATACATTTTCTTCTTCTTGTGTCACCCGTAAATGGTGATTTTGTAAAAGATTCTTGGTTTTCTCCTTTTATTATGAAACAGTTTTCAAAATGTAAAGAATAAACAAATGTTTTTGTTTTACCTACTGTATATATGTTGTATACATTTGTAAAAACAATCTAAATATAGCATATGATATATTTATTTTTCAAATACAGTAGCTTGACTTGGCAACTTTATATAAATGTAATTGTGAAATAACAACATGTTATATTTGTTTCTGTTGTCCCACTTCATGCCTTGTTTTTCCCAAAACTGAAGATGAGGAAGGTAAAGACGACTGAATCGATTTCAAGACATTTCTCCACTGCACTAATTTGTCAGCTGCCTGATTTCACGTTTAAGTTGAAGTGTTTGACACCAAGACCTGTTCACTATACAGGATATACTAACATCAGCGCAGACTAATTTTGGGTTGTAGGAGGACTTCCTTAATGCATCGTGGAACTTGGTGAGATAAAGCAAATCCGACTCTCTGGTGGATGGATCTCCCTTGTTGCTTTATTTACTCAGTTTCATTAGCTTTGTTGATTTTTCGCAGTATCATGAATGCCTTTTATACAGAGACAAAATTGTTTTGTTTTTAAGTGAGGGCCTATTTAGTAGGGAGAAAGCAGACCAGGCTAACACCCAGCTGTCAGTCAAACACTTCCAAGTTAAGGGTGACTTTTTTGTTTTTTAGTCGCATGGTCAAGAAAAAAATGTGATCGAGCTACTCAGCCCTCTACATTGATTTTCTTGGCATGTGACATGTTACTGTCATCTGTAAATGTCACATCAATGCAACTGTCATTGACCTCATTCACACAACGGCCATATTCTCAACAATGATGATGGAAAACTTGCCTAACTGGACAGCTTGTCATGAAACTTAACTTACAAAACACTAGGCCACTTATCCAAAAATCAAAATGGACTGAAGATCAAACTGGCAGCACATTTTTTTAAAAAAGTTACCTCACAATACATTTAGCAAAAAGTTGTAGCAGGCTGTAACAAGATGTAGGTTAGGTGTTTCACTGCAAGCTAGCTAACTAGCTTACACTATGCTAGCTAACAGTCTAAACGCTTTTCCATTAGCTTGCAATTCCTTTATTTTAGGTTTCGTTCATTGGTCTTTCCACACACTAAAAGTGAAACTTGTATATATGTATATTATATATATTATATATATATTACAGTGTTTGTTATATAGATTTAAATAGTTTCCCAGTCTGGGATCAATAAAGTAATTCTATTCTATATGAATTAATTCTACATAAATATATAGGCCAAAATTATCTTATCTTATCTAAATTATTATTTTTTTATCCAGTTACCTGTAAAAGTTGCGTAAAAGTGTACGCTGCCATACCACCGGACTACAGAGCAGCTTCCTCAGGCTGTGAGACTCCTCAATTCACCTTCCACACTCCATTTCATAAAATATATTATTTCGTTTTTTTCTGTGAATGTTGCATAAATGGTCTCAACCCAAGTTTTATTTTTGAAAATGTTCTTCGTAGGTGCCGTTACCTCACAGTATTAAGATGTCAGGGATTTTAAGATAAGGAGGAATATATAAAAAAAAAGCCTTTATGACGGCTCTAGGCTCCCGTACCCCAAAATTCATTTGGACCTTTAAATTAATGACTTTCAAGCTAAATGTTTTATCTGTTTATCTGCATAAAATCAGCACAAACTGGCTCCTCTTTGGGTAGGTTTCCACCTCAACAGTTCAATATGGCTTCTGTGTGAAAGGTTGACTGACCTTCTCTCATCATCATGTGTTTCTCTCTCTCCAGCAGCTCTGTCCCTCGCTCACCTTTCCATCCTCTGTGTTACTAAAGTAATCTCTCACTTTTGGTTTCTAATGGCTCTGTCATGTCTGTGGTCTTCATTAACGGCCTTCTCCGACACCCTCCCTCTTCCCGGCGGTTTGGTGCATGCTGCGTGCCCGTAGCCCAGGAGGAGGTAGTAGAAGTAGAAGTAGCCCCTGAGGCGGAGGCCCAGGTAGAAGCAGAGCCAGAGGTAGAGCCTGAACCAGAACCAGAACCAGAGCCAGAGCCAGAGGAGGTGGTGCAGCAGGTGGAGGAAGGTATGTGGCATGGGCGGTCCTTTCACCTTTCTCCTGCAGGACATTCAGCACTCTGCTCCGTAGGATAGATAGACTGTCCTCTCAACATCAACACGCTGCATAACGTATCCTGCCTGACAAGTCAAATTCTCCAAAGGACAGTGAGGCATGGTTTGAGTTTTTGCCCAACTTTTAAATTTTATTTCCCTCCTGTGTTGTTTCTGTTCTTGCCTTTTAATAAATATTTGATTATATTTGAACACTTTTTTTAATCAAATCACCATTTTTACAGTCAAAAGTGGAACTTGTTATCAAAGTTGATAATCATTAACGCATTAGTCTCGTCCTTCCTGGATAATGTTTACAATCCGCAGCTAGATCAGTAGCATTTTACATTGGATTTTGACAGTCAGTAGCCGTTTTCACACAGAGACACTACATTAGCAGGTTATCTTGGCTGTGAATGAAACATTAGCTCTTATTACAATAAAGAGTCCACTGCGTCTCTTTTTTTGGAAGGAACCCCTATCTAACCTATGACCCAGAGTCATTTTCAGAGCAGATACGGAATCCAAATAATCTAAAATTTCAGAAAAGCTAGGAATGAGCAGAAACTCAAATCATGCTCAAACTGGTGTTGAAAGTTTTCCTTGACGCAGTGACAGAAATCTGCCAGTATGTGGAGATATTTTCCCAGCGTAACAGTTATTATCTGTTTCCTGGTGGAGAAAGCTGTGGAGTCTCTGCAGTAGACTTTAGCGCTGCTACATCACACTCTACTGGCAGATTTACAGACAGAACATTTGAAGACTACAGGGTCGCTTGTCTTGTTAGGTTTGATATTTTTGCAGTCCACTATCTAATTCCTCTTCAGCTTCCCGTCAGCCCTTTCCACTGGAGTTACCTCCTCTTCATAACTGCCCGCAGAAGTGATTTAAGAATTTGTTAAGTGTCAGGATGATTCCGGGAACAGCGGGAACGGATAGTATTTAGTATTTATGTAATAAGCAAATACTAAGGCCACATGCTATCTAGTTAAATTAGGCAGCAGCATGTTAGATACCAGCTGCACATCTCCTCCATACAGTATTTTGGAGTATTTTGACTGTGTAAACGTAAACGTACAGTGTAGCTATTTAAGCCAACATAATGGTTCAGAGTTACATTAACCCCAGTGGTGGAATGTAACTAAGTACATTTACTCAAGTACTGTATCCAAGTGAGATTTAAACTTGGACTTTGCTTGAGTGTTTCCATTGTATGCTACTTTATACTTCTACTCCACTACATCGTAGAGAGAAATATTACTACATCTATTTGATGTGTTTTTATGATATGATCAGCACATTTTTCTCCCAGTGCATCAAATGCGGTGGCTTGTTCTGTGGCCCAGTGCTTCAAACTACAACGCTATAGGTACCCCTCCAGAATCATTTTCGGATTATAGAGAGTAACAGACTGACAAAATTGAACGGGAGGATGTGCTTGGGGTTGTTGGGTGGGTTAAATGCAGGACTTCCACCCAGGAGATCTTAGTTTGAGTCTTGTGTGTGACCAAAATTCAAAGTTGAACTGTATGTAACTAAAGTTAGGTAACAGAACTTATGTACTTATTTCAACCCATAATAAGATAAGATTGTCTTAAACACAAGTTAGTAGTTTTCGTGTCTAAACCTAACCACACTGCAACTGTTTAACAATGTTAACCATATGGATCTCATAATAAGATACATTTTTGTCAGCAAGCTTTATTTTGAAAGTCTTATTAGACATTACCTTCAATATTGCCAACTAGACCACGCAAAGCTGACGCTAGAGGGGAAAGTAGTGCGTCATAGTTTGAAGCTTGGAACCACTGACCAAACCGACCATATTCGATAAGGTGGGAGTGAGAACATGTTGATATCAAGGTATTTTTTCTTGAGTGAGGGATCTCACAGAAATCATTGAGTTATGAGAGACCCACGTTCACCCTGTCATTCCAAAGCAAAGAAGTTATGCATGTTTTTTTTTCTTTTTTTTTTTAAAGATCATTAGCTAAGCTGCAGCACTAGACCAACTTCAGACACACATGGGTTTACTCCAGGTCACTGTTAGTGTGAAAGGGCTATCAGTTACACAGATTGCTGGGGTTTGCATTTGGCTGTACTAAAGAGAAGTGTAGCATGTCTGACATCATGACCTGGAAACTCATGGAGATGAGAGTTAATGCTCTAGTATGAGATGCACTGCAGAATAAGCTGGCTCTTTTCATAATCACTTGCCTTTTCCATCCTTAAAATAACAACCCACAGGATTACAAAACATTTCAGAAACCTTTTATTGCCCCGCTAGCAGCGTGACCTGTGGATTTAGGTGCCAGATGGAGCTTCAATCTGTCCCACACTTTTAGCCCAAAAATTGTAACTGTACACAAGATATCTCTTTAGCTAGTTGGCACTACCATGAGCTATTTTCTGTGCACATTGGCGTCGCCGACATGGTAAAAATCTTTGATTTCAACAACTTCAACCTTCCTTTATGCCACCCTCAAAACAAATGTAAAAATACAGCCTTACTGCTGAAAGAAGCCAGCATCAAATAGTTAATTAATTCCAGTGTCATGAATGTTGCAGCCACTAGGTGCAACACACACCAGCAGTGTGTAATAAACACCTGAACCCATTGTTTTATCTATGTAAGAACGCACACCTGCAGCATCAACGTCGGGACACTTCCACATCCTCCAGCGTCACTGCGTCTACTCTCATTTTATCACGTTCGCTCCCAGATCGGTATGTCACGTCAAGGCCTGTGTGTTGCACTTTAGTCTTGTTCTAATGAAGAACACTAAAGTGCCTTCCGGTCTCTTCGGGCTCCTCGAAGAACCTCCATGAACCCCTGTTTTTTAAATGCAGTGCACTGCAGCAAACACTTGGGCTTTGCTTTAAAAAATGTCCACAGTTATCACATCACATCACCATCAGTGTTAGCCGTCACACAGTCAACACATTTTGTCCTGTTTCCAACACTACTGCTCAGTGTCAGACGTGTGTTTTGATTATGAGCTGTGCTTTTAAGTGTTGAAAGGGAGGAGAAGAACATCAAATGTCTTTACATGAATCAACTACCCTGTCTCATCCGTCACCATGTTCACGTCTCATTTCGCTGTAAACGATGATCACATTTGGCCGACTCAGCTTACAGTCTTGAAGGCTGTAGCGGAGAGGATGATGGGTAATTTCAGTCATGTAAAGCTGTTTCTTTGCCTCCCCTCAGTCCATGTTTAGCTTCTTTCTTTCTGTGTGTAGACGAGGAGTGAAACTGGCACACTGCTCTAAAGCATTTACATTGGGGTGTTGTGATGCACATTTGTCATCCGATTCCTCACTATTCAAGTTTGTTTAAATGCTTTTATGATCTGAGCAATCTGTTTCACACAGATTGAGTCACTGCAGAAGTCCCAGGCTTTACTCTGTGCTTGCTGAACTTGCTTGTATCATTTTAGATTAATCCTATTTAGCTCTGTTTCATGAACAGCTGACCGAAGAAATTGCTGACCACTAGTATGGAAGATTTATTACACCTAAATGAAAAAAAAAATAGTCATTGTAGTATGTTTCCATTATAAGTTGTATTCATTCATAAGGAAAGAGCCCAAAACAATCTAAATCAAACCTCTGACTCGCCAAGTTTTACTGGCTAGCGGGTTGTAAATTGAAATTGTTTCTATCTTTTTCTCACCAGATGTTTTTTGGCATTTTAGCCACCAGTGAAAAACAAAATAGGTCATTTGTCGGTTAATTCTAACAAAGTCACATGAGAGTTCATAATAAAGCTCATACAAGCATTTTTTTTATCTTCCAATACTTAGTTTAAGATCTGGTTTTGTGTGGTTATTGTCAGGAAAAATAAACCAACATTCAATGCCAGTAAAAGAGGCAAAATGGTACGTCCATCTTTGCTATTGAAACAGGACAGTCCGTACACACCAGACCACTAGACCTCAGGATTGTCTGGAAAGCCTTCAGAGTTAATGCATGGCATGATGGGACTTCTGTAGCGGCCGCTGCTGCAACATTAAAAACACGAACACCTCCAATTTTGTAAATGTGCTTTATAAGCTGAGCAGCATAAAGAGGACATGACCAGGCTACCCAGTCCGACCACTAATGATTTCTGTTCTGCTCTTGCTTTGGACACTTGCTGCATGCAGAGGCCTATGAAGAGGAAGGTATGTTGATTTCTTCTCTGTTCTTCTCATTGGACATTATGTCTGTTTCCTTGTCTCCCTGGCACTCTTTCACACATGAATAATACAAGCCTTGTGCACTTATTTGTTTCACTGATCTTCCTTGAGGGAAAGGCAGAATTTATCACTTTGGTCTCTTCGTGGAGGAACAGGGCGAAGGATTAGGAAATGCTGAGTCATGTTTAAGGGCCCCACTGCTCATCTCTGCTTCTTCTCTTCTTTGCATGAATGTGTCCGGCCAGTGGACGAGGGAGATCAAGATGGTAGTTTGTATTTCCTGCTGAGTCGCTGATGCTTTGCCTGCGTTTTCTTCCCGTGTTGTCTGTGTTTTTTATTTAGTGTGAGGGTCCCATAAACAGTAAAAAGCTAATCACAAACTTGGTCACTTGTTTTTGTATAAAAAAAAATCCCACTTGTGTTTTTTTTTTTTACCATGCACATCAATTAACTGTCAAAGTCCTTGTTGTGAAAGTGTGCGATGAAGTATGTTCAGACAATTAAACTATCAAATAGTTAATGTGGTGATTTATGGAACACAGTGTACTGATCCTGATTAGTCAGATGCCCCTGATCATATTGGTTTGATTTACACACTAATGCACAACAAATTAACACTGTGAATTAGAACAATAAGGTAACACTGTGTACTGACAGCACTGAAAACAGAGGCTAACACACAGGCACCGGACCACTGATCGTGACAAGTGTTGCTACATTGAGACTCACTCAAATGACTCCGAAACAACCGGCAGCCCTCAGATGTGAACTCATCCTTTCCACATGGATCTCCCCCCTGATTAACCAGCTGTCTATTAGTCTTTTTCCATCTCCACATTTGTGTTTCTAACAGTCTGATCTTTCTCTTCTCTCCATGATAAAAAAAAAAAAAACAGAAGAGAAGCCAAAGTTCAAGTGAGTACACTGATCATATTACCCATCAAGTTTTCACACCGCTGGCACCTTAAAGTTACTCCTTCTTGTAATATGAATGTTATTTTCTTCCAACAGACCCAGTGCTCCCAAGATCCCCGATGGCGAGAAAGTGGACTTTGACGTGAGTCAACCTGTTTGCACTGACTAATATTTATCCAGGGAAAGCTGAGTAAATTAGGGTGATCATATTTTAGGGGGCCATTAGGTGAACCGCACATGCTCGTGCACATGTATGAGTTCAGGTGCGTCTTCTGTGTAGTCATAAGGATAGGAAAAATATCGCTTAGCACATCTACCATGGAGAGCTTTGAACACCATGAATGTAACCTTTTCATTGCTGGGTGATTTTCAAAGTTGGTTAGCTTCCTGGAGCTCTTTAGAAAAGACTGACTTTATCAGTGGCATGACAGGTAGCTGGTGGTATGGAGAGTCATTTCCTCTCACACAGAGACAGGGTGTACGAGCTAGTTGCCTGTCAGCTGTAGCCTTTGCCGTGTGTTCAAGTGCAACTGTTTGGCTGAGACACAGGCAACGTGAGGCGACACAACAATCAGCCTTCATCGACACAAATACTTTAAAGACAGTTGATTGACTGACACACGTACAGACGGATCAGTGTTGAATTCAGATGTGTGGTGCATTGTTTATGGTTTTTATATTGGGATCATAATAAACGCATATGAAAATGATAGAAATAAGTACAATCTAAACTAACAAGAGAGATAAAAACAGGGACATTTGATAGGGAACACTGAAAACTGGGACATTTGAGTGTTTTACAGATATTTGTCAGGGCTCACGACACCCAGCTTGAAACGATATAGATGTGCAGGCCTTGTCTCAGTTCCCCCCACCTAGTTCCCCAGCGTTTGCAGGACTTGCATATAAAAGCATTCACGTTGACAGGTGAGAAGATCCAGAAACCGTTTACCTAAAGATTTTATACACGCTTCTTCCACTCAAGGCAAAGAAGTCTGAGATCAGTTCCAGTCAAAGTGTGGTGTGGTCCCGTCATGCAGTCAGAATGCATCCCACACGACTCCCACAGGCAGGAAAATCATTTTCATGTCATGACAGCGTCATTCATTCGTCAGCCACTCCTGCATTGTTAGCCAGAAAAGTGAAGAGATTAAATTCTTCACCGATGTGTGAGACGATCTTTATGTCGCACTGTTGTGTTTCTCAAAGAGGCATGGATCTTTTTACGTCTTTGTGGCCCACATCTGTGGCTGCACTCCCTTCAGTCACGTTCTCGTGTCTCCATACCTATACAGCGTTCCCACGTTTCTCGACTGTCTGGAGAGTGAGCAGGTCAGCCACTTATCACGAGGTTTGGGATTTTAATCCTTGTCAGTAAGTCCTTGAGCAGGACACTGAACCACAGTTTGCTCCTGATGGTCATGGCAGATTGTAAAGCGCTGTTTAAAGACAAGGTATTTCTCAGTAAAGATATGTTTTTGCAAGAGGCTCCGAGCTCTGTGCTTCCCTTCCTGGTGCTTTGGTTTATATTTGCTACGAGAATTGTATCTGCTTAAAACCATGCTCATAGTGTTTCCTTTTGCCTTTCTGAAGCCAGGTTGTGTTAATACGTGCAGGTTGAGAAGTAGAAACACTGATCCTGTCTGTCAGTGAAATCTGTCTCCTCATGACCTCTAACAGGACATCCAGAAGAAACGTCAAAACAAAGACCTTTATGAGCTGCAGTCGCTGATCGACGCTCACTTTGAGTGCAGGAAGAAGGAGGAGGAGGAGCTCATCGCTCTCAAAGAAAGAATTGTGAGACCTCATCAAAAGCACCCAGTCCCAGATATGTTGAAACAAATCAAATAACCAAAGCATCAGCTTCCTTTCTGCACATGGTTAAGAAAAAAAACACTGACGCATTGTCTTTTGATCTTCCAGGAGAAGCGTCGTGCCGAGCGAGCTGAGCAGCAGAGGATTCGCGCCGAAAAGGATAAAGAGCGGCAGGCCAGGAGGGAGGTATGCAGCCTGTGAACTGTCACACTGACTTTATTCTTTTGATTCTTTCAACAAAAGTGACCCGTCTCGAATAAGTCAGATTAGATTCATCTTTACAAATAACAATCAGTGGTGATGTGGATTAGGAACTCCTGTTATGGAGAACACATTGACAGATTTAAGGTGTGATTCTTCAGTTTCAAGTCTGTTGCACTTCTCCAAACACCTAGCAGTGATGCCACACCCTGACCACATTTCTGCATCACCGCAGCAAGGTTGACCTACTGTTTAACCTTCTGTAGATGAAATGAAAAGAGGAAACCACGCAGGACTGATGACTTGTATGTTTTAAAACTTGTTTTTCAGGCTGAGAGGCAGAAGAGGGAGGACGCTGACGCCCACAGGAAGGCTGAGGATGAGGCCAAGAAGAAGATAGCGCTGAGCAACATGGGATCAGGATACAGTGGCATCCTGCAGAGGGTAGGTTCTTTTTTCTCCTATTTCATTAATTGTTCATGAAAATAATTAATTATTTTTCTTATATCATTGCTTCAACCTCAGATAAAACAAGGTAACAACATGCAGTGTTTATGAAGAGTTTTAACAAGTCAGACTTTTCCAGGCTGAACGGAAGAGAGGCAAGAGGCAGACTGAGAGAGAAAAGAAGAAGACGATCATGGCGGACAGATGCAAGCCCCTGAACATCGACAATCTGAGCGAGGACAAGCTGAGGTAAGACACGGCACCACAGAGAGCATCCGATATTGTGTTTTTGGGGTGTAGGCATGATTTAAAATGTACTGTATATCACTTAACGACCCAACACCTCACTACGCATGAGTTTTATTTACGTAATCGTAAAGTTGCTGCTTGCCACAAAACCTTTCACTGATAAACAATATGCTCCTGATCAGCAGACCCTGCCTGCGAATTTTCATGTTTTAAGGTTTTCTTCAGTTTTTAAGTTGTGTATAGGCATGTGTAAATGTATGGGTACATTGCAAACAGGAACTGCTAATAATTAATTTGTCATCTTTTTAATTGTGTCAATTTGCCAAAATGTAAAAAAAAAAAAAAAATGTAGGCTTTAAATTTGGACTCAAGTAGTCACCCATAAGTCACTGATGTGATAAAAAAAAAAAAGCTGATGTTTTTGATTGTTCATTGGAGGTTTAGTTCGTGGTTTGTGTT
The DNA here is from genome assembly GCA_963678695.2 of Diplodus puntazzo. Classification (NCBI taxonomy): domain Eukaryota; kingdom Metazoa; phylum Chordata; class Actinopteri; order Spariformes; family Sparidae; genus Diplodus; species Diplodus puntazzo. The sequence continues at coordinate 22,625,245 of OZ023155.1, forward strand.
TTCAGGGAAAAGGCGAAGGAGCTCCTGGAGTGGCTGAACAGCCTGGAGGCAATCAAATACGACCACAACGAGAAGCTCAAGAGACAGAGATATGAGGTCTGTGAGGAAAGGTTGTGTGTCTGTGACTGCCGCAACATCCACCGGTTTGTCTTTTTTATCTGACGATTAGTATCAAATATGTCCAGATACTCAAATACCACATGTTTTTAAATTGTCATTATTGAAACAAAACAAATAATGGTAGCGTTCAAAGACACAGGAATCTCCTTGACCTGGATGTGTGCTTTCTTTTCGTATGACATGTATTTTTTTTCTTATTGATGAGGTTGAGTTTACAATTCGTGGTTGTTTCTTCTGTGGTGGGACAGATAGTTTGGTAGTTGACTTCACTTGTCTTTGATTTCACTCCTGGTGCTCTTCACTCGTCGTGAAACAATCCAGGACAGGTCACAGCCAGGTCTGGGGAAAAGGAGAGCTGAACCTGAAATACTGTAGATGGGGTTCAATGACCGGTATTTTGATGAGGAAGAAGTTGTGTCCTGCTGGTGAGATACCTGCTGTGTCTGCTTTAAACATGGCTCTTTGTTTTTCAGGTGATCTCTCTCAGAAACCGCATCGATGAGCTGCAGAAACAGTAAGTCGCTCCCCAACAACATAAACAAAGATGTAAGAATATCAAAGAAACTGTGCTTCACAGTCTCATACTAGATAATGTCTGTCTGTGAGCACCTGCTCAGTATGTTCATACTGGACAAGTGACAAAACAATTCAACTTTAATAAGCAACCACAAACACTTTGGGTATGTGATGATGACACTAACGAACTCAATGAAAATTAATTTAACTAAAAGATGAAGAAGTATTCGTTAATTTGTTAATTATTTTACATATATTTTATTAACAATTATATTTATTAATGTAAACACTTATTGTAGTTTAATACAATTTATAATTTTATATTTTATCACTTGTTGTTTTTACCAACTCATATGTGTTATTGTCTTCTCTTTGATTCTCTGTATGTTTCAAATCTCTTTATTTCAATAGCAATATCAGGCAGCCAAGTCGAACCTTATGGCAAGCTCACAGGCCCGACACTGGACAGCCCTGCCTTATGTACTGGCCTAACAAACACAGTTACATCATAGTTTATTCTGGTATAGAGATGAGTAGAGGTATAAAGTAGCAGAAAGTTGTACTTTCAAAAACTCAATCAAACTATATAAACTATATATGTTCTTTCAAAAACTCAATCAAATGATTTTGTTTTTCGTTCATTTTTGTTCTCTTGCAGTTTCAGAGAACACATACTAACCAGAAGAGAAAAAAAAAATTCTGCCCAAACAAACTAAATAAATAAAGTCTTTTTGTTTTCATGGCTGAATAAACTGAATAAACAAACTGACCATGACAACATCATTTCATCCTGGTTCACTTATTTTCCTCTGAACACAGCTAGTTTATTCAATTATGGATACAAAAATGATATTTCTGAGTTTATATTATAAGTTACTAATATTGTTAACATTGAATTTCTTCCCCAAAACTACGTAGTGCCCCTTTTAATACAGTACCTGCATAGTATAGATCCATGGCTTTGTGTGAACACTAGAGGGCGCAGTACCTTTATAGGAAAAACTGTATTCTACCTGAACTTGTCCAGAGGTGTGTCTCCCCCTGTTGTAGTCTCCACACTATATATACACTATATCTGCAGTATCTATCTCCACTGATGAATTTGAATCCATCATGAAGCTTCACTGTACAGATGTGACTCTGTTTTTTGCTCTTTTTGCACTTTGCAGTAGCAAGAAGGGAGCCGCCTCGCGCCGCAGGAAGTGAGCGGCTCCTCATTGATGGTCAGCCCGGACAGGAGGCGCCTCCCCTCGGCTACAAGAGCGGCTCAGAGCCCGTAGACTCCCTCAGCTCCGGAGCAAAGGCAACTACTGGCAACAGTCTTACCGCCTGTGTCTCCTTTAGTGACATGGTTTATCTGGATGAATTTAGCTCCAATAAAGAAATTTTAACTCCGTGTGTTTGTGTATAAAAAAGATACAAAGAATAAAATGCCAGAAGTATCCTCCAGTGTGCACTTTGTCATCTATCAGTGTACCGGTTTGATCAATCTATTGATCTAAATGTATTATTTTTAAATTAAAGCTCGAAAATACATCCGAAGGAAAAACTTGTGATAAAACTCACCTCCCAGACAAGTAAGGATCGGCAGTTTATCATGGTGTTTATATGTAATATAGACATACATATAGCCTATTGTGAAATAGTACATTTGGCCATTAAAATATTATTTTATTTTACTTTTAAATAAATATGTTGTTGTTGAGCGCATTCTTCCCGCTCGAAATGTATTGGTAATGTAGTATTATTGATTGGGAAATAAAGCTCAAACAGTCTGGATTTAAAATGAAGATTTGAAGCTTAATGGATTTGTAGACATTATTTGACAATAATTATTATTTGAAATGACTCATCTTACAAAGTGCTGTTGGGGTTGATATTGGAAGATCCTTGCCAAAAGGTACGAATAACCGTTTTAGGGGATGAACCTCTGTTAAAGGTGCACTATATGGTTTTGGGGAAGAAATTTTAGTCAGTAGAAAAAGATCTTCATAGAAGGATTTTTCTATGCCTAAACAAAATAGGTAAACAAACTGTCTTTGTTTTCATGACTGACTATACAAACTGGACTTAAAGGACAACACAATGTCTTACTGTTTTACTTTGTTTATATTTGGCGGACCCTGCCACCTTTCTAGCTTCAAACAGTGTTCTGGGGACCTTATTTTAGAGTTTGTATTATTACGTCAATAATATTGTAAATATAAAAATTCTGAGTTTGTATTTATTCTCCCAAATTTGATGGCTTCAGTATTTTTCTTTCACATAGCTGAACTTTCTTTGTTTATTCTTTTTTAGTCAAACACTTTGAAGTGAAGCGTCCGCGGTACCCTAAAACAAATGTTACGTTACGCTTCAGGTGATAAGTGGTAATAGTCTCTTAGAAGTCATTATGAGATGCTTGTTAACATTATTATGCGTTATATACTGTATGTCTTCATCGAATGAGTAAGAATATAAAACATTTTTCAGCACTTTTACAGGTGCAATATGTGAGAATTGGCCATCTTGAATGCATACGCCGGACAAACATGTGCAGCATATCACCAAGATAACTACTAAGTAATGCTAACTTTTTATACATCCATGTAGCCGCTGTTAGTTTGTCAACTCAGCTAGCTAGCCAGCTAGCCCACCTACCAGGTGAGTGTTGGTGTTTACACTGCTATAGAACAGGAACCTCGGACCGCTAGGGAGACAGAGGTTTAGCATGCTAGCTTCAGTAGATATCTCTTCAACACAATATATAGATTTCTTCTGTTACATGCTGTTGATAATGTTAGCTTTAACTAAAATTCTTATATATTGCACATTTAAGACATAGTTAACAGTTCATAGACTGCTTAAAGCAACATTATGTAGAAATTGGTGCTTGTGTGATTTTGGCACCCCCCACATTTCTTGAGTGCAAAACCACTGTCTTCAATAAAAGTTGCAGGTCTGTAACAATTTGTCAAACATAACGTAGGTGCTAACTACACACAAAACTCGTAACAATGTCATGTGCTGAAAATTTGTATATTGAAGTAAACATGTCTGGAATGCTGAGATCCTACCCTCTCACTGAAGTTACATAGCGCAGAAATGTGATAGCTGTGACTTTAGTCAAGGTTGATAAAAATGTGATCAAAACTTACATATTGATGCAATATCTTAGCTCTGAAACACAAAAACACGCTATAACACAGCTCCTTTGACAAATTGTTCTTACCGGAGCCACATGTGGCCGGAGAGAGAACACTCTTTAAATCATCACCTCAAACAGGTATTTGAAAAAAAGAATAGTTCCCAAAAGTCCAGAAGTATGTTAAATTTCTGTAGGAGAATGATGCATTTCATTTTTATGAGGACTTATATAGAGGTTGTATACATAAAAACGAAATTTCACATAAGAGAGGAAGTCAGGATATAAATATTTCTTTATTAAACTATAATTCACCCATAAATAATATATAGAAATGTATGACACAACAATCCTCTCATCGTGTGTGTGTGTGTGTGTGTGTGTGTGTGTGTGTGTGTGTGTGTGTGTGTATCATAAACTAACAGCTCTTATTTACAGATATGCAAAGTGGTCCTCAGTTATCGTATCTGAAGCAGAACGCAGTGAGGAAAATGTCAGCTTCAGTCTGAAGGAACTGGACTCAAACTTCAGGGGGAAAAAGTCTTGAAAGTTTTTGTTTCTGTGGAATATGAGTTCCTCGCTCTGTCGGGTTCAGAGCGGCTCGTAGATGCTGTTGGGTTCAGCGGGGTGACTGGAACCAGCAGGGCTGGAACCAGCAGGGCTGTTCTGGGGCGATCCGGGGCCCTGGGGGACCACGCTGTCGCCTGGGGGGGCCACAGCTGGATCTGTGCTGATCCGCTCTACGATGCTGGACAAACAGTCGAGACTGGAAACGAGAGACCGTTTGCTGCTCCTGGAATCTGTAACAAAGAAACACATTTCTTTGTTTAGATTGGGCTTATATGAGGAATAAATGAGGAGGAGCTGCTCATATTAAAGAAAAAGAGCTCATAGTAAAGGTAACGTGGACAAAAGCTATGATCATATTAAACATCTACTCATATTTTAGAAAAACACAGTCAGTTAAGTAAACTGACTGGTCATATTTAGGAAGAAGTCAGTTCCATGAAACGAGGAATAACCCAGAAATTAGTCATTTCAAAAGAGAAATTGAAACTGTTGGTATGAAAAGACAAAAAACTGGTCCTTAAGTAGAAACACATGATATTAAAGGAGTGGCTGTGAGAAACTGACCGTATGCTGTCTGGTTGCTGAAGGAGCCGTCACTGTTTTCACTTGTGCTCGAACACGGAGAGATGAAATCCATCTGGAAACAGATCAATCAAGACAGTTTCAGTCAAGGAACTTTGCATCAATGATCAATGAGTGGACACATGATTTGTGTGTAAAGACAGATTTTTTTTTTCTTTACTTTGCGAGTTTTATGCTTTAATTATTTACTTAATTTTTTTTAGCAGTAGCTAGTATTTTTTTCAGTTTACTGCAACTTGTCAGTCGACATGTCATCATGTAATCAGCATAGGATCAATACGCTAAGTAAAAATATGTGAAAAAATGAAAATGCAGTGAATCTATGGATGTTTTAGAGTCAAAAACAGATTTTATCCTTGGTTGTGACTTTACAGATTCAATTTGTAAGAATTCCCAGCTCGTCAAATACTAACGCTTTGGGATGGCGGCCAACCCGACCTACAGTCCCAAAGCATCAGTAGTTGATCTGTTGGTGATGCGACTCAAAAATCAACATCCTTACAAATTGGACCTTAAAGATCCCCTTCACTGAGAATATATTGAACTACTGTGGTCAAAAATAAATATCTCACACACATTCCAAACATTTCATACAGCAGCAGTTGAACCATTCAGCTGTTCTTGAACTCACCATGCCATCAGAACAGTTGGAGCGGGGGCTGGAGGCGTCTGAATCCCCGCTGTAGTGTTCTAGCGGTGGGTAGAAGCTTTCGTCCCGGCCCGTCCGCAGCAGAGCCTGCAGGGACTCAATGTAGCTGATGGCGTTGCGCAGGATGTCCACTTTAGGCAGCCGCTGGTTTGGACTGGACGCCGTGCAGCGCTTCAGGGTCTCAAAGGCGTCGTTGACTTTACTGAGCCGCCGCCTCTCCCGCATCGTTGCCGCTTTTCGCCGGTCTGCGTGGGTTGTTTTCCTTTTGCAGGCCTTGCAGGCCCAAAGCAGGCAGTGCCCCGCCTGGTGGAGGCCCCCGGGAGCCCTCACATGCTCATCCTCCTCCTCTGCGATGGGGACGTGGTGATGATGATGGTGATGAAGATGGTCCTCTGGCTTTAGCAGACCGGCGTGCATCAGCCGGGCATCCAGGTCATCAAAGAAGTTCATGTCACTGGTGCTGAAGCAGGGGTCATCATAGAGGTCATCAGCAGAGGAGAGAGGGAAGGGAAGGTCGGACAGATCCATCGGCCCTGAGAGCGACATGAGGGTGAAGAAGAGGAGGAAGAGTCCACTGAAAAGTTCCTCTGATGACTGAGAGAGAAAAGGTTACAGTGTGTCCAAAGTGTCTTCTGTTTGTTCCAACTACAAAGATAAAGGTGGAAAAAGGGGAAAAGGAAAGAAAGGGAAAGGAACAACTCCTGTCGGGGTCAGCTAGCCTGATGAATAAAGTAGAAAGTGTAAGTGTCTACAGAGGAGATCAGTGTGTTTAAAGGGCCAGTCTGTGTAACTTCAGCTCTGTGGGTTTGGCTTGTCTTTATAAAGGAGTCGGAGTGTGTAGGCGGGGCTGTTGTGTATGTGACCAATGGTTTGAGGGGTGTGTGTGTGTGTGTGTGTGCGTGTGTGTGTGTGTGTGTGGGGGGGGGAGGTCATGAAGGTGAAACTCAGCGACAAAAAGGAAGCAATAAAAAAGTCCATGTTTAAAGTCCATCTTAAAATCATGGAAAATCTGCTCAATGATGCCACTGATGGTAAAAATAAATGAATAAATAAATCTCCACACAAACATTATACAATAATTGTAACTTTTTATAGTACAGCACTATCTGTTTCTCTATTTTCTCAAATCCAGTTTCAAAATCCTGAATGAAGAAGTTAAATTTTCTTTAAAATAAAGATATTTTGAAATCAGAAAACTCTCTCCAACTCACGAGTTACCTCTCTTAAAAATAATGGCGTTCTTTTTTATGTGTATGTTATTCTATTTTTTACATCAAATGTTAAAAACAGTCACACGGCAACATTTTGTATTAATGAACATTTAGTAGTGCAGAAGGTTTTGTACTCACCTGACATGAACATGTTATAATTGTGCACATACGTGTATAGTCAGGATGAAGGAAAGGTTAAAAGCAGGTTCAGTGCAGCATCAGACAGTTGGGGTGGTGACACTGAATGCACTGCGATGTACTTGTTCAGTACTTTATATTTAGACTAACACCTGATTCTCCATAATAATCAAAGGTGTCGTATACAAAAAAAATCATATTGTTAATGTCTGCACAGAAAAAACCCATTTGCACTTGTCTTGGATATTGTGTCTTTGTGATTAAAATCCCACTGAAATAACATTTATTTGTTCATGTGTAGGACTGTGTGTATTCAAAGTATTTATTTATGTTGGGAATTTTCACGTAATCTCACAGTTTACAGATATTTGACAGTTTTAGACACTTAAAAAATCTGATTTTCTGATTTTTTAGTGCCTTTAAATGTAACTTATAAAACCACCCAAGATTGTACAATCATGTCAAAATACAAGCTCCACTTGACTGACACAAAACTTTATAAACAATTACACGTTTTACATTGAAGTAACAGTGAATGTCAGTGTGGCAGTAACATTACAGGAGCTTAGATGCGATATGACAGAGACGAGGCTGCTGAGCGCTTCGGCCTGATGTCCTACCGAGGAGGTCAGAATGTCACACAGTTGTCACGTCTCTGATCTGAGGAGAGCGAGGCTCATCCCCCTTAAAGTGTGTGTGTGTGTGCCTGTGTGTGTGTGTGTGTGTGTGTGTGTGTATGTGTGTGTATGTGTGTGTGTGTGTGTGTGTGTGTGTGTGTGTGTGCGTGTGTGTGTTTGTGTGTGTTTGTGTGTGTAAAAGAAGGGGAGGGGGAGGTCATCACTGGACAACAGTTTAAGACAATTTGTCCAAACAGATGATAAACTCAACTCACAGGCTGATTTTCATTCGTTTTTAAGTCGTCGTCTGTCTTTGTCTCCTGTAGTTTTTTTGTCTTCATGCCTTTAAAACCACTGATGGAATAATAATGCACCATTTATCAAACTTTTTTTTTCACTGAGTCTGATCTTGGGAAGATAAATAACAAACTTTGGTCAATATGAGTATGAAAAATTGGGGAACACGTGAGGTTAATCAGTGTAACTTTTTTCAGACCGTTACCTTAAAAACAGAGAGAAAAGTTACTGAAAATCAAAATTTGCAGTATTGTAACAAAAGACACAACTATATGCTTTTCATGGAAAATGAATTCCAAAGTTTACTGATTTGTCTTTTTTGGTTCAAATTTTTATTTTTTTTATTGTCGTTGTTATTGTTGGAAAGGCAAACCCAGGCAACATCTGAGAATAGTGTGGAATGTAACTTTCGCGCAAAATTTCAATTCTCATCTCAGCTTGAGCGGTTCCTTCGATTCAATAGTTTTATGTGTTTTGTGTTTATTCATGTATTTGTTTTGCAAATGTGGGATTTCTCTCAGCCTCGGTGAAAGTGTCAGTGTGGGAAAGAACAGCTCACATCACAGACTCCTCAGAGCTTAATGGGAAGGCAGTGCGTTAAATTTAGCAGCTTGTGAAATCTAAGACAAGTGCCCTTTAAACTGAAGCTGGTATCATTTGGAAGATCCCCCATCCCCCGACTCTCGCACCCACTCCTCTCCTGTGGGACACGTTCGTATAAACCGAGAGAACATAAACCTGATAGCAGTAGAATCAAATGCTGTGATAAAGATGCCAGTCTTGGCATACTTTTGAAGTTTGAAACCCGGCATAAAGTGAATGTTTTTTCCAGCTCTGTTGAAATCTTATGTACTCAGAGTTACAAGGTTCAAATGCAAAATCAACAAACAAATACATGATCACAAATAACTAGCTCAAACATGTACTTTGTGGCATGAAATACTCTTAAAAAGTGCCCTAAAATTATGTACGTGAAATCCCGGCCAGGTGTGTCCCAGTTATTCCAATTCATCTCTCCTGCAACAAGTGGCATGAGATTATGCAGGTTTGTCTTTTACAATAACACAATAATAAAAAATAACAAAGTGTGTTTTGTGCGCGTGACTCCATGTGATCCTCTGTCCGTGTGATCACAGCCCTCAGCTCAGTGCTAATCCCGCATCAAACTGAGATATTAAACCTCTATGGCGGCCATAAAGAAAGGCATCAGAGCCGTCTCTTTGCAGCTGGAACGCTGCCCGAGAGCTTTGGACTCAGTGTGGTAAAGACATCTGAGCAAGCAGCCAATCAGAGGCCAGACAGGGGCCAAGTAGAGAGCAGTCCCAGTCCAGCCACGAGACAGGTTGAAGCTGAGATATTCGAAATGCTTGGCAGCTGTTTAGTTCCAGCTATACACTTGAAGACACGTCTCGTATTAGCACCACTTACACTGCTGTGTAATTCCATAGATGTCTTTCAATGGACATTTAAACTGATTATCACATCGAGATATGCAAGCTAACGAACACTAAAGAGCTCCAGCTCCTCATCAGATGTTTTACTTTCACTTTTGCTGTTTTCTTCTTCTGGAGGACGAGTAACCCACTTCGAACAGAAAAATACCAAAAATCAATCTTGACCTCGAGTCACCTTTTATGCCCAAGTCTTTACTGTTGTAACATGTCGTGACATCCAACTCTGAGTCAGTCACTCCTGATCTTGTGACACATTCTGCGTTCTTCTGATTTGAAGTGAAATTCCCTTGTTTTTACTCATGTTGTTGAACAACAGCCAGCCTCACCTCCCCACCCTGATTCCACAAAATGTCTGATCAAACACTGTATGTATGAGTGTGATGTCTGGAAACAGCACTCCTCCACAGCGCTCCTTTGCAATTTACAGCTCCATCTTGCAACACCCTTCTTTCCATATGAGGTGTGTGGGAAGATCTGCGTGATTGTGTCAATAGCATATTTTTATATTTAAAAACAGTGTTAGAGTCACTTATACAAAAGAAAAACAGATGGAAATAACCTACATTTTATTGGTTAATTCAAACCGATTAAAACGGATTAAGTTTCTGTCCTTTGCTCGTTAGTTCATTTATTTTGAAGTTATGGAGCCTCGAGAGCATGTCGGTCTTTGACCGTTCTTAAAATGCTCACCTGTTCTTACTGTGCTTATCATGCTGGTGTAAGTAAAGTATTTTGTGAATATTTTTTATCCGCTATGTAAAGAAGAAAGTTTTCAGTAAACAGTCAAAGAGAAGGACATGACTGCAGCGTTTTTGTTGAAGCATGACTCAACTCCATGCTTTATAGCGTCCGTGGGTGTTTTCAGGATAAAGACAGAGACACAACCAACTGCCCTGGAGACACTGGAGGGGACAGGCTCAGGTGAGTAACACAAGACGACCTGACAGTATGGCACACACAGGCTTAAATACAAACAAGACTGACGAGGGGATGGGATGGTGGAGTGAGGCAGAGAAGGCGAGGGAGATAATGATGGCTACCTCTGTGACTTGAATGTCAGCTGAGACATGAGAAGCACAGACTGGGACGAGCAGAGCCATAGCACCACAGTGAAAACAATCTGCAATGAAAAGTGTCTTAATCAAATCCCATCCTGATGTCAATTGCAGAAAATATGTCAACTTAAATTAAAAAGGGATCCGCTCTACAGAGTAAGGTCAGCCAGAGACCCCCTTAGTTCCTGTTTCTTTGTCAGTTACAGGACTCACTTTCTCGAACGGTGCAAATCCCATTTTTACCATCAAGAGAAACTAGACAGTTGGCTCTGTGGTTCTGCCGAACCAACACGTTCCAGCTGGTTGTGTTATCATCCCATCCGTCCACAATCAAGATTTTCTCTGTTTTTTGAGTTTGGCCGAAGCTCTTAATCCCATTTCTGTCTGCTCGGTGAGAGAGAGACTGCATCTCATGTTTCATAGGAACCCTCGATACCCCACCAGGGACCGCTGCCAGAGCAGTTTATAGCGCCGGGTACAAGGCGAGAATATTTTTATCGGGCTGTTAACGGGATGTGTGTGTGTTGTGCAGGGAGGGAGCATCTTCTGCTGTTGTGTAGATTTTTTAACATTTCAGCTGTGATTCCTTCATATTGATTAGTGTATTATGATGATTATTTTCCAGACCCCCAAAGCAGTTCCTAGACTCAAAAGTTCTTCATCATTAGCTGCAAACGGGAACCGAACAAACAAGCAGTTTGAAGCTGTAACAGAATTTTTACCTGATAATTCACTGGAATAATTCATAGATTTGCTCGTGATTCACCCAATACAATTCATTTTCTGCTCAAGGCGGCTTTTGTCAAGTGCTGTGGTTGTTTGTCTTTCTAATGGAAGCAAACAAACAATAAATCTTGGGCCCCGTCACCTGTCGTCGACGTCATCATCAAAGCTAAAACGAGGAAACCATGAAGCCTCAATCTGATCTGGTGCGCCGTGAGCAGACATGTTGGGACACGCAGCAGAGGACAGGGTGACAGCCTGCTGGACCTGGATGTGGAATCCAGATGGATCTGAGCTCAGAGGGACTCCCCAAACACACACACACACACACACACACACACACACACACACACACACACACACACACAGCACTGTACCCCCTCCTCAGCTTTATGGCTCCTGTTAACAGTCAAAGCAAACCGAGCGTTGTCTGGTTTATGAGTCGTTTCACTCCTCTTGATTCTCAGCACCCTTCATCTTCAAAGATCTTCAGACACCTTCATTTCTGAGCTGTCGGTGGCACAAGAGGACTTGATCTACTGTAAACTGTGGTGATGGGTATTATGATGCACAGTGACACAAAATCTGGGCCCAAAGACTTTTACCCATGGTGCTTTGTATCTATCAACATTGTTTTGGTGTTATCTGCTGAGATATCAGTGGTAATGATGTCTGCCTTCTCTTGAATGGAACAAAACTAGATTGGTATTTGGCATTTAAAGTGCCAGTCAAGATAGTCCACAGTCCTCGTATGAACAGTTTTATGTAGGAACTCTTTTTTTCTACCAAGCTACAGAGCGTGAGCTGTAACATTTCGTCCTAGTTAGTTTCGTCAGCTAGCACCTCATCCATGAGTAGATGCATGCTTCTTTCCAAGTGGTAATACAGAAGAAAAGAAAAAAAAGCTCCTCTGTTGAACTGTTCCCAACAAGGTCTGTGGACTATTTACAGGAAACAAGTTGTGATTTCTGGAAAAAGGCACTGCTGTTCTTATCTATTTTTGGGCGCTTTGAGCAACACAGGGGTGAGTCAAAGACCACAAGTCCTCTAGTTACATTTTGTAGTTTTGTTTTTAGGGTGAACTGTCCCTTTAAGCTGAGCTGCTCCTTGGAATTTATTTTGTGGATTTTTGTGACTTCCGTTCAAAATGTATAAAAATACTTCATTACCGATTTAAACGTGTAGGTATAGAATAGAAGAAGATGAAGAGGAAAGAGGAGGAAGAGGACAAAGAAGAAGATGAAGAAGAAGATGAGAGAAGAAGAGAAATTAGTTGAATTCAGAGAAGAAAAGGAAGAAGAAGAAAAAGAGAAATTAGTTGAAAGACAGAAAAGAAGAAGAAGAAGAAGAAGAAGAAGAAGAAGAAGAAGAAGAGGAAGAAGAAGAAGAGGAAGAAACAGAAGAAGAGAAATTATTTGAAAGATAGAGAAGAAGAAGAAAAAGAAGAAGAAGATGAAGAAGAAGAAGAAAACTCCAGACAGCTCCACCAGGCAGCTGCTGTGTGGTGGTGGTGCTGTGAGAGTAGCTAGAGGTGCAGTTTGACAGGTGTACAACTCCTCTGAGTGACGCTGCCACTGGCTGACTGTGAATTACTACTTCCTGTTGCGCGGCGAGGTGGCTGACCTCTGGACACACTGCGATGGCCGTGACTAACTGCTCTAATAGGACCCAAGTAGCCTGCTGGGACACGCACGCACATGCACAGGTGGGTAACCATGCTGTTCTCTCCATCTCTGACTACTACATACAGCTCTATTTGTTAGCAGAAATGTCTGTAGTGTTTGTATCCGCACCACTCTTATCAACTGCAGCATTGTCTATGCAAGGCAACTACAAAATAAAAGCCCTGTCTTTAGCTTGAACATCTGACACGCAGACAAATGCACACACACACACACACACACATACACACTCACGTATATAGTTTATTGACCGATGCATCGTTGACCTATCATAGATGTATTAGCAGATATAAAAACTTCTTCTTACAAATTATTTCAGACAACAATTCTTGAAGTAATTTAATATTAAATTCCCAGTGAGGAACTGTAACATATCCTGCCTCTGTTATGTACATATCTTTGTAACAAGTATTTGATAACCACATTTGATGGAGAATTGCAAAAAAGGTGTGTGTTCATTCAGATATTTTGAGTTAGAATATTATAGGAATATTGGTCGATGCATGGATATCAGAATTTAGTATTGTATCTGCATCAGCCCCAAACATCTTGTATCATCTTGTATAATATACACAATATATTTGGTATTGTGTTTCAACACTCCTGTTAGCTTACTGACAATAAAAATTAATTGTTCTTTTTTAAAAAATGATACTTTAGAGATTACTTCCTTTCAGCTTCATGTCCCAAAACACAGTCAATATAGATATTTTCCTCATTTTATTGGTCAAAAAGCCAATGCAAATGAGTAAACCGAGAGCACTTTTTGTCTGTATATTTGCTAACTAGCACTTAACACAAAGTACAGCTGAGGCTGATGGGAAAGTCATAAGCTCTGCCAGTGTTTGGTCATAAACCAAACTATCAGACAAAAAAAAGTTTTGACCCAATGATGGCATCGACGTTGAAAAGTCTGAGGGGCTGCTACTCCTTAAAAACATGATTACTTTCAGTTCCTACAGAACATATTTGAAGAAACAGGGCTGTACCTTCAGCTTATCGGCATTTACAAACATCAGTGTCACTCAGTAGACACACAAAAATCAGTGAACAAATCCTTTGGACTCTTCTCCTAAACACAGTGAACACAACTCTACTTAACCGAGCTGTTAAATTTCAGTGTAACTGTAACTTAACTGTAACAGCAATATAACTGATGTAACTGTATTATAACTATCAGATCAGAGTGATCTCGGCTGCAGCTGCTGTTCACTCTGATCTGAGTGTCCAGCTTAGATTAGTCATGTGTGACTTCTCACGGCTTTGTAAAAGAAAAAAGAGATTCCCCACAAACCTACATTTTTTTTCCTAATCATTCTCTGGTTTTCCCCTCAGTTATGAAACAACACTGCAGTCATGAATCACCACGACTGGGAGAAAACCACAGACGTACATTTCTTCACTTGGTGACACAGATTTTGGTTGATCTGTGCTGATTTTGAAATTTTCACATACAAAGAAGATGAATGGTCCTCCGTACAGTTTGAGGAAGTATCCCAATACTCTGTATCTTCATCTTATCGGTGATAAAATGCAGCGAAGTACATTTGCTCTGGTACTGTTCTTACAGTAAGTACAATTTTGAGGTATGAGTACTTTTGTCAGCTAATACTTACGTATTTCCATTGTCATCTACTTTATATTCCCACTCCGCTGCATCTTGGAGGCAAATATTGTTACTTTTCTACCTACATTTATTTGAAAACTTAAGTTAATAGTTACTTTGCAGATGCATGCTGCACCAGAGCCAAAGTAGTGCATTTTTAAATCTGTTTATTTTATCACACTTCAATAAGAAAAGTTAATAGATAATCAGCCGATGACTACATTTATTGTCAAGACACTTAAAGACTTTTACTCAAGTGCTATACACAGGGGTTACTTTCACTTTTACCAAAGTCATACTTAAACACATTATCTTTACATTTACTCAAGTATGACTTTTGGGAACTTAACGAAACACTTATTCTTATACATAATTGTTTGTGACTAGCAGGGGTGAAAGTCACTTATAACAACTACTCAAATTATAGTAATTAATAAGTCATTTGGGGTAATTGTGATTTCTTCAAGTCTGTAATTTAATTAATATCGTTCTTAAGTGCATATTATACCATACTTAATTACTTTTAAATTCATAATTGAGTACTGAGTACAATTTCAATTAATATCTAAACCTCTCATCTGCATGTTTGTAGCCAATGAAACCAATGCCTGCTACTGATAATGCATTAAACATCAACAGTTTAAAAAATATAATAACCTAAAATATATAAAGATATAAAAGAGGCTGTTCTGCTTGAGCACTTTTGAAATTTTTAATATAATTTGTTATTCATATTTATGTTCATAAAATTACATTTTGAATGCAGGAGCAGATTATTTATTAAATGCTCATTTTGACACACTAATCCACAGTTTCAGGATGCAGCCCCATCTGTCTCTCTGCCCCCATGTGCCTTCACTGTGTTTCAGTCTTGAGAACAGATCAGGTCCACCTCTGTCTTCCTCTCAGGGGTCGAAGGTTAAATCAATTCAACCTGCTCTCTCTATCTGCTCCTGCTGTGACAAAGCCATCAGGTCACTTCCTGTACATGGGACAAATGTCCAGCGCTCTGTCCCAGGGCTTCACCTGATGTCTGGCCCGGTCATCAGCTGCCTCTGACGTCAGGATGTTTTTACACTCCTCCTCCTGCTCCTGCATGTAAATCAGAGAGAAGCTGCCGTCCAGTTCAAAGACACGGCGACAAAAGGGGCAGTGACTGAAGTGCTGACGGCGCTGACATGTTTTATGAACTTCTGAGCTGAGGCACTAATCAGCATGTCAAAGTCAAAATCTGGGGGCTTTTTTCATTGTTTTCTTCTGGTAAAGGTTTGATGGATATTAAGGCCAGGAAGGACTTTTCCTTGAACCCTAAGAGACAAGCTAGTAACAAAGCTAAAAATCATCCTAAACAATGAATTAATCATTCAACAGTTGCAGACTAACTGATAATTCACGGTTACATTTCAGCATTATTCTTTCATTGATTTACCAATTAACTATGTATGATAACATATGAGAAAAACTTCTTTCACCCTAACCCTAACCCAACCACACGAATAATAAAACAGTTACAGTGGTAAACAACACAACAATGTCTCTGCTAGATTCAGTGAGGTTTGCTTTCTCATGTCAGAATATTTCGGGCGTTGGAAACACATATCAATTCCAGTTACTGCACCATGTTACTGTAGAGTATGTGCTTTTATTCAGTAATCGGTGCACAATGGCAACAGAATGAAAAACAGTATGATGGAGAGAAGTACAGCAGAGCCTCAGGGCAGCAGCATGTGTAGGTATACTATAGCAAAAAGAAATGGAAACCAATGGCTACATGAGACAGGGTTAAAATAAATCTCAGTGTCTCAAACCACAGAGCGTGCAGTTTAAAGAATCAACTAATTCATTTGAATAAAAATGTCTGGAAGCCAACGCACACCTGGGAAAAAAACGTAAGAAGATGAAAAACAATGCATGATGATTGGCTATGACGTAAAGTTAATGTCATTTGGTGTAAATAAACAAAAGAAACATGCCGAAACACGGTATGGTCCTTTAATCTTTTACATATGAAAATGTAATCAGAAACGCACAAAATACACCAGCTGATTTTTGATTATGAAGATTGTGACGATGATGGAAAACAAGTTTGTGTGTGTGTGTGTGTGTGTGTGTGTGTGTGTGTGTGTGTGTGTGTGTGTGTGTGTGTGTGTGTGTGTGTGTGCAGCTGCTCTGGGCTTGTCATTCTGTCAGTCACTTTCCAGCAATTTCACTGGGAGCCATCACCCACAATGCACTTCTCTGTGGCTGTCATTTTGAGGGCCAGCGCGAGCCTGGTTTTAGTCGGGTGCTAATGGGCATCCCTGTTGTTGGGCGGGTTGGCAGTGTTAGCGCTGTCGCCTCACAGCAAGAAGGTCACGGGTTCGAGACCCGACTGGAGCCTCACTCCCCGTGCTGCGCTGGGTTCTCTCTGGGCACTCAGGCGTCCTCCCACAATCCAAAGGCATGCACGTGAGGTTAATCGGCCCGTCTAAATCCCTTTGATTAAATTTGGATACATCTTTCTAAACCACTGTAATAAAACAATGACTACTACTGTAATTATGCTCCATATTTTTCTGTTTTATTCCAGCTTAACTTCTTTTCCTCAGTTTTTGAGGCAGGTCAGTGCTGGAACGTTGTTGGTTGGCAAAATGAATACAAACACTCAGCTCTTTAATGGTGTGGGGGTGTGAAGTTTGAGGGGGTTGCAGCTGTTGCAGCAGGATTACAAGGACGAGGTGACCCTTCACAACCCCCGAGACCTCCATCCACAACAAATCAACACCCAACCAAACCCTTTAAGCAGCACACACACACACAAAAAATTAAACGTGTGAATGGGTATCACTGTAACCAGACTTCACTGAATGCAGGGGGGGGGGGAATGTTTAAATGTGTTCTGTCTCATCAGGTGAGGCTGCAGTCAGTCAGAAGCGCACTTGGATTGTATTTCAGTGTTTAAAAACTCTTTGAGATTTCGATGAGTGTTTTTCTGGAACCAAACTGTTGGATGTCGTGTTGCAAAGAACAAAAACGGCAACATGACTTCATCCACAAAATTCACGAGCCGTGCGCTGCAGCTGTGCAAGCATGATTTAAACCATCATGCCCCACATACTAGGTTTCTTTGATGCCAGTCTGGCTCTCGGCAGTTACATGTTTGGTGACATCAGCGGGCGTTTTGGGCCGCGGCCCAGCCGGTCGGACGTCAGCAGTTGTACAACGCGATCAGATGATCGCTCTGTGCCCTTCTCATCCCTCGGCGCGGACTTACAGGAGAGGCGTCGGCCAACTCTCAGCCACACATTCTCGGGTTTGCTTTGTTTTCCCTGCCATGCACTAACGCTCCTGTCATTAAAGATCCCGTGGCAGTAAACAGTTCTCCCACCATTCCTCATCACCACACCCCACCTCACCTCACCTCACACACCTGTTAACACTTTTCCCATCAGCCCTGTTAGGGTTAGAAAAAGATCATGTCCTCACTTAACTGGTCCTGTTGCCACAAACCCAGCTGAAAATGGGTAGTATCTTTTAGACTATCCGGTTGTTTTGTGCTTTCAAATGTTGCTATGACACGTACTGCAGAAATGTAGATGTGACACATGAAATGTACAAATGTAACAAATCCGCGGTTTGCATCAATGTACAATGCCAAGATTTTTATCCTGGCAAGAAGACCTTTGAGTTCCCAGCACGCGGTGTAACCTGCAGTTCAAACTTTAATCACTACGCCTACGTGAGGTGTTTTACAGCTCAGCCCTGTTCCTGACATCACTTCACCATCTGAGCTCTGTGTGATCTCCTCGTCTGGTCTCTCCAGCTCATTGGGTGTATAAACGGTGGTGGCCTGGTTTACATATTTGCTAGAAATCCCTGGATTTTCTGGCTTCATTGGCTTTGTGGGCTCAATATCATTTTCTCGTCTGCCCGTGCCAACGTTGCCGCAGCCGTGCGTTCAGACCAGCCAGCCAGTCTGGAGTCTGAGCAGGCCGTGTAACACCAATACGAGAGGAGGAGCGGATTTACTGCTCTCACTTCCTCTGGATATCCATCCTCACACATCTGGTTTAGCAGTTGATTGATACTGGACACTGAGTCTCTGAAATTAAAGAGGCAACTGCAACGTTTTTATATGGTTTCAGTGATCCCAAATGTTGCTCAAGAGTCCACACACCAAACAGTGAAGTCTGAATACAGATTTCAACATGTTTCCGTGTCGACTGTTAACGCTTCAGGTAGAAGAGTCTGATAAACATAATCTAAAAATCAAAGCATTAACAAATCTCAGCCAAAGACAGGTGTGTCGGGGCTCTCTCAGTCATTTCACTCTTATCTAATAAACAGAGCAAACCATGTTCAGTTTTTCCAAAGGAAATATTTATTGAAAATGCAAATGTACACTTGTATGATACAAATCCTCTTTAACCGGACTGTCCAGGTGGGTCTTTTTGACATCAACAAACACATTAAGAATTTAATCCACAGAGAAACATACATCTATAACGCAACACCGTGATTTCCGCATTATTCTGTCGTTGGGAATAAAACCAAATCAAAGTTTTGGATCCTGTCACTTTTGTTTGATGTCTAGTTGGGTCGAATGCTTCTCTTCAGGTCGTGAACGGCTGTGCTCTATCAAACTCCAATAAATAAATAAAGTGCTCCACATACAGCTGGATTCAAATCAGTTAATACACCTCACTAGTGTTGATTATATGAAGAATATTTCACATCACTGAATATACAGTTTATTGATGTCTTTCTATAAGTGAAATATCTAAGAATTTGATTTTGCAAATCATTTTAAGAAGTTATGAAACTGAGTTATTTACAAAAAACAAAGACCAAAGAAGGATATCTGGGTAAAATATTAATTTCAAAAGGATGATGGTGATATTTCCTGATGGCCTGTTTATGAACGTTTTAATATATATTTTAAAATCTTTTACTTTTCAGCACAGAAGCGCAGAGAAACAGTTTCCCGCTCACACACAAAACAGCAACTTACTTTTTCGTTCTCTGAACTCTGGCTGGCAGGGAGGTGGCAGAGCAGCAGCGCAGTAAAGCAGCGTGTTTTTAAAGGTGGTCGTCCGTCATTTTGATCGATTATGGCAATTAGTTATCAAAACAGTATTTTAAGATACGAAATAACTTTAGTAAATATGCCTCAGACTTGTCTTCAGATCTTGGGGGGGAAAATCTGATAAGTTATGACAAAAACAGGAAGCGAGCAAAATGGTGGTAGTTACGAGCAAACAACAGCAAAACTACTAAAATGTGGTAAATCAATTATTCCAAAGAACTTAGACTGATGTGGTTCTTCCCACTTTTTGTGTTGCATTCAGTGTATTTAAATTAGTAAATATCTAAAACAAATCAGTTTTAACGGTTATCAGTTTTAACATTAGATATCTTGTCTTTGTGATGTATTTAATTGAATTTAGGACAAAAAGGATTTGCAAATACTTGCATCCGTTTCAATTTATGTTTCATGTTGTGTCTATACTTTCTTGGAATCGGGTAGTATGGGCAAAAAATCCCTAACATTTTATCCCTCTAATAATTTATTTTTACAATATATAGTGATATGGGGATCAACTAAATAAGATAACCTTTGTTATTCTTGACAATTCAAAATGTAACTCCTGTAAGGAGATTTTTGATTTATGTGACCTTCTGTTACATTGTATTAATTATTTCATATCTCATTTCATTCGATCACATTAACATTACATCACAGAAAAAAATACTACTGAGATTGTTCATCATTTGTCTATAAAATCTGACTATTTTAGAGAGAAGAGAACAGGTTGATGTGAAATTTGATCCTTTCTGTTGGGTGATTCAAATATCATAACAAAAACAGTCAGGCGCACGTACAAACACTGAAACAGGCTTTGCTTGGTGGAATCATTCCTACTGTTCATTCTGACAGTGAAGAAACTTCCTAATGTGATTCCACTTTGAATAACGAAGAAAAAAATACACTCTAAAGTTTATCTGAAATTAATATGAGGCTTCAGTTGTCTGAGTAAGTCCTATCAAGTGAGTATGTTCCAAAGTTACTGCGTTTAAAGAATGAAATGTATTCTTTTTGTTTCTGTCTGCTTACTGCAGCTCAGCATGAAACACTGTATGGGGAACAGAAAGAGGGAAATTTGTACAAAAAATAATACATAAGCATATATTATTGCACCCAACGGTGGATACTGTCCCCTCTTCCTTTAACAGCAGGAGTAATAACAGCAAGAAAAAACTGTTTCACTGTACATAACTTGTAATAACGTGTACATTATATTTATGTAATAAAATGTTTCTGTTATGCATTTACCTATTTGTTTATTTTCTTGATGTCGTTTTGTTTTTCTTTGGGTCTTTGGTTCTACTTCACACATCTTCAATCCATGAATTTCATATGTAGAGTTATAAAAAAGATCATGAAGGTGTTTACTTACTAAACTGTGGAATGCATGAATGTATGAAAAACAAAAAAGATGTCAAAATCACAATTCTCTGAAATGACATATATAATGAAACTCATCATGTGGTGTCAAGTGGGCCACACTTGTTTTTGGCGCACCCCATTTGCTTCACTGTCAAGGGGAAAATCAGATGTCAAAGGTCACCTTACAGTCTCCTATTGATTGATGCTGCTCTGCAGTACCTCCTCCCTGCCAGCAGAGGCACCGGGACAACTAACTGATAAAAGTCATTCAGCCCTGGAAATCACAGCTCAGTACTTCACTCTCCCAGCATCCTATAGCAACATGGCTGTGGTTTCTTCTCCCTCTTCTTCTATATCTCGTGGTTTTAGAGGATGTAGATCTGAATACTGTGTGTGTGTGTGTGTGTGTGTGTGTGTGTGTGTGTGTGTGTGTGTGTGTGTGTGTGTGTGTGTGTGTGTGTGTGTGTGTGTTTGTGTGTGTTTAGGACCACTGGCAGGAGCAGTCGGTGGGCTCCTGGATGGTGTAGCTGACCCAGGTGGCGTTACCACTGCAGTAGAGCTGCACGGAGCGCCGCTGCAGCCCCGTCTCCCTGCAGCACTTGCAGAAGCGAGCGTACGTGTTGATGTTGTAGTTGTAGATGCTGGCAGACGGACACTTCCCGTCACATGACACGATGTTCACCTGCAGGACACAGAGAGATGTTGCAGAGCCAGTAAGTGGAGGTAATTCTAATTATTCCACCACAACATCAGATTTGATATTTTCTTGTGCTCTTCATTAAAAAGTCCAGGTGCTTCAAACATCACCAGCAGCTCATCGCAATAGACACTAAACATACCGGTCTGTTGCTGCGACAGTCGTTCTTCCTGATAGTCATCCTCACCGTCACCTTCTGGCACGACTTCCCATCTTCTTTGCCTGTTCACACGACAACAAACAAAATCAGTCGGAACAAAGTTGATATGAGAAACTAAAGACAAAACATCTGACCTGCTGCACATAGAGGATAACAAAGAGCAAACACCAAGAAGATGTCAGAGAACAAAGAGTCCTGGGAAGCACAAAGCCTGTAGATCATGCGCAAGCTGTCAAGCAGTTTTAGCAGATGGATGAGTTTGAAAAAAGTAAGGAGGAAATACAGACGAGAGATCGTATAAATGCTTTATAGGCAAAAAGCAAAAGATGAAGCTTCCCAGTCAGTAGTAAGTGATACAAAAGTAAAAATAAATGCATATAAAAAGTGGTGATGTGATCCTTCATGCATTTATCGTGTACACAAAATGATTATAAATAAATGTTTTTAAACATTTGAATCTTTCAAACTGGGTTAATAAATGAAATAAAAATTTAAAAAACAGTTTCCACAAACATGCTCCATCAACCTTTGTGCCATGTGGCAAAAAAACAAATAAACAAACAAAGAAACAAAAATATTAGCATGAACCTAAAGCTGCTGTGTGTGGCGCTTCTGGAGAGGTTCTATTAAGTTTTATCATCTTTTTCAGTCTGTTTTTTTACTACTTTCACCATCAACCATCATCAAAAATTCCTTGTTGACACTACTACAACCATTCAATATCACCAATGGTAAATTCATTGTAAAAGCTGTTTACATGAAGAGATCTATGTCACTACAGTCTGTAAGATAATTAATAAATCATAAAATAATTTGATCTAAGCATCCTGTGAGGCTTAGATCAAATCTAAAACATATTAATATCAAATTTGAACATGATGAGTAGAATAAATTATTTACATGATGTCAGAATCATTTTCAACATTTGTTAGTAATATTGAAACAACTGCAGGTTCCAGTTTGCCCGCAACCATCGGTACATTTCTGTCTTGTTTATCATTAAACACTGGTAAGAGAAGAGCAAACTGGAGCACAGACATTTTACATACATTTTTGAAATATTACAGTTTCAACAATGTTATGGTGAATATACATATATATATATATACACCGAACATACCCAAGTTAAAATTTCTCTATCAGTTTGGTATCACTTTCCTATAGAGCTCTCGCTCATGGCAACTGTTCTGTTGTTTTGATTTATTTAAACTGCTCAGTGTTTTATCAGGTTTCTTCAAAGAGTAGCTTTAGTCTGCCATTAGCATGACAAAACCAAAAAGAATATTAAGCATGATAATTGGATGTTTTTTTACTGAAATGTTCCTCCAATGAACCAGATACTTTCCAAGTTGTTCATCCTCTGTGTTAATAAACCAGACGAGTTTCGTGTCCAGCCACTACTTTCACCTCAATAAACCAGACGCTCAAATAACTTATCCGTTACTTGAGTTTTTCAAAAAGCAAAAATTCATAATGCATAGACAAGTTTGCTCTGATGACTCTTTGATGGTAAAATGCCTCACAAAGCAGCTTCAGTTTCCCACACAGCTCCCCCTGGTGGCAGAGCAGCACCGCAGCTGTGGTGCAGCAGCATGCAGATCTTCTACAGCAGCTACGTGTACGTGATCTACTGACACATGCAGACGTCTAAGCCCGACTACTGGGCTACTACCAACAGTACATTGTTGGCAATCAACAATGCACTGCCCAGACAGTGCTAAATGGGGAAAGAGTTTAGCTGTGGTGTACATGTACGTGATCCACAGGGAGGGACGGGGGTAAATACTGTCCTCTCAAGTGTGACGTCATTTTTGGCCTGCATTCAGGATTGAGTCCCCGCCTCCTTTACAGGTGTAAAATGACATCATTACATCTTCTTTTTTAAGGTAAAAACTTGAGGTATCATGAGCAAAATTCAGAATTTAACAGCGTCATTAAGTGAACAGGATGCAATATCTGTACCACAAGTGTTATAAATGTTTATGTTTATGATTTCAGTGGCGTGTTTTGGCTTTGTTGCATCCACTTTCTTTTGATTTGTATTTCACAGAGACCTGAAATGAGACAGCAGTTGAGAGGACTTGTTTTGCAGAGAGGAACAGTTTGCAGTCAGACTTCCTGTGTGTTTTGAAATATATTCTTTTTTTGGAGGGAGTACATTGTTGAATATCAACAATAGCACTGACAAGCCTTGTTGTTTTGTGTACCTCGTTCACAGTTTGTGTTAACTGTGGGAGTCAGGGGGCTAACAGGGAAAGGGAACAGAGGGAATCCAGTACCTGGTGGGATTGGTACATGATGGTAAGCTGCAGCACATAAACCACAAACCCACTTGCATGTGATCAGATGCTTTTCAGTGACACCTTGAATGAGTGATTCGTTGCCATTTTCACTGACAATTCTGAATTCACTGAAAAGCACGCTGACAGATAACGCTAATCTGAATAAACAGCAGACAAATGTCAAGGAAACCAACAGCTGGAATCCAATTCAGACAAGACTTTTGGACTGAAACGGACAAACTGAAGGGCAAACATGTTGGAAACATGTTGAGCGGCAGGTGAAGGCGCTCTTCAGTGTCAGCTGCAGCCTACAGCTCTACACTAACTACAGAACTGCTGCTATGCTCAGATCAGATACTCACACGTCTTACAGCATCCCTCCATGTAACTTACGACAGTTCCACCGATCTGAGTGCAGATAAGAGTCGAAATGTTAAGACAGAAGTGAAGAAAGTTTCCTTTTCTGTGACAACCCTCTGCCTTTGCATCAGATGTTTATCAGTATGGTTTTTGAGTGTCGACATTCTTTGGTTGACACCCCTGATGGTCGGTATTTGCACAAATACTAGGGTTAGACTGTTCTCCCTAAAAACTATTTGGGGTATTCTTGATTTATCACGTGAAGAGCCTTTAGACATTTTGTTTCAATAACATTTTTTTAATTTGAATGAAAAGATACCTTTCCAAGTTAAGAATTAAAGTTAAACTGCCACAAAATACACAAATCCCTCACACAATACTGACAGATGACTCCAGGGAAGTTTTTGATTTCCTTCATCTTCTACATGTTGCTCTGATTGAATACATATTGCAAACCAGAATCTGCCTGTCAATCATCAGAGCACACACATTATTGTTCATTCATGAATCATAATGTTTCACTTCTACATGCTGCGCTAACTTTGAGAACCCCAATCTATTGCAAAACAACTGAATGGCCCTATGAGCATAATACAATTACAAGAAGTGGCATGTAAAAGTTAACTAAAGTTTTGCCTCTTTTGAATAAGTGTATTTAGTGGTGTTTAAAAAAGTCCAGTCCAATAACATGTAGAAGCATATGACAGATCTTGGAGTGATCCTGCCAACCTGCAGCATAATATGTCAAACCTGCAGGAAAACAATAATAAATTGTAATAATAAATGCATCATTCACTTTAAACTGTTTTTACGCAGTCAATTGAATGACGGTATTAAGTCAAACATTACGAAACATACATTTTATCATACAGAATACGAATGTCATAGAAAAACATAATTGTTCTGCTATTTTGTGTTTGCTAATTATAATTATATAATATAATAATAATATAATAATTTGCTGTATGTACATTTAGTCCCCATCAAACCAGGGAAGAGAATAATTATTTAAAAGTAATTTAATTTGATCTTTAAGATATATTTTCTACCCAAACTCGGCTACGTACACTTGAATTTATGAGTCTTTTTGTGAAAGTGTGTGTTGCTGCATGCTGACCTTCATACACTCTGTTTCATTGAATGGTGGGCAGCTGAAGGTGTAGGAGATGAGCGTGGGTCCAGATAGAGTGTCTGTGCAGTCGAACTTCATGCAGTTTGATACCCAGGATTTCCCCGGCTGTAAACACACGAGCAGCATCAATAACAGCGATTGCTGAACCACAGGAGCTACGAAGGAAATCTGATAGCTAAACTGGCTCAGGCTCAGTTACTAACTTGTTGGAGCATTGAGCCAAAAATCGCTAATACTACAACTGAGCGCATTATCTGACGATGAAGACTGTGAGGTATAATTTGAAAACTCTGGAAAAGCTGCAATTGTAATCTTTCCTTTGTCAAATTAATTTCTTTAAATACTTCAAGATGTACTTTGTACAGGTGATACTACAGGTTATGTGATACATTCAAAATATCATAAACATTTAATGTATAATCATCCTACCTTATAGAGAACTGTGGTCCCGTTCTCGTGTTCGTAGAGGCAGGAAATATTCTTACACACACCGCAGCACGTAGACTGATCCTTCGGAGGGACGTAGATCTGATTCTGAAACACAGAAACAGTCCCGATTAGTTTTGTGAAACAATAAAAAACATTTAAAATTAGACGAACGAAGATTTTTTTCAGCAAGAAAAGAAGAGAAGATGGTTAAGCTCTAATTACTGTAGAAATGTGTTTCTTTTTGTAGAACTGTCTTCCTGATATGTTGTTCTGACTGCTCTGACTGCTCTGACTGCGTGATTAAACGTAAAACGTGACATCATGTTGGGGTGGCCAATAGATTTTTTTGGTTATTTTGTGACAAATATTCACTTTTGAGACATCAGAAGCAGTGACTTGGTGAAATGTTTGTATTACTAATCTAATCAACCACTAATCTATTATTAAAATAGTTTCCAATTAATGTTATGTCAATCAACTATACAATAAATTCAACTGTTTCAGCTCTACTTGAGATAATCAATCATGCACCATCCTCCGTTTGGATGGTAAAATATTTATCGTCGTCACAGCAGGTGAGACTTTACCTGTTTATCTGGGAGGATTGGCTTCTTCTTTTCTAAGGTCAGGTATTTTTAAAGGAAAGGGAAGAAGGAGGAAAAGAAGAAGAGGAGGAATGAGTTCAAGATGAGGAACGAGTACAGAAAAAAGTAGACTTCGTTCTCCCAGTCTGAGTGTACTGGTGTGCGTGCTGTGGTCTTACTGGTTGGCAGTGGGCGGAGCAGTTGATGCTGCTGGTGCGGAGCAGGTGGAAGCCGCTCGCCGGGTCCAGGCTGCGGCTGCACTGCCTGCTGTGACACAAGCCGTCGTCGTCGTGTTCCACCAGCGTCTGTCCGGGCCGCAACACACCTCGCTCACCTAACACACACACCGCCTCGCGCACTGAACACACACAGAAAGGTCAGTGTGTACAAGGTTGTAGTTTCTGATGGCAACTGGCAATGCCTTGTTTAATTGAGATATTTTTCTGCATTGCTTTCAATGTCTTTTGTTATTTTACTTTTAAATGATTTGAATTGTACTTGTTGTTACTCTTCCTATGTGATGTAAGCCTATTAATTAATTTGTTTATTCCCGTTTTAATTGTGAATTAATGCCCACTGTCTGATTTCCATGTCCAAATTAAGTTCATATGATTGCTGTTATGAGAGAAAATATGAAGTAGCTGTTGCAGGAAGTGGAGTATTTCTAAATCACTCGTCCCGGTTTCTCCATCTTGAATTTGAACCAGCAGGACTCACCACACTTGTATCTTTTGCAGGCACACTGATTCTGTGGGTCGGACAGGAAGGCCCTGTCCAGCTGAGCAGCCTCTCCCTGCAGAACACAATAAGAACCGAGCCAGGGTCACAGAGAGAATACACAGGGAACCAGGGAAACATTTAAGCTGATAATGAAGAGAGTTTGATTAAAACACACAGAATGAATGGTAAAGAAAAAAATACACAGCTTGTATGATCCATAGATTCAGTTATATGCTATATATGATGATATACACATCATGTTAAATACATCATTGGATGTCCAAAAATAATAGAAAGAGTTATGACATACCAGGCCACATTTTGGGGAAGCGATCTTTTCACAGGAACACTCTGAAAGGAAAGAACATGAATCATCTTCACAGCTCAGCTGTAGCTTTAAGCCAATTAAGAAAAATTCTTTGTGTCATCAAAGCCCTGAGGTGCCAAAAAACAGCCAAAATTAAGCTTATTTTATGCAGAAGTGAATCTCAGTCTCATATTTATTTAGTGATGCCTTTAATTAAATATAAAAAATGTTTCTGCTGGATTGATTTTTTGAGTCGCACCACATGTTTGGTTCGGACAGCAGCGACCCGGACTTGATACAGATATCACCGACATCCCAACAGGACAACCAAGCTGGGGACACCTGTAGGGCTCACACACTGCACACACAAACAGACACACACACACACACACACACACATAAAAACAGAACAGTCATTTATGTATTCATAGCTGGTTTCAGCTGTATGTACAAGAGCACAACAGATGAGTCAGCTATTTTTACGGCTGTATTTAAGCACCAAGGAACGACTCTTTAACCAAACAAATGTAAGGTATCCTCAAAATGTTGGTTAACGTTATGCATCTAACATTAACTTTTATTTTTGTCTATTAATGCAAAAATACAGAAAGGGGAAATTATACAATGAAAAAGTGTGTGTTCACTGACCACATTGGTAGGTGGGGCAGCAGCGGTCTGTGGTGTTACTGTCCACCGTCAGCACCTCGCCATCCACGCAGAGAGGAGGCGACTCCGGACAGGACGAACACACTGCAGAGAGCACACACTTCATTCATCACAATTGTGGTTGAATGTGACACAGAAAATAAAAGTTAAATCGGTGATTTTTTTTACTGACTGCAGATGTGTGCGAGACAGCAGCTGCCATCAGCTCTGGTGGCGATCAGAGTCTGGTCGTCTCTGCAGGAGGGAACGTCTGATTCACAGAGGTCAGGATCACACTCTGTAACACAAACAGAAACATTAAAGGGTTAGTTGCACATTTAGGAAACATGCTACTAAGATGTACCACTCTCACCGCAGATTTAATACAGTACAGCAAGGAGGTAGTTATCTTATCTATACAGACTAGAAGCAGGGGAAAGCATCTACAATAGGCTTCAAATGTGAAACCCTCTTATTAATACATTATATGTCTTACATAAACCAAGTATAAACACTAGAAGTTGTTTTAAGGGTTGATCGTGCCAAACAATTTCTTGGCCAGATGCATTGACTTCCTGTTGTCACTGTGAGGCAACTTGCAGAGACTCCAGGAAGTGACTATGACCTGCACACGTGAGGCACAAAATCTCCAGTGGAAACTTTTAAATTTTACATTTAAGTGTTTTATTTTTGTTTTATTTTTATATCTAAGATGAGCTGTATAACTCAGATTTAAGATTGCACTAGTAGTCACTGTGACAGTTAGTAAACTCTACTGGCGGCAATAAAAGATAAAATATCTGTGTTTGTATCAGTTGATGATTATTGTTATTAGAAATGTTATTAGAAGTAGATAATTTAAATACAGGGCTTTCTTAAGTACAAGAAAGGGAAGCAATCACTCTATTGGTCAAAAAGGAAACTCACCACACACATAGTCGGGACAGCAGGAGTCCTGTCTGTAGTACGACACCAGCTTCTCCCCATATTTACACTCAGGAGGCAGCAGGTCACACAAGCTCTGGTTACACACTGCAGAGTCAGAAGTTACATCATCACATTTCTCAAATGTTTCTCAAATATGAAATGAGCCTCAGAATTGACCAGAGACGCTACTTGATTTAAACTAAAACTCATAGCCTCACCGCAGACTCTCTGCGGACAGCAGCTGGTGTCGTCAGCCAGGCTGATGATCACTTCCCCAACTCGACGGCACACTGGCTCCGCAATGTTGGAGCAGTTGTACTCCACTGGGACGATGGTGTCGTTGTCGCAGCGGTACATGCAGCAGGCGTCCTTCGAGGCTTTCCAAACCTCGCCGTGTGCACGAGGAGCACCAGAGCTGTCAGTGCAAGCTGCAAAAACACACACACATAGGGTCTAGAGCATTGCTAATGAGCTCAGGGCACTGAAGCAAAAATCTACTATTCCATCTTTAGAAAATGAAAAGCACTCATCAAAAAGAGTGAGGACTGATAATAAATGTATTACAGTTACAGTTAAACTGGCATCTTACCACACTTCTCAGGTGGGATGCAGAGGGCGGAGTACGGCCGGTGGAGGAGCGTTCCCTCAGGACACACGCAGCCCTCCGTCAGGCCAGAACACTGATCCGGGTCAGAGTCAAAGTCGTGGTTGGGGCAGGACTGAGACGTGCAGGCTGGCAGACAGGCCTGATACCGCAGAGTGTCCGGACAAACAAAGGCTGGAGGAGGAGACACAAACATGTCAGTATCTCAAACACAAAACTGGACTTCAGTGGGGGTGGACGGCGGGTTGGTAGAATCTTGAGATATTTATCATATACACTTCCAGCCTAAGAAACCTGAACAGTCCGATAAAGCTGTTTAATCAGATCCTGTGACTGCAGTGTTTGGGTTGTTCCCCGATAGATTCCATCTGTTTCAGAAGCTGCTGCTTTGTTCTGCTTAAATTAAATCTTGCAATGGCCGACAGAAATCTTACGGCAGTAATCTGGACTCCTCCACTCAATGCAGATGTTGAATTTGTGGCAAGACGCCACGTAGGCAGCCAGCGCCACACACTGGTTGTTGACGTACTCTTCATCTCGTACCCAAACCTCACAGAATGTGCTCGGTGGGACCTTGAAACACAGAAACAATGAAATACATCCCATCAGAAGCTATCGATAATTACTAAGATATGTTTAGCAGGTCTTCACCCCTGGCATTGCTATACCACATAGAATTAGTCTACTTCTTTTGACTTACTTCAAGCATGTATTTCACTGAAGAGAAGTAAGACAATAATAATAGGCAGAAGAAGGCTGACATATTTAATGCATCAGCAGGATTTTTTCATACAGCATATATGTATTAAGCAACTACCTGAACAGCAGCCTTTCTGGGTTTAGTTGAGGTTAAAAAACTATGTATCTACTGGCTCTTGTGTGAGCAAAGGAACCTGAAATGAGTTCACAGGTTAACGTACGAAGGCGTGGCAGGGCACGAAGGCAGGGTTCTGCAGCATGACCAGGCAGGTGGAGCAGTCGCTTGTGGAGCAATTGCGTTCTCTGCGCCGGCTGTGGCTAATGTAGCTGGTGGTGTTGGGAACCTGCCAGCTGTCGATGAAAATAGCCGGATCCTCACTTACGCCCACTGTGGTGCCATTGGCCATAGTCAGGTCATTTGTTGGGTCTCCGTCACAGAATCCTAAGGGGTCACAAAAACATTACATTTACTTCAGACGTCACAAATGTATCCCTGAATGTCGCAAATGGATCTTGCAGCCATAGTAGTTGCTGTAACTTCTTAAATCAGTGAAGTTCAACTATTTCCAATGTGGAAACATTCATCTTTCATATAACTGACAAAATGTACAAATGACAAAGAGTGGTTTTGCAATTGTTGTATTTTTAGTGTTTTAAAGAGAACTAATACAATGACATGTGTGACAAGAGTACCAACTGCAGGAGTAGGAAGTACTCTTACCACAGAGGCCCTTGGTGGGGAGCTTGGTGTTGGAGCTGTCGGTGTCGATCACCATCATGCCGGTGCTGTGGTACCACTGCAGCTTAAGACCAGCTGGGCTGCGGATCAGGTACATGTTGCCTGTGTCGTAGATCTCAAATCCAAACTTTTTGAATCGAGGCTTGGCGTACCGTGAGTTGACATAGAGCTGAAAGAAAACGAAAAAGTGCACATTATCAGATTTGATCAGATTTTATTAGTGTTAGCAATTTTGAGCTGTAATCTGCAAATCAAATATCAGGATGAGATGGGAGTGCCTCCTACCCTCCTCTGCAGCCTGTTGATGATGATGTGATTGGAGTTGTGAGTGATGTTGAGCGCCACCAGACACAGGTTGGTGAAATTCCAGAGGAGCTTTGGAAAGGAGAAGAAATTCAAGTCGAAAACATAAATGACAAATCAAATTGTTGACTTATATTTAAATCCCAATCAAGTGAATCTATCACTTGGCTTACTGGTGACTCAGAGTTAGCTGGACACTCTTGAACCAGGACACTGACGGTCTCATTGGGCAGTTGGGTCACTATGTATGAAGCAGCTTTGTAGACTGCAACACTGTTCCCATCAAATGTGATCACATTTAGATCTGGAAACATCGAGCAGCGACCTGGAACACAGAAGAGACAAAAGTGAAAACTTTAGAGCAGAGTCTGAAAGTTGATGTGAGCTATCTTTTTTATGTGTGTCCAGTTTCCTCACATGGACAGTCCCACTTCGGGCAGCACTTGTCTCCATTGACCAGGATGGCAAAGCCAAGCAGGCCGCAGTTGGGAGGGTCGGCGGTGAAGGGACAGCTCTGTGATTTGTTGAACAGGACGAGCTGGCTATTGACACAGATGTACTTTGTGCACTCATCGACTATCTCTGCATACGGAGGCTGGAGGGAAACAAAACAAAGAATAAAAACCCAAAAGTCACACAAGAAAAAAAAATATTTTTAAGCCAGGACGACAACTAGTGTGCCATAGGCAAATTATTTGATAGAGATATAATGTAGAGATGGACAAATATCTCAGGATTCCCTTAGTTACTTTTTCCAGAGTTTTTGACCATAACCCACGGTGTGTTTTCAATATTAGCTTTAAAATGTTACCATACAGTATACAGCCCTTTTTTGTACAAATACAAATTAAAGGGAAAGCTTGAATTTGAAGACAAAGTCATTATAGAACTTATCCTTGTTGCAATAATTCAAAATGTTGCGACTGAAATGAAGATACAATAACTGAACCTACAGTGCACATCCTTGTAGGTGACACAGCCATGGATGTAGTCCTCTCTGCTGTGTGTCTGGTCGTTTCTGAAGACGTATAGACTAATGGTGGTGCAGGAGGTGTTGTTGCACCTGCACTCGTGTGATCAACTCTGTCCTGCTCAGTCGTTTGGACCAAGGTGGCTGCTGGGAGTGAAGTTGTAGTGGCAGTAGGAACAGTGGGCCTCTGGGTGGAAATCAGTGTATCTGGAGGAGGCGTCACTGGTTGGGATGTGAGCGGTGACACGTCAGTCTCTTTGGTTGTCACGGTTTTTTCAGATGTAGCTGACTCTCTGGTGGGGACAGCTGTAGATACCGTGACTGTCGTTAGAGTAGGAACAGGTGCTGGAGCAGTTATGGTGGTCAGGCGAGAAACCGTTTCAGTTGTGTCGGCATGTTCAGTCAGGGTCGCTGTAGTAACCAACTTGGTAGTAGGTGGCACTCCTAACGTGGTTGCTGTGCCAGGGCTCGGAGCGACTGTTGGTGGGCCCGGAGTGGTTGATGTGATAGCCACTGCTGGAGGCCTTGTTGCTACGGTAACCCTTGCGGAGACTGGCCTGACAGTTGATCTCTGAGTCGACGTGATTCTGGGAGTGACTCTCGTTGTCGCAGGAACTCTGGGTGTCGTTCTGAGGGTGGTCGTCTGCGTGGTGGTGGTTGTAGTTGTTGTAGAAGGTGTAGCTCTTGCAGTGGACACCAGCCGGGTGGTGACTTTGTCCTGTACGGTTGTTGGCCTTGGAGTTGCACTGGAAGTGGTTGTGTGCAGCTGAGACCAAGATGGAGGCGGCGTGGTTGTAGCTCTCGTTGACACCTCCACTCTGCCAGTCACGGGATGTGTTGTCCCTGTAATCGGCTGAGCAATGACGGGTCTGAGAGTGGTGGTGTCAACATCTGGTGGAGCTTTTGTGGAGACAGTGGTGAGATGTGTCTCAGGAACACCAGGCGCAGGTGAAGGAGGCAGTGTAACCAATGTTGTAGTGACTGCAATTTCTGCAGTTGAGATTTTAGCAGAGGTTGTAGTTTTGGCGGTAGTAGTTGTAGCAGCAGCTGATGTCGAAGAGGTCACAACTGGCTGTGATGTTTCAGGAAGATGAGGCACTTCAGTAGTTCTAGTGGAAGAGATGACATGGACGACAGCTTCAGAAGTGACCTCTGGTGTAGTTTCCACTGTCGGGCTGTAGACCAGGGTGGTGGAGGTCTCCCGATGGGGAGGACGCCATGGCTCAGAGGTCTTCTCAGTAGTTACAGAATGGGTGGAGCTCTCTGTTGTTGGTAAAAGTGGTACAATAGTGGTATCTGTAAGAGACACAGGTGAAACAGAATGACCCGTGGACATGGTGGAGGTTTCTGGAACCTCTGGGGGTCTTGAGGTGGTTTTCTTTGTTGTTGGGGCAGCAGCAGACCAGGAAGTTCTTTCTGAATAGGTTGTGGAGTGGGAAACAGTGGTGCTGTCTGTAATCTCCAGAGGTGGAAGTACAGCCATTGTTGTGGTAGCGACATGTGTTTCAGACACAGTGGATTCATGTGGGGTCACTTTCTCTGGTGTTGTTCTCCAGTGTGTAGTAGCTGAGGTAGGAGCAGATGGTGAAGTTGTAGTCGGTACAACATGGAGTGGCGGCGAAGTTTGTAGCTCAGCAGCGGGTGTTGTAGAAGACGTCGGTTCAGTGGGAGTAACGTGCAGAATCCTCTCTGTGGTAACAGGAGGTGTTGTTGTCTCTGGACTTAGGTACGTTGTTGTTTTACTGGTGGTGAAAGGTGCAACTGGTGTGACTGATTCTGTGGTTGTAGCTGAAGTGACTATCGGCAGAGATACAGTTCCTGTTTCGATTGGTGGTGAGGTCAGGAGAGGCGAAGAGGTTGTGGAGGCTGTGCTTGGTAAACCAGGCGGTATAGGTGTAGTTGTTTTGGGGGGAAGTTGCTCCACTGTCACAGTCTTTGTGCTGGTGTCTGTGTATGCAGTGGGAGCTGTACTGGGAACAGTAGTGCTGTCTGTGACTATGGATGTCTCTGAGACCGGAGCAGGAGTTGGACTAGAGGAGGTTACAATCGGAGTAACTGCTGCTGAATGTGTTAAAGCCTCTGTGGTCTCTTTGGTTGGGTGAACAGCAGGAGGAGGGGTACTGATGGTGGTTGGCCCTGCGACCGAGCTTGTGGCTGGTGCTGCGGTGGTGGATGTCTGCACAGTCGTGGCAGTGGTGGTGAAGAGCAGCTGTGGAAGATCGGTGGGCTTGGTGGTGGACGTGAGCCAGAACAGAGCAGTGATGGCGAAGGGAGCGCTGGATGTCCTTGACATGACAGGGTGCAACGGGCTCGTAGTTGAGCTCACAGCTCTTGTCGTCCGTGATGTCGTACCTGTTTCACTGGTGGGCAGGGCTTCTGTCACTCTGACAGTAGACAGCGGCTCCAACACCTCTGGCCTTACAGTAGGGGGCGCTGTTGGAGGAGACGGGGGTCCTGCTGTTCTGGAAAGTTCAGGAGCTGCAGTAAGAGATTCAGTGACAAGACTGGTCAACTCATCAGGGGCGGGTGGTGCCTCAGACGAAGTTGTCTGTGTGATAAAGGCAGGAGTAGTGGTGGTGATTTTAGTGGTAGGACTAGTGTGCGAAGGAGTGGACGGTGTGGTGGTGGTGGTGGTGCTTTTGAGGGAGGTGGTGGAGGCAGCAGTGCTTGTGGTGGTTGCAGGAGTGACAGCTACAGAGGTCAGCTGAGCAGTGGACGGTGTTACAGGCTGCACAGCAACTGGGACCTTAATACCTGGAGACAAACAATAGAAAATGTTTATACATATTTTATGTGTGGTAGGAACACAGACAGCTTTATGTTGAATCCAGGACAACTATTAATTGTATTGTGGATGACTCCTCTTTGGTTTTTGCACATTTCAGGGTTTGATTATTTGTTTTGTTTTAATTATTATCTATATAACTGATTTTGGATTGTTCTGTCTGAAACTTTTTATGTTGACTTTGTTGCCAGTTTTCCAAATGGAGAGATGAGTACAACCTAAACGTAATCGATCAAGGTTAAACCATTTTACAGGTGAAAGACTCAAATGAGGAACATATATTGGAATGAACTCATTATATGCTTCCATGTGATTTAGATTTTCTTTTTTCAGAAACATAACGCTTAAAGGAAACACAGCCAGGCGGAGACCAGTTTCAGTAATAATAAGTCAATCAAAACTTTATTACGGAGAGTGTTTTTTGTGTGATCTTTTTGTACAATATTTATTTTTGATGAATCGATCCTTTAAAGATTAAGTTCGGGAATCCGGTTTATCTAAAATACTCCTTTCATTTAAATGAAGAATCTGAAAATGTAAATGGCAGATGTTAGGGCATTGAACCAATGATCTGTTGATATTTACAAATCCAGATGCAAATCAAATTGAATCGTGACCTAAAAATTGAAAGTAAAATGTGGGTTTGACAAACTGTGACACCCTTAGGAGTACATAATTGAGACAAAATCCTTTGATACTTATGGTAAATTCCTTTACTGTACAAATTTGTGAGATAGATGTTAGTTAAGATGTTAACTAACAACATTGTCACTTTTTTTCTTATTGCCACCATCTTTCAAAATCGCCCCTCTCCATGTAACCCCTGGTCAAAAAGTCAATACCACCCAACATCCTGTTCTATTAATGGATCAGTTGTAAATTCAAAACACCACTGAACTCAATCAGGGGATACTTACAGTCTTCAACATAGACACAGCGACGAGTGACCTCATCCAGGACCATGTGTGGAGGGCAGACAGGGAGGCAGCCTTCCACTCTGTAGAGAGAGCAACACACAGTCATGAAATAAACACACAGCATATAGCAAATAAAACTATACAACTTCATCACGGTTCTCAGACAAAAGCAGGAAGATGTGATCAGTAAATGAAAATATCAAAAGGAAAAAAGTTTGGTGAAAGAGGAAGCAATCAGATCAGAGGCAGTTGACATCAGATATACAGTAGTCGAGACGACTGTACAAACTGATTTGTGGTGAGAGTTCTTGAAAAGGTCAAAGGTCTCACTGTGGGATGGTGATGCAGGCATCAGCTGACGGGTCGCTGCAGGTCTTGAAGCAGGGGACGACACAGGAATCGTACCTCCACTGACACCGAGGACCGGGTGGGGCATCTGGGCTCGGGCCTGATGAAAAACACACAATGCTTAATTACTTCAAGCTCAAAGGTTTGTAACGTCTCAAAATTTGGCCTTGTTAATGAAACAGAACAGATCATTTCAATATTTCATATCAGATTTAATTGTACTGTAGTTTAATGAGCATTCTAACTGCATAGAGTATTTACCTATTGAATAACAAAAAGAAGAATGTATTCCAAACGTTTCAGTACCACACCTGCTTTTTTAAGGCTAAAGGGGGTCTGTGGAACTTTTGTGCTGTGCTGGAAGGTGGATATTAGTTTATGTTTGCAGACTCCATTTCTAAACTTACATAACGTTAGCTACTGTTGCTTTCTAAGAGATGACTGAGACAAGGCATTGTGTCATTTTCTTTGTATTGTAAAAAATCCACAGTCCAGTAGCATTTAACAACTTCAACAACATCGTCCACAGGCTTATATAGGCAATGGAGAGAGATTGGGAAGGTCTAATTTATCACTTCATGTTCCAATCTGCTCACAAATGGCCAATAAAAAATTGATCAGTGCATGTTAATTGTTGCATAGAGCCCTTTAAAGTTGTATCACAATTAATTAAAAATATTGAAAACAGTTTTAAATGGCTATATGGATTGGAAATATTCAGGATGTCATGTGTATCGTTTTATTCACACATCATATGATATCTTTGTGATCTTGGATCATAGCTGAAATCTAAAATTAAGCTTTGAGGTTGTTCCAAACGACATGAGTGTGTCTCAATGGACACATCTGTGGTTGCAGCAGGATCTAAAATGTTAAAATGACTGAATTAACCTTCTCCTACAGTATTGTTACAAAATTACGATCACTTTGATGTTTGTGAAAATATATCACGTTACTAATCCAGATTAAGGCTCAAACTGACCCACAAATGTTTTCACAGAGAAGTAATGTGATGAATTTAGAGAGTCATCAGTGTAAAGTCTGGACTTCATCTCTCACTCTGAATGTGTGCAGCATCCACTGCTGTCAGCAGGAAATCCAATCTGCTATTGGCTCGTACACCTTTTCCATGAACTAACACAAATGCTGCTGTATTTTTAGCATCAGTGATTAGCCTGGCTGCTCTCTCAGCAGAGTATGCAGGCAGAGGAGCCCCTAGTGTTGACCTTTGACCCCAGAGAGACGAGCTGATGTTTGACTGAACCTGGAGCAAAGCTTCCTGAATGCTCACTGTTTGTTGAGTGAGCTTGGAAATATATGCAACCCCAGAAAACAATGCAGATCACAGAGGGAAGTTCATCCACCTTATGCAAACCCATGATGGGTAAGACCGAAATGAGGCCAGTGAATGTCAGCAAAATTCTGCTGGAATTTCTGAGTTGACAGTTTCTACTGAGGCTGAAAAAGTTCAATAGCTTTAGAATTTAATTCTATTAAATGTGTCTTCAATCTGTTACCTTGTTGAATTAGATTTTTAGTCCCAGCGCAAGTTTTCTGTTGCATTCACTGTTGGAAAAAAATGTGACCGAACCCACAGTTATCTCTGACTTTTAGGGAGTGGTGTGTGTGATGTGTTTGCTGCTGACATGTTGGTCATGTCAGTGATGCTGACCTGTCAGTCTGAACAGCGTGGCCTTGCGGAAGCTGTCAGTGTGTCTGTATTTGAGCAGGTGGAGGCGGGGCAGCGTGGCGTGCAGGAAGAAGCCGGGTTTTGCGTGGGACTCCAGGGAGTCGTAGCCAGGGATCCAGGTGTTCCTGTGCAGGACAAAGGTGGCTCCATCCCAGAATGCCATGCTGTCCTCCCACTTGGCCAGCCTCACCTGACCACTGGAGCTTGTGAACAGGAAATAGTTTGGTCTCTCGGCTGCCTCGAAAGAAACCCTCGATGTGTCTGTGTAGATGAAAACAAAGTGAGACATTATAACGGGAAAACCAGAGAATTAGGGTTGAATAAGTAGGCAACCCTTAAACTACACCGCTTTCTTTTTTTTACAGTAGAATCATATCTAGACTTCTCTGAGGAAACAGCAATATGTTTCAGCTCCATTTTTGGTCTCGACCAACTCCTGAGAAAAACATCGACCTATTTAGCTGTTGAATGCTCCACTATGTTCACCAGCTACTCGCTCACTCTGACATTTGGTGCTGAGCAGGAAGTGTACAGGATTTAAGAAAGAAAATATAAGAGAAACAGATAAGCTTCAAGCTATGAAACCGTGAGCTGAAAAGTGATGGTAAAGTAGCTTCATGGAACTTGGAAGAACTGCAGTCAAGTGATGACTCTATAGGTTTGTCTTCATGAGCAACAACATTTAATTTACATTATTTTATTTATTTATTTTCTCCATTATTAATATACACATATTGATTAGTGTAGTTATTCAAATAGCTTTCCCAACTCTTCAAGACCATGGTCCAATTATTTAAACTCTTTCCTCCACAACACCGGCCTGTTTCTTGTCACCAAACGTTCATGAGATGGCCTGGATTAATGGCATGAATGGAAATGAATAGATGATGATCTGCATTAACCGAGGACCAAATTAGTAACAATTATTTTGCAAGGAAACCACAATGGAATAGTGCCCTAAAAGGCCCCAAAACATCTTGGAGGACTATCTTCTTAGAATAACTCAGAAAACATGGAAAAATAATACATACAACAATATATATATATATATAAATATGTACTTAATCGTGCTAAATGTGTCTGATAATGATCCAGAGTGCAGCAGTATCGCGCTCACATGCAGTAAACAGTGAGACCAGCTTGTTCCAGTCTTGGCTTGCTGACCAGCCTGCAGCTCAGGTTGCCATATTAGCATTTGGCAATCTGATCTCTGAACTGCTCTCCTGCTTCAAGTCAATGGAAGTCCGTCTCCTCCATCTGTGTTTTCATTAGGACACCCAAATCATTACAAACACTGTTAAATGCAGAGATAACAGCGGAAGAGGAGATCGTTGACTGACTGGCATTCAGTCAGAGGGGAGAGAGTTGAAATTCTTCGATTGTAAGATTAGCTGAAAGAGGATGAACAGACGAAGAGCCGCCGGCAAACGGGAAGACAGAGCGATCAGTCTACTGATGCAGTGAAGAGCTGGATGCCTGTACCATATCATTTGGTCATCAAATCAGGGACTTTTATGACACGATTGACATTTAGATTAGTTCCCTATGAACATTTTACAATTTTACAACTTTAATGTTCTGTTTCACTCTCACCGCCTTCATTAACATTACGCCCCGCGATCACAGAGGTAGTAACTTACCGTGTGGTCGGGCTCTGCTGAGGCCCGGCGTCATCATAAACCGTGAGAGAACTCCCGGGGTGGCAGTGGCGCTGAGGTTGCCCCGTTGCAGGAACACAGAGCCACTGGAACTGCTGGCTGCCAATAGTGTCGTCCGATCCCTGAAGGTGATCAGCCTGAAGGGACCTTTACCCAGAACTGCAGACAAGAGTCCATGTTAGGGCACCAGCGGTCATTGCCATAAAGCAAGTATGTGTTTGCATCTGTGTGTGTGTGTGTGTGTCATACCTTTGTTGTAGAATTCACAATCATACGCTGCAGAGAGAAGCACAGAGACCATTAAAGGCAATAACATTGATAACAGTAATAGACAGTACAGTATGTTACAAAGAAACACTTTTCAAGACTCATACAGTATTTTTTATTAGAATATTTAAACTGTAACTAATGGCTTTGCTAATGTTCAAAACCTTAGAATGATCATTATTATCGGAATTATTTTCAGCTTCAGACTCATATTTTCTTTTAAAACAGAGATTTTACTTTTTATAAAGTAGGCTTCTCGTTCCCTATGTTGTGACTTACGGCACAGAGACGGAGATCGCCAGTCGACGGGAACACCCTGGTGGCAGCAGCGCTGAGCGTATGCCGCCACGCTGGTGCAGAAACACTCGCAGTCGCCTCCACGACTGCAACCACACGTGTCTGCCAAACAGTTCATGTAGAACCAGGTAACATCCACCTGAACGTGAAAAATAACAACACGTATAGACAATTCATGGAGAGTAAAAAATTCACCATTGTTATGTAAGGATAAGGATAAGATTAAGGATGAGAAAAACGTACAAAAGTGCTGGGGTTGAGAAAAGGAATTGACTGCATTCTCAAGTCATACTCCACTTAACTATTTACCTTATAAAGTATTTATTTTATTTTACACCTATCAGTCATAGGGAAGTGCTTGATACCAAAAAGAAAACACTCCTAGAGTCCAAACTGCAGGACAGATGGCTGCTGTTGTACTGTCACTCACCACTGGGTGGCAGGCCTGGAAGACCTCATCGAGCAGGACGGCACACCGACGCTTCGCATAAGGCTCTCTGAGAGGACTGAGGCTGCAGGGGTGTCTGATATCAGGACTGTTCACACACTGAACACACAAACATACACAATGGTGTAAATGACAACTTTTGTTCGAGGTTAAGTACTAAGGTCTTGTTTATTGTGATTTGTTGGTTGAGGAAGTGTTTAAGACACCTGACAAATCCAGTGATGAGTCACCACTTCCTGTTTTGTTTTTGTTTTGTCATTAAAATTGTATAACACCATTCTGTGTTGGAACAAGCTTTTTTTTATCTTTAAAGTTACAATATTCAGCTGTAAAATGCACATGATGATGGTACGAGTCACTTTTCACTCACCTCTGCTGCAGTCCAGCTGTTTCCAAACTCCTGTGGAGTTGGGGAGTCAATGTTGTCGGGCGTCCTCATCTCGTTCACCGTCTTCATGTCAAAGTTCCCACACAGGCCGCTTAGCTTTCCCTGAACACATCACCAACAACACCTTCATTTTAATGCACTGAAATCCACTTAATATCATCATAACCTGAATATATCTTCTTCAAAGGTGCCACTCATATGGCCATAGTTTACCAAACAGAGTGAACATCACTTTCTGTTATTCTCATTCTGATAAAGAAAAAAAAGAGTGTGAATGAACAAGATAGAAGTGAACAATGGTCTCTGCCTATAGTAGCGGTGTCGCATCACACCCTCTGACCACCAGTTGCAACACTGAGCGTATTGCTCTTTAAGAATCCTCCAGCTGGTGAGCAAGGAAGATACCATGTACCACATTTGAGTAAAACGTTGTAAACAATCCTAACTCAAGGACCACTCACCTGCCTGTTATGCATCTTTTAACAATATTACATGGTCTTCAATAATAAGTGAAGTTTGCTTACTTGGAAAATCCACATGATTTGTATCTGTCCCTATCAAATAAATCATATACAATACAATACAAAATATAAAGAGACAGGAAGCAACCGGGCTGAAGGTCCTTCTTAATATGAGCCAACAAATGTTTTAACTGTATATATTTTAACTTGTATTGGAGCATCAGCTAAGAATGAAAGCTAAAATCAGATGCCTGCACACTCCACTGAGTCAGAAAAAGGCACTGAACCAGCGACCTACCTGCCAGCGAGGTCCGACCTGGACGTGGACGGTGGTCTTACGGTCCCAGAGGACGGTGACGTCTTCCTCTGGGAAATGAACCACTGTGAAGTATCCAGCTGGCCAGATGAACATCCTCTGCTTCCTGTCAATCAAACTGGATGGATTCTGCAGGGGGCAGAGTCATTCAATTTTCTGAAGCATTTTTCTGAAAAAATCATAAACTATTCCCCACATGCATTAGTCAACACAAGCTGTCAAATATATCCCCTATCCAATCCTAACATCACCATCACCCACCACCCCACACCCTTATCCCCCTCCACAACAACCTCATCCCCAAAAACTTACAAAACTTAAACCCATCACCAAACAATCCCCCACCATCATTATCCCATCACCTACAACCCCCAACTCCCACACCATCCCCTATCAACAACCATTCAAACCCATATAACCAAACTCCATCACATCCTTCACAACCCCTCATAATCACCTTTTCTCTCCAACCATCCTCATCCACCTCATACACCCCCTACCCCCCAACACTACATCCACCCCATCTCCACCCCCTACCCTCTCATACATATTCTTCTTCCCCCCCCCACCTCCCCCCCCCCTACCCCCCTACAACCAACCTTCCCCCATCCAACACAAAAACCACCCTACCATAACAAAAAACAACACCACCAACCAACTAACCATATATAAACATACACAAAACCAAAAAAACCACAATTACCTAACAAAAAACACCACAAACCACCAAAACTCATCCCCTCCCCATCCTACACCCCCCCCCCCACATCCCCCCCCTTACCCACACATCCCCCCCTCACACACTCCATACCTTTAACATAACACCCCATAACCACTTAACCCACCCCCCATCCCCATAAATAAACACCAATATCACAAATAAACAAACCATACCAAACCCCCTAACTTCCAAATCCTTCCCCATAATACCACACATCCTCCCCACCAACATACCTTTATTTGCTACACCTACCTCCATCCCCAATACTTCCCTTAATAAACACACCATTAACTACCTATCATTCCCACACAAAACACAATTCCCTCCCAAATCTACAGTTATATCTCAACAACAATATCCCCACATAATTTCCCCTTACAAATTATTTTTCATCTCTAATGGCCTCCTTTTTACTAAAGCCTCATAATTATTGCATTATAAAATTTGCCGTTAAATTTCAAAAATTTTAATCACCTCTCATATCTCCCATATTATTCTGTCAAACTACCACTACATCCCCCCCCCTTCTATGGCTTGTAATACTAAATGTAAGTTATTGTGAGATCTAAAGACTTATATCACCCCCCCTCTTTTATCGGAGATTGTTTCCTTTCACC
This sequence comes from Diplodus puntazzo, assembly GCA_963678695.2. NCBI lineage: Eukaryota > Metazoa > Chordata > Actinopteri > Spariformes > Sparidae > Diplodus > Diplodus puntazzo. The sequence continues at coordinate 22,668,487 of OZ023155.1, forward strand.
AGCCATGAACACTCTGAAGCTGAGGGAATCAAAGAGTCATACAAGGGCCTGCTCTGTTTTCCTGGCCTTTTTCTGTCCGGTGATAACAGAGAATTATAGATATCAGGTGGCCACTTTTGCTGCTCTGACAATCTCAGGACTCAGCGCTTTCAGGCTAAATCTGACTTTGAAAAATTGGCGACTTTGTTGGAGATTTGTCTTAAATTTGACAGATATTGTTGGCAGATGATTGGCGAGGGTAATACAAATTTGTGCACCATGACAAAATGGATGAAGACCCACTGAGGGAAGGAATAGAAAAAAATTCATAAGTATCATATGGGAACACCAGACATTATGTGTAATATTATGAACATCACTTTCTATAAAAACCTGATCTGATTTTATATTTGACTGGGGCCCCAGAAATACATGAACTCACCACTGATGGCAGGGGGAGGACACTCTGTCACCGGGGTAATACTCTTTCCCTTTCCATAGACAGGGGCAGGATGCAGGTTCAAAGCACTCGTCTCCATGTTTTAGTAAGCTATGGAGGTAAAAACAAGGTTGTTGAGGACAAACACTTTGACTGGGACTTGCTGGAATGTTTCCCTTAAAACATCCACCACATTCCAACTAATGGACCTCAATGGCTGCTGTTAAGTACTGCAAACCATTTAATGGGAACATATTGCTAAAATAAAAATAAAGCTTAACCATTTCAAAATGGCTCCACCTTGATGCAACCTGTGATGACACACCAAAAAGAGACTAAAAGATGACATCACAGCTTATCAGGGCCCAGGATGAAATCTTCAAGTCATTTGCTTTTTGGCAGAAGCACCACACACTGCCGTGTTCTTTCAGTGCCCATGTTAACCAACTGGGTTGGTCAGACATGTCGCACTGCTAGCTAAAAATATATAGTTTCGGCATCTGTTCTACACTGTTTATTCTGCGTTCCAAAAGCAAATATGGCAAAAAAAAAAAAAACATACAGATAATCTATTAGAAATATTTATTCCTCAATTCCTCCAAGGCAGCACGTCCTCACATTCAAGTAAGAGAACCCGAGAATCAAATTGATTACCAAAATTGTTGCAGACTTATTTTCTGTTGATCGTCTAATTGATTAATCAACTGACTCACGTTTACTGACCATGTCATCAGAGACCACAGTCTGTGTCCAGTCGACATTGTTTGCTTTTTGTCACCCTGAAGTTGATCAATTCCTAACAGCAACGCCTAATAGTTTCAGGTAACTGAAACCCATTTGGACTTTATCATAGAGGTGGCAGAACATGAAACACTGATATTAGTAATTTTAGGGGAGGTCATAAGGGTTGTTCAGGAAGTCAGTGCCTAATGACCTTTTTTCATCATTTAGGTAAAAGGAGGTCATTGTAACATTTGCCACTGGTGACGGTGTTGTTCCTGAACACCGTAATTAATGTTCCTGGACCATCATTTCAACGTCAAGAGCAACAAAGTCTGCTTAGGAGCAGGCCGTTGTGGTTGAACGGGTACAGGTACAGGATTTTCACCCAACCAGGGTTCGTACCCAGTTTGGCACATATTGTTAAACTGATCACTTCATTATCTTTACACTTGATTAACTTTTTTCCTTTTCGTTTCGGTTTTCTGTAAGAGTTTGGTTCGGTTAAGGGAGCAAAAATACTTTATGTTATGTTTAGGAAAACATGGCTGGGTTAAACCAATTTTAACCATGTCTTAAAACAGGTAACTTCGAACATGAGTGTATTTTCCCAGTCTTTGTCCTAAATGCAAAAATGCCAATGGTCAGATGCAACAGTATGATGGTCCTGGAGGAACATTAATCATGATGTCCCAGGAAAACATCAGATTGTGCTTGTTGAATCATCAACAGGCCAATAAAAGAACTTCATACTCAGTACAGCCTAATTTGGAGCAATGTTGGTTATTATTCCTGAACTGAGGGCTAACAGGCTGCTATCATGTTATAGCATAATGATCTTTTGGAGCTCCTGTGTTCATCTCTAATCCAGATATGAAGACTGGTCTTTGCCAACAGAGCGACAGAGGCAGAGCCAAAGCAGGTTGGCTTCCAGAGTGGATCGATGCCAGGAAACAAGAGGGAGAGAGTTTCAGGGGTGGGCGACTGTGATGATGAAAAGCGCTAACACTCGTTAGCTACATGAGAAAACCAGACAATTAGGATTCTCAGAGATAGAGAGAGAAACAGTCTTTGTCCGGATGCCTCCATTTGCTTTCCACTCCGCGAGACGAAGCTGATAAGTATCTTGTAATATCCAGGGTTGAGCTATATCCACTGGCGAGGCTGCAGACAATGAAGTGACATGCTGAATGGTCCCGCCACAAACCTCAGGTTCATCTGAGTAGAGTTACACCGCAGATAAAACGGTGTTAACAGCTTCCTTTTCCCGGCCGCCAAGCCGCCGTATCAATTACTTTGATCAAAGATTCTAGAATCATTCATTCTCTCGACGTATTTGCACATTATGAATAAATCCGCATAAACACAAACCTCATTTTGAATTTAATTTTGTCAGACCACGTAAAAGTGACTGAGGAAGATACATTTGCATAGGGTGGCGACAGGCAAGCCAGGTGGTGCGATGGATTCACTGCAGTCTGTGATGCTTCTGGTGTTGTTCCAGGTTGTGCACACCCCTGATGTTCACAAGTTAAATTATACAGGATAACAAAAGCAGGAGCCGCCACACATACTGTTGAGAACTCATCTATGGTGCCAACTTAGGCCAATGGTATAAATATCAAACCTACTAAATCATACATAATTTGCTGGTCCTGCAAAGTAGGCCAGTGAGGTGAACAGTTGAAGGACAGAAAACAATGTAACATGTGGTGCTGACGTCATCAGGTAAAACGTTTTGTTCTGACAGACAGCCGCTCTACTGTATCGGTCGCACTGTTGGTCTGTCGGTTGGTCCATAAACATTTCCCCACACTTTCATAGCCTTTAGGTTCAACTATCTTTTATTAATGTTGTCATCTTAAGATCATGAGTTAATTATTATGTTAATGAGCTAATTATAATGTTATCTTTAGAGAACAAAGACCTACTGAATGTGGGCAGCTCCTTTTCCCAAGGCCATTGAGAGGTTGTAGTCTAATAGAAAGCAACACCTATCCCTTACACTAGCTGTAATTTCAATATCAAGTCAAGGGTCAAAACATTCAAATGGGAAAAGTTCATCGAAAGTTCATCCAGTTTGTTTTGAAACTCCCAAAAGCACACTTCAGTGCAGTGTGTGTTATTATGGTTAATTCTTATTATTCTTGTGAAGCGTTTTCTCATGATGATTACCTCGTTATTTTGGGAAAACAACATTTGTCATTTCATGTGATTTACATAAACAAAGTCTGTTTTCTTGATATCTTGAGAAAATATTGTTTTTTTATCTGGGAAAACATTTGTTACTCTGTAATAATTACATAAATACCAAAAAACAAATCAAATTTAACTTATCAAGAGAAAACAGAGGAAATGATGTGTTTGACCCATGATTGTTAAAGGCTTCAGTAGTTTTTTTACCCCAAAATTTGGCACAAAGGGTCAGTAAGTGTGTGTGCAATGGTGTGTGTTTGTGTTCATGCTAACTGGCTAAAAGGAGGCATGGCAAAGGGAGGGGTCTATCACAAAAAAAGGCACATTACTTCCAGGTGGATTCAGTTTGTGGAGAGCTTGGTCACGAGCCTTTGGACAGCTGACTTCAGAAGAATAAAATAATTAGATAGATAATTAGATTAGAGATATACTCACAGGTTTTGTTGTTGCACCTCATTATGACCTTAAATCCCAAAAGCGCCAAGTGACTGGCTAACTGCATCTTCGCTAGTTTGATGTTATTTTATGTACGTCTTTATTCTGTACTGTATCGCTCTGTATTTGGTCATTACACTCTCCAAGATGATGCACAGACTAACAACAGGTTGTTATGGGTTGTATGCATGTACGTACTGTAACCAGAACCAAGTTCTGGTATGCTGCGGGCTCCTGTGTGGCACCTGAAAGTCCAGGTTCATATGAGTTCAGCTGGGCTAATTGTCACAGAATGAGGAATGAATGAATGGTCTACATTTTGATCATAAACAAAGTGTGCCATTGTGAATGAAAACACAATGGATTCTCTTGTCAGCACCTTAGCTAATTATTTCCCATTAGAAGTTTTTTAAGTCCGGCTGCAGATGAATACCTTGCAGTTGACTTTGAGTTGGGATTTGTTTTTTTTTCCTGTTTTCACGATAATCATCTAAGTGTGGTATTACTATGACAGAGGGAACACCTGCTTATCATCTGCTGTCTGGTTTAAATAAAGGAAACTGAAGACAGCAAGTTGAAGACATGTGCTTGTGTGTAGCAGGCCAATAAAGCAATGGGTAAAAGGGCTTTATATTTTGAGGTATTTGACTGATCTTTGGCTCATGTTAATCCATGAGAAAAAGTACAAGGTGCTTGTTATGCTCCTCACAGGCGAAGGGATGTTGTTTTCTAAGGTTTTTTCGTATACATTTAAAAGTCAAATTCAAAGCAAAAGATAAAGTATGAGAGTGCTGCATTGCAAGCAAAGCTTTTACTCTCCCCCACTCTCTACACTCTTTTATCTCCCCATCTTGGCTCCTTGCTTCCCTTAAGTGTAAGCTAGCTATCACCTATAACTGATGATAACGAAGAAAAACAAGACACACAGCCAGACACCAACGTCTGCAGCTAGAAAACATAAAATAATGTTAAAGTTATATAAATGGCAGGTTCTCTCATTGCGTCATCTTAAATAACAATAACAAAGATGTTTCATGGTCAGTTACTATGTGACAATTTTCCCAACAGCCTTAAATGCAAAATCTCTACTTAAGAGATAAGATAATCAACTTCATTCAGTTTTGAGCCACAAATATTTGATATGATTCATACTCAACTTCTGTCACTATAAAAACAATCCAACTATCCTCAAAACTGTGAGCACGTTACTAAACATCAGACTCATGACTGAACCCATCATTGCACTTACAATTAATACAGCTGTCATCATGGAGCTGAATGAGATCTCTTTGTCTCCATATTTACCACGACATTAGTTCTCAAACTATCAGGTTCCAGGGAGTTATTCAACACTTGTACCATGACCAGCATTCTGGGACTGAGATTGCGTATGTGTGAGATTATAATCACCATAAAGGTCATCCTGCTTGAAGTGGCGAGTTGATATACAATGAATCACAGCGGTGAAGTCAACAGATGTGACGCAGGTTCAATATGACTAACAGGTATCTCTGTTCCTGTCTCACCTTTTCTCTGTGTCGCTGCGTTTCATGACCAAACACTGCACTGCAACACGCCAAAATGCTGCTATTTTAAGACTAGGGCTGAGTTGAAGAAGAGGTAAGGTTAATTATGGTGTACGAGTTTTACTAAATGAACTGAGACTTACAGTTATCATTTGTGAGTTATGAGCATTTTCTGTTCTTTGTATATCTATTTTTCAGAGGTTATATGTTTTTTGTACGATAGCAGCATCTTGTAATCTCATGTTGGATGGACAAGAAATTTGGCATGACACAGAAATGTAAATAACTAAGCTAAAACTTTAGTTATAGATAGAAAATGGAGATATTGTCTGTTGCTTAATGGGCTCTAAATCAAATTTGTTTCACTTTTTTTTACTGCAAAATCTAATGAACCCATCCATTTGGAAGTTATAACATACTGGCTCAAGGCCAAACGACCTAAAAATTTGGGACCTCTTACTTGTAATTATACTTTCCCTACTTTTTCCATATTTACATATATATATATATATATATATATATATATATATATATATATATATATATATATAGTATATATTATAATTCTAATATATAATTATTATATTATGTATATATATAGATATATAGATATACATATACATATATATGTATATATATATATATATATATATATATACATATATATGTATATATATATATATATATATATATATATATATATATATATATATATATAATATATATATATATATATACATATATATATGTATATATATATATATATATATATATATATATATATATATATTCTTACAAATGGCACCTTTTAAGGGCACCACTGATTATTTTAGCAGCTCTCAAGCTGATATAATCCAATATGGCCATTGTGTCTTCATATGTATTTTTGTAAAATGATAAATCAAGTGTGTGACCTATCCAAAAACTGCCAAACATAGGGCTTCTGTTGTCTGGTTTAGAGGGCCCATCAGTCAGCTATAGAATCTGTGCAAAAGTGTCATAAGCTAGGATATGTTTAAACTGACCCCTGCCTGTGCATATTGTAATCAGGATGACTCTTGGTTGATGTCACAGAATGAAACCACTTAACCCTCCTTTTAGGCCGACAGCCAGAGGGGATTACAGGGATCAGATGACTGTAATCTACTCCATGATGTCTGTCCACCTCGTCTGCTGGTTGTAAGGACTTTTGTCTCCTACAGATGATCTAAGACTCGTCAAAAAAAATGGTGTTTAGCGGTAAAGAATCTAACTGCAGTATACTACAAAAAAAAAAGGCGCATGGAGTTTTTTTACAACCAAGTTCTTTGAATCTTAGCAGATCAACATGTGGCTCAGAAGTCTAACTAGAACTAGTTCTGTATCCAACCTGAAGATTTTAAAGTGACTCAGCTCAACTTTCAAAATGTGTAATAACAAACAGATTAAACGCTTTTGTCCTGAAGTCTTTGTTCAAGAGAAGAACAGAAAACAATATTAAAAACATGAAAATGACAAGAGATTTTGTAAATTTTGGGCACAGTTGAACGATTGCAAATGGCCCAAAAAGACTCCTTCCTTCAATCAATCCAAGAAAACTCTGTACAACGCTACAGTTAAAAACACCCCAACATGACTCCTTATATTAATATAATATTTGGGCAGCAGTAGCTCAGTCTTGGGCGGCAGTAGCTCAGTCGGTAGAGACTTGGCTTGGGGACCGGAGGGTGGCCGGTTCAAGTCCAGCTACAGACTATAATATGGAAGTGGACTGGTAGCTGAAGAGGTGCCAGTTCACTTCTTTGGCTACTGCCGAGGTGCCCTTGAGCAAGGCACCAAACCCCCATATGCTCCCCAGGCGCTGTAAAAGCAGCCCACTGCTCCTAGCTTGCAAGGTGTGTGTGTGTGTATTTGCAGCTAGGATGGGTTAAATGCAGAGAACTTCGGGTGTGTTTGCATGTAATGCATGTACTATATATCTGATAAATAATTTCCCCCCGGGGATTAATAAAGTATCTTAAAAGAATTATACTGCACTGTCTGTCTGTCGAAGACACCCAGCCCCGTTAGGAGGAGGATCGGAGGATCATTCCTGACTCAAGTGACATTTTTAGAGTGTCTTTAACCAGCCTGCAGCTCAGGTCATGCCGATCCCAGCTTCAGTGACACAGTCAGCCTGGCACACTCAGAGCTTTAGATTTCACCAGACCTACACAGTCATTTCTTAACCTTTATTTACCAAGAAAAGGTCACACTTCTTGCCACATCAGACTGATTCAGCGTCATGCCTGCACACACATTCATACCTGACAAATGACCAAGAAGACTAACCACAGAGGGACATTTGGAAGTTCTGTGACAACATTCTTACAGCGGCTGTGGGGACTCAACCAACAATCTTTCAGGCACTATCACTCATGGGCATCAAATAAGTTGACAGCAAACATGTCAGACCCTACAGAGGGCACGCTCAGGGCAAGTCAGCATCAGTGAGGAGCTGCATCATGTAGAGAAAATGTATGAGAAATCTGCAGGATATCATTAAGGTGATATGAGATGTGATAAAGATTTGTGGTTGTAATGTATGCATGTATGCAAAAACAGCAAATCAGCTACATTCAATTCTTTTGTAGCAGTATTGGCAGTCCTGAACCTCCAGACACAACTTTTCAATAACTTTTGCCGGACGGCATCACTCACCCAGGAGGGCAGGTACATCCAGCCACGCAGGGCTCATGTGTCGAGCAGGTGAGGTTGAGCAGGTAGGACTCACAGGTGTGCTCGCAGGCCACGCCCCTTCCAGACAGGAGGCCATCATCCCCTTCTGAGCAGTTCTGGTAGAGCTGACCAGCTGGACACAGCCTGTCTGTAAGAGGAGAAGGGGAAGGTGCTGTATTAATGAAGACTTCTACTCAGCTCTTCTGACAAACAACAATGACAAAAAACACATCTCATTCCTCCTTAAGAGTTTAAGGGCTTTTTTTATTTTTAGCATTGTTTAGCAATTTTATGGTTATGATCATTTCCATTGTTTTGCCAATATGATGAAAGAAAGAGAGAGAGGGAGGATGAAGTTGTTGACTGGCAGGTTTGATGTACCTCTCTTTGTCAGTATCACCCACTGAGCCACATAGCTTTATAATCGTTGTGTATTGAAACAAAGTAATGTGACATGCAGTAAAGCACTGGATCACTTCATATCAGCTTACAAATAACATGAATGAACTGAACAAAGTGTTCGATTAAAGTCTCTTACCACTGTATGCAGTTTGGGACACCAATTTACCGTTCAGACAGAGTCTGCAAGGAAACACAGAAAAGACAGGACAGTGATGATGATGATAGATGATGAAGGTAATTCCAGAAACAAGATGAGAGGTTAAGATTTGTAGCAAGTAATGGATTATCTTAACTAATTCTAGATGTTTACCACTGCTGTCTCTAACTGTTTGCTAACTGAATTGACTGAAGTTAGTAAAAAGTGTTTCTTAAATCATCATCATTAGTCTTGTGGGAGCGATTTGAGGGGTAAAATGAGGACGACAGAGACGGAGGAGATGGTCTTACTGAACACCTGCTGACGTCATGATCACATCTCCCGGTTCATAATCTGCCCCGAGGAAACTGCAGGGACACTCGCTCCTAAAGGAAAACACACCAGTAAAAAAAAAAAAAACAAGGAAAACACACATACTGATTCAGATCACTTGGTGCAGTTATGTGACAGATGCAACACTTCTCTGTTATGTGCAACACAAGTATGAGTACACAGCTTTGATTAAGATGTCAAAAGAAACCTTCTAAAACCTAAATTACACATCAGGCTTACAGTGATGTAAACCAGACACTGCTCAGTTTGTTCACTGATGTGGAAAGAATTATGTTAAAGAGGGCTTTGTGCTACCTTAAACAGAGTATTACAGGTAAGTGGATAGGGGACAGATAAGCGGGCTGTAGGAGGTGAAATGATCGCTCAAGGTGCCGAGTCCACAACCAAACCTCCTTCAAAAAACTTTATCGGTTGAGACTAAATTCAAATTACAAAAACATGAAATTACCGTCAGTCTGCGCTGCTGTAAATGTGTTTAGCGGAGGCTGAAAGCCATGTAACATATAGGCCAGCGCCACACATCGGCCTCTGTACTACAAATTCTTTCTCACTGGTTATCAGATATCTGTGTCGTCCCCAGCCCGAGTGGGAATGAAAGGGGGGTTTCACGGTGAATTCCTTGATGTAACTCTATCACATGGTAAGTAAGGCACCGTGCTGCACTAGGATGTAAAAACCTGGGACATTTAAGAGGAATTAAGCTGCATGTCTTCTAGGGCAGAGCAGGCTGAAAGGGGGAGCACAATTACTGCGGTCCTCTGGCTCTGTAACGTCTGCAGGAACGATACAAGGCTTTCCACTTAAAGGCTGACCTAAACTTCAGAGCAGAGACAAATATCACTTTGAGAGGATTTGTTTGGTGGAGTGACTCCAGACCGTTAGCTGTTTAAATGGCTTCACAGCTGAGCTGGAGCTGCTCCGATACACAACAAGAACTCCCTCCTGAATACTAAAATGACAGCAACGCTATGTTAACTCAAAATACTGTAAAAAATACTTTAATGTTACATTAAAATAGCTGTTGCAGTGAAAACTATTGTTTCTTTCCTTCTGTTGCTATTTTGCCCAAAAATATACATTTTGGGCGATGTAATTTTTGTTTCCTTCATTTACTTCCGCTCAGAGACCCCGCCCCCTCAGCCCTACCTGTGCACACAGGTGTGTGTGCGGTGGTTGTACAAGGATCCAAGAGGGCAGACGCAGCCCTCCTCACACTCCTCCCCACAGTGCTGCGGGACGGAGAGGGCGGAGCAACGGCTCTGGCAGGATGACACGCAGGTGCCATACTGCATGGTGGCAGGACAGTCGACCGCTGCAGAGAATGACGATGTTAACAAAAAGACAGAGATTCATATTTCCATGTTACTTCGTAGATCTAGACATTTTCTCACAACAATGAAACCTGTCAAAGTACTGTTCTAATGTCACAGCATCATCACGTTTATCCCTGAAACAACTGTTTTTGGCAGTGGAAAAACAGTTTTTGTAGCGCTTGTCGCATATTCACACATCCAGCAATAACAGAGCAGCATTTTCATTCATTTGAAGTACTGGTTCTGTCTAGTCTTCACTCTCGTTTAGTTCTGCTTTTGGTCTGTATGAACTTCTGAGCTCTTTAATGTTCTCTAGCAAACTTCTAACTGCATCCCTTTGAGTCTGAGGAATTAGTTTTACATTGTTTTCTTAGTTTTAAAAGCGCAATCAAGCTATTAAGCATTGAACCGCTTAAGCAATATCAGACTCAAAATTAAGTCTGAGGTCTTTTTTTTTTTTAAAGGCATCGTTTTTTATTCTACACATTCCTCTGGACAAAAACTGGCAACTGCATAACCCACAGTGTGACTCAACTGCCAACAGTCTGGTCTGAGATTCAGGTGTGTTATGCCAGTAGCAGCTAATGTAGCCTCAAGCTGCTTGTCTCAGACAGAGATAAGGAGCTACAAAGGTCTGGCGACTCACTTCTTTATCCAAGAAAGAATATATTGCTCAGGTGACATCACTGAAGGCAATTTATCAAAGATAGTTGATTGTTGAGTCTCATCCCGAGGTCGTTACATTATGACGTTTTAGGTTGATTTGGCTTCAGACACCAAACCAAAGAGTCAGTATTTGACAACCTGGGGATGAGACTGAAAAATCAACCATCTCTCTCCAGGAAGTTACACTTTCTTGTTCTCATGTATATTTATGGGCCACACCAGCTCTAATTTTCTCATCTGGTGATCAATTAGGTATTATCATAAAACTTCACATTTTTAGGTGATTTATATCTCAGTCATGGTTAAAGAAAAGCTCTCTGACTGTATGATAATGCTCTCAAATCTGTGTGTATCAACAAGGAGCGGAGAAGAAAGTTTGGGACTTGGATTTGATATTGGGCATTATGACAAGAAGAGAAGAAAGACAAGTCAGAGAAGTAACATGGTTGGTCACTCAGATTTAAAGGATGGCAAGTTGTGGCTCCATGCCTTCCTTCATCACATTATCATATTAATAGTGAGGGGTGAATCAGAAATATGCTGACTACTCACCACAGTCCGATATCTGCGATCGAAAGTCAATGATGACAGAGAATCTGCGGCAATGGTGAGCGTAGTGGGCCAGCGCAGAGCAGAGGCAAGGCGTCCCGCACTTACAGGTGTCTGAGCGACACTGCTGATGGAAAGATGTCGGGCTGAGGTACTCGTGGCAGGCAGAGAACAGATCCTGGTTCAGTACGTCACACATCTCTGAGGCATAGGCCACTGAGAAGGGGAGGGAGTAGGTAGACAACACATCACACACACAGAAACTTTGAAAAATGGCAGAAATAGCGCTGAAACAGCAAAAAGCCAAAGGAAGAAGAGGAACTGACCAGCCTGCTGGTGTGTGTCACAGGGGTCGAGCTGAGGCGTACTCAAGCTAGGTGAACATGCTGACGAGACCCGCCAGGCATTTCCAAACAGCTGAGGAGTGCTTTCTATCATACCTGACGGAGACCTGCAGAAAAACCAAACCAAACACAGATTCAGATTCACAAGCTTTGAAACGCTAGCTCATTTTGCTCAGCATAGGGTGAAACTGTATGATTAGCAAAATGAGCCTGTTTAATCTGATTTTAACCGGGTAAAAGTGAGTTCTCTCATTGTTGCTGCAGGTTCTATAACATGCTGATGGCTAGCATTACAACAACACAGCTAGCTTGACATTACCTGTAGCTATAGCTACAACAATGGTAACTGATGCTAAACTAACTCCCTAAATAATCCTCATAAAATCTGTTGTGTTTGCTTGTGGTTTGTTTTAGTGCTGAGTTTAACAGCTGTACGCCTTCTGTTGTATAAAAACAGTTTTGACATGCTTATTGCAGTTACTAGCATATTGGTATATGTTACTTCTTAGTGTTTCTAGTGTTGAAGGTGACCTTATTATCCTTTTTTATTCATTTGTTGTACTTCGGTGTTTTATATAGGTTCATTAAAAAGTCCACATCAACAGAAGCTCCTCTTTGTCACAGAAAACACTGCTCCTGAAACACCTCGTCAGCAGTCTTGCCTTTAATTCCGTGCCTTTCTATGACAGCTTAAAATTCTCTGTTGTCAGTACGGGAATGAATGCAAGCATTCAAAAGCATGGGCATATTTATCCCAATGAGATAACTGAGCTACAATCCTGTCAACAGATGGGGGTATAACTTACAAAAACCTGACATGCTTAATGTCCATTTCTTACTTAAGAAATGATAGAAAAGTTTTTAAGGGGATTCAAAAACATTCAGATTCAATGTGTTGACTTACGAACCATATTTTTTGTTGCACTTTTGTTGATATAGCAACACATAAAGCAACACTATCCTCTCACCTAAGAGATGAAGAAACCTAAAAGAGCTGATCCGAGAGCAAGGCTTTTGATACGGAGCCGCATCGCAGGTGTGCATTACAGAAGGGCTTCTTCCTCTTGGATAAGAGGGGGAACATCTTTAAGAAACTCAAGCAAGTCCGGTTGCCTTCATATGGCACCTAGATATACCATGACCTGGATGACTGAAAGGCTTCACCAACGTAAAGCAACAGTCTTTGACAAATTAAATACAGTAACAGATCAGCGTGGCCACAAATTTAAAGACAAACAAAATGTTGTCCTAGCAGTCCTGTCTGCGGTCCCACCTCTGCCTCAGCCGCTCAGATGGACCTGGTGAGCTTTGGAAATCAGTACAGCAGAGGAAAGGTGCTATCACTGTTTCTGACTTTATTGACTCACTGTCCTGAATGTAACTACTGTGGCTCTAAGGCTCATAAAACTAAAAACAACAGAGTCGATGCTTAGCATCAACGATGACGACAGAATATCAAACAGAGGATTCCGCAAGTCATCATTTTAGTATTTTCTGGAGAGCGTCAGGTAAAGAGAACTCTTTCTAGTAGCATACGACCACTTGAGTCACCAACTGTGATGTATATCCATTTACAGCTGTTAGACAACATCCGCCCTTTATGGTCAGCCATTACGATACGGCACAGTGGAGCCCCTATTCCACTAACAGTAAATTCCTTGTTGAAGTGGCGTGTCCAGTTGGGCGCTCATCTGGCCCGCCTAAAAGAGCTGATCAGAGAGCGAGGCTTTTGATGCCGAGCCGCCTGGCCAGTGTGCATTACAGAGGGACAGTGTGAGAGAGAGAGCACTTCACCATCACCTCCCTCTCTACCTCTGAAACAGGAGTATGCTCACTCTTTTTATCAGCAGAGGGGGGGTTAACGGGGGGCGCGGGAGGGGTCAAAGGTCAGCCGGCACACACTTACAGGAAGTCATCTTGAATGTTGCCGTTGAAGGTGCCGCACAGGCCCACCGTGTCATCCTTCCACAGCTCCTCAGCCTGCAGGTAGAGGCGAAACTCCTTCCAGCTGTACTGCAGACGCAGGCCGAATGCCGTCTTCACCTGGAGGAACATGGACGACAGCTCCTGGATGTGGAAGATGTCTGCGGACGAGAACATTGACACTTTGTTTAAGTTAGTATAGGCCAATAAGCCCAATAAACCTCCATTGTTTACATCTATTTTTCGCAACCAATTTTTTTTGTTCCCTGTGCTATTGTGGTGCATTGCTACATCTTTCGGCATATTTCTGCAATCTGTTCAGTACTTGGAACTTAGCAGGACTCTGGGTACATCCCAAGTCTCTAATTTGATGTTCCCTCACTCCTCGGTCCTCGTTTGAACCTGAACTTGTTCTGGTTGATCATTTACAGGCTGTCTCAAAGCTCTTATATCTACTGTGAGGAGTGAAGAGTGAGGAGGGATGACTGATGTTGCTTCACATGACACTTCAGAGGAAAAGACCTCTCTTTTCTCTTAGACCACATTTCTAGTTTCCTCTCTCTTAGCATGCTTCCATGCATCCTAGGTAGAAACGTGGATGCAATTTCAGAGACTTTGGATACAGCCGATGTAAATCACTGTATACTCATGCACATGCACATGATACAAAGTGGTTTCACTTTTCATCTTGCAGTGAGGTATATACTCTATCCATCCTGATGATTTCTCTTTGTATTAGTGCTAAATGTGTGTGCGGAACTGTACCTTTATAAAGAAACCTAAAGAAAACCAAGTTTTTTGATCATTGAAGCATTTCCTGCTTTCGAACTCAAGTAAAGCTCATGGAAATATTAGAGGGATGATATCGCCATGTCTGTTTGACCACTTAAGACATGTTCAACTAAGCATTTACAGACCATAGTTGTTAATTATTTGGACAACTAATCAATTAATTGTTTAGTTAATAAAATAGCACAAAATAGCACAAAGAAAATTTCCCAGACCCTTAGTGTACTGTCGTCAGACGAGGAAATCCTCACATTTGAGATGCTGGAACTAGTACTCATAGGCAGTTTTTCTTTATAAATGCTTGTAAAAATTTTTTTTAGTTTTGATCTGTGAGGCTATCTACTATGACATTTAATGTTTTTCTCTTTATGCCATGTTATGTTTTTGCCCTTTGTAATTCAGTTGTACATGATGACTGATTGATTTGCAACAAAACACAAAGTGCTGTAAGTGTTGCTATTGTTTTTATTCCCGAAGGTACCAAAAATCAGATCATTCTCACAGTTCATCACAAAACAAACAAAAGCCTGTCGACTAGATCAACAGAATGCCGCAGTCATGTAAACACCGGTGTGAAACGGGAGTAATACTCAGAGGGAAGGCATTTTGTGCAACACAATGCGAGAGCTAACCCAGTAAAGTATTGGGAAAATTTCTGTTCAATAGCAGAGCCGGTCATTCTATCCCTCTCTGCCATGACCAGCAGAGTGCTGAAAGAAGTCAGACACTGAATGTGAACAATGTTAGAAGGTGATAAAAGATGTTACCGTCAGAATACGGCAGGGAGATGCGGTACTGTCCGGCCATGAAGACCTCTCCGACGTGACTCAGTGTAATCTCCGTTCTTGGATCCTCGTCAATAACCAGGTTAACTGATTGGATGCAGGCCCCATCTAAATTCTGCAATGGAGACCAGATAAAGCAGGTCATTATACCAAACAGCAGCAATTCAGATACATAACAGGGTACACAATGAAATTAAATAATGGGAATAGAGAGAGAGAGAGAGAGAGAGAGAGAGAGAGAGAGAGAGAGAACAAGACGGAGAAGAAAAGTTAAAAAAAACAATTGTAGTTTCTGTATTTAAGCACATCACCAATTAGTTTCTCTGCCACTCTGATATTTTTAGAGTAAAGAAGCCTGCACGCTGCTGACAGTAAGCGATCTGCCTCTATGAATCGTCTCTTTCATAAGTGGCAGAGCCCCATAGCCGAAAGGTTTTAGCAACCCCCTCCTCCTTCTACTCTTCCCATCATTCACCTCCTGTTTTCGCATAACCTTCTCTCTGTCCAAGTCCCCCACCCCTCCAGTGCCTCTCTTCACCTCCCTCCCCACTACAAAGCCATCCACAGCTCTGTCAGTCAGGCCAGATAAGGTAATCCTGTTCAGTTGGCTGTTAGAGGTCTCAGGCCCCTGCTCCGATGAGTGGGACATCTTATATCTCGCCTCCTCCCCTCCGTCGCCCCCCCCCTCTGTTTGCTGAGCAGCTCAAGGGCTGCTGGGAAATTGAAGGCTTGGAGGGAAGAAGCTCTCAGTCCTTTGTTGCTTTTCATCTTCATTATCTGCCACAGTTTGATCGGGACATTTCCTCAAGGCTTTCACTGCTCTGAGTCGCAACTTGAACAAAAATGGACCCGGACTCAGCGGGGATTATTGAGCAGTTAAATTATGATATGATCTACATGACAGACAAATTGCATAAACCTGTAAGCCGAGACAGCAGAACAGTTTGACTGCGGAGGATAAAGTGGGAGAGGTGTGCGAGGGATGGCGAGACGTTTGTTTTAAGAGAATGAAACACAATTCAACAGGAAGGAATTAAAAAAAAAAACGAAAAATAAAAACATAAAATGCAGACTGAACATAGCTCACCGCTCCACAGGGGGCGTTCTGGATGGTGACCGTGAACTTCCCTGAGCTGCGACTTTTGGCGAGGACGTATTGACATGTTGCGGGGAAGGTGAAGATCCGTCCGTCAAAGGATTGGAAATACATGTCACCGGTCACCGAGCACTCGCCTGCGGAGAGAGTGAGATCATTTTCACTTAGTCCTTCGTTCAGTCCACAGTGCGGTATCTACTGGGCAGAAGACTTGCTCAAGAGTATTTCAATGGCATGTCTTTCAAGGTTTCTCCACGTTGTCTGAAAAGGTAGATTCCTCTGGATAACTTGGGAGTTTTCTATGTTCTTGTATCCTATCTAGACACTCTGTCCTTGCTTTGCTCACTAGAATGCTTCTTTTCCCCCATTTTTTACCGGGAATCTTTCTTTCTTTTTCTTACCCTGATTCTCCTTGCGCCTTTCTTGATTGGGGGGGTTACATGACTAGAAAATGGAGGCTTGAGGGAGAGATGACTTGTTCAGTGTGGAGCGAGTAGTAATGTCCCTGGTGTTAAGGATTTGTCAATCTCACCACCATTGCCTGGGTTCAACTCCAGGTCAGGAAACTTCTGGTAAGGGCAGTAATAGCTCAGTCCCTCTGGACTTGGTTCGGGAACTGGAAGTTTGCCCGTTTAGGTCCAGCACAGACCACAGTGTGGAGTGTGGACTGGTAGTTGGAGAGGCGCCACTTCACCTCCTAGGCACTGCTTGGAGCGCCAGCTGTATGGCAGCCCCGTCATTTCTCCAACTAATGCATGTCCGTAGGCCCTGCGTTTGTGCAGATTTTCATGCGAATGTGTGTGATTAACAATAACAAAAGTGTGAAAATGTTATCTAATTTAAATGTTTTCTTCTTTCTCTCTAACAGACTAATCACCTACCATCACCACACTGATCGGAATTGATCAGCAGGAGAGTTTGAGTAAAAAATGTAACCACCCATCAAGGGAGGGCACAAACCTGGGCAGCTGTAGTCGGTACAGTTCCACACTCCACCCACACATGTGCTGAAACAGAAAGCAGAGATGTCCACAGGTGGGTAACATTAACGGCCAAGCTAATCAGCAGGATCACCGGCAGAAACTGGACACACTGAGCCCAGGTGGTCAGATCCGAGAAGATAAAAATGACTGCATGGATTCTGCAGGATAATATCCAGTTTTTCATATATCACTGGGACATGTAATGCAACATGGTCTCACATGTGTACATCAAGGGTTCGTTACAGACGCAAAGGGAGTGAAAGAAGTTCACGAGTAGCTGCTACTCCTCACTGTTTCAAACATTTTTGTGGGATAAAAGAACAGTATTTGATCAGGTAAATTCAAGCCGCTATCCACTTTCTTCATCTACAGTCTTGTTATAATGGCATAGGAGGTAGGAGAGAGGTTAATCGCTGCTCACCAGTTGTTGCATTCCTCCTGCAGCGTCTGTCCAGACGGATAAAACATGCCGTGGTACTCACAGGGACAGTCAGAGGGTGTCACACAGCCGCCGTCCTCGTAGATTAGACCTGAGGAGAGACAACAGAAACTCGAAGATGATAAACTTCAGACAAAAATCAGACATGATGAAAGATTATATCATGTTAATAAAAGGATTTGGTATTGATTTAAGCCTTTTGGAGGATGCACAAGTTATGAACAATTAAGGAAAGGTGGTTTAATATGTGGTTAATAAACAACTAATACATACAACTACTAAAGGATGCAATTGCAGGGAGTATTTCCAGGGTAATTAACAGTACCAAAGATGACAGCATCTAAATAGAAAATCACCATCGGGACAGTAACATCCGTCCAGGCAGGCCAGCTTGCTGTCGATGCATGTTCGCTCCAGGTTGCAGGTCGCTGGGCAGCAGCTGATGCATTCCCTGTACTGCAGACCTAAAGAACACTGCTTCACTGGTCACAAAAATGAAAAACAATATAGATGTCAATCTTTTAACACGAAGAAGATTGAGATTAGAGATTTCACACTGACAGCTTACATAAAAACATGCACCAAAAGACAACGCCACAAAGGTTTTATAATTCATGTTGTTCACCAGCTGAGTTATGATTGACCAAAGTACTGCAGACTTTTAAGTAAATTAATAAGTTGACTACTCCTGTTTGCATGTTGACCAATAAAAATAAACCATGACATGAATAGATAACGTTGAACAGTTGTACATTTGTAGCAGTTGATTTTAGCATCAGCAAGCTAACGGTTTTGTAAGCAAAGCTACAGCAGTCTGAGCTATAGCTACAGTTGCAGGCTAATTTTACAGGAACAATTATTTAGCTAACATTAGGTAGGTTACGCAAGTAGGTTATCTAACGTACTCACATCTGATTGATGAGAATAATATTAGTGGCAGGCAACACTGAAAGGAGTGTAACTAAAAAATGTTATTACATTGACATTTTTACATAAAATTAAATAAAGATGTATTAACTAATTTCTGCCCCTCTGCCCACTAGCTAGCTAACATTCTTTAGCTGATGGCTACAACAAAGCAAACATCAGATTTTTTGACACATGCTGCTTAACATACTGACACAAAGTTATTACATTATGACAATTTTTTGACAAAACAGACACAACTTTTTTGTTTTACTTTAGTGTAATTTTAGGCCCCATGCCCTCGTGCTATCCTCTGTTCCACTATGTGACTCTCTGTAAGTTAACGTTAACTTTGTTGCAGGTGACGTTAGCCACAGTGAGCAGTTTGATTTTATGTGTCAACAGTTGTATGTCTTTTTATTGAGAATCTGCCACATCAGATAGTCAAACCCAACAATTAAGATGAGTTCACAGATCTGTTCAGCATCAACCTACAGAAATGCACAGCGTTAAACAAATAAAGTGACGTTTTCTCCTAACCCTGACTGCCATATGTCATAATTCATGATTTATCTCATGAATACAATAAATATAAGGCAAAAAAATTTTAATTAGATTTCTAAGATGCATTATGATGAGATAAGGATACTGTATGTTCAATGTTTCTTTCTTTTTTTATATAGTTAATTCAATTCTATTGTTATGTTTCCTAAGAGGGTAGAGAGGGAGAGCGTTTAATTCAGCTGCTGTAGAGTTCGGTAGAAACTTGAACGTGCAGCCTCTCGGTCCTCCATGGCACACAGTTAAAAACACCTGGAAAAACGTACCACAGTGAGGAATGTGCTGCCTCCAATCGTGCAGTGGGTGGTCAGCATGGGCGCAGGCCCGGGCATACTCGCTGAACACCTGGCATACCACATCACCGCTGGGACCCGACCTTCAACAGAGCAACAAACAGAGAAGGACTATTCGAGCGAAGCCAGGAGAGGTGTGGTCATAGAGGCAGGTACGTTGAACTGATCGGACTGTTCAGCTAAAGCAAATAACTACCCACCAGCTGGAGGACCGTCTGTTAATGAATAAATCTTCAAACTAGTGTTGGAATGTAAGGCTACAGATGAAAAAGATTGTCGCAGTACGTTTGTATCGGTGTATTCGTCATTCAAGTGAATCACCTGATCAGGTAAATTTGTTTCTGAATACAGTAAAGTCTTCAGCCGTCGTCTTTGTTCCAAATCACTGTGAGTTAACAGAAACAGATTAGCCAGGGCTAATGTTACTCCGAGAAGGAGGGGGCACGTTCAGGATCGTGGATCTGAGCCACCAAGAGACACAAACGAGAGAGCTGAATTTCAGAAAAAAGGCCAGCAGATTTCAGCACTACCTCGGACCCAAAGACCGCTGCAGAGGCAGTGGTACGCAGGAGGACAGAGGCAGCGTTCAGAACACCCGGTGCAGGATGGTATCGATGTTAAATTGGTTACTAAAGTGCCCCCACTTTTGGGAAGCGTTGTGCACCGTCACTGGTCTATTTTTAAATACCGCTGCCAGGCGGCACCAAAGCAAGAAATGTTCAACAAACTCTCAGAAAAAATTACCCAGCAATTTCTCAAAAAAGGCACGATGACATTTGCTCTGCACACTCATGTTCCCCTGAGGATGAAGCCTTTCTTTTTCCGATGCTCCACATTATCACAAGATGTAAGAAACTGTAGCTATATTTCCACACATACATGAATTTGAGACCTTGAGCTTTCATCAAAAGCCAGAATCAGGTCGAAGTGAACACGGGTTATCTCAACAGGCAGTTCTGAACCGTGTGTTCTTACATGCAGAGGTCGTTGGAGCAGCTGGCCATGTAGGACAGCGGGCTGACGAAGTCGTGGCAGCTCTGAAATGGGGGATCCAGCAGCATCGCACACACCTCCTCCACTTTCTGCAGCCAAAAAACAGACACAGTTTTCAGTCATGCAAAATTGACGTCATGAATAACAAGTTTGTTTCCAGTCAGTTTTTTGGGTTGTGTTTGCTGTTTATGTCAAAGGGGGATTCTCTGCAGCAGGTGTGTCAAACCCCCTTACCAGCAGGACGTGAGCTTCCACTGCAGCACAGGGTGAGGGGAAGTCAGAAGGCACCATGGGACATCGGGCCTCGTGTGGATCCGCCTCCACCCAGCTATTCCCGAACATTTCTAAGTCATGAGTCAGCACACCTGGGGGGGAGAAAGAATCAGGTCTGATTGGCTGAAATCGAGTGAGGATCACAATGTCGAGGTCATCAAAGGAGGGTTGACTCTAGGGCAACTGGACTTGGACGTGGTTTTCCTCTCACCCGAAGGGGCTTCCAAAGTCCAACCAAAGTCCACATTCTCAAAGGCTGGACCATTCTGCGTCCTGGCTTGATCCAAATATTACAATACATATTCAGTCATCTCACCTACTACACAACTTTATGTGTTGCATTATCGTTTTTGTAAATGAAGTAAAATGTGTATCTGAATACATCCTCACTCTTGGATTGATCCGATTGCAATCTGTCTGGATGTGTGTACGCCAGGTTTCTTGTGTGGACTGATTATAACCTGATCCACCAGGATGCAGATAGATGCAGGTGACAGGAAGCCGAGCTGCTCTCACGCCCCACAGTCAGATTTTAGAAGTGATAACTAAAACTACTGTGTAAGTATCTGTGTAGCCTAGTCAACTGGAGGACTTTCTTTTTCCTGACGTCTACACTGCAGGACGCTGCAAACTGTCACAGACAAAACCTTCTTTACCATAACTCGTCTTCAGGTCATCCTGGACGTCTGCGTTAAAGTTCCCACACAGGCCGCAGGTTCTGCCCACAAACTCAGGGCTGAGTTTGATGTAAACGGAGCCGCTGCGTCCCTCCCAGGCCAGCGTGAAGCCGTGCTGCTGCGTCACCAGAACGTACTGCGAGATGTGCTCCAGCTGCAGGTCATGGATGTGATGAGGCAGCTGCAAACTAAATAGTGAACACACCACGAGAAACTGAAATAAATTGTCAATCCTGAGATAAAGAATTCCTAAAAAGTAGAAAGTGGGAAATACATATATAATGAGTACGAGGATGCTCTGTTGTGTATTTTGTAATATCGCTGACCTTTGGCCTTTGAAAGTCACGTTGGTGGCGTGCAGCCGAACCTCACCCTCCCACGGGAGGAAGAGGCTGACGGATCGCTGGCAGGTGTAGGGGGCGGAGCTGCAGCCCGGGTCATTGTGGACCTTCAAGCAGCAAGGTGCAACATGGAAACAATGAATATTTTTTTGTTTGGGAAACCCGTTGTAGTTCTAAAGTTTCATGCCATACATTAAACCTTTTAAAGGATCAAACCAGTGCTTTCCCTCCATCAACTACAAATCCTTACATAACAGGTTTTTCAATGGTTTTCCTAACTTTCAGACATCATTACACAACACCATAAAAATCAACTTGCAAACACCTTAAACTTAAACCTGCAGTGAAGAAGATGTGTCTCCCCCTTCTGGTAGCGAGACTAATGACTCAAACACTACTGACGTGCTTGTGCCGTTGTAGCCTATTCCTTCGGTACAGTCTCTCCCATTGTCAGCTCTGGCAAACCAATCTTTGCTGGTTCATGTATAACACTTATCTAACAACAACAGGAAAACATGCACACTTCAACAATACATTTAAAAAAAAAAAGACAAAGGCGTTTCATGTTTGTAATAAGTACCAGCATCTAGCATACTCTGCTATTCAACTCGGCATACCTCTTGGGAGGTCGGAGTGACTTGAAAATCAGTTCTATCAGTATGTTTTGGGGTATTCTGAACACAGCAGATATAGAGCAAATTTTAACACAATGACGACTTCTTGTGGTATAACCGACTCAAGATTGGTACTGTTGGAAGCCCAATTCTCTTGATCCTCGAACTTTAATTTATCTCCTGACAGCCCGATGATTTTTTGAAGCATTGACCAACATAATAGAAATGTTCTTGCACCTCTGAATTTTTTTTCTGCATCTTTTTTTTTCTTTTTTGGGCCCTACGTGACAGTATCTGTTTCACACTGACACCGAACCGATGTCGGCCAATGCCTAAAAAGAGATGAAAAGCATCCATCGCTTTGGCCTGATTCTTTTCCTTTGTTGTACCTTCTCTGATTGATTTCCTTTAGTTAAAGAAGTTACGTCAGCAGAGGGCTGACTTCACTTCAATCATGCAGTATCTCTAATGCATTTTCTGCAAACCACAGACACTACACCAGCTACTGAAGAAATGTATAGAACAAGAAAAAACTTAGTAAAGTAAAAAGACAAGTTAAAAGTAACACACACACATACATCAATTTGATGCCATTTTATGCCTTCTAGCATGTTCAGCATTGTATTTTTGAGGGTTATTTTTGTTTGTTTGTTTATGAGTTTCTCCTTTTTATTAATATCAGTATTTTAAAGTACTATCAATAATCATAATGCATTTGGATCTTTTCATGTTGGCTGTTTGGGTTGGTTTTCCCATACACGGATACAGTATCTGCTGCCTTTTCAGGGGAACAAAGTCGCGGTCTGTTGCAGATGCTTTCAAGGCATAGTGGGTAATTGCAGTATTTAATGGTAATTGACTCTAATAACCAGATAGCTTTCACTAATCTTCAGAGCAAATCTTTTCCTCAGGCGGAGACTAAACCTCGCAGAAGTCAGAAAGGAGAGTGTGTTTTAGAGCAGGACGCCACAGAGTCCAAGCGTTCCTCGACTGGGAAGCAGGCGTCGGACCGAAGCATTCTGGGCAGCTTCTAGTCGGGAGGATTTATTTCGTCGAGTCTGAACTGACCTGGACGACGATGCTGGCCTGGGTGGTTTCTTCACAGTCCCTCAGCAGAGTGTATGTGCACCGACCGGGGAAATAGTAGTAGAGGCCGTCAAAGGTCTCGAAGTTGTACTGGCCCCACGTCCTGCATGTCATCTCCCTCTCGAAGCCAGGATTTGGAACTAGGCAGAAAAATTGGGGTGGAAAGAATTGATTTTGAAGAATTTCTCATCACTTAAATGCACAGTATGTAATTTCTGCTGCCAGATGTCTGTCAATGAAAAAACCTACTTCAAGAGACGTAAGTAGCATGGGATCATGGGAGGAGAACATAATAGAGGTTGCAGGCTAATTCTGCACTAATATCACACAGGGGTGTCACGATTCTCCAAATCCTCAATTCGATTCTCGATTTTTACATTTATTTTTTTTTAAAGCACAGGTCGCTATGCCATTTTTAGACTAGACTTTTATGCAATATAATATCTGACCTTTGTTCGCAATGTGCCACACTACATTGTCAAATTCAAAACATTTATTAACAACATAATGTAACAATAACTTATATCTTCAGTCAGTTGGAAACTTAAAGAAAGTAACCTGCCATCTAGTTTTTGCAGAGCTTGCAAACTGTGGCTTTTTTGTTGACAACGCGAACGTTGTCAACGTAACTTACTGGAAATCCAAAATACTTCCACATCGGCGACTTCAGTGAAAGATGAGGGCGTTCAAGTTCTGTTGATGGGTCTCCCGCATCTGCAGTTGCCATTGTTGTAAGAGTGGCGTAGCCCCTTTCAGGAATAGGGCAGTGCGTGAGGTGCGTGAGGTGTGAGTGGGGGAGCGAGAGTGAGGGAGCGTGTGTACTTGCAGACAGTGAATGAATGGGAGAGGAAGGTGAAGCGAAAGTAGTAGCAGGAGTAGCGACAGCAATTAAGTGTATAATACATGCTGCAGTTTGGCTGTGATTAAAGGCGACGGCTCCTCCAGATACAGCAAAGCTCCCTAGTATTATTTCCTGGCCAGCTTAACCCGTGAAAGGGGTTCACCCTGAAGGTAAACACAAACTTCGGCCCTGGAGGAAATCATCTCCCCTTTGCTTCTCGACCACGGCCCGGTAGCCGAACAGGAATGGTGTAACACCATGCTGTCGTTTGACTGGCTGTAGCTAATAGCTACTGGCTTAGCTAGTAGCTAAGTTAGAGGAGGTTGACTAGCAGCACACAACAGGTGTGTGTTTTTTTTCCACTTGGCAAGCCAACCGGACGTAACGTGGGGCGTGGCAGCATCGACGATTCCATTTTTTAATTCGAAGTTTGAGATGTGACTTAATTTCGTCCGATTTTGATTTTTAATCGAAATCGTGACACCCTTAATATCACGATAATGACTATGAAGTTGATTTGTTTGGGAAACAGAGGAAATTATCTCATCCGACTCACACTTTTTGCCGTCTTTTAGAATAGCATGATTTTAGAACTTTGATATAACGGACCAAATTACTTGTCAAGAAGACAGAATCAGATTTTTTGTAGAAGTAAACTACAACTGAGTTAACCAGAAATTATGTTAATTATATACATGAACAACCCTTCTTTCAAAAACATATATATTTTGCCTTATAGTTATAAAAGATCAGGGATCTAAACTGAAATTTTCTTTGAAATAAGTGCATGCGCTAACTAAGCAATTTTCCCATAACACGATAAATGCAGTATGACAAAAATTAGGACATTGAAATGACTTCGTCTTATTCATTTCATTACCACCAACTTGGTGAAAAACATTATATTCATGTTGTGAAAATAACCCCTCATTTAAGACATTTAAATGGACTCAAACGGGTTCTATAAAGAAGAATGTCAGGTGTGTGGTTTACCTGTCTGACATCTGTGTCCAGTGGCCTGATACAAGCTGCAGTCACATGACTCAGACTGAACACACTGTCCTCCGTTCAGGCAGGGAGACACACATGGCTCCGCTGAGAGACAACAAACAAACAAACAATTCATCGGACTGGAAATAATCATTCTCCCTTTTTGGTTTTTGTCACACACAGTTTCATCACTAAGTCATTTAGACTCACCTGAATCATACCTGATAAAAGCCTACTGAACCATTACTTCAGGTTCAATGTAGTATTTGTGCTTCTAATCATTCAGTATTTCACAGGTAATAAAAGCAAAAAAAAAAAAGATAAAACATTTCTTGACTGGGCCATGAAATATATCTCAGCTGCCACAAAATGTTCTCTGTACATCCATGCACACAAACGGCAAGTCAACATCTGTCAGCACTCATATGCAGTTGCAGGGCCCCAAAAAAATGTTCAAGTCACTGAACGCACCACCAATCACCAAACAATGGCTGCTAGTCCTGCAGTAACACCATCTGCTCAGTGGACTTACAGCTCGTCTGCCCAGTCAGCCATGTCCCACACAAGCATATGTACCATACAGGGGCTTCGGTGTTGGGGGATGGTGCGGGTGGGGGGTTAATGAATCAAACTAAATGTCATCTGCACACATTTAACACCCATATGAACCATATTTAGATTCCATCCATACAAACCTACCTGGAGTCCTACGAAGCAACTTCAAGGCTTCCTTCGCCTGCCTGGTGAGCTGTGAAATATTAACTGGACGCTCATCTGGTGAAAAGACTCCACTAACTGAGTTGCCTGGGGACGCTGAACCAGGTGATGATTGGTTTGATGGCACTGCACTGGTCAGGGATTGGTCAGATGGTGGTGAATTTGATTGGTTATGTGATGTCAAACTGGATGCAATGTGGAGTAAAGTTTTTGAGCTGTTTTTGGATTGATAAGCTGTTATTAATGTGGGTGGTGAGTGGTTGTATATTGGTTGTACATTGGTTGGTGATTGGCTGGATTTTGGTGTGCTTGTTGGTGATTGGCTGGGTGTTGTTGTTCTGCTTGTTGATTGGCTGGCTGAATCTGTGGTGGTTGGTGATTTGCTAGGAAGTCCTATATTTGTCGGTGACTGAACAGATTGCACTTTACTGGCTTGTGATTGGCTAGCTTGTACTGGGTTAGTTGATGGTTGGCTGACTTGTTTCGTGGTGGTTCGAGATTGGCTAGTTTGTGTTGTGCGTCCTGATGATTGACTGGTTTGTGTTGTGCGCTCTGGTGATTGGCTGGCTGATGCTGTGATGGATGGTGATTGACTGGATGTTGCTGGGCTAGTTGATGTTGGGCTATCAGGTGTTGTGATGGTTGAAGATTGGCCACTTTGTGTTGAACTGCCGGTTGATTGGCTGGTTTGCGCTGTAGTGGTTGGAGATTGGCTGGTTTGTGTTGTGAGTCCTGATGATTGGCTGGTGTGTGTTGTGCTTCCTGGTGATTTGCTGGTTTGTGTTGTGCGTCCTGGTGATTGGCTGGTTTGTTTTGTGCGTCCTGGTGATTGGCTGGTTTGTGTCGTGCTTCCTGGTGATTGGCTAGCTGATCCTGGGCTGGTTTGTGATTGGTTGGATTGTGCTGTCTTGGCTGCTGATTGACTGGCTGATGCTGTACTGCCTGGTGATTGGCTGTCTTGTTCTGTGCTGCTTGGTGATTGGCTCGATGTTTCTGTTCTTGCTAGTGTTTGACTAGATGTTGCTGTGGTTGTGGATGATTGGTCAGAGCTGACGGTCCATGAGGAGGTCGGTGTCCTCTTTGTGCCAGAGGACACGGGGTTGGACATCAGGTTGGACGCAGCAGTCCTGCTGACCGGTGAATGACTGGAGGAAGACATGTTGGCTTCTAACGCAGCAGCTCCTGTCTGGAGGTCCTTCAAGGAGAGAAACTGAATCAACAAGTATTTCACGCAACAGTTGCCACCATTCAGTCATAAAGCCATAATCCGATCCGGTCTTGCAACGTTTCAGAGGCTCTTCCAACCAAATATATTAAATCTGATCATTTTCATATTGGCCCTTGGCACAAAGACAGGGAGGAGGCAATTTCAGCAAAACAAAATTAAGTCCCTGTAACGCCGTCTGATTCTTTTAATTAATTCCATAATATCAACCAAATCTGGAAAAACAAGCTCAGCTCTCAGGTGACAGATTAATAAAGCTTTGATTAAAATGTAAGACACCCAAAGCTTTTTACAATTATGTGTTCTGTTTGGGGCAAAAATTCCTCCCAGAATTACGCTGGCTGTTGCCAAACGAGAGTCCTGACTTTTGAGGATGAAACTGAGGGCAGCGCTGGGAAAAGAAGAGGCTGGAGAGAAAAGAGCTGTCATCCAGCCTTCATTAACAACTCCTCTGTGACTTCCAACTCAGCTTTCCCATCCAGGACGACAACCCCACCTCCCTCCCACCACCACGTCCCCCTGTGTGTTTTTCCCATTTCGGAGGATCTTTGTTGTATGAGATATGAGGTGAGAGGATGTTTACGCAGAGGTTTTCTGAATTAAAATGTAAATATCTTGCTGTCAGTTTGCGATGCTAAAATCAAGCCATCCCAGAAGGAAAAAAAACTTGGGTTGAGTTGAATGTCTGTAGTCTTTTTCACACAAAAACTGTCCTTATTTTGATGGACAGATGTTAAGCAGAAAATACAGAGTAACAGCCTCTTTAGTTTAAAAATATTGGCATTCACAGAAACCATGAGTCGGACATTTTCTTCTACCTGGTTACCTGAGCTCTCAAACCAAGTCTTTCATCTCAAAGAGCAGGAACAAAGCAGATGGTAAGAGTGAAGGGTGGGAGGGTATGAGGGTATGTGTGGCTATGCATTATTAATCAGTGATCGGTATCAGGAGATATCGAGACTGAACAGGTCAGACCTCGAACACAGCAGATGTCACGATGCATTGATTGAACCAAGAGCGGAGTTAAAGCTCAGAGATGTGACATGAGATACACTGCTCCGTGACCTGTGCTACTAATTGCTTTGTTGGTTTGCTAACCCCTATACCTTGGACCGGATTCTCACGCCTCCCTGAGCCAAAGGGAAGCCGGACAAAAGGAGCGACATCATTCAGGTAGATTGAGGGTCCGATAGAAGACAACAGACCAGCTACTGTATATTCCTACTGGGACTCCCTCACATGTCGACATCCGGGGGAACAAATGTCACTCAGAGCAATTTTACAACTTTTTCATGTCTTTAAGTGCCCATCAGCTCATATCTTTACGTGTCATCGAGTTGAGTTTCGGTCAGGTCTCGCGGGAAACGTGTTTTTTCTTCGTGGTTTTCTTTTGTGCAAACGTACACGTAGCATGTAAGCTTGCACAAAAGAAAACTGTAATTCAAAAATACCACAATCAAGCATGAAAATATTAAGTGACAAAACATTTCTAAACTGAATGTGAATTGTCAAGAAGTATCTGAAAAACCTTTAAAGAATAATGACCGCCATTTTCTTAACAGTCAGCAATCTGCATCTGAAACTACACAATGTCATCTGTTATCTATCTACAGAGGGTGTATTTACAACCTTGTGTATGTTTAAATTGTATAAATATTTGGTTATACATCTAATGTTATGCATATACTGCTGTGAAGCTACATCTATAGGCAGTTGGTGAATATATCTGAGGTTTATACAGGAATACTGTGTATTAATCATTGGAATAAATTCCCCCCATAGGTGATGGTTGTTGATTCCTTTCCTCTGTGTTTTGGTGTGAGCGTCGCAGATTTTTGGGGTGATCTCTGGCTGTGTGTTTGCCGCCTGAAGCAGCTCCATCAGCATCAATGATCAATGCGGCTGCCTACCTGCCCTCCCTGGGAAGCGGTGTCCCATTTCTGCTGCTTTATCCTGCTGCTCCCGCTGCTGGGACAGAGAGAACAAGGAGAGGTTTGTTCCCGCTGCAGCATTCCCCCTGACACCACGAACCCACCACCAACCACGAACCCACCAAACCACCAAATAACAAAAAAAAAAAAAAAAAAACCTAACTATCAATCAACCAGATGACTACTGCCTGCTCCATGAAATACTACTGACGAAGGGCAACCTAAAACATCCAGGGCCGCACCTGACAGTCATTTCAATATCAATTTGATCTGCAGATTGTTTTCTCAATCAGCTGACTGATCGGTCTATAAACCGTCAGAAAACATTGACTAATGCAGCTTGCAATTTTCCAAAGCCTGATTTGACATATTTTACTCAACCAAACAGTCCAAAAATTAAAAAAATCTTCTGTCACTCAACTTCCGTATAGAGGACAAAAAACAGAAAATATTAACACTTGAAAAGCAACGTTCAAGTCTTTACCGTCAGTCGTTACTGAAAAAATAACATGTCCTGTTGATCAACTAATTGATTAATTGTCAGTTATTTATTGTTACTAAATAATGTTTGTATTATAGCCTATTTTTACAATTCCTATTATTGCTAATTGAATTTTTTTTTTTTAAACTATATGACATGGGAATAAAATACAAAAAATATATTTTCTTTAAATATAATGAAATATAAATTCAATCATTTTAAATATAAATAAAATGTAGCTTGTATACGCTTGACATTAAACTAAAAGATCAAAATTCAATCTAAATTACTACAACATACAATGATACCAAGATAGTTAAATATTAAAAAATAATAATAATAACTCACTTATTAAATTCCTCCCTGTTAGAAAGGTTCACTCTCTCAACACCCCAGGACAGATGCGCTGAAATCCAGACAAACAAACAAAATATAAGATAAAATAAAAATAAAAATGTATCAAGTCCATGTAACTCAAATAAAAGGAGAGCAAATAAAGTGAAAAGAGAAAAGCTAGATTAAGAAAAGAGACAAACTTGAAAGATGAACCCGTTGACATCTGATTTACTCTGAACTTCAAAACGGAACAATCACAAATCCTTTCTTTGTATTTTCCATTTAATCCTCCAAACAGCATATGGGAGTCAAAGTTTGTGACTCACCTTGATAAATTAGGACAAAATACAAAGATAATAAGTGAAAAAGCCTTCTCCAGCTCCGTCTTAAATAGGGATCCATTCGTGTTTCGCGGATCCGCAGTCAGTCGGGTTTGGACAGCATCACCTGTTGAAAAGCCTCCGGCTGGACTCCCGCTGCTCCCTGCGCTGCTCCATCCGGCTCATCCCCGAGCGGCCCGCCGCGCGCCTCAAGAACCGAGGCACCTGCTCATTAGCATAAAATATGCACAGGTGGGCGCGCGGCTGGGCGTGGCCGAGACAGGGCGATAACACAAGCCCGGCTGCTGCGATACTGATGATCTGAGCAGCGGACTGAAGATATAAAGTAAAGCACCTCTGCTTCCAGGTTAGGTTTGATTTAGTGGTTTTAACATTATTTAAATTCAGATCCAAGTAACCGCAGTGATGTGTTCTTGGACCAGTCTCTGCTTGCTCTTCAAAAAAAGTCTGAATCAAACGTTACCAACATGAAGTGACAAGTGTAACTGAGCAGTGTTGACACTGAGCAGAAGCCATGAGAACAGTGCCCCTCTGTGGTCCACAGTCAGTGGAGCATCACAGCAGCATGTGGAGGGAACAGAGACCATCATACACAAAGAGACTCACAAGATGAATCCTTAGATTGCTCAGTTTTCATCACATTGCCAATAAAATCGAGGTATGACAGATTGAGAGAGACTTTGATTTTTGGTCACTCCTTCTGGTGCTTTCTACGTAAATGTCGGACCTACTAATCTCTTTAAACTCAACTTTATTTGTTGTTTATTAATTAAACATTTGCATTGATGATATAATGAACAATGTAGAGAGATGTTGATGAAGGTTCTCAGTCATTCAGGTCATGTTAATTCAAAGTTCTGTATCATAGGCAACTGGACTTTCACCTCTCATCTAAGAGGCTTCCTCAGTTCTACCTGACCAGCAGAGTCTGGACCTGAGGAGACTCTGCTGTCCAAGGAAAAATAACTCCTTCGAGGACAACAAAGTAAACATCTTGACCAGAGAAGACAGATGGTTTGTAAGAGGAGTAATATAATCCCTCTATGTCAAACTGGCAGGACTGTCTTTGACAGACATGTCCTTAACGACTATATAAGGACACTCCCACTCAGAGTTAAAAAGCCTTCAAACTCCCCTCTAGTTAGTGAGAACTGAAGCAGCCTCTTGGATGAGACGTGAAACGTCTTCATGAAACTGAGACAAGTCCAATTGCCTGCGATACAGCACTTAGAAATATTTGTGAGAGCGTTTTCCAAAATACATTGAGATGTTTCAAACATAAACCATTTAAGGTCCAGTGTGTTTGATTTAGTGGGATCTAGTGGTGTGGTTGCACATCCAGCTTAACATCCCTCACCCCTGCCACCAAAAATGCAATAGGTCCTCTCTAGAGTCAGTTTAAATTTGTTTGTTCCCTTCTTGGCTACCGTAGAAACATGCCAGCGTAAGATGTCGGAATCCATGGAGGAGGACCAACTCCCACTAAATATGTAAAACCCCCATGGTAATAATAAAAACAATCCTCGGTTTCAGGTGATACTACACTGATAAAAACATAATGATTGTTATAGTAGTCCATTTCTGCCATCATCGTGATGTCACTTATAGGTTTCTGATGAGCAAGAATGAGTGAGTGGTACCAGCAAGCATCATCTTGCCAGAACCCGACTCCTCCTTCTACTGGCTAATCAATAATGGACCCACCTTGATAGAAGCTGCCAACCTAGCTCAAGATAAAAAAAACTGTGATTTACATATAAATATAAGCCAATTTTGCCTCATGTCATTCAGGTGAGATTGATTGCAAGATAATTTTGTGTTTATTTAAGTTACCAAATAGCCTGAATACATTATTGTGCTTTTGTCTCAAGATAGTGAGGAAACAGTCAGCACCAAGGGTGTGTGTGTGTGTGTGTGTGTGTGTGTGTGTGTGTGTGTGTGTGTGTCCGTGTTTGTGTTCAGTTTTGTCTTTGACAAAAGTCAGAAACTCACCAGAGAGTCTTGACGTTTTTGTTATTCTGCAGTGTCTTTTCTTCTAACCATCTCTTCTCTGAGGTGAAGTACAATTTCCTCTCCCTTCAGAAGGGAGAGTGAAGATACATCCTCTTTTCAATACAAATGTATGAAAAACAACTCCTCAGGCTCTCCTGAACTCAGGGTGTTTGTTCTTCCTGAAGCTTCAGTTATTAGCTGAGGTGAAGCCCAGCAGGCAGCACTCGGCTAGCTGTCACTCAAAGCTCTTAATTATGCACGACCTTTAGAGACCAACACCGTTTTTGGGCTCTTATAGGGCTTCACTAAAGCAACTGCAGTTTTGGTTAATTTGCTTAGCTTTATTTTGGTTGCCACTTGATTTCTGCCAAGAGTTCCTCCTAAATCCTACGCACTGGGCCTTTGATATTTCCGTCTTTGTTGGGCATTTTCTGGATGCTGTTCACACTGTGACGACCTGATCTGAACCCAAACATACCGCCTCCTAATACCCGACAGGAAACACACACCTTTCACATCACTAGTGACCCCAGTGTCACCAGCTGCGCACATTTCTATTAGCATGTGAAAGTCTGGAGGAAACTCCTGCGTCTGTCTGTCTGTCTGTCTGTCTGCCGTCTGGGTTAAAAAGGCCTTTGACTGACTGAAGCCCTCAGAGACCCCAACAGGCTTTGTGTCGCCCAGCCAGGAGGTGTCTGCTTTCATAAATGGAAATGGGACCAGCAGAGAGGGGGGCAGAGTGGAGGTAGGGTTTAAGAAGCAACATTAAAAAAAAAAACTGCAAGTGTGTCTGATTTTTAAGTGCGATTAGTCTGTTGCTCTGTCACACAGACTGTTTCAGGTCCTTGTCTTTAAGGGCGTGCAGACTGAAGCATCCCTCTGAGGCATACAAGGCTCTTGCCCCATCACACACATACACACACACACACACACACACACACACCATGCAGTGTACAGGAAAGCTGGCGCCTGCTCTGTGCCCTGCAGACGGCTCATTAAAGCTCCCATGAAATGACTGATTGTTTTCTGTAGATTTACGTGTTTCTGCATGAAGTTAGATGTTGTGCACCTGAACAATACGTCTGATAATATTTTTTCTCAGTACTCTCTGACCTCACTAACCTGTGCAACACTCAGCACCAAAATGCACAACTACCCGTTGAAGACTCAGATATTGATAAGAATTTTAGCGTAGCTCTGTGAGGCTGCACTGAGGCACATGGTGTATGTAGCCAAACGCTAACATCAATGTACAAACATGCTGATGTTTAGCAGGTGTAATGCAAGTTCACACTTTAGTTTTAGAGGGGACCTATATTCCTTTCCCTTTGTGTTTTATAAATGCTCTTGTACATGTAAAAAACATCTTGAAAATTAAAAAGGTCAAAGTCCGTACCAGCAGAAGCCCCTCTCTCCAGCACGAGACAATGCTCCTGAAATGCCTCGTCAGTGGTCTCGTCCTTAATTCCTGCATGAGTTCTAAATCTTGTAAACCTATTCTGATATTAATCAAAATTATAAATCTGGAAATGAAAATAATATGTCTCCTTTAACCTGTAAGCATGCTAATCTTTGCTGATGAACACAAAGTAGATCTGAGGCTGATGGAAACATCAATAGTGCTCACAGCATTCAGTCATAACCCAAAGTATTCAAAAAAAACACATTTTGAACCTGATGATGATGATGCCAGAGAAAGGTTAATGGACCAACAAAGTCTACACAACAAGGAGTTTTCAGTAGCATGTCGCCATTCCATGGCCTGAAGCACCAAGCTAGCCAAACATATAAAAGGTATATTTTACACATTAAAGTGTGTTTACAGGTCTTGGGGAGAACTATAGCATATGTGAAAAAGTAGTATACAGCCTTTTGAGGCTCCAGAGGAGGCCACATATCACCTTTCTTAATACATGTCATCTTCTTCCTTTTCAAAACATAGCACCTACATTACCCACAATGCAATTGGGTGGCTGAATGACATCACCGGAGGCAGTTTTTCAGATTGCATGCAGCTTCCTCCAGAGCCATAAAAGGCTTTTACTATTTTTTTCGACATATAAAGTTGTATTCCCCAAGACCTGTAAACACAATGTATATGTTTAATGTGTAAAATTGATGTAGCTCCCCTTAAATTCTCTTAAATTTAAAGCAGGCTTTGCCTCCATCTTATAAGCATTGAAAGAGGTTCAGTACAATGTGAAGCTGAAAATAAAGTTCTTTTCACAAACTAGATAAAATATGGAAACCACTTTTATCACTCATCAGAACTCTAGATATTATGCCCAGTCCGGGGCATTCTGTTTTCCATTTTTCTTGAGGAGAACATGAATATCTGTGGTGCTGTTGAAATATGCAGCATGATGCTGCAGTGGTTGACACTGAAGGTTTTGATCCTGGCAGGGCCCTTCAGTTTGCATGTTCTCCCCATGCTTGTGTGAATTTCCTCCATCATCAAAAACATGCACATTAGATTAAGGCTCTGGCCTCCATCTGGAGATGACCACTGCTGATAAAGATTTGTCAGTAAAAAAAATACAGATCAACAGCACCACAAACTGAGTCATCCAAAATCTGGACATAAACCGAACCTTCATGAAGGGAAGACTTAATTTTAGCAAAGTGTACCTAATAAACTGCTAACTGAAAGTAGACATCTTATCTACTTGTGTGAATAAACCAAAACAGATGCTATCTGGAGTAAAGTGGCAGCACAAGGCAGGAATCATGCTGACAGGGTTACAGTTTACATCTGTAACTGGTCAATGACTTCAATCTCCTCCTCATAAAACACATCAGACCTGTAGCTATACAAACCAAATCAGGTGCAAAGGAAAACACTCATTGTTTGGAATTTGAGCATATTGGAGACTGTACTCGTTGACTCTAATATCAATCAGCCAACACTTCCATGGTCTTATTTATGAATAAAACAAACTGTGGGTTTGTGTACACAGAAGGGAGAAATCATGTACATGAACCATTTCTGATCTAACAAAACAATCTATATGGAGTTTCTAAATCCAGTAACTCATCGGTGAATTATATTAAATATTTTTCTTCTCAAAATCATGACACAAAAGATGAAATGGAGGAGATAGCTGACAGCTACTGCATGTATCAGAGCTTTTTGAAGGGAATATTAGAATCTTTCATCCATCAATCTTCCATTTCTCTTTAGTTTAGAGTCACTCAGGGTCTGAGAGTTGCTCGCCTCTCTGGATGCAAACAGCAGCAGGAAAAACACGTGGTATTTCTTGATAGCAGAAGGAACATTTGTAATTCAATTTGTTATCAAATATCTGTCAGTTATGTTATATTAAGAAATAGAAAGCTTAAAACTGAAGCCACAATATGTCCTACAGAGGGAGTGACCTCAAGATAACTAAATGAAAACAAATCAGTCACGTCTCCTCTCAGCTTCTGTAAATCAATGTTCATTTTTAATTCAAAGGCAAGTTCTCATACAGATTAAAGACGGTGTCACATCTTGGAAAAAAAGCTAAAACTTCACACTATCTACACATCAGGGAATTAAAAATGCATAAATATTTACACAAAGTGTTCGAATGATTTGAAACATTTGAAAGAAGACAGCTGTCAGAAAATATTAGGGTATGTACAGAATATAAGGTGTGTCGCCAACTTGAAATACCTTTGTAGGTTTTTTTGAGCAGAATCTCATCATTAGATGTCAATTAAATCCATACACAAATAATGAGCCGAACGTGAATCAAACTTATCTTCCATCTTAGTTTCCTTAGGTTTGCCTCTTAAGTGAAACAGCAGATAAACAGAGGATTTAACACTCCTGCTGCGCTGCCTTCAGTGTATGTGTGTATGTGAACTCGAGGATCTTTGGATTGAGAGTCCTGCACACTGCTGGTGTGCTGCATTATCTGGGCCGGTGGTTGGCGAGAAGGAAGTCCTTGTCTTTGCAGGTGAGACAGAGTTTGAGGTTCCTGAGAGAGCCACCGGCAGCGTAGAACGCCCAGATGCCCATCAGAAACAAGATGACGTAGGTGGGAACCAGGCTGGCGACGTACTGGGGGTTCTGGAAGGTCTGCATGAGAAGAGAAACAGATGAACACAAAACGTCAAAATACATACAAAGATATCCTCTATGCTCTTTTTCCAATTTCCTTTTTTTGGATCTAGTGCTATTTTTTTTTTTTATTCACATGAACTTAAGTAACCACAGACCCTGCTTTCATTGTGCCGTCCCTCATCATTAGCAACACTCACCAGACAGGAAACGATGAGGTGGCTGATGACAACAGCAGCCACGGCCCACCAGCGCTGCTTCTCACAGGCATCAAAGAAGACGACGCCCCAGAACATGTGAAGCAGGATGATGGCCATGGTCATGAAGGCTGAAAGAGACAAAGGGTTACATGAAGGATTGTGTAAACTCCAACTATGTTAATCCTCATCATTTTCCCACTATTGCATTACGAGGACCCACTTTTCCTAAACATGTCTCTATGAAAGGGGGTGGGAACATTTTACATGTGGGTTGTATCATTAGAGAGCCAAAACAGTTTACCGACTTCAAGAAACTAAAATAATGCTCTTGGTGTTCTGATGCATTTCATCCAAGTCTTGGCAGGACAATGACACATACACAAATTACTATTTCAAATAACACACTGCAGCTGACTGGACATTACTGTGGGCAATGCTACCTGAGGACAGGAAGTAGTGCTGAGAGTCTCCATGGATCCCGACGGTCCCCGGCCCCACAGAGTCGGCCAGGATGTTCACCACCGAGAACGCTCCACTCATGAAGCCAAAGCCAAGGCCAGACACTGAAAGAAAACAACAGCAAGGGAGAGTTTTACTCCAATGCTACATTTTAATTCATCACAGGTATCAGTACTGAGGGAACATGAATTTGCAGCACAGAAATTATAAGTAAATGTTGAGGATCATTTAGAGGCAGAAAATGTGTCTTGCTCAGATTGTTTGTCTACCAGAAAGCAACTGTAAAATATCTCCCTCAGTGTATATATTAATTCTATATTAACAAAATTCCAGTGAATTAGTATCGTATTTCTATGAGACACAACAGACGAAGACTTTTATAAAAGAGTAGTTAAACTAGGCAGTAAATGCCCAGAGATCCTGACTTTCAGTCCATAGTGTAAAGCATCTTGATTGTGTCTTTCCTACAATCATCAATGCCTTGTTAATGTCCACATCTTTTGAGTGTTCACAGGCTGCATACTGGGACTATTAGGACTTCCATGACAAGCATTAATTTGATGTGTAAAATCAGTGAAATGTCGTTTAAAAAAAAAAAAAAAAAACAGCCTAAAATAGTCAGCAACATGGTTTTCAAACTCTCAAATGTCTATACGGAAGGTGTCAAGACATAAGAAGGTGATCAGTGGTCGCTCATCGGATTCCATCATCCTGTTCAGCAGCGGCAACGACATGCAACTTTAGTCATTGCTGAATAAAAAAAAGCAACAGATATTGTGAAGCGAAGTGCAGACTAACTGTACCATAGGCCAGCTGACGTATGGAGATCGGCATGGTTTCCTCCTGACTGAGAGTGAGGAGGCCTTCATTTGCTTTCCTGCAAGA
This sequence comes from Diplodus puntazzo, assembly GCA_963678695.2. Lineage (NCBI taxonomy): Eukaryota > Metazoa > Chordata > Actinopteri > Spariformes > Sparidae > Diplodus > Diplodus puntazzo. The sequence goes on from OZ023155.1 coordinate 22,706,445, forward strand.
AAGTACACACAAACACACACATCGGTGTTTTAGTCCCAGGTTTCACTGTGTGTTGTAAACAAGAACATCAATAGGAAATATGTGTGTCAGTCAGTGGAAGATGATATGAGCTGCAACAATGACCCTTTGACAGAAAAGGAATAAAGGTGGGAAACTGGAACAAACTGGGACACCAGGGCAGAAAAACATCCTGGGAAAATATTCATCGAGGTACACAGAAGGATGATGATGATGATGATGATGATGGTGGCGGTGCATAGGTTACTTGTGTCTTGTAAGACAACCTAATGTTTTTAAAAATGTTTCAGACTGAGGAGTCTTAATAATTGTCAGTTGCAGCCCTAATTCTGAAATAACATCTTGCTGACAAGCACTTAAATTTACAAGTGTACATTAATATAACAAGACCAAAAAACAATGATAACATCTACAAAAACTGATTTTATTTGTGCAAGCAAGTTTCAAGTCTGTCACAATTCGAAAACCAAAGAAATGCTTTTGAAAATCATTCGCAGTAATTATTTGCATGTCAGTCTGTGCTATAAGGTCTTAAAAAAAAGACATGGTCCTGGAAGGATGCAAGACTAATACATTTTACAGCAACAATGCTGTTTATTTAAAAATACTGAACCGCTGGCCATTCAGAAAACTATCATAAAACTTTAGTGGCCTCTGGTGGCTGCTGATGCTCAATAGAATTCTCTTTGACCCCCAATTCTGAACTAACACCTCATTCTCACCAGATTTCGATTGTGTGTGACAAGATCTGGTAAACTCAAATGAGGCAAAGTGCATATTTAACTACATCTAATATTTGAGTCTGACGTTCATGGCCAGTACTGACCCATGAAACAACACACAAAGAAAACTGAGCTGGTGAGACAGGTGCAGGAAGATCTTAGGAAACAGACACAATCTTTGGAAAAGGGTTTGGCTTTCTAACTTGCAGCTGCCTTTTAAAGACACAGGTGAATTGACTTCTGACTTAACAACACATTAAATAACATCTTTTTCATATACAGTGGTAGGGCTGCACGATTCTGGAAAAAATGTGAATCACAATTTTTTTGCTTAGAATTGAGATCACGATTCTCTGGCACGATTTTTTTCACAAAATGTTTATTGCACTGATGAACTTGAACAAAACAAAGGCATACTACTATGCCTCTGCCAAAGCAATGTTTTTGTTGTTTTGTTCAAGTTCTATCATTGAATGAGAAATTATTTTTACAAAAGTAAAAAAAAAAATTAGTCTCCAAGATGAGAGAGCATCCTTTAATACCTCGTGTTGTACAGTGTTTATTGGGGCCGTATCTTTGGCTGGGTGTAATGTGATAGCTGCTGTGATCGGCTTTCTAAAACGGAGGCGTAATATTCCTCCTTTTCCAAAAGCCGCCTCTGAGGTAAGCATAAACATGTGACGTGACGTGAAGCCCGAAGTTGGGCTGTCAACAGTTAACAACGAATTTGTCTTCAAAATAAGAGCTTTACATTGCACCGCATTGGAGTTTAGAACTGGGTTCTTAACGGGGGGCTTTTACTTTGAAAGTAGCGACCGTTCCTAACTTGTGGCTACAACAACAAGCTAACACAACCATACAGCTAGAGATCTAGGAGACACTAGCATCTCCCGGATCTCAGCGGCTGTCCAGTTGCACATCTAGCAGGCAAGGTGGAAATAAGTGTACCCTCCGAGGCGGCAAATCGGCGGACCAAAACAGACCCCCAATTTGCGGCCCTTTGTCTAAAACCGCGGACTGAGCCGCCAAAAGGACGGGCCAATTGGCGGCTTGCTGGCCCGTCTAAAAACAGCTTCTCACTCACTGCTTCCAAACACTTAACTGCAGGCGGGCTTCCTCCACTGAATCACGTGTTGTAATGACGCTTTACCACAGGTTGAGGGAGGAGGCAGCGGCAGTGCTGCGTTTGGGGGCGCTTCAAAAAATCGGGAGGAAAATAGGAACATTTGTTTGTGATTCAGCTCGAAATATAAAATGCTTCAGAATCGCTGTGTGTAGAAATGAGATCACGTGTATGTGCGAATCGAGATCGCGATTTTTTAACGATTTTTTGTGCAGCCCTATACAGTGGTTAAGTATGTTGATTTGTCACCCGCTACAAAATCAGTAAGAATGAATATGCAAAGAATATACTGAGCAAAATTATGTTGTAGCATGTGTATGTTAGTACGTATGATGGATTTGGTACCAAAACATACAACTCTACACTGACTGAGATGAGGCAAATGTTGGTAACAGGCTCAGTGGCAGATGAGAAGATTCACACTGAATAGTGATGAGTGATTATGTGATTTTTTTTGTGACAGAGACAGTGTTGAAGACGACTACGTGTAAAATCGTCAGAAAGCTGTGAGCACTGTGGCAGCGACTTACTTCAGCAGCTTGTAGTAAGCGAAGCGGAAGGTTTCTTGCAGCAGAACGGACAGCACCACGCCGAAGATGAGGAGACCTTTCTGCTGCACCGCGCTGTCCTTATTACTGATCTGAACAGAGATGAACCATACCAGAGAGGACAGCAACAGAGACACCAGCCAGAAAAATGCTCTGAAAGGAAAATAACGAGAAATACTCAATTAGTTATACGGAGGAATAGAAACTCAGGCAGATATGACTTTAATTTAATCATGGCATCTGTGAAGATTGTTGAAAATGGTACCTTGTTTGATTTCAGTCCAATAACTCTGCCAGATCATATTGCCTGGCATCTATACTGGACTGTTTATCTTCAAGTAAGACTTTCTCAAGCTCTTAGTGATCACAAATGGCTGTGACATCCAGCCTTATAGTCTAAGTAAATGCTTCGAAGCAGGCTTCTCCTATAGCATATTTACTTTTGGACAGGCTGTCCATTTTTGGCGCAATAGCAGCCTGAGTATGAGATACAGTTTGAAGGCTTACTAAGCAGGAGACAGCAGGACATGAATGTTAATGTCATGATCATTGAGATCAGAATGGCACCTTATAGCACTGAGCACTGAGATAACCTAGAAAAACAGACCATCTGACCTGAACTGATTATTTACATTGTTACTGACTTTAGGTCAAGGAGAAATAAAAACATATTTAAAACGGAGGAACAAAGTTGGAACAAAAGAGCTGGGGGGATTTTAGCTTCAGAGATAACGAGTCACAAATGGAAGCTAACAGTAGCAGCTAGCCAATGAAGCGACCTGTTAGCTAGCAAGCTAGCTTTAGTAAATACTGTGTTTTGCCTGATTAAACAAGGGATATTAGTGTCGGTATCACTCTATTTTCAAGAGCATAAGTTTACTCTCTCCCAACGCTGATTGACATCTCACCCTGCTATCAGGAAGATGACCCTCAGGGGCTCCCGGGCGATGGTAAACAGGAACAGAGCGATGGCTGGGCCGAAGGCGATGAAGGTGCAGCCGAAAAATACCGCCGCCGTCATTTTGGCTCTTCGTTGGGAAAGTCAGCGGCCAGCAGCGACCTTAGAAAGGCCTTCTCTTGTTCCGTTGAAGGGTTACGTTTTACAGATACTTGTCTTTAAAACTGGACCTACAAATCGTGTCTTTCTGTTGTCTTGAATGGCTCACTTCACTTCCTTCTTCTACTTCCACACAAGGCGTATCACAGGGTCTGCTCGTGACGTCACATATTGTCACGTGAGCTAAAAAAAAAAGTTTCGCCAAAAAAACTTTATTGTCAACAAAGATAATGACAAACACATTAAAAGTTACTGACCCAAAATCAAGAAGTTTCCCCAGTTCATATCATTGATGTTCTGGGGGAAAAAACAAACAAGACGTTTGTTACATTCATGGGAACTTGAGAAATCCAGCAGCTGCACTCCAAATACGAATATGAATTTCAGCCTTTTTGTGATTCCTCATATGTGTATTCTCAGTCTCACCAGTCACATATCTTCATTAGTTTTCATGTTCTGCTATACTGTGACATTCATTTATATATATATATATATATATATATATATATATATATATATATATATATATATATATATAGATAGATAGATAGATAGATAGATAGATAGATAGATAGATAGATAGATAGATAGATATAGTTATGGGGCCAACAAGGAACACATATACACATACACATACACTACACAATAATACACCACGTCTGTGTTTCTAGTCTTCTAAATATCCATGTGTTTCAGTGTTCCCATGATATGTTTATAGGCAAAACACTTACCACGTCTGTTACAAAAGTGACATGAAATGGTAACAATAAACATATGCAGTCTATTTAAAACACTAAAAAAGTAGCATTGACGTAAATTTATTTTACACTAATGATATGCCTTTCTATTATTTGTTTCACATGTTTATTTTATTCTTTTCGAGTTTACAGTTTTGCCTTTATTTCATTTTAGTATTTGTAATTTCATAACTTAACTTGCCTCATTGATATCATTTGCGGTCCTAAAATGTGTTTATCTTGATTGATCCATGTAGAGCACACATACAATGTGCTCTGTCTCATGCATCCTTTTTCTGATTCAAGATCTAACCGATTATCATCATGAAACGCAAAAATAAGGAACACAACATATTTATTCCATCATTTGTACAATTTTCCAACAGCTTGGATTGGCAGACTAAACAGAAATGAATGATGCTGGTAAACAGCAGAACAACACATTGATTTTTAAGCGTCTGTCTCGAACATCTTCTTTCTGCCGTCCATCCCGGCCTTGTCTTCGATGTTCTTCCTCCAGTCGCCTGTTTGCTTCTCCTGAGAGACACACATGGAAAGAAAAGCATCAGATTCACATCAGTAATCTAATGATAAATGCTTTGTGATGGCTGGGTAATGACTTTTAGTCTGTTCTGTTGTCGTGATTGCTTGATATTAATCTAAATAATGGTTGTGTATTAATGAGCCAAACATTTATTTGAAAGATGAAACCACAGAATTGAGAGCTGCACAATGAATCAATAAAATGAAATTTTAATTCAATTGTGCCCTAATTTTCCTTCCGTGTCTGATGTAAAATCTGGAGCACCCACCTCCTCTTTCACCTCCTTCTTGACCTGCTTCAGGTTGGCTCTCAGGTCCACAGACACTTTATGTTTGGAGCCCAGCAGAGCAGCCAGCATGGTATCGGCCGACATCCGCACCTTCTTCAGGGCCGGCTTCTTAAACTTACCCTTCAGTTCCTGAACCATCGACTTCAGGTTGTCAATCTGACAGAGGAGACACTTATTCAGACTTGTGTTGTGTGTTTTCTAAAAACTTATGGTCTTCTTAAATAGCATGGGTTGTCTTGAAAATCTATCCACATTTAAAACGTATGTAAAGTCTTGTATCCATATACGTATAATTTTGTTTCATTGGACAGTTCACAAATAAAGGTGATCCTAGTTTAGTTTCTTTGGGCTGTTTTTAGTTGATCCATTGGGAGTTTCTTAGTCCAAATCTGGGTTCATAGGAAAATCAAATCACACTGATGCGATCTTTCACCAAACTTTAGACGACGTACCTCCTTGTTGGACTTTTGAACTTTGGTCTCCATGTCGTACCGCTCTTCATCAACCAAATCAATCTGCTTGTGAAGTTTCCGGCACAGCTCCTGGTGTTGAGTTAGACAGGAAAAGAGAGGAGTGAAAGTTAAAACTTTATTCACAAACAATGCTGATGCACCAAGCAGAGGATCCACTCTCTCAAAATGTTACGCTACAAATCCAATTTCTGCCTACCTCTTACTCTTACTATGTGTTAAATGATTTTGTGTTATATATATATATATATATATATATATATATATATATATATATATATATATATATATATATATATATATATATATATATATAGAATACATGTATGAAGCCACAGTGTTTCGGTTTCTCTAAACATCAGGATATTTCAAATTGAAGCTGCATTGATTGATTTGTGTTTCTTTCTTTTTGCCACTTGGGGGCAGTGGAACAAGTTGAAACACTGCCTGGACATATTGTTACCTTACAGTATAAACTTGTTGTAAACTTGTTGGCAAAACTTATACACATGCTTATTTACGCACCCAGCCCAAACAGAGCAACTGTATGATTTATTCTGAAAACCAAGATTCCAAGTAGGGTCAAACCACTGCAGGACAGATGCATTCTCTAAAATGTGTCATTTATCCAATGGCTGTGAAGAAAGCAGGGGTGACACTGGACCGTGTCAGCAGCTAGCACACTGCACAGTCAGTCAGGTTAACATCCTGCCAGAAGATTTCAGGTGCATGTAGTTTAAGGCAGGGACGCAGGAGGTCAGTCACAGCTGGGGGTGCTGAAGGGTACATCTATATGATGTTGTAGTAAATGGTGCACACCGTTCACAATTTGAGATGTTGTGCACGATGTATTAATTGATTAATCAACTGCAGGCACCAACTGCAAGGAGATGAAGGAGAGACATTCCCTAGACTCGAAGTTGAGAATTGTTGAGTTAGGAGAAACTTTTTAACTTTGTGAAGCGCCGTTTTGCCCAGATTCTTGATTATTTGTGCTTTCTTGTAAATTCAGCAAGTGTTATATCCTTGTTTAGTCTCCATATCCCTGGTTTAAAGTATTGAAGGCAATTCAAGGTAATTGTCTTAAAAAAAAAAAGTTTGTTGTTCTGGATCAAATAATTGTATTCGAGCTAATAGGTAACACAGACCTGCTAGTTATTGTAAACAAACATTGTGATTAATTGATTCCATTGAGTTTTTGTGAAAAAACAATTAAGTCTGATTCAAACAGCCAATCACCTACTGCAGCATCTCATCAGCCAATCACAGAGGCAGAAGGATTTGGAATGGAGTGTCGTGTTGCCTAGTGACACAACAACAACAACACTTATCAGGCAACAGGAAGCCTTGAGACTTGTGGCGTGATTCTACTTTCCCCCCCTGTTGATTATACAACCATGGAGAAGAACTACATTGAAAGAGTTGAGGTTTCGGTTGCCGAAGTACTGTTGCTGAAAAAAGAGCTTCCCATGTACGGAGAAATTATTGGCGAGGTTTACGAACCAGATACAAAAGCGGAGGAGGAGTTTGAGAATGTTTTGAAGGAGCTGCAAGAGATGAAGAAAGAATGGGAGATCTGGTCTCAGAGTTCAGAGCGGTCTATGGAGTCAGTGGGAAGTCAGACCTTAGAAGACGAAGGCCTGTACCAAGAAAATAAGGAGCTCCATCAGAAACTGCTGGATCTTGAGAGAAAAAAGAAAACCATTCACCAGAAACACGAGGAGGAAGTGAAAACCAAGGATTCTCAGATCAACCGCTTGCTCAAAGGAGAGGACAAGAATCTGACTGTCCCACAGTCGTTTAAGTCGGTCAGCAGGAACGAGGAAGAGATTGCCTCCATGCAAGAGGAAGTCCAGGAGCTCAGACCAGAGAAGGGAAAGGAGAGACATCAATTGACCAAGAAGAAGGGCAAGAAGTCTTGTTGGAAACGATTCAAAACATTTGTTGTTTGCGGGTCGAGTCACGTGGAGATGGAGGAGTAGATGGAGTTCAGAGCAGCAGGAATCAGTCGCCTGCAGAAGCAGAGATCTGACGTCTGGTTGTTTAGGGTTTTCTCTGTGCACTCCGGTTGAACAACCTTAGATTTAATGTTTAAAAAAAAAGGTTGTGCAGTAATATTATTAAATATTACTACTTTAGACAACCCCAGCAGAACCAAAGGGAACTGACACACTGCAAGAACTCCTCAGGGAAGAGTAAAACTTGAGCATGAGTTCAAGATGGTGACCTGGCCTCCAAATTCCTCGAATCCTGATTGAGCATCTTTGGGACGTCCTGAAACAATCCCGAAACCTAACCGTGGGTCGGACCCGTCGAGGCATCATCAAGCACAGTTTTCATCTTATCCTTCTCTTTGACGGTGGTACAGGGCTTCCATCTTCGTCATGGTGATCCGTCAGTAGCGAGGTTTATAAATGAGGCCCCTGGACGATGGACACAGCCTTTGTCAGTGTTCACATGTTCTCCTTCAAGCTGTCGATCCTTTGTGTTTCAGCTACATACTTATTAAATAATTTGAAGTAAAGTTTCATTAATAATTCAGTGCTACCTGCTGTGCTGTTCCACCCGTTTACAAACACATCTTCCCCGACTCTGTGGCACAATGGACAGCCCATTGGACTTCTAGATAAGTGCAGAAGTGGTTCAAAGGTTGTAGGTTTGAGTCCCAGTAGAGTTAACTCTTATAGTTGGTAGCAAGTAAACAAATCCACTTACCAAAGTCTTTTCTCATGAAACTGTGACAAACATCAACTCAACTGTCACTTTGACAGATAAAATCTTTGACAAAAATGTACTTAATGTAAGTCGCTTTGGACAAAAGCACCTGCTAGATCCCGTAAATGTAATGTTCAATAAGAGAAGTAAACACTTAGCAGAGTGAAGCTTTGCTCACACGAGTCAAGTGATGAGACTGATGATAAAAATACTATGTTGCCTCTCATTTTAGCTCTTGTTAAAACCAAACTATTTGGCTGAAAGAGACTATATCAATACTTTTGATACACACCGTTAATTAAGAAAATATGAATGAAATCAAATATTTTTGAATCAGCTTTAATCTCAAAGGTTGTCTATTTATGGGTTCAGTCTATGCTTTGATTCACATTAAGAAATGGAAATAGACATTTACGCATTTTAGAAATGATAAATTGTTTTGTTCTGCTTTGTTTTATACACATATATGTGGTATTTCCAAGCGAAAGAGAAAGGTACTGTAGAGATGTAACTGATGCACTGAAAGCAAGCAGACACTTATTCAGATTCACTAAATGTACAAGTGAGGTCTTATAGTCCTACTGGTCTTGGTGTTCCCATTTAAAACACAAACTCATTTTAAGAACAATGGAGCATGACAAAAAAAAAAATTTTCAGTTGGTATTTTTAGAGTTCAACTACATAAACTCCCATGGGATTTTTGTTTCTCAATGCCCCACCAGTGTCTCCTGGGAACAGCTGTTGAATGTCTAAAAATAATCATTATGTGTTTGTTAAAATGACAATGTGTTTACATGTAATGGGCAAATATAGTATGCATAAACATTTAGCCATCGGCGCTTGAACTGACAGTGGATATCAGCTCTACAGTTTTATAAGCCAGCAAAGATAAAGATTAGCCATGTTCATGATCTGAGAGTGTTTCTGTCCTCCACCCAGCATCCAGGTGGTGGAGGTTTACCTGGAGCTCCGGCATGCAGCCTGGGTTGGAGAAGGTGGGGCACTTCTCCTCCATGTACTGCCTCTTCTCCTTCTCGGCCTCGCGTGCCTCCTCTTCCAGCATCGCCTCACCGATCTGTAGCAGCAAGCTCTGAAAGGAAGGCGAGGAGAGAGTCTTGGTCGTTCTTTGCAGTATGATACTCAGTGTTCCTGTTTTTAACTTTATTTATCCTATTCTGTCCTTAAAACATGCACAAACCCTATTAAGCCTACTAATTGTATGAAAACACAGTACAGAAATACATCAACAAGTCAAAGACAACGCATCAACAAAGTCAAAAAAGAGTTATATTGTTCATTTGATTGCAATTATTTTAATGGCAGTAATGTATTTTTAAAGACATGCTGCATTAAAGTATTCTCCCATATAGTTTCTTCTTTTCCTCACTTTGTCCTCCCCGTAAATATTCACTATCACTAAGTTTTCAATCTTAAAACCCTGGTTCAACCAAAAAGTAATTTGAAACTGATTGTTTTAAAAACTAGATAATGTTGGAGAATCTGGATAGAAAAAAAAAAATCTTGTGTTGATTAAGAGCTGATAGTATTGAGTCTTGAGTCTGAGGACGAATCTAGCTGAAAGAGTCTGAAAGGAGTCATATGTGTGGAGCTGTGAACTTTAAGTTGCTCCTCCCAGATGAGTTCTCATACTTATAGATGGAAGGTTGTGGGTACTCATTAAAAAAACACCATGGTGTGTAGGCCAATAAACATTCACAGCCAATTTTCGTCATCCTTTTTTACCTGGTGGTCACCAAAAGTCAGTAAAAATAATCATCTGAGGCTTTTCAACATTTATACCAACTTTTAAGATATCCTTATTTAAACCAAAGGTCTGGTTCCCAACCTGTGGTTGTAAGGTAAATCTGAGGGTCATGAGTCAATTCCATGAACATATAAGGATAAAAAAAAAAAAAAATACACACAATTTTGCTCTCAAGCATTCCTCTAAATGTTGCTTAACCTGTACAGACCTCTAAATGTGACTGGGATTGAACAGACGTATATAGATATACAACCAGTGACAGAAGGTCACAAGTACATGTTGCTCTGTTTGAAGGGGTCACAAGCCACAAAAAGAGTTGGGAACCAATGGCACAACTGACCATCTGACCAGCATTGTTGTAAAGGTTGTTTGTGGGATGTGTTGTATTTATTTGCTGGACTAAAGATTCCAGCTTCATGATTAAAAAACAGTTCCATAAATACTAATGGTTTCTTTCCTTGTGTGTGCAAGCTTCTAATTCATGTCCTGCACTGTTTTAATGTTTTCCCATCAAACTGCTTTTTTCATTTCAACACAAATGTGTAAAGTAAAGAATTCCAGGCCTTCATCAGCACCGTCTTACTGTACCTTGAGTTGATTCCTCCGGCTCGACGACATCTTTTTCCTTTAGAGAAACAGGAAGAAGAAGGAAAATAAGATTTACATCATGATTCTTTGAGTTTTATCAATTCAGAAAGTTTCCTCGGTGCTGATCAGGACTTACTCTGCCATCCTGACTGCAGCTGACTCCTGCCTGCAGAAGCGAGATGAATGAGACTACCACAGCTTTGAGGCCTGTTTATAGGTTTTGGTTCAGTGTGTATGTGTGTGTGTGATGGACCAGTAGCAGTTGTCCACAGAAGCTGTTGGTTGAATTCCACACAGGGGTCAATGACGGCAGCTGAGCCTCAAACAAGCGCCTCAGGAATCTCTAGACAATGTAGGGCCATGCAGTTTTTGTTCAGATTATTAAAAGGTTGGGTTTAACTTAGATAATCTTGTTTAAAGCCGAGTATAGGCTGGCAATGATCTAACTCTGCTTATTGGCACCAAATCTCACAAAAAAGACAGAAACCACTAGTGAAGTACTGTGCTTATCAAAGCTGATTTATCTTCTTCAGCTGTGCCAAAGAGCTCCATTGTTTTCCCAAAAAACATTGAAAACACAACAATGAGACAGTGTTGCTCTGGGTGACATGTTCCCTTTATTACCACAAACGCACACGCTGTTCCTCATGTTGACTCAATCCTACATAAATCATTCTGCGGTCTCAAATACTCACAGCGAAAAATGTGGTTTAATCCGCCGCTAAAAATCGTCCCCGACAAATGTTCTTTTACCGCCTTTGTTTGAGATGCGCTTGTTAAAAACTACAGCAACCAGATGTTTTAGAATATTATTGAGCCTTTTTAACCTATTAAACAAAATTATTGTGAAGTGTTTTTAAAGGTTTTATGTCTTCAGTAGGAACCGATGGGCTTTAGACTGAGTTGGACTAACACATTCGTATGGTCTTTTTATGGGATTTGTATAAACGTCTGCGAAAAACTCCAAGTGTGGACTATGAACTACTATCACAGCAATGACACTATACAGTATGTGAAAGATATAATTGTCTTCAAGAATGCTGCCTTCAGTAACAATGGAGCCAGTAAACTGAAGCTAATTCATCACAGGACTCTGCTGTCAGGAGACAAAGCGTGATATCTATGAAGACTGGTCTGTAACATTTGAGGAGAGAATAAAACCAGCCAGCACATGATCTTCTATTAGGACAATGAAAGCTCAGTGCACTAAACTGTGGAGTGATTTCTTTCTGCTGTCCTTGGTTTCCTCTGAGTCAGCTCAGCTGTAGTCTGTAACAGCTGACTGCCCCGTTCATCCATATGTGTTTTTTCATTCCTTCCTTTCATTAGTTCACGGACAGTACCATGAGCACAGCAGAGATGCATATGTGGCTACGTGAAAATAAAGATACGTCCCTGGATAGTGGGCTGTAAAAGTGAATGTCAACCATCATGTTGAAAGCATTTAATAACACTTTTAAATCAGGTTGTGTTAAAAGTAAAGAAAGTGATAGTAATAGCATTAATAGTTTTGATCCATAAAAGAAGCCAATTTAAACTGTGAAAGATATAATAACAAAGAGGAGTTTGGAGGTGGAGCGTATGACAGTAAAATTGTTGGTCTGCTGTTTGAAACTGACATTTTGTTTCTGATGTCTTCATTCAGTTCAAGATCACAATATGCTGTAACTTCTGCCACCTCCAGAAACATGATGAAGGAGAATGTAAATGAGTTCATGGCACTGAGAGCTGAACGTGGCGTAGGAACAACATTTCCCAGAGATGATGTTGATCGTTAAAGATCTGCAGAGACAAAGAAAACGTTTTAACTGTTTTTCTCACACCTGTTTGCAAAGAAGTTTGTGGATTAGGAACCAGATTGTGAAAACAGATGTTCCTGATTTAACCTGAACTCACTTAAACAGATTCTCATTTTTGTAAAAAAAAAAAAAGAAAAAAGAAAAAAAAGAAAGAAAAAAAGTAAATGAAGATGAATAACAGATTGTTGTAAGAAGACAGATGGATGTGTTGCTGGTTGAGAACCTGAAAAAAGCCTCCCAGCAGCTGTCAGCTCTAAACTGGGAGGATTTATTGCTCTTACTGGTTCCCATTATATTCAGCTGCTTAAACAACCTGAGAGGGAAGGACAAACCGGACACACACACACACACACACACACACACACACACACACACACACACACACACACACACGCACCCTAACCCTAACCCTCTGATACTTAAGTTCATTAATTGCCAGAATATAACATTTGATACTCAAGTGCCTTTAATATCAGATATATTCAGATCAAAAGAAATAGATAACAGCAATCTAAAAAATAAAATAAAAAGCTAAATAAATTTGACCCAGGATAAGACAAATAATAGCTGCATGTATGATATGTCTTTCTGTTTGCTGTTCAATCCTGCATTTAAAATCTTATTCAGATAAAAGTACGATATTAGCATCAAAATATTAGTTAAAAGCTAGAGTACCAAAAGTAAAAGTGCAGATTATGTAGAAAGGTGCATTTCAGAAAAATATACGGCCTGTATCATGGATCAGGATCAGTATCAGGATCTTTTACTTTGTTTTTATTGTTTTATCATAAATGTCACGATTATTATAATCATGAGTATTAGTGATAGTCCACCAATGATGATAAGCACAATATGGGCTCTGGAGTCAAATTCATATAGCTTAATTTGTTTAAAGGTGCACTATGTAATTTTAGTGAAGACATTTTAATCAAAACGGAAAGATTATTATTGACTGATTGTTTTTATTCATGCCTAAAAAAAAGGTCTTTGTTTTCATGACTGAATACACTGAATAAACAAACTGACCTTAAAGGACAACACAACATCATACTGTAATCATAATGTACTTTGTTTATATTTGGCAGACCCTGAAAAATAAATATTTCTGAGTTTGTATTATTACCTAACAAATATTGTTAATATACAGTTGTGAGTTTGAATGTGTTGTCCCAAAACTGCCCAGTGCACCTATAAGAACTTTAAATGTTCATTACAGCACGTTGTAAAAACAACGGTCTAGTGTAATTTAAGGAGATTTTCGATATTTACCAAGTTACCGGAAGTGAATATCGCATGTTGTCAAGAGGGCTTTTATTGTGAACTTGCTGACCGGAAGTGATGTAGCATCATTAAGACTAGCTTGACAGTGGTGTGAAGATGGCGGCGTACAGTCGCACTCAGCTGCTGCTGCTGCTGTTATCGTTACTGGGTCTCTGCGGCTTCGGTTCCGTCCTCGGCTCGAAGGCAGCCAGCGGCCCGGCCGAGCCGCCCAACCCGCCGGTCATCAGAGCTGCAGATCCCCCGGCGAAGGATGCACCTGCCGCGGCTGCTGCTGCTGCTGCCGCCGCTGGGGCCTCACAGCCTCGAAGGGCGACCGTTTGGAAGCTGTCGGAGGAGGAGGCCTGCCGGGAGGACCTGACCCGCCTCTGCCCCAAACACACCTGGACCAACAACCTGGCCGTCCTGGAGTGCCTGCAGGATCGCAGAGAGGTAAGCGACCTGCGGCGGGACTGGAAGGGGTCCACAGGGGTCCCGGGAGGTGATGGGGATGTGCTGGGTGTGTCGCCCCGGAGGTTTGGACCCTCACCGGCTGTCAGCGTGATACTGATGGAGAGGCGAACATCTGCACCTGCTCCAACCTCCACACACACTCACACACAGCAGGTTTACTCGAGGCAGATATTCATATTTTCCTCCACACTCCAAGAGCCACTATTATCACTAAAACAAGTGTGAAATATTTACAGTATGCAATATTACAGAGAAGTAACTTTAAGAGTCTAGGACTAGGACACAGTTTTTTTTAAGGCCACTGTACTTTCTTTGCCGCCACACTCAGCCTGTCAGACATCTGTAGTAACTTCCTCAAATGGTCTAAAATATATGATGTGTCTCTGAGGTTTGGTAATATTAAAGGTCAGATTAACATTGTATACAGATACACAGATGGAGCCTGTTCATAAAGAGACCATAAACAGCAAAAGAAGAGTTTAATATCTCAGATTTGACATATTGTCTAGTGTCCAAAGATCTCTCAACAGTCTGTGGTTTTGCCTTAATGCACTCTGAGAAAAAAAGTTCTGATTGTTTGGATTTTTTGATATATTACTTACTAAGTTAATTGTACATTTGAAAAGGTCTAAATGCGTTTTCCTGGTTCTCTCCACAATTGGTTAATCGCTGCACAGAAAATGTAAATACCTTTGTTGATGAAATGTGTTTGGGTTTCGACCAATGGCCAACCAAAGCAAGTTACTGGAAGACGTAAGAACCATCAGAAGTATTTACTTTGCTTTTGTTTGCTTGTTTATACGATATGTCGATCCGTAACTACCTTGGTGGCCACTCTTCCTCCACCTGTATAACTGGCAGGTTCATTTAAATAGTACAGTTCTCATCTTAATGCAGAGGTTTGATGTAGTTTGAGGTTTTCCTACCTCTGCATGACTCACACACTGTACCTGCTTGCTGCCACCTCAGTAAGGTAATTATAAACCTGCGTGAGGTGTGTCACATGACTAACAGGGTGAAGATAAACCACAGTTTTCCTGCTTGTGGTCTGTTTCTTTGTCGCCGCGATTGAAACATAATCAAAACTGCTATTTTTCACAATCTGTTTCCAGATTTGCCGCCCACGTGCACACGTTTAATTTTGGACGGTTAATTTTGGAAGTGAATGTGAGGATCAGCGGTGAAAGTACATTCACCCAAGTACTTTACTTAGTTAGGCTAAATGTTTGAGGTACTTGTACTTTACTTGAGTATTTCTCGTTTTGTGTTGTTACACCACACCGCTGTCCATTCGACTCTACTATATTTATCTGACGGCTTTAGTTTTTAGTTACTCTGCAGATTTAGATTATTAATTAAAAAAATCACTTGACTAATAGGCTACATATCAAACATGTAGGTTAATCCACCCAGCAGTATATGAAGTATTTGAAACAGGCTCAACCTTTACCAGCTACAACAATGAATTGATGAACACATCAGTGCATCAATAATTATCATCCATTCATGATTTTTTTTCTTTTTGGCACTTTGCAGTACCCATATTTTGCTAATTATCATACTGTTCACTTAATTTCTTAAAAAAAAAAACACAATATATTTCTCATTGCTGCAGCACCTCTATTCACCCTCTGTCCGTCTGAACGCTCTGTTTTACCTCCTGTCCCTCCTGAAAACCCCAGTCTGCTCTGATTGGTCAGCTTCCACAGGCCTGAACAGGCACCGCCTACCAAGTCTTTATACGAGTCCTGCCGGTGTTTTTGCATCCCTGGCCATGGGCTCTGATCGAGTAGATGTAGCTCAGGGCAGTGACTGTATGGTTGTGACATCACAACCTTACAGAAGTCCTGACAGCCAAAGTTTCTAAATATATAGGCTGCAGGCACTTCTCGGTGGATTGAGGGTTTTGATAGTTTCCCAGTGTTGATATAGCACCTGTACATGCTGGATAATCGAAAAACACGTGGAATCTTTTTACAATGTGGGATCTTTATGCAGTGTCTTGTTGCTCATACTATGTACGTTTAGTACAGTAAGGTTTTTGAATGCAGGACATTTACTCGTGGCAGAACAATTGGTGGATTGTTGGAAGCACAGTACAATGGCTATAAAATAATGACATCACCGCTGCTCCGCATTGGTTCCCTATAAACGACGCTTTCACCGTGCTGTTTTGTCTGCCAGCGGGAATGAAGTCTCCTGGAAATATTAAGGATGAACAATGATCCAGTCAGTCTGGCAGTCTGCCACCATTTCTATCTGCTTCATTTCATCACATCAACATCGTAGACTATCGTTACTGTGTGGAAAACGAAGAGTGATCCAGTTCTCTTTGCGACAGTGGCGCCAACAGTAAAACCACTTGGAAATGGTAAGGAGTGAAAGTTGTGAAGTTGTTTCCACCTTAAGTAAAAGATCTGAGCATTTCTTCCACCGCTGACTTTAATGATGAGTCGTTTTAATTGATTAAACTATCAGCAGCAGTTATCAGCCTGGAGTCCACGTGTTTAGTTTATGTGTCCAGTCAGGTAACCCCTCACATCGACGGTCTGAGGATAGAGGCTGATTTTAATTGGTATAAATCATTGAGGCAAATTTGTGACATTGGACCTGACTTCACTATTTTAAAAATGGATTAATTGTAAGCAAAAATACTGGTCCCAGCGCACAACATGTGAGGGTCTCCTGCTCATCTTTGTCTTGGGTGATCTTGAATTTTATGTCTTTCGTCGTGGACTGTTGGTTGGAGATGAAGAGGCAGTTTTACAGGCATTATGAACTAGCGATGGCAGTTTCCTGACATTTTAAAGACCGGATTTAGCAGGATGTTTGGCAGATTCATTGATAATGAGAGTAATCTTCAGCTGCAGCCTTAAATAATACATAGAATCATTAAGTGGCACTTTGATGAATTCTGCAGTTGATTCTTCTTCTTTTTCTCTGTCATTCGGAGTTTTGGACTGTGATCTAGTCAAGGTAGACGTCTCCCACACACACACACACACACACACACACACACACACACACACACACACACACACACACACACACACACACACATACACACACACACACACACACACACACACTTTAACTTCCCTACTAAATGTCTGTGTCAGAAATAAAATGTGTAATGATTTGAGTCTTGAAATGTAACTACTACTGAGTACTCAGTGTTGACACTTTATCTTTATAATTTTTGAATGGATTTGAATTTACATCTTTAGGGTTAGGGCAATTTTAAAAACGTTGTTTTGTGTGAATGTTTTTTTTTGGGGGGGGGGGTTCACCAATTTAAATATAAAATGTAGGTGTACAGTATTTAAATAAAAGTATATTAAAGCAATAAAGTATATACAAAGAAAATTAAAATCAGGTTGCTGAAATGGGATTGGTTAGATACAGTCACTTATATTCAGCATTTGATAAATGTACATTCTTGAATCAATCCTGAATGTTGGTTGACTTAATATTTTTGTTCAGAATGATATGAGATTAAATGTATTTATACTGTATATAACTTATTTGTTAATTTTGTGCACCATAATCAAATTCACAAAGGTCATGGTTGTGAAATTGCACCACTTCAAATCACCTTATTGACTATGACAAGAATAACCACCTGACATCCGATAGGTGGCTTTCAAAATAAAATATTTCAGTGTTCTAAAATCAGCATTTAAATGTGAACAATACGAACACAGTGGTTACTGGCTTCTATAAGCGTTGGATAATGGGTTTATAACACATTAGAACGTCCTGTAAGCAGATGTACGTGTTTATCAGTGTTTTTTTTAAACAACTATAACTGTAATGATATAAAACACGTCTTCACAGTAGACGTTATAACTGTTGATGCTGCACATTATTGATTGATAAACACTTGAAAACTGCTGACTTGCAGTTAAACATATCGAAAGAATAAACATAAAACTGGACTCTTTCGCCCCAGCACCATGTTGACGTCAGACTCCACCTTCCCCCATCATGCTGACGTCAAATACACACACACACACACACACCCCTTTCCTCCTCCTCCTCCTCCTCCTCCTCCTCCTCCTGAGCGATGTCCTCTTTACAGAGATAATTACAGCACTTCAACTCTATAACAGCTGTGGCCTCCTGAAGAGGTAAATGACTCTTATAAATCTGCCTCCTCTCCAGAGAAAGACACCCCCACCGACACACACACACACACACTCTCTCACACACACACACACACAGCCTCGACGCAGCGCTGGCAGTGATGCAGCGTGTGGTTACTGAACAGACAGTGTTTGGGTATATATTTGTGGTGGTCTAAGCCCTGAAATCCGACACTTGAGAGACGTTTGAGGAAACGCAGTTACTGACTACTGAACGGGAAGTCACTTTGTCGCAGCACGAAGAGCCCTGTGGACATTTTTAGTGGTCATTGAGTCAGTTTATCACTTTCTGACTGTGGACTGACAGTGTGCGAGGATGCTGTGTGGATCTTAGAAAACAGCTTCACTCTGCCTCACAGAGAGGGAGGCAGAGTGAAGCTTTCTGTCAGTGCAGCTTTTCACTCTGTCGCCAGCAGGTTTTTTTTTTGATTATCAATCACTACATGCAGATGCTGGCGGTCCATTTATTAAGACTTTCATCACAGTCACAATCACTATGTACCTGAGCGGTTCCCTGCCTAGAGGCCGGAAGCGTCTCGTGGTCTCACAAGATGAACCTATGGGGTGGTGAGATGATTACTGTGGCAGGAAATGTCCATTTCTTCTGACAGTCTATTTTTCATACTGGAAATGCAACTAAAATTGAACAAGAAGTAACCTGCGAAAACAACTACTATGGCATTACATATTACTTTGACAAAAAACGTTCAGGTCCCTACCATCTAGGCGTGGGATGATATGAACTTTTCTTGTCGCGATTATCCTGTCCAACGTAAGTGTGATTCACGATATCATCCTGATTATCATCGAAATACAGTAGTCTTAAAGGATTTAAGATGAGATTTAATATTAAAGCTGGGAGCATATTTGTATTGCATCACAGAGAGGACACACATCTCCTTTTTCTTTTGTGAAAAAACAATCAAAGAATCTTAAATAACTTCCTGCACAAATAAAGGATAAAGACATGACAGTAACATCCGATTTAAATTGTTTTTGTGGGGGGGAAACAATGTTCAAGCTTGCCTTCAGCCATGGTGACAGACTTGGGCAATTCAAAATAAATCAAGAAACCTATATAGGACTGTTAGTCAGTGAGCTGGGCGGCTTTTGCGGGGTCATTCATTCAAGGATATTGACAATTATTGTGAGTGGCGCCGACTGTGTCCGTCTGCGGTACGTCGCCTACACGTGGATACATCAGAGGTTTATCGCCGCTCGCTGCTGCTGGAAACAAGGTTGGTAAGACCTGGGAATGCGCCCTGAAACTGAAACAGTGAATATATGAGAGGCTCCTGGAGCGCTACAGACTTGTAGACAAATCTCTGTGGGTGCAACACTGCAAGAAAACATGCAGTCACTTGAAAGACTTTTATTCACGGTCTGGTGCTGCAGACGACGCAGACGAAGAATGTTGCACAACGGGAATTTGTGTTGCAGTAAACTTACAACAAACCCCTTTGTGAGTTTAAATGTAGTGGTTGCTTTCACGCTGCCAACTTCCACGTCCCAGACTCTCTGCCTTGATTTTATCATGTTGTGTTTTCTGTGATATAAACAGAGCTCTGTCACATCACCCCCAGACACAATTAGCCCTGTTGCCACTCCGGTTTGATCAGTCCATGTGATTAATTTGGTCTCATTTCAGCAGCCTTTGATGTGAACGGAACAGCTCCTCCTTGATTAATAACCCATAGTTGAACTAATTAGGCTTTTTATCTAAGAAGCCACTGAGGGTTTTATTTCCTCATTGCGGTTGTTCCTCTGTCTCTGAAACATTTAGTGGAAATGGCATTTTACAGTCAGAAGGAGGCTTTTTGTCTTTGTTCCCGCGGGTTGAGGAGAGTTAACATGAAGTGGCTTTCGTGTCTTCTTTTACTGCGAAGTGATGTGAAGCTGTACGAACAGCTTCTCCCCGCTGTGTTTGCTCTGACAGCCGAGGATGTCTGTGAAGAGCCTCTGTCGCTTTGTTCACGTGAAACTGCAGCGCATAAACATCTCCCTGTGCCAGTCACTCAATGTGATATTGCTACCAGTTTCCTTATGGCTGGTTGTTCTCGTCCTTTTGTACAGCACAGTACAGCACAGTCTATCTTACACAGCAGCACAAACAGCCGGTGGTCAGGTTTGGCTTAAATATTTTCTTTTGTGAGGGGACCAATAGGCAGATTTGTGTGCGTGCACTTGTTGCCGCTCTTCTTCTGCCATATGCACACACCCACATACTGTAAATACACAGAAAGCGCTTGATTCTGTTTTTATAGTAATCTGTCTCAAAAAAGCCAGCCGTTAATTTTGTTTCTATCTGTGTGTCTTCCTGCAGGAAACTGAGATTGCTCCCGACTGTAACCATGTAAGTATTCCCTCCTGCACACACATTCTCAAAGTATTCTTTTCTTCATTGGATCATTTATAGATATATGATTTGGAAGAATTCAGCATTAGAAGTCTAAGAATGAACAGAGTTTTGTTATATATACATTATCCCGAATGTTTCCGACATTGTTCAAACCGAGAGAAATCCAGAGGTTCGCTCAAGGTAATGTGCGCTTCATTTGGTCGCCTGTTGCTGCTTCCAGTATGGGGAATTTAGAGACTGAGACTAAACTTGACATGAATAAAACCTTGAACTATTACCATTAAATGGATTTTCATCAGCAGTAGTGTTTTAATGGCGTGTTCACCACCAGTGACGCAAATTCAACTGCAAGATCATTTGTGTTTTTTCCCTCTAATCATCTGAGTGTTTTTTCACCCCAAACGGCCGGATTAGCTGCTTTTCTGTACATTAGCCGTAAGATAGCAGCTGACAGCAGTGTGTGTGTCTGTGGCCCAGTTCCAACGTCCCCCTCTTAAGGCCTTAAGCCCTGAGCCCTCAGGGACATAGCTGATGTCACTTGGCAAGTTTTTGGACATTTCACTCAACCTTGTAGATTTTTGCCTTTTTAATTTCGGGTTTTAAAATATATATAGCCTGACCGTACACACAAAAATAGAAACGTATGCAGTCAGAGGTTTCAGTAAAAAAGTTCCATATTGTTTCAAAAGCCCATTGCTCTTTTGTTCTTTAATAAACTGAGTGATGTAAGTGGAGAATCGGCTCAAAGGGAAAATGTCAGATGTCGGGTAATAATTTTTTTATCCGTGAATAAAAAATGCGCATATAGAAAAATGATGCCATCCAGATCATTGTAGCTTATTTTTTTGAGTGTTTTTGGGCATCCAGTGGATATAACTGAGACAGACGGAAAGTGGCCAGAAAGGGCTCAAAATGTCCTTGAGAGAGCACGATTTGACGAGGGAACAGCATTAAATCCGGTCAGCTGTCACTCAACTCAGCACTCACCACAGACTCTGGTTCCCATTTTTCTTTTTCCCCTCTCATCTCTGTAATGCTACTTTCATGAGATAACGTACATTTCCCCTCCAGATCCAGTCAGCATCCTCATTAAAGAACACCAACACCTGATAATAAAGATCACCTCTACAGATCGCTGCTGCGGTCAGGTTGATAAACAGGAGTATAAATCCACCATTTAATCCCAAAAGTTCAAGTAATGTGCGAGCTCTCCACTTGATAGTAAATGGCTCCAGATCAGAGCAGAGTCAGATGGGTTAGGTCCAGATGGGTGTTTAGTCCGCTAGATGTTCCTCTAGTTAGTTTTTCAGACCCCTAGCGGCAGAAATGACACATTTTTGTGTTTAAAGGAGAGAGAGGATATTTGAACGTGTTTGTGTGTGGTGTCATGTCATGACTCACAGATCTGCAGCACGGCCAGAGACTCTTAGTGATGTTAACCCACATTTAGTGTCCGTGTTAGAGGCTAATAATTAACAGAAGAGATTAACCTTTCACATTTAGCACAGTAGCCGACACACACACCTACATAAATCCATTTCCTTTGTAGTGCGAACAGGATTTGACATCGTACAGCCCCAAAGATCAGGATCAAAGATTGTTCACCTCTTAGATCATAATACTGGATGTAAAGTCTTTGATATTTACTAGTGTCAAACCTCGGGAAATGTATGAAACTTCTTTTTAACACCTTAACATTCATATCATCCCTTCACTTGTCGCCGCCCACACGCTTAAAAGTAAAAGAGTTTTGAAGAATTCTCCTTCAACCTTCACAAACTGTATGTTCATCATCTTCTTCCCTCATTTTGTAGGCTCCTAAAGCTCGTCTGGATGATAAACCTCGAGTGTTCAGAGTTCACAGTATTTAACAGCAGACAGGTTTATGAAACGCCACAAGGTTAATGGGCCACTCAGACTATCTCTTTTTTACAGCAACGGAAAGCACTGGCTGTAATCAACATGACACACACACACACACACACATGCACGCACGCAGGCAAAGACTGTCTTGTTTTGTTGTGGCGGTATTTTCTGGGCGGTCTGACTGTCAGTTGCTGTTATCTGTGGCTGCGGCACCTGGAGCCTCACTGGCAGGAAAACTAAACAATAACTGCTTCAGTTTGAAAAGACAGAAAGAGAGACGAGAGGAGAATCTGAGGGCAAGACAGACATTTAGAAATCTGCAGGGTCCGTGTTCGGTTCGGGGCTAGTCTGAACTAACTTTGAAATGTTTGCCTACTCGGCAAATCGAACTGATTCTGAAAATGTGTTTTGTTTTTTTTTCCTTTTTCTTGTTCCTTCCTCCTGCAGCTCCTGTGGAACTATAAACTCAATCTGACCACAGATCCTAAGTTTGAGTCGGTGGCCACGGAGGTTTGCAAAAGCACCATCACTGAGGTCAGTCTGCACCGCCGGAGGCTCAGGGTTCAGCTTCCTGTCAAGTCAAGTGAAGCTGTCAGTCTGAGGTGTTGTCAGACGTCATTTAAACAGCACAGTGGGTGTTTCGCCATTGATTTACATGACAGAATAGATTAAGACTGAACTGAGTGAGTTTGTCAACAGTTTTCATTTAGTTACTAAATAAAGGTACAAATGAGTCCCACGTTGTCAATATCAGTAATCTCAATGCTCAAACATTTATAGACCTCTTTATACGTTATGTCTCATTATTGAGAAATATTGTCCTTTGTGTCTTTGTGTCCGTCCCGTCGCCGTCACGTTCACTGCATGCAGATAAAGGAGTGTAACGAGGAGGAGCGGGGGAGGGGCTACCTGGTGTCCTGCCTGGTGGATCACCGCGGCAACATCAGCGAGTACCAGTGTAACCAGTACATCACCAAGATGACCAGCATCGTCTTCAGCGACTACAGGCTGATCTGCGGCTTCATGGACAAATGTAAAGAAGACATCAACAGCCTGCACTGCGGCAGCATCAACGTGGGACACAAGGTGAGAGAGCGAGAGTGTGTGTGTGTGTGTGTGTGTGTGTGTGTGTGTGTGTGTGTGTGTGTGTGTGTGTGTGTGTGTGTGTGTGCGCGCTTGTGTGTGTATAGACGCCACCACACAGTTCTAGTGGGTCATCAGCGATGACTGAGCTCGGTTGCTCTCGTGTGAATCTACACGTGTCTCTGTCTTACATCTGCCTGTTTCTCATCAGGACGTCCACTCCCAGGGTGAGGTGATCTCCTGTCTGGAGAAGGCGTTGGTGAAGGAGGCGGAGCAGCAGGATCACGTTCGGCCAATCAAAGAGGAGTGTCAGAAGGCGATCCTGCGGGTGGCCGAGCTGTCGTCGGACGACTTTCACCTCGACCGGCATCTGTACTTCTCCTGCAGAGACGACCGCGAGAGATTCTGTCAGAACGTGAGAAAGAATCCGCTGCGGGGTTTCACACCATGAAAAAAAATAACACAACAGCTTCACTGAATCTAAATGATATTGAAATGAGGGTGAATTATAGAAAATGAATATGCATGAAAATACACATACTGAATGAGATTTTTTTATTCAAATAAGTTCAGTTAGTTTATTACCTGGAAATGTAAAAATGACTCCACTTTGTGTCAGTGTGAAGAAACACATACACATTGAAGAAGCTATCATCTGAGAATTTAGACTTTTTATGATACAACCTGTATGTATCATAATTGATTAATTGATTGATTTATTGAGTAGAGGATTAATTAAATAGTTGACAACTAATTAACAGTTGCAGCTTTACTTTGCACAAAATTCCATAAAATACGTTTATAGTTTTGTTCTGATAACTGACAAACAAACAAAGGGACCAAAAGAGAGATAATTATCCCTCGTTGAAAATCTATTTGGAAATATGATTAAAAAAAAAAATCTGCCTTGTTTCTCATCTTCACAGATTATGGCAGGAGAAGGAAAAGTCTACAAGTGTCTGTTCAATCACAAGTTTGAAGAGGCCATGTCAGAAAAGGTGCGACCGACTCGATATCTCCCCCCCACGGTGGATTAGTGTCACCTTGTTTCGGGCAATCACACTCTCCTTCTCCTCCACAGTGCCGTGACGCCCTGACCACCCGTCAGAAGCTGATCTCTCAGGACTACAGAGTCAGTTACTCCCTGGCTAAAGCCTGTAAGCTGGATCTGAGGAAGCAGCGCTGCAGCCTGGACACCAACCTGCCGCGAGCCCGCGAGGCCCGGCTGTCGTACCTGCTGCTGTGCCTGGAGGCTGCTGTGCACCGCGGTGAGTGGAGCGATTTACACCAAACCAGTGGTTCACTTCCAGATCATCAAAGTGTGGCACATTATTGAACTTTCTGCCTCCTGATGACAGTCGAGAGCCACATAGTCCAGTGAACTGCTGTGATACAGACTCATGCAACTCTCTGTAAACTACATAATGACTGCGATGCTGTTAAAACACTCAGTTCTTTAGTTTCACTGCAGTAAACGATGCTAACGGTTGATAACGCTGCAGCAAGTTTCTTAATCCTGATGTGGGTGTGTTATGAATATTCTGCCTCCTCTCTGTTATCTGCAGAGCTTCAGGGCTCTCAGTCTAAAAACTTTACCCTGATACTCTGCTGAAATGAGAGAGAATCACAACAATTCTACTGCTTTTATCATACTGTAAATAAATGTTAAATAAGGTATGTAAGTATGGAGCCCTTTTGTGTCGCTAGGGCTTAGTTGTGTCAGTAATAACCGGATCTTGTGCCGTGCAGGTCGTCCAGTCAGCGGGGAGTGTCAGGGTGAGATGCTGGACTACCGGCGGATGCTGATGGAGGATTTCTCTCTGAGTCCGGAGATCGTGCTGCACTGCCGGACGGAGATCGAGGCTCACTGCTCCGGTCTGCACCGCAAAGGCCGCACACTGCACTGTCTGATGAGGATCGGACGAGGCGACCGCAGCACCACCGTCGACGGCGTCTGTCAGAGCGCCGTAAGACCGCAGCCGTTATTTTCACTGTGATGCTTTAGTGTCAAAGGAACAGCTGTGAGGCGGGACTGTCGCTGACTAATGACTTGAGTTATTACTATGCTGGGTCAGTTTTTATTAAGATCGTTAAATTCCATTTTTATCCCAGCTGTGTGAGGTCCACCAAAAAGTGAATTTGAAGCTTTTGCGGCTCTTTTTCAAGGCATTTTTCCCCATATTTGGATTAAATGTATAAAATAAAGGATTTCAGCCTGTGGCCAAGTTGTCACTGCAACCTTCTTGCAAAAATGATAGAAATGTATAGAATATTCCGCAAGAAAAGGAATGTGTAACAATGAAAATAAACTGTGTTTGTAATACGAACCAGAATTGAATGTATTATCACAACCCCAGTCTTGTTTATCATACATCTTGAACAGGCTGTAATACGCACAATGTCAGCTCACCAATAAATAAAATATAAAACAATGAATAAAATCCTCTTGCTGACGTTTCTATGTTTCCACTGCAGCTCCAGACTTTGATCCAGTCTGCCGACCCCGGTGCCGACTACCGGATCGACCGAGCGCTAAACGAGGCCTGCGAGTCCGTCATCCAGACCGCCTGCAAACACATCCGCAACGGAGACCCAATGTGAGCTGGTGACACACACACACACACACACACACACACACACACACACACGCACACACACACACACACACTTTATGCATTGTAGCTATTGTTACTTTATGCTAAATAATCTCTATATGACGATCAGTTGTTTCTTTTTCTGTGTTTGAACCTCATTAAGAGTGTGAACGACGAATCATTAATTATCAGCGTTTGTCCCTCATACACACTGGATCATCATCTGATGTGTGTGTGTGTGTGTTTTTGTGTGTGTGTTTGTAGGATCCTGTCCTGCCTGATGGAGCACCTGTACACGGAGAAGATGGTGGAGGACTGTGAACACAGACTGCTGGAGCTGCAGTATTTTATATCCAGAGACTGGAAGTGAGTCGGCTCTGAGATCCAAACACACGCTTGGGCACGACGTATTATAAGAGGTTTTAGGTCCATGTGAAATGGATTGAATGATTCAGCAATGATGTGAAGGAAGTTGATTTTAGAATTCTAAATTTGACACTCAGAACTTTGAGGTGAAGCCAAAAATTCAGACTTAATAATTTTCTGTACAAACTAAGCTGTTGAACAGCGGAGATAAGTGATTTGATGGTCCTGGTATCACGCACATGACACACACTCTCTCTGTCCCCCAGGCTGGACCCCATCCTGTACAAGAAGTGTCAGGGCGACGCCGCCCGACTGTGTCACACACACGGCTGGAACGAGACCAGCGAGTTGATGCCGCCGGGCGCAGTCTTCTCCTGCCTGTACCGCCACGCCTACCGCACCGAGGAGCAGGGGCGCCGGGTATGAAGACGTTACAAACACACACACACAAACACGCACTCACTGATTTCTCACTGAGAGATTTTCATCAGCGTTCACAAATGTTTTTTGTTAGTGTGGTTTTGAATTTGTTGAACTCTAATGTCCAGTCTGCCTGAGTATTGACTGATTGTAGGATCAGCAGGTGTAACTCTAATGTGTTTTAAATTTACCAGGTGAAACCAGAGGAGGTGGTAAGTAGTCTGTTGTCACCAATCATTATTGATCGTGGTGAAGGGTTAAATTGCCGATCGTGACGATGGCGGTGATTTCATCCATGTCTGCTCCACGTCACTAACCTGTACATCAGTTTTCCAACAGCAGCAACTAAAATCACTTCTGTAATTTTGGTGGAAAATTGATTAATGTAAATAATGTCATGTGACAGTACGAAGGTGCTCTAAGATAAATGCTAATGTTGCCTCATAATGCACAAATAATTAGATATGACAAAATAATTAGATATATGCTAAAGATTATGACATGGTAATTTAATGAGTTATTGTTTTTCTCATGTATTTTGTAATGAAAATCACTTTTCTGAGCTCAGTAGAATCCCACCCTCTGGTCCGTGACTGTGAGCTCTGGAGGTTCAGGCCAGGCGCTGACTCTGTGATGAGCTGCTGTTTGAGTAAATCAGCTGCTGAATACACAAAGATTGTGGCTGCAGACTCAATGAAAACTGCAGCCCACGTTTGTAAATCCAGCCCAGCGTATCTTGGCATTACATCAGCCCAGTAAATCAGGGCCATGTCGATAAATACAGCCGGAGACGGGAGCAAAAATGGTATCTTAGAAAGTGACTGGAAGCCAGCGCAGGACTACAAGGCAGTGGAGGGAACTGGATCTCCCTACCTCCGGGCCACAGTCACACCGTACACAACGCTTGCTCGACAACTGGTCCACCTCATTCCTAAAAATTAAAAAGTCTAAGGACTTGCTGGCTGTGGCACTAAGCATATTCTTAGTTGTTTGTTTCAGAGGAATGCACTCTGAACAAAAGCAGCTGCCAAATGAATGTAGTGATGAAGCCTGACTGTCGCTGATATCCATGTAATCAGGGTCTGTCCGCGGAGAAACAATGAGTAGGACGGTCCACCTGGCCCTGATTTTGGTAATTACACATCAGCAAGAAGACCCCCCGACAGCCGATTTGATGTGATTATACGCTCTCGGTAATCGTTGTGCATGTGTGTGAGCACATTTTCGGAGAGTGAGGACATTTGAATTGGCTCGCACTTCTTCAGAGAGCTGTCGAAGACTTAGTGTGATGTCTAGGTAAATATATGTTCCCCTGCCCTCGCTCACTACGTGTGTAGGAGCGCAGCTGCACAGCCAGCTAAACATCCCCGAAGGCTGAAGTCAAAATCCAGTTGAACTTTTTCAACGACAGCAGTTGTTCAACTGTGGGCAACACATTTAGGTTATATTGTTGACAAATCCAGAAAAAAAATCATATGTCTTAAACAAGAGTGAGCGCAGTTCCAAGAAAACTGGATTCACCGAAATATAACGGTCCGAAACCAAAAGATGTTCAATTTACTGTGATGTAGAGACACGGTTAAGAAACAAGAACCAACAAGTTTGACTTTTTTTTCTTCACACCATTTATCAAACTTGTTTCTGAATAATTTTCAGCCAATGAATCATTTCAGCTCTGTGTGTGTGTGTGTGTGTGTGTGTGTGTGTGGGTGTGTGTCTGTGTGTGTGTGTGTGTGTGTTTACCTTCTGTACTATTTTGTGCCAAGTCTGGTCAATCAGAGCTGGGTGAAATGAATGCAGTTTTAGCGGTCTGGGTGTGTCAGTGAGGCACACAAGAATGGACAGATACATGTTATTAATTCTGGTTTAATAATCAAAATCAAAGGGAACCTCATCAAAAATCTTTTATGTCAAATGAACATCTGCTGATGATGTAGGATCACATTTGCCGTCTCTGAAATATCAATATCGGCCTCAACAGTCAGTGTCATCAGGCTCCAGTAGAAGTTCACGTGTGTGTGTTTTTGCAGTTATCTCGGGACTGTAAGGTGGAGGTTCAGAGGATTCTCCACCAGAGGGCGCTGGATGTGAAGTTGGACCCCGAGCTGCAGAAACGCTGCATGACCGACCTCGGCAAGTGGTGCAGCGAGAAGACGGACACTGGACAGGTGAGACGGACTCACACCGCCACTGCTGCTGACGCCAATTTCTATATTAACCCCGCGCTGGATCTGTCAGCGCCCTCTGGTGGTAGCTCATGTTACCCCTCGCCATGTTCGTCTGAAATAAAACACTTCAAATACTGATCATGTATATTTTAACTGCTGACCACTGTCCACATCGTGTGTGTGTGTGTGTTCAGGAGCTGGAATGTCTGCAGGATCATTTGGAGGACCTGGTGCCGGCCTGCAGGGAGGTTGTGGGAAACCTGACCGAGCTGGAGTCAGAGGTCACTAATATTAAGTGCAAACTAGAATTAATGCTCACCTGAGCAGCGCAGGTTCCAAATAAGCGTGTTTCTTTGTCTCAGCTTCACATTTTTAACTTCTCCGTCTGTTTTGCCGCAGGACATCCAGATTGACGCTCTGCTCATCAGAGCCTGTGAGCCCGTCACACAGGCCCACTGCCACGTGAGTGCATGTGCTTTTCTACCTGCGCACAAAAAAACACGGGGGGCACACGAGATAAAGCCAAACATCTGGTAATGTATTGGAAGCAGATATACTGCAGTAGTCTCGCGGTGAAATCTTAAGTTTGTGAAACGGAATCACATTTTCACACCGGAGGAACTTTAAATTCTAAACATAATAAAAGGCATAACTTGTGCTGCAAAAGTCAAGAATCATAAATATAAAGCAAAAGCAATACCTTTGTAAATGTTTACAATATTATGAATATGTGACAATATGTTCACCTTGTTCGATTTCTTCAAGAGCGGACAAAACAGTGACTCTTTTGCCCAAAAGAGGATCCCCAAAATTAAACTTGTTTCCTCGAGGACTTTCCGTGCACACATTCTGTTAAATTGTCAATTTTGTAATTCCATAATCTGTCCAGGTTCCTTTAAAATTTGCTGATTACTTCACGCTCCCAAACGTTCATTTAGTGTTGTTAAAATGAAGCAGGGCTCAAGACTCCCTCAACAAAATGTAAATAATAGTGTTTTTGATCGTTAATTTGTGTGTCTTCGTGTGTGTGTGTGTGTGTGTGTGTGTGTGTGTGTGTGTGTGTGTGTGTGTGTGTGTGTGTGTGTGTGTGTGTGTGTGTGTGTGTGTGTGTGTGTGTGTGTGTGTAGGATGTAGCCGATAACCAGATCGATACAGGTGACCTGATGGAGTGTTTGGTTCAGAACAAACACCAGAAGGAGATGAACGAGAAATGCATAGTCGGCGTTACGCACTTCCAGCTGGTCAGTTGTCATCTGTTATCTCTCCGTACTCTCTCTCTCTCTCTTGATCGATGTTAATTTGCTTTTCTCATTTCCTGTTAATTAGCTTACGTCAAACTCACAGCGGTTTTCATGTGCACTTGACTGAATTAGGAGATCACAAATCCGACCGATCTTTGTTGGTGTCTCTCAACGCTTTTTGTCACCTCTGCTAAGGAGGTTTTTAGATTGATATCAAGATGTTAAAAAAAAACAAAAACCTTTCGACAGATTTCACTGAAGATTGGTGTGAAGTTAGTTTAAGGCACAAGTTAATAGTTCTGGTTTGGAAATATTTCTGCTCTCATTATTATAAATCTAGAGGATTGTGCCGCCTCATCAGAGATTTGCTCCTCAGTGAGTGTTTCTGTGTTCTTCTCTGTCGCTGTCACTTATCGCCTGATCTTTCCTGACGTGTTTCACGTCAGACCACGTCGACAAGACGCAAAAATGTCGAATTGAGAAGTTGCAATTTTGCAGGGGTTGTTGCTGTTTAATAAGTCATATCAAGATATGTCTCTGGGACTGCGCTCATCTTTCAGATCCAGATGAAGGACTTCAGGTTCTCCTACAAGTTCAAGATGGCCTGCAAGGAGGACGTTCTCCGCTTGTGTCCGAACATCAAGAAGAAGTGAGTTCAGTTGCCGGGAAAAAAAAAAAAACATGCAGAAAAATAGAAACGTATTTTCCACTTGAAGCTTTTGTTTCATCTTTCCTTTTGTTTTGTTCTCTGCGCCGCGTGAGTGTTGTGCGTTTGACATCCATCTGACGTGATTTAAAGGGACATAATTCACACTCTCCGTATCCGTCAACCTGCAGGGTGGATGTCGTCATCTGTCTCAGCACCACGGTGAGGAACGACACGCTGCAGGAGGCGAAGGAGCAGCGAGTTTCTCTGAAGTGCCGTAAACAGCTGCGGGTGGAGGAGCTGGAGATGGTAGCGCGCGCACACACACACACACACTCACACACAGACTTACTGTCACTTATCTGTTTCTTGCCCAAGTTTGATTACGACTTTTACTCTCCAAATAATCAAATAAACCGGTAAACTTTCAGGCTAAAGTAACGCCCGGAAAATTTAACAGCTACAGTACGACTCCTGCTTCTCCTCTTCTCTCTCTCAGTCGGAGGATATTCGTTTGGAACCAGAGTTGTATGACCCCTGTAAGTCCGACATCAATCTCCTGTGTCCCAACGTGGCGTTTGGTAACGCTCAGGTAGGAGGCATCACACACACACACACACAGTAGAAAACAGGTGAAACACGAACATTAAAAACATAATGTTATCATAGAGATTTCTGACATTTGTCTTTTATCTCTCTTCCTCCCCTTTATCCATCATATCATCCCCCCCCCCCCCCCCCCCCCCGCGCTGCTCCTCAGATGATCGAGTGTCTGAAGGAGCAGAAGAAGAAGCTCAGTCAGCGCTGCCACCAGCGGATCTTCAGACTGCAGGAGGTGGAGATGAGCGATCCCGAGCTCGACTACCAGCTGATGAGAGTTTGCAAGCAGATGATCAAGGTGAAGAAGAGGAGGATGAGGAGGGGAGAGGGAGAGGGAGAGGAGACGGGGGAGAAAAGCACTGGGATTTTCTAGGACTTTAACTCTTGGTACCAGTTGCTCTAGTGCTGTCTGATATCACTCGAAGGACAACATTTTGAGTTTATGTACTTCATTATCTTCAATGAGGGATTATCAGCAACATTTCCGGCGCACTCACTTTCAGTTTCACCTTGACATGTCGTCATTAAGATGATCTGGTTAAACTGTTAGCTTGTGTCTTCGCCGTAGCAATGCCAACCGCGTTCCCGTTCTCAGCGGTTATTTCAGATCTAAATGATCCTTCATACTCTTCTCTCCTGCAGCGGTTCTGTACCGAGGCGGATGCCAGGAACGTCCTTCAGTGTCTGAAACAGAACAAGAACAGCGAGCTGATGGATCCCAAGTGTAAACAGATGATCACCAAGAGGCAGATAACACAGAACACAGGTCAGTGAAGTGTCTGCTGATATGAAAGTTTCAGTGAGTGTGAACCTGACCTGACTCAACAGATTCCTCCTCCTCCTCCTCCAGACTACAGACTGAACCCGATGTTGAGAAAAGCTTGTCGAGCCGACATCCCAAAGTTCTGCCAGCCCATCCTGAACAAGGCGAGCGAGGACAGCGAGCTGGAGGGTCAGGTCATCGCCTGCCTCAAACTCAAATACGCCGACCAGGTCAGTCCACGACTGCACAGTAAGCTTCCTAAAAGCGTTGCAGACTACAGTGATGTAAAAATAGAATAACAAGGTGAAATGATAAAATGGGACATCAAAAGCGATGCTTCTAAAAGATACGCACATCTTTTAATTGCACTGGTAAAACTAAATCAATACATTCTGAAACGCTGCAAGATGCCGTATTAAATTGTGTGTTTTCTGGCTGGGGTTTGGTTCAGAGGTTGTCTACAGACTGTGAAGACCAGATCAGAGTGATTCTCCAGGAGTCAGCGCTCGACTACAGACTGGACCCACAGCTGCAGATGCACTGCTCAGATGAGGTACACACACACACACACACACACACACACACACACACACACACAGACACACTTTGGATGCCTGGCTTTCTCTGCATCAAACCGACTCTTTCTATTCATCATTTTTGTCTTCTCTCACTGTCATCATTTTCCTTTTTCTTCTTTTTGTCTACATCCTCCTTCCCCTGTCTCCTTTTCCTGAACCCTCTCCTGCAGATCTCCAGGCTGTGTGCGGAGGAGGCAGCAGCTCAGGAGCAGACCGGTCAGGTGGAAGAATGTCTCAAAGTCAACCTGCTGAAAATCAAACAGGACACCTGTAAAAAGGTAAAAAAAAAATTTAAAAAATTTTTTTAAAAAACTATTCACCATCTTTGCTCAGTCCAGTGCTCGTCAGACTTCTGTGTCGATGCACAAATGTTCCAGAGCAGACTGTCAGTTTCAGGTCCTCTTAGTGCACCATTGTGTACAAGCACTGGAGTTAGTTAACATCATGTAATATTTGTGTCCAGGTGTCAGTGGACTGGAGGGAATACATGGTCTGAGTGGCTTCAGTGTCAGTGCAGAGATGTAGCTTCGTTTCTTCCTCCTTTCTTTATTCTTGTTGTTTGCAGGAAGTCCTGAACATGCTGAAGGAGAGCAAGGCGGACATTTTTGTGGACCCGGTTCTCCACACAGCATGCGCTCTGGACCTCAAACACCACTGTGCCGCCATCACGCCCGGCAGAGGACGACGTGGGTGCTCTCATACGAAATATTTACATTTGCACAACATTTTTCCTGGCTGGCCTGTTGCATGATGTGAAGGAACTGAGACTCACTAACCTCTGAGTTGCTGGAGCCTTTATCTTTTTAACTGTGTTTTTGAATGTCTTGTGTTTTGCTTTCTCCCTTTCAACCATCCAGAGATG
The DNA here is from genome assembly GCA_963678695.2 of Diplodus puntazzo. Classification (NCBI taxonomy): domain Eukaryota; kingdom Metazoa; phylum Chordata; class Actinopteri; order Spariformes; family Sparidae; genus Diplodus; species Diplodus puntazzo. The sequence goes on from OZ023155.1 coordinate 22,740,242, forward strand.
TCGTGTCTGATGGAGGCGTTGCAGGACAAAAGAGTTCGTCTGCAGCCGGAGTGTAAGAAGAGACTTCAAGACCGCATCGACATGTGGAGCTACGCCGCCAAGGTGAACGTTTGCCTGGTCAGGACTCCCACAAAGGACTGCATTGTCCGGTCTTCATGGCTTGTTTTACTTCACATATTTAATTACCGTTCCGTTTGTATAGTAGCTCATCAGCTTACACTCGTTGAACACTAATATTTTGACAGGTAAATACACTTTGTTTGGTCTTCGGCACACTGGTTCTTCGAGCTATGTGCTAATGTCGGTATGCCAACATGCCAGTTTAATGTGTTGGCATGCCAAAACATTTATAAATTGGCTCTTAAATGCACATTATGTCATTTCTGCTGCTACGGATTTCTCAGCCGAAACAACGACAAAAGGCGACGATGAGTTCAATGATGTTGTGAGGTAGCGTGGGATCATGGCAGTTGTTGTCTTCATTATTAAACTGAACAGGTAGCGAACGGCAATGTTCCATCACAAGCGAGTAGTTCAAACAAAGGTGAACAATATTATCTAGCTGGTCCACAATCTTCCTTCATCACTCTCTGATGCATCATCTGGTGCGTCCAGTGTTTCCCTGGAAGTTCTAGCACCTGGAGTGGGTATGGTGGACTGTGATGACCCCTGCTGTTGAGGCAGCAGCCTTCTGATGTGACTTGGGTTTGTGGGAGGAGTCTGGTTGACCAGGGACGCCTGGGTCCAATGTCCTGAGATTATAAAATCCACTAGTCATTCATTCATTCTCTCTCTCTCTCCTCTCCAGCAGACGTCCAACGGGGTGGGGAGCTGCAGTTTTCCTGAGTTTCCTTATCCTCTGTTCATGCACTTTACAACATACATCCATTACATTCTACACACATGCACATCCTACACTACTGATAATACTGATGTTCACATCCCATCTATTCATCATGTTTTCCTTCTTTGGAAAATTTCGTTACTTCTGTTAAATAAATATATTTTGTTAAACCTCCTTAAATTCAGTGTGTCTCCCGTTTTGTCATGGCCCAAAGAGCCAGGTCGTGACAAATGGGGGCTCGTCCGTTCGGGATTTTCAGTAACATGCAGTGATTTGTTGATGAGGGCCTGGTGCGCGTGTAGGTCGGTGGTGAACGCTGTCTTTGTTTCAGTGTTGCCTGAATTTTATTGGGGGGGTCGCGCTGCATTGGGAGGGTTTTGCGTCCGTGGAAGTATTTTTGATACATTTTGAGTTTTTGTCCTTATCTATATTATTTGTGTAGTGTTGTGGCAACATGGTTAGTGTCAGCTGTCTACGGACAGGTGTCTCGGGAGCACGTCCGTGGGATCTTGCGTAGCGACCCGCTGGTTTCCAGTGCGTAATTACACGCCGCATGAAGACTAGGGGTGAGTTTAGTCAGATTTTGGGCTAGGCAGTTAAGGGGAAATACTCCTCGGGGTAAATTTGCCTCGTTTGTATGCGTTTGGGGGGTATTACTGTGCGTTCTGTTTGGTCGATCTTGATATTATGGCTTCTTCCTTGTCGGAGTTTTTTGATGCGCCCTCGGAGGTGTTTGTTAATGGCTGTACTAAAGAACAGTTGATGCGAATAGCCAAGCATTATGAGATTAATGTGGCAGACAAGCAGGAGAAACGCAAGGCTGAGATTAAAAGTATTTTGTCCGCCTTAGTGGAGAGCGGCGTTTTGGAGAAGGGAGAGCTTTTGTCGGATGTGGCATCGGTGCCAATGTCCGTGCCGGTGTCTGCACCCGGGTCGGGGCTGACTTTTGCGCAGCAAAAGGAGCTGATGATGATGCAGTTTGAGCAGGAGAAAATCCGGTTGAAGGTAGAGATAGAGCGGCAGCAAACAGAAAAAAATGAAACTGGATTTGCAGCAGTATGAATTGAAGTTGATCCGTGATAGTAAACTTTCACATAAAACAGAGGAGAGGCTCTCTCAGTCAGGGCAAGTTACGTTTGATGTTCGGGCTAATTTGCGCTTGATGCCCAGATTTAATGAGCGGGATCCTGATACGTTTTTCACTTTATTTGAGCGGATTGCTGATGCGAAAATTGGCCTGATGCTGACACGACTCTGATGCTTCAATGCGTCCTCACGGGTAGGGCCAACTGCTCCTGCTCCAGCCTTGTCGTGTTCCAGTGCTCAGGGGCCAGCTGCTGAATGTGGTGGTCCAGAGAGAGAGTTTGAGCCGTTCATTGCGAATGCTGTTGTTTCTCTGGTGGGCAGTGAGGAGCGTGTGCCTATAAAATTTCTGAGATATACAGGCGCTAAGCATTCGTTCATTTTGGGATCAGTATTGCCGTTTTCGCCTGCAACAGAAACGGGGTTTTTTTATTCTGATGCGAGGTATGGAGATGGGATTGGTACCTGCACCGCTGCATAATATGGTGCTTGATTGTGATCTGGTGTAAGGTGTTGCTGCCGTTGGTGTGCGTCCAGCGTTGCCAGTTGACTGGGTGGCCTTGATTCTGGGAAATGGTCTGGCTGGTAGCGCGGTGTGGGCTAGTCTGCCGCCGTCACCTCTAGTTACACCTAAGCTGATGGTAACTGTTGGGCCGGATGAGTGCGGTCGGAAATATCCCGATGCGTTTCCATCCTGCGCTGTGACCCGTGCACGGCGTGCTAGAGCTGCTTCAGACGTGAGTGTTAGTAGAGAGTGGAGCTGTGATTCCTCTACCTGATCTTCCCCCGTCCATCCCTCGGGCGGAGTTGGGTTAAAGGTCAGCAGGGTGATCAGTCTCTGTCCAGTTTGGTGACCAGTGCTTTGCCTGAGAGTGAAATGTAAAATGTGGCTCGTGGTTTTTTTTTTTTTTTTTTCCAGGATGAGTTGCTTGTGAGGAAATGGGTGCCTTGTGAAGATGACTTTGTCGGTGAGCCAGTGTTTCAGGTTGTTGTGCCTGGAAAAATTCCGTGACACAGTATTAAAGATCGCACATGATGAATCAGGTCATTTGGGTGTGAGGAAGACTTATGACTGGGTTTTGCGATTTTTTTTTTTTTGGCCGAAGTTGAAGCATGATGTTTCTAAATACATAAAATCGTGTCATACATGTCAACTGACAGGTAAGCCGAGTTAGTCAATTAAGCCAGCACCTCTTTGTCCCATTCCAGCAGTTAGTCAACCATCGAACATTTGATTATAGATTGTGTGGGGCCGTTACCAACCTCAAAATCTGGTTGCTCTTATCTGCTGACGGTGATGTGCCAGACGACAAGATACCTGTGCGTTCAATTTCTGCAATAGCAATAGTTAAGGCATTGACACAGTTCATTTCCATTTTTGGCATTCCGCGTGTGATTCAGAGTGACCAAGGATCCAATTTTACATCTCGCATGTTTTCAAACATTGAAGTCCCTGTTGCGTGCTTATTGTACAGAGATAGGGGGAGATTGGGAGGAAGGCCTTTCTTGGTTAATGTCGTCAGCCCGAGAAGTTGTGCAGGAGAGCACTAGGTTTAGCCCTAATGACCTTGTGTTTGGCCATAGAGTGCGTGGTCCTTTAGCAGTCCTGCGGGATGGCTTGGGTGATACTGATCCACCAAAGAATTTGATTACGTGAACGGTTTCCGTCATCATTTGTATACAACTTTTCAGCGTCTAATGAACTTGGTTGTTGCAGGTCTTGAAGGCTGCGCAGTTTATCTGGACGATGTAGTTGTATTCAGTGACACGTGGGATGCTCATGTCCAGTGCCTTGTTCAGTCGGTTAGCTGAGGCGCGACTCACCGTCAAACTGGCGAAGTGTGAGTTTGCCAGGGCGACGGTGACGTATCTTGGTCGGGTGGTCGGACAGGGGCAGGTGCGTCCAGTCGATGCTAAAGTCAGAGCTGTTGTGAAGTATCCCGCTCCAGCTACAAAAAAAGAATTGATGCGTTTCCTGGGTTCAGTCGGCTATTATAGGAGCTTTTGTAAAACCTTTTCAACTGTAGTTGCACCGCTGACTCACCTGTTGAAGGGCAGAGCGAAATTTGTGTGGTCTCCTCACTGTCAAAGCACGTTCGAGAATGTGAAATCCCTCCTGTGTTCAGCTCCAGTCCTGGCTGCACCGTGCTTACATAAGCCATTTAAGATCCAGGCAGATGCCAGTCAAGTGGGCACAGGGGCAGTGTTGTTTCAGGAGGAGGGAGGAATTGACAAACCTGTTTGTTACTTCTCAAAAAAGTTCAACTCATACCAGCTGCACTACTCAACAATAGAGAAGGAAGTGCTGGCCCTCATTTGGGCACTTCAACACTTTGAGGTTTATGTTGGTACTGGGGGGGAACCAGTAGTTTTGTATACTGACCATAACCCATTGACCTTTTTGAGTTCATTGCACTGCCCAAACCATCGTCTGATGCAATGGACTTTGTTCTTGCAGGGCCATAATTTAAACCTCCATAAATTCAGTGTGTCTCCCGTTTTGTCATGGCCCAAAGAGCCAGGTCGTGACAGGACTGACAGGTGACCAAATCAAACACACCGTTATTAAAATAAAGTCACATGACAATACCGTGAGATCCAGAGTGCCCTACCAAGCTACGAGAGGGAATAGATACAAAATATATAGATATAGAACATGACTATATATTTGATCATGAACCAAGTACTGGACAGGCTATAGTTTGGACTCATGATGGCGTTAAGAGGAAAAATCCAGGTGATTAGCAAAGTTATGACAATTCATCTTCTGGGGACAATCAATGCTTGGACCAATTTTATGACAATTGAACCAATAGTTGGTGAGACAATTCAATTTTAAAAAGTTCTAACTGGCTGGTGTCTCTCGAACCAGCTGATACAAACGTTTCAACGCTGCTCGCATGGCTTTTTTTGGCTGACATACCCCTCTGTCCTGCAGGTGGCGCCAGCAGAGGGCTTCTCCGACCTGGCTGTGCAGGTGATGACATCACCCTCCAAGAACTACATCCTGCTCATGATCGCACTGAGCGTGTGCGTCCTCTTCCTGGTGGGGCTGCTGTGCGGACGGATCACCAAGCGGGTGACAAGAGAACTGAAGGACCGGTAGAGGGCGAACGCTCGGACCCCTCCAAAAAGACTGACTCCTCCTCCTTCTCCTCCTCCTCCTCCTCTCCCAGATGCTCGGTCTGTAACCAGCCAACCTGCACAGTGCCAACACCAGTACCCACATCTGGAACTCCTATGTTTATTGGCTGCTGCTGAATATTTGCATCAAATCAAAAACCCTTAAATCTCCATTTGGGCATCTCCAAACTCCCAGAGAGCACTGACTGTCGGATTGGAGCGTTTTTTTTTTTCTTTGATGATCATATTGTTTCTCCCATGGAATTGGCTTTTGCCGAGGACTTTGATTGGGGTCGGACATGAGGCCGTCCGGCATCTCTTAAGTTTCTAAATGAGCGCTGTTCATGATGTGACTGAGGGCTGCTGCTTCTGAGGTTAGGGTCGCTTTCCCCTCGTTGAGTCCTGATGCTTTTTGTGATATTTAATGGAGACTGGAGCATGTAGAGCAACAGGACTTTGTTTCTTTCTAAGTGACTGTGGCTGCCTGAAAAGCATACGGAGCAACCTGAAATCTAAGGGGTCGAAACACTGGGGTTGAATTATGTGATGTTACTGTTGCTTTTAAACATTTTCTCATCAGTCACGACCTCCCGTCCTCTTCGCTCCTGTACGGAATCAAGTCAAGCTCAACAGGTACGACTCTCTACATTTGGACTAGTTCAGCCACCTAAAGGAAATTCTTCTGGATATCTTCATCATGATCTGTGTAGTCTCCGTTCTCTGTTGCCTTTAACACAATCAGTCATATAATACACAAGAGGCTTCATGTTATAATCGGACGACCTGCCAGTGCACAAACTTTTTTTTTTTTTGTGAGGGAGGAAGTGATTGTTAACATGGATGCAGCATTTAACCATGAGACTGTTGGCGTTCTCTTCCTTTTCTTATTTTCAAAAGTCTGATTATTTGTGTGTTGACAGCATGCAAGAGGTTAAAACGTGTCAACGAACCCGCGCTGAGCTACTAACACATCGGGCTGCGTTCCCTCAGGCCTTAAAAAGGGGCACTTTGTAGTGTTGGATTAGAAATTCAAACTCAAGAATTTTAATATTTACAATTTTAATGAGGTAATACTACAATTTAGAAATGTTTTTTTCTGTAACTGAATAAACAAGCTGTTCTCAGAGGAATATAAGGTCCCAGAACACTGTTTGAAGCTAGAAAGGTGGCAGGGTCCGCCACATATAAACAAAGTAAAACAGTATGAAACTGTTGTGTTTTAAGGTCGGTGTGTTTATTTGGTCATGAAGATGGATGGAGTCAATGAAGATCTTTCTCCTGATTGATTAAAATGTCTTCCCCAAAGCTACATAGTGCTCCTTTAAAGTCAGATTCTGCATTTATACTCGAACAATCTGCATGTAAACGTACAGTAGACAAAGCTCAGTCAAAACGTTTTCTGAAATGGGCACATATCATTTAGAAATGGCATGTCATACAGGGTCAAGGAAACTTTTTGTTTGTTTGTTTTAATTAACCTGAAAGCCATTAACCTAACCTAGCATACAGACTGGAGGTGGTAGAGACAGCTTGGCTCTGGCAAAAGTTAAGACACCTTAACACCTTTTTAAATCTCTTATCAACAAGCTAAATCTCTTTTTTTTTTTTTTATCCAAACACAAACAGAAATGTGAGTGTTCAAGCAGTGAGTGTTTCAGGGGAAGTTTCGCACTGGATACATTTTTTTGGAAGGGTTGAATGACTTCTCTGAGGTCAGGCTGGGCATTATATCGACATTGCATCGATAATTTAATAGCCTATTTACAGTATCGTCATAGATTGTGGGTATCATATCGTGACATGGCGTGATTGTTGTCTTTTCCTGGTTTCTAAATGTGCATTACAGTAAAGTGATGTAATTTTCTGCACTTAGACTGTTCCAATACTTGCCTTCACACACTATTAATCTGATGATATATCATAAATCTGATTGTGTGAATATTTTGTAAAAGTTCCAACAGTCATCCTCACAATATTGTTGCAATAACAGTAGAAGTCCTTCATACAAAATATCGTGATATTTGATTTTGCCATAGCACCGCCTAGCCCTACCATGAAGTTGCCAGGCAACCAATGGAAAAGTTTACATAAGCAATGTACTAAGTAGAAATTGTACAAAATAGTTTTTACGTTTCTGTTTGGGTTCAACAAACAAGCTATAACATGTAAGGCAGTGATCTTTACAGGCGTCAATAGGAGAACTTTGCACAGAGCCAGGCTAGCTGTTTCCCTCTGCTTCCTGTCTTTATGCTAAGCTAAGCTAACTTCCTTCAGACGAGCTCTTGTAAAACCACTGTGCGCCACCAAATGTCTTGTTCTGCTTACCCCCACATGGCCAAAAAAAATCTATATCAGCTAAAGCAGCTTTAAGTTATGAGAGAAAAAACAAAGTGCAGCATCAGTGAGAACGGCGGTGAACTGGAGTATTCTGACGTGTTAGAGATCCAAGTTGCATATGACTGATTGTGATATAGATAATTCTGACTTCTGACTTGAGTGTTGCCTGAAGCTTGAACTGGCTGATCAGATGTACATTTGCACTTCTATAATACATGTATGTGACGCACATGAGCAAAATATGTCACTTTTACCAGGGGACGTGAAGCTATTACTAGAAAATGCATCAAATCGTTATAATAAAGCAAAAGGAAACGGTTTGGCTTCATGCTGATGTTACAACAAAACTATCACTCAGTAATCACGCAGCATTTTACAGACATTCAAGCCATAAGCATATTGTTGTTTTTGTTTCAGGCTCATGACTTGTAACTTTAAGTGTAACTGAAGAGATGCGAACATGATTTTGTTTTGTTTTTTTGTCGTTCTTTTTGATTGATGAATATTTGATATTTGATTTTGCACTTTACTTGTCTACAATGCTTTGACGTTTGTTTGCTGACATGAGCTGATTGGACAGTGAGCCTCGTTCATCTCATTCATTTGTAAAAAGATTTCTTTAAAAAAAAAAAAAGCATCCACGCCTTTCTGTCAGCAAGAGATCTGCAGCTTTTGGCTGCATGTAACATTTGTGAATGATTGAAAAACTGATAAAGTGATCGCAGTTTTTTCCCCTCATTTACAACAGTTAATGCAGCTGAGGTTGCAAATCAGTTGCGAACGCGTTCTCAAAAGGATTTCGTGTGGAAAAAAAGGAAAGGTCCTCTACCTGGAAGCCGAGCCGATCGCTCGTCAGATGGAGGCCAACAGCTCGCCGCTTTCAGCTTTTCTAAATGATCTTTAAGTTCCTGTATGTGGCATCAGATTTAACAGGAAGTAAAGGAGAATATCATAACCGGTTCTGTACGCAAGTCTCGACGTGTACGAAACCTTATCAGTGTGCAGTTTGTTTCTTTTCACATTATGCCATGTAATATGACGACGTAACAGATTTATCATTGTGAGATTTGATTTTGCTGTACAGATAAAAATTTGTCGATTTAATAAAACTGTCTGCAGATTTTCATATCTTTGGTTCAACTTGTGTCTTATTATATGTATAAATATAATATTCGTCCTGGACCTCTGCCTAAAAACACTCGAATGATAGTATCTCTAGATATGGTGAGGAAGCTGCTGTAAACAGAGCAAGAACAAACAGAAGCATCCAGTTCATCTCTTCCTCTGTACACAAACGTTAGAAGATGCCATCTAAGACAAGCCAGTCCAACACCTCCACAGTAAATTGTTTCTTTAGCCATATTTAACCGGGATAGTCTCCTGAGATCCATATTTCTGTTTCAAGATTCAAGTGTGATTACGTGACACAAAACGCTCAAAGACGTCACAGCAGAACGTCTCGCACAAACCCTCCAAACATCTCTGTAGATTTCAGAGGAAGGAAGTGGTTTTCACTGAGCATCGGACTCATCGTTTCCGGATGACTTCACCTCCTGACTGGAAACAACTGCATTTTACCATCAGATGGCGCTACTGTTATAATCCCAGAGCCCCGAGACAACGCCCACCAAACCTCCTACAGGTAACTGTCTGCAGCCCTGACAGGAAACAATAATATTCATGTCTTTGTGTCTCTGTACTCTGCTTTGTGTGTATTTTTTTTCACAAGAATGACACAAATATTGACAAAGAGCTGACAGGGGTGCAGCTGCTGTGTGTCAGGTGCTTTCCAAACAGGGCTTTCCACCATATCCCAGTCTTCCTGAGATAGTGAGCTTACTCAGGTGCCATCACGATATCTCAGCAACTTTCTTTCCTTCCAGCCCTGAACCCGAATTATTGAGGGAGATACGATATTCATTTCTGCTGTATGAAAGCAAAATGAGGACAAACTAAAGTCAGTTGTATAAAGCTCTTTATTGTTGCCTCCCACTTTATGTTACAGTTTGGTAAAGGAAAGGAAAGAATCAAAAGGAAGAGCACAGTAGCGTTAATTTCTCTATTATCTCTCTTATTAATTGGACGTCTTCACAGGTTAGCTGCAGCGATGCTCAGATCAGCAGGACAGAGGAGCTTCCCTCACACACAAACCACAAACTCAAACATAGAAACCAAAAAAACGGACGAAACATTGTCACTTATTTGAGATGTTTGAGGTGCGTGTGCTTCCTGATCCTAGCACAGCAAAACAAACCACCTTCCAAAGGTAACATCTATCAGTCAACTTTACTCTCCCTGCCTCTGCCAGTCTAAAATGAAGAATTATCGCTGAATTAAAAGAGGAAAATAAATTAGAAAGTAAATATATGTTGACTGTAAAATTGCTATTCTTAAAAATAAAATGTCAAAGGAACAGATTAACCGTCCATAATCAAAATCTTAATATAAACATACAGCTATCATATTAAAAAAAAAAAAAAAAAAAAGTAAAGAAAGTGAATTCAGTGTCACACCTAAAAATCTACAAAATAACCAAAGCTTAATAATGTATAGCTAAATGAGGAGGGGGAGGGGCATCAAAGGTTTACAGCCAATCAAGTGCTGCCTGCATGATCAAAGTTTAAACATTTTAATGTCCAGGTGACAGGAGACCCACTGGTTTCCACTGGGATCAGACTGGACGTCAACAGATCATCACCCAGCTGGCGGCTGCACATCCTCGGTCAGACAGCAGGGCGGCGCTGTCGCATTTCTGGCCTCATCTCATTGATTAAGGCACTGACAGTCTTTCAATGGGTTTTTTCCAGCAACCACCACAGCTGAGTGGAGAGGGCGATGAAGAGGAGCCTCCAGCTGCAATTCCTCGAATGAGATACTGCATCGACTTCTACTGGTTGACCTGAAATAAGTCCTCCCTCATCTCAACTCTATAATGCACCTACTTTATACGTAGGCAGAATACAATATTAATTATGGTCGTATAAAAAATGAGGACAAAAGAAAGTCTGTGAAGCTTCCAAACTTTAAGCTAAGCTAATCTAACCTTTGATTGATTGACAGAAGTATCAGCCATTTCAAAATCAGCTGTGGTGGTTGCTCATTGCTTCTTGTCCCAGCTCAGCTCTGACCAGGCTTTTTCTTCTTTGATTAAATGTGGATTGTCCGACCCTAACGACTGAAAATGATGATAGTAAGCAGATAAACAAAATCCAGAGATAGAAAACGATGTGTGACGTCCCAGCTCTTATGTCCATGTTCCTCTACAGTCCATTCATGTTGGCAGGCCTCCAGAGACGTCTTTCAAACAACAATGTCGTTGACCTCAGGCTGAATAAACAGCATTAAACAAAAAGTGGACTCCTCCACTGGCTGGTTTTCAAAAACGCAGAAGAAAAGATGAACTCAGTGACGAGTTTTACAGTCAGTAACCAAAAACTGTCTGGTTTCACACTGGACGTGTCTACGTGTCAGCACTAATAGCTTTTGATTGGTCCTGGCATCTTGAGTGTGAATGTACCATTGGCTGGGTGATCAGAGAGGGCGGGCCATCAGGAAGCAACCAACTGGACGTAGTTGGCGGGGTAGAGGCCGACCTGGCCGCTGCTCAGCTGTCCTTTACACCAGCCCTGCTCGTCCTCCTCTCCCAGCTTCAGCAGCTCCTCGCCTGGAAGGAAAGTCAGCTCACCGTTAGATTAAAAGGCATTCGCATGCGCATATACACACACACATTCATGATGCAGATGATCAAAACCGGAGGAGGAGGAAAGGCCACCTGTCCTGGTTTATCAGTCATCTGGTCCTGGTTCAGGCTAAGCAGAGCTGAGCTTGGCTAAGCTTTTCCAAACTGAGGTCCCTCCCTCTGTGGTCCCATCAGGTCCCATTAACTCCCTCTAAACCCCCACGAGACACGACTGCCCTCAGGGGACGGACTAAAGCTCTACGGATACAGTCTGGTTAAACACCGCCAAACAGGGCAAACGTCACCCAGCAAAGTGTCCAGACCTGAGAGAATTATCACCAGCTCTGCAGGCCCCATGGAGCTCCTCGGCCTCCTTTAGCTCATTGTTTGGTTTTATGTCTCATTATGTTTTTATGTGTTTTTTTTCTCTTTTCTTATAAGGTCACCCCATGTTAATAAACATTCCTGTAAATGTGCCAGCTTTCAGTGGTGATCTCAGCACTCTCATCAAGCCAATAAACTTCTTCAGTGGGACAAAAACTAGTTTGCATCACTAGTGGGACAATACACACACTAAAAACACCTTATTCCTTGTCCCATGGTGTCTTGTGAGGACTCTGGGGATGACTTCTGTTTATTCGTTTTACTGAACAGGCCTCTGTAAAAGACAGAGCGACACGCTACAGCTGTCTTCCCTATTCTTAAAGATTTCTTTCAATAATCAAATGATGAGGAAACAGCCTGTGACACAATATCTGATCACAGCTCAGCATTCTACTAAAGAGGGATGGAAGGACAAACTGAAGAGCTAATATAAAAACATGAAACACTTGCAGCTTTTCTCTCTGAAAAGGTTCTGACAAAGCCACCGTACACAACCTGCCCAGCACCAGACACCAGTCAGAAACAGTTAGAGATTAGCTGGTGAACAACGCAAAGCTTCCGTCAAATAAGGCGCAGGCTGGATTGCGGTGGTTTTCCAGTGGAACAATGCACTTGAACATGAATGAAATGTATTCCTATTCAAAAGCAGTAAACACAACAACCTACTGTGACTGTGTCATAGTCAGAGCTGAAAAAGACATTGAGACATATACACACGTCAAACAACAAAGTACAATGATTTTTCTGTTTTTCCCCTGAAGTGCATATGATTTCTGTTCATCACTTTTAAACATTTCAAACCAACTGTGTTGCATGGTTGTTCCTCGACTTACCTGACAAATGAGCAAATGATTTAAGTGTCAGATTATTTTGATAATCACAAACATTATAAATTGTTATTTTGATAAATCCTTCAAATCAGGATAAAACACACAAACAGCATTCTTGATATTCAGACAGAGGTGAGAACATCCAGTGAATGCAGGAAAATAAAAAACACTCAGAAAGGCTTTCATTGCCATCAACCACACCTAAATTATTGGGTGAGACAGTTGTTTTTTTCCATTTTCAGCTAGATAAAAGCATCAGCCCTCTGACTACGTGTTCTGGGCTGGACTCAAAATGCTTTTATTTCCAAACCGACCTCATCATCAGCCAGTGATGATGTCAGGCTGCAGCACAAACACACTCCTCATGTAATCAGCAATTTTACATTGAAACCTTTGCAAAAATGAGTCAATTCAAGTCACAGAAGACAGTTTTATATCTTAACAGAACAACACAGGTGGAATTTTCAGAAATGGGAAAATATCTTTTTTTTTTCATCATTTTTTTCAACTCAGGGGTGAGGAGGTGAGAAGTTTCTCCAAGTTTTACTTATATTTCTTTATTCATTTTAAAGAGGCGGTGATGTTTCTGTGACTCAGGGTGACTCATTAATGCAACTTTCACAAATGTTGAGCAAGTGACTAACATGCAGACTGAGGTAAGATGTAATAGTGTGTTTTACGGGTGTGTCCCCGCGACATTACAGTCTCACTGCATCCATCAGTCCACATGCTTGAAACAGTGTGCTTGACATGAGTGTGTGTGTCTAAGTGCGTTAAAACAAGGCATCACAGGTGAACAAAAAAAAAGCTTTTGCTCTTCAACGGAAATCTTCAGGCTCTGATCTGATACACTTTTTCTACTCAGACATATAAATATTATTTTATTTATCAAAGCTACAGTTTCAGAAACATTTGGAAACTGGTTGAAATTATGTTAAACGGGATCCGATCAGCAAGAGTAAAACTACAACTAATCAATCAAACCAAAAATCAACATTGTTTCCTGTGATGCCTCTCCTCTATAAGCATTAGTAGGTGTTAATACCTGCTTTAAAGCTGAGCTCATCGGCCTCCTGGCCCGTGTAATCATAGAGCGCTCGGACTCGCACCCCCTCTACCTGATCCTCCTCGTCCTCCGCCTCCCCCACGCCGTTCACCGCCAGCACCTTCTTAGGACTTTCGTCGTCAGACCAGTCTGATGAATAATCTTTGACCCTGAGAGAGGGGATGGGTACCAAAGGGACAGAACGTCAAACAGACACAAAAGTACAGTCAGAAAGTGTCCAACCCCCAAATACTTCTTATGTTTCAGTAATCATCTGACAAATAAATGAACTAAATGAAGCATCGTGAGTTAAATAACAATAAAATAATGATCCAACACTGAAATTTTTTTTTTTTTTAAAGAGTATCATACAATCAAATCAGGTTAAATAAAACATTGCAGCTACAGTCTCATATTCTCTCAGCCGTATTCAGCTGCAATCAAGTTTTTATTCTTTTATTCTCCCCGAGTTGCTGCTCATCACATGAACCTTTTAAACTTAATTTGCCCCAAATGAGGCGCTGTAAATAAACTCAGAGAGGCTCTCTAGCTACAACATGTAACCTCTGGTGACCGCAACTGTCGTCAACACGGACATCCGGTGGAGAGCACAATTTGTGAAAATGTCTGTGAAGAGTCAGACACCACAAAGTTTATGGAACAATGCAGAGGGAGACGAGCTCATACAGAGAACAACAGATGAGCACAGAAAGTCACTGAAGCTGTCTGAAATAATTTCTTGTTTCTGAATTTTAACTGTTGAATTTATGGACTATATATTCAAGTCAATAACTCCCACGACTGAACAAAAAATTGCGAAGTCTGACAATGCAACACTTTGCCTTTGACAGATGTGCAAATTACAGCCACCTATGCAAAAAGCCTAAAATATGCATTTGCTAAGGATGTCTGTAAAGTGTTTTACTACAAATTGTACTGGCTCTTGAAAAATATTTGATACCCTCAAAGAGCAAAGTAATATCATTACAGCAATTAAAAACATTACAAACCAAAAGTACTACGCAGCCTTTATTATATATTGAGTCATTTTATATAGAGTCAGACATGCAAACTGTCTGCAAAGGACACAACATTTCTGTATAACTCAAGGGACATATGTATCTCCTATGCCTCTTGAGTGTTTGCAACAGTGTTATATGATTAGCACTTTTGAGAACTAGCATAGTCGGCCATCACAGTGCCTCACCAGAATCAGCTAAATGTAGCTCGTTTGATCGCATGCTTTTATACTGTGTCTCAGACCCGACAAGACTTCTCATACAGTCAGAATTCATTATGTAATTGTTCCCCCAATATTTTCTTTCCTATTCAGATGTTGACCCACTGTTAAATTTAGAGAAATCATTCGATTTTCCTGCAAAACTGTATATTTGCATCTTAAAAACAGGCTTTTTATTTCACATTTAACATTTATGAAGATTTACAGAACAGCAGAACTTGACAACACGTAAACAAAGCATTCTCCTTTTACCAGTGTAAACCTGACACAAATACATTATTCATATTTTGTAGTGGAAAACCGTCTGTCTCATCTGCAATATAAACCCTCTGTCTCAAAGGACAACAGAGCAGTTTTACTGAACTTGTTTCGCAGTGTTACTTTCTCTTACTTTTTTGTTTTTTTTTGTACGTGCAACCAATAATTTCTGGACCTTTTTTCAATGATTTTCCAATGTTTTGCTCCAGTGCCTATTTTCAGCTGAGGAAGAGATTGTGAAGCAGCAGACATGATGACATGATGGGATAAGATGGTACAGCCGGTGATTTGTAGACAAATAACGGTTGCTTTTGAGGAAACATGCTGCTTCGGGGGATGAGCAGTGGCTAAATCTGGTGACAAAGCGTCTCTCTCACACCCACCCACCCACCCACCCACCCACACACACCACACACACACACACACACACACACACACACACACACAAACACACACACACACACACACACACACACACACACACACACACACACACACACACACACACACACACACACACACACACACACACACACACACACACACACACACACAGTTTGCTAGCTTCTAATTACAGTGTGTTATTTTCAGGATGTTCACTCCCCAGGGTGACTCCAAGGTAACAAGCTAAACTACCTGTCTGTCTGTCTGTGACTCGGAGCACACATACAGAAAACAACCTATAATGAAACATGGCAATAACGATGATGATTTGTCTGCAGCAGACATAGAGACGTGTCCTCCTACCTGCCGGTGTTCAGGGTGATGGGACTCGGCGGGACGTCCTCTCCACCTGAGGAGACGATGTTGGTGAGGGTGACCACGTTGAGCTCGGAGTTTCCACCTCGATCCTTCCTGCTGATGGAGCGGCTCGCCTCCGGAGACCACTCCTGCACACACATACGAACACAGAGAATGTAATTACACTGTTTTGCAGAACAGTCGATTTGATCAAATTAAAACAGGGACTATATTCATTCATTTTATACTTATAAAAGTCAAACTCATAAGCTCTTAATACTCTGGGGTGTTTTGCTGCTACAGCCTCATGTTTGGTCTGGTATGACTACCTGCAAAAAGCGGCTTATAAACAAACTTTTAATAGTTACTGACGTGAACAGACCTAATGTCATTTGGAACTGTACTCTGACTGTCCTGTTTATGGAGGTGTGTTTGTGTGGCAGTTAAGCCTCTGACAAAACTCAGAACTCAGGAGGAACAGTTATTCTCATTATTTTCTGCTATTCCACCCCCCCCTTTTTTCCTTTTATTTCCCTCGATTCTCCTGAGTTAGAAAACATTTTTAATCACAGAAATTGATTTATGAAGCTTTATGAATTTAGGGCTACTTGACAATTATCCTCTAACTGCCACTTGTGGCCACAGTGGCGGCTGTTCAGCAAAGTTTACCTTGTCTGATTTACTAAATTGAAAGTCATATCGTGGGGGGCCAGCCCAAGTTAACCACTTACTGTGTGTGTAGATAGACGTGGCATGATTGCAAATAGTCAAGTCAATGGAAAGACAAATTCAACAAGGGTGTGAACTGGCAAGCATGACTTGAGCGGAAAGTTTTCACTTGTCTTGATATGTTTATGAAGCAACGCTAGATTCAGACTGGAGGAAGACAACCAACAGAAGAAGGACTTGAAGCTGAGTTCTGAGTCTGACTACCACACAAACACACTTGCTAGCTAGCTTACAGCTTACGTACATTGCCTGTTTAGGTCACATAAACAATGGTTATTATCGGAAAACGGTAATAAATGAAAATTAAAACTTGTTTAATACAAATATCTCAGAAAAACCTTGAAATTCTGACAATGTCTGGTAGGACTGAATGAGACTTGACATTTAACAAACCAAAACACCTTCTTATATTTCATAAAAACAAGTGTGCTGCTAAGACAACACATTAAATGTGCTTTTCGTGTCTTAGTGGCCAGTTAATGAACACTCTTTCTGGTGCAGATAATCAATGAGTCTATCGGATCACACCCAGACAAAAACAAACACAGACACACTTTGGCCATAATAACAGGGTGCTGACAGAAGGAGGTGGCTGGGGATATAGTTACTGCTATTTACTGTCTCAGTGGAGCACAAAGCGGCCTCTAAACCAACAGCACTTCAGTAGGTGAGCGTGTGTGTGAACCAAATGTCCTCAGAGTTATAGAATTAACACCACAAACTTACAGTTTGTACCTCAAAAGTTGAGGATTAGAGAACATTTTAATGCTCCTCCCTCTTGAAAAAGTCTTTAAGTTCTAAGCATGTAGCAGAGGTGTTGGTGTTATGAATGGATAAACCAAGAGAAAAGTCCCCACAAGTACAGAAATATAAATGTGTGTGTGTGTGTGTGTGTGTGTGTGTGTGTGTGTGTGTGTGTGTGTGTGTGTGTGTTGGGACAATGGCCCTCTGTTTGCGTGTCAGCAGCGCTGTGGGAACGCCAGAAGATTCCTCAGAGGAGAAGAGATTCTTTTCTTTCTGCCAACATCTCTCTCGCTCCTTATTTTTCAATCCAGGAAAAACTGGGGAAGCTTATTAGATTTAACTTCACACTACAGGAAGGATTCTCACTGTTTACAAACACGGAAAATAATATGAAGTCACTTCCAATTGACAAATCTTCTTTAATGTGAAGAAAATCTCATGTGGTTGTTCTGTTTTCAATTTTCAGTAGGCAGTCAAACTCTTAACATACTTCCTCTTGATCTTTACACATGAGTCTGAAACTAAATAATCACCTGACTGTCACCTGACTCCATGATAGAAACAGCTGAATTATCCTTTAAGCTGTTTACGGTATAATGAACCCCTACACATAAGTACAGTTTTCTTACTGTAAGGGCCTCAGCTGCCTTTCTTTATTGTTACACTGAGACCCAATTTGGTAACACTTTACTTTAAATCCCTCTTTTAAGCATTCATAAGCAGTATATATAAGTGGTACCTTTGATATAATACTTTATATAACGTAGGTCTAAGCAGATATATTGCAAATGTTTCTTAAATATGAGTTAAGAACAGTATAAACAGACAATGCACGACAATTGAGTAAAACAGTTAAAATGTGGAGTTCTAATTGACATGCAGCAAAGGGCAACCACTTAGAGTTCCGGGGACCTCTCAGTTGATCAGGTAAGATGTTTTGGCAACAAAATACACTAGTTGTCAGTTTACTGGGTCAACTACTATGCAGTCTGATACAAATCTCTTTCACTAATCCTACTTTAATGTAACAGTTTAGCTCTGGAAGATGCTGCTGTTCAATTGTTTTGACTTATACCAAGAGAGGTTTCTAATATTGTGTCTTCGCTCTCTGATATTAAAGAGATGCATTTTTCTTTACAGGTATTTGTATGAGTTAAGCTAAGCTTTTAAAAGCATGAGGGAGCACTAGTTTTCACATGTCAACACCTGCCTCTTTGTGCCTATAAACCCTTGTGTTTTGGATCTTGCAGTTGTTGAACCTTCAGTGAACAACATCACAGCTCTGACGCACAACTTCTTGACAGGCTTTGTTTGAGCATGGCCAAAATAATCTTTATCAAAGGAGCAAACACTGCTCAGTTTGAATTAGTTGCTGCATGTACTGCTGTGTACACACACCTTAAGTCATCTGATTTTCATGTATCAAATTCAGAGAAAAGACAAATCGACCTACAAACGTCTGAAATCTTCAAACAGACCTTCTGTGATCCAGTTCCTGCATTTTTATATATTACATGTCCGCTCCTTTGTATGATTTGAAATTTGAGAAACAAGGTCTGAAACAGTGCACACTCACACACACACATGCCAGGCGCATTCACACACACACACACACACGCAGTCAGTGTTTTCAGCAAAAAATAAGGGTGGGAGGCAGGAATCCAGGTGATTGTATCTCTATTATAACTTGACAACTGGGTCGGCAGATCTTTTCAGACAGAAAATAGGATGATACAATGATTCCTTCATGGTGAATCGCTGAGAATGATGCGGGTGTGGAAATACCTGCGAGTAACTGATCATAATCAGTTAAACCCTCAGGCTGGATTTACGAAACCTCTTGATGAAAGTACTGATACTCATCAAAATTGATGTCTCATTCTTCTATTTTTAACTTTCGTACAAACAGCTTCTTAAAAGGAAAAGTTGCCACATCTGATTTTAAGTAAAACTAACTTAAACAATGCATACACAAATGTGTTTAAATTTATAACTTAATCTCAAATAAACTCTCCAGAGAGGATAAATTTGAGGAAGTCAGTCTGACGCAGCCAAGAAAATCTGAGCTTTTCAACATACTGTGTGACATGGGTCTGTAAACTGTTCAATGTTGAGAGCTCCTATATAGCAGGAAAGTTAAGAGACAAACCAAATATAGATTATCTGAAGAGAATAATGCAAATCAATGTCTTATGCATCCTAACCCTAACGGCACATACCAACTATAAAAGGAGCTGTTTGACATTTTCAGAAATTTGCTTATTCTTATTCCTGCTGTGAATGACATGAGAAGATCAATATCACTCTGATAAATATGAAGCTAAAGCCATGGCCACATGGAGATTAAAACAGGGTGAATCAGCTGGCCTGGCTCTTTCCAGATGTAAGCAAAAAGCTCTTTTTACCATTTGGATTTTGTGCAGATAAAATTAACGCGATATAATGTGTTAATTACTGAATTTTGGAGTTGTTGGTAAGCTGATTTAATTAACTGTAAGGCTCGCTGGTTCCCTGTTTCCAGTCTTTATTTCGATAACTATAGCTTCATTCTCACTGTAGGACATGAGATTGCTGTTATCTATCTATCTATCTATCTATCTATCTATCTATCTATCTATCTATCTAAGTATATAACTTTTCCTTTTAACTCTGTAAAGACAACAATCACTTGTATTCCTGCTTCTTAGAATATGCTGTTTTTTCATATCTGTCAATATTTGTTTGTTTGTCCTCTGGTCTGCACAGCTGAGGTGAAATCTGTAGATTTCCACTAACGACTACATAAACCTGCGTGTGTGTGTGTGTGTGTGTGTGTGTGTGTGTGTGTGTGTGTGTGTGTGTGTGTGTGTGTGTGTGTGTGTGTGTGTGTGTGTGTGTGTGTGTGTGTGTGTGTGTGCGTTCAGACATTCCTGACCCCACTCAGAGCTCTCAGTCACACAACAAGGCTTTCACAGGAGCCTGTTTAATATTCAGTTTGTCTCTCTGAAACACACATACACACTCACACACTGAACAACTACTGTAGTCCTGCACAGTACTCTTGTTTTCTTGACATGAATGAATAAGGTTACATAAATAATTCCTAGAATGAATTGAAACAGTGAAAAGTGTGTGTTGTATGCATATATGTATGTGTGTGTCCGTCCTCACCTCAAATTGTGGCCAGTTCATGCTCATGCCTGGTCCGTGGGTGTTCCTCCACCATCTGAGATCCTCGGTGTCATTGGCTGCTTGGATGGTCTGACCCAGGTCCCGGTACAGCACTTTGAACCTGTTGGACAGAGCGAGCATCAGTCATCACAACAACACATCTTCACCATCAGGGAATTATCAGCTGAATTTGCAGCTCCCCCTGAGCTTCACTGAGCTTTACAACAACTTTATTTTCATCATCTTTACTATTTTCTTACTTTCACGGTAATGTTTTCTGCCATAGCAGGCGGCTGTTCTCACAGAGAAAGTTAAAAACAAAAAAAAACACTGTACACTAACCAACAGAAGACACTTTTAGAAAGGGCCAGATATTTCCCTCTGGAGTTGGTAGAAACCAAATCCAGAGCTTAAAGAAAGCAAATATTGGTCGTACATTCACCAAGTGAACACAACATGACTCCAAATGACTGATAATGTTGCTCAGTTACTCCTGGGTGTGGAAATAAGCGGCTTTTTGTCAACAACCAACTTCGAAGGTGGTGAGAGGCACAAACAAATTCTTGCTGCTTTAAATTAAAACAGATGCTGGTGTATCTAAAAATAAATCACAATGGAAGTGAACAAATAACAGGCCAGCCTTGGCTTATCTCATCAACGTGACTAATGTGTTATACAGTTCAAGTAGCATTATATTTTTGGTCACTTCATTAGAGCAGAACTAGCTGTAAACAAAACATTGACATTAATGCTTGAAGTCCTGTTTGTTTCACCTGATGAGGGTAAGCCCCAATATTCTCTCTTTACTCTCTCCCTAAAACTCTGTTTGGGTCGCCACCAACTCATAAGTACAATATTCTCTTTAGCCATCAAATGCTCCATTATGTTTACTAGTTGCTGACTTGGCCTGCTGTTTGCTGTTGGGCAGGAACTCAAACCTGTAAAACTAAGACACTGATCTTAATGACCCTATAAAGCTCCATAAATCAGAGGGGAACTGCATAACAAGGTGATAATTGTGGGTATTTCACTACAACTGACTAATTTCACACACATGCTGTAGTTATTAAAATGTTTGTGAACATAAAATTATTGACAGCGCAGCCTTAAAGTTAGTAGTTGCACCTTTAATCAAGAAAACAACATGCAATTTCCTGCTGGCTGTGGACATACAGTAGCAGAACTACAGTGTCTAGATACATGTGCTATATTTATTTTAGCACATTACTGATCCGGATGTGTATTTTGGGGGCTGGGCCTTAAAATTCCTGAAGCTTCCATTTAAAAGATGGAATTCCAGATAAGGCTATTGTATGGAACATTTTTCTAGTCAGCACTATCAGCTCTGTGCTGGCTTGTTTACACTCAGAGATGATATGAACGAAATAAGTGCCTCTATTCATCGACATCCAACCTTCCTGGGAGTTACAGGTAAATGCTAAAAAAAACACTGTTTCAACACTGTGCCTCCTCTTAAATCATTTTGACTCTTTTCAACAACGCAAGGAGGGCTTTTCTCAAAACTATAAACTCCGTCCACTTGATGACATGAGAAACTTTAGAGAGATCCAACTTTTTCAAGGGTTAAGAATAAACTTTCAAACTCGATATTCCACCTTTGCCTCATAGTACGTGTGCAAACTTTAATGTGAAACCCATCAAATATTTACTTAACATTCCTTGCTGTCTTGCATAAGACAATACTACAACATCTGTTAAACTGCCCTTATAAACTTGAACCCAGTTTAAAACAAATACCTAAACTTTTTTTTTTTTTTTTTGCTTGTGAAACATGTGAAATACTGGAGAGTTTTGATCGTCATGGACTTAAACAGTTATAAGAATGATACAATCTTACAAATTATAAGAAAATGTCACTTTGGTAGGGTCACAAGTTGACACCACTTCATTTTATTGGGTAAATATTTTCATTTTACTGAATCTGTTTCTATCAGAATCATTTTTTGATTTCTTTGAAAGCTACCTACTTGACTTGTTTGTTGAGCTTCAATATTACCTTCAGTTAAAATTGAGAAGATATTTTTTCAACATACAGTACAACAGATCAAAGAGGGACATATGTAAAATCTCTTTACAGTCAGTATGTACAGGAAGAAGGATTACAGTGGCTAAAAACTGTTGGCAAGTGTCTTAAGACTTGATTTGAAAAAAGTGAACTTAGCCTTTAAAAGGTCATAAACCAAAATATTGAGAACCTATGCTGTGTGAGAGTCCGTGAGTTTGAACTGAGGTCACTGTAGGAGGGCAGGTGGTCTTTCATTAGCTCATTTCATTTGTACAACTCGAACTATAAACTTGTATTTTGGAGACTTAACCAAGTAGAGCTTTAAGAAACGACCGACAATGAATACACTCCCATCAAATCTCATGACCGCAGAATTCAGAGAGGTAATTAAAGATGACTTTCTGTCTAATGTTTGGATAAAGATTTCTCTTGAACTTTACCAATCCTGGTTACTGTGATAACAGTGGCTTGTTTAAATAGAATAACAGGTCAATAGTTAATGGACAACAACATCAGTTTTCTATTAACTCCTGTGTACATGCACACATGTTCACACACATCCAATCGTTGACAGTTCTGCATGCCTTCATTCTAAGTCAAGGAACATGAATCACCGTATCACAATCTTTGAAACATGTGTATGTTTGTATGTGTGTGTCCTACCCTTCTTTTACGGACAGGTCGAGGTGTTTGTGGATATCCAGCAGGACCTCCTTAAAGAAGCGCAGCCTCTTACGCTCGGCCTCTTGGGTGAGGTCGAACACCTGCTCCATGTCCTCCATGTAGCGAGGGTTACAGCGGTTCAGCTCCTCCAGGGCCTTCGTGTAGCGGTCCTTCGCCTGCCACACACACATAAAACACACACAGAGCACATGCTGAGCCACTGTACAACCATTTGTCATACTAAACTCAGAGAAATGAAGTCGGGCAAATGTATCTCCATGTCATTAAAACTTATGATTGATGGCTGCTCTGTTAGAGGCAGTGTACACATTGTGAAAGGCTTCATTCAAGTGTCATTCTGTTACAGCTGCTGGTGAGAGGTTGTGACTGCATCAACTGTATGTAATGACCTGCAGCTGAGTGGTGTTAAATAGAGCTGAACTGCAGACATTAATTTCAATATTCACCAGGATTTGATTGAACCCACTGTGTAACATAGTTAAAAACAGCTTTTTTTGCATAATGTGCTCCTGTGTCCATTTATAATAGAAAACTTGTTTAATCCTAACCAATAACATTCAAGGTATTCAAAAGAGAAATAATGTATCTTAACCGGGCACAATTCTAAAGACATCATCTGTCATGCAAGTGAGTCAAATGGTTTCACTCAAAAATCCCCTTAACTCTCAAAAAGACTGCTTGATAGTTAAATCTGCTGCAAGCGCTGTCGTCATTTGGGCCAATTTTCTGTCCATTCCAGAGTTAGCAATCCCCTCCCTCCTCTCTACATCACCACATGGAAGGGGCAATCGCCAGACATGGCAGCAAACAGGGGGATCTGGCTCTTTGCAGGTTTACAAGCAGACAGGACCACCTCTTTCTGGAGTTCTCTGTCCTGATTGGATAAAGTGGGAAGGGATACTAGAAACTGCATTTTCCCTTTTACTGCATAAGCAAGGGTAGGAGAGACATGGTTTACTGACCAAGCACTCCATAACAGTGATTACTGTTGGAATGTAGAGCTATTTAACACTTATTTTCATTAAAAATATATCAATAACAGCAGCTTTAGGTTATCATGTTCTTTTAGTAGGATTGGGATACTGCATAAAAGAAAACACAAGACACAGTCTGTTTTGGATACACAACATGAACGTTTCCCATGCAGGCACTGTTAACCTTGCTGACATGCTGGAGGCTTGACGGTTTGCAACACCTGCAGTAAGAGGCTAATCTTTGCATCTTTCCATACAACCTGTTCAGTGTGGTTTCTTCTTCTTGTACCATTTTACTTACAATACTTCAAATAAATCTAATGAAAAACAGGTGCTGAAAAATGATACTGTTCACACAACGTTACAGCCAAGTGTAACGACAAATTCAATGCATTTCTTTTAGCTGCTTTACCAAAAAAGCTTCCATGAGTTCCAGTAATTGAAAACTTTAATACGGAAGAAGAGGCACAGGAACTGATTGATAAAAGAGCAAATAAACTTGAACACTTGAGATCAACAGGTTGGAGATCACCGCTCTCATGTTTGTGGCTGGTTGCGTGCGACCTGACAAATGATGGGGGCGGGACTAGATAAGCTTTGGCTTCTCCCGCTTTTCCCTTTCGGCCATGTGTATTGTATTATTTGAAAAATGATGAAATGTGATGATGATGAATTGACATGCCTGAAATAAACAACATAAATGAGTAAAGTTGAAGTGCTTTTTCAGGTACTTCTTCGTCCAAAACTGTACCAACGGCACTTGATTTCATTTATTTGTCAAGAACGGCCTCATTTAAAGAGTCTCTGGTTGCCTGACAAAACTCAGTGCTCCGTCTGATCTTGAGTTTGTCTCAGGATTTGCCTGTTTTAGGTTCATCATTTCCCTCTTCCACACCTGTAGGTACTTTTGAGCCGTTGGGTTTGTACAAAGCAGAGAAGACAAGACAAGCCCAGTCATGTTTCAAAAGTCAAAAACATACACAGGTATGTTTTTCTGGACTCATGGACACACCCAGACTGGTACAAGTGGAGCTACGCATGGGACCATATGTGTGTAGGTGTGTGTGTGTGTGTGTGTGTGTGTGTGTGTGTGTGTGTTTATGTTTGTGTGTGCGTGTAAGCTTAGTACTTTCTCAGCCTCCTGGTTGCAGCGCTCGACCCGAATCGTGTATTTGCGGACTTCCTCCTGTGACTTGGTCGGGTCGGCCTTGGCGTGTGTTTCCCTGGTAACTGCTGTCCACTCCTCCTTCCTGGTCTGATGGTAGCTCTTCTTACTGGAATCCACCTTGACACACACACACACACATACACACAATGCCCCATCTTGATTTGCTGTTGTACTCAGTACAGTTCTTGTTACATACATACCACCTCGTATCCTTCTTTAATGGCAGTCTTGTTTCCTCATTGACATCAACATTATTCATTCACAATCATAACAGTATTTTGACAAATTAACCCCCTGCAACTATAAATCCAGCTTCACTGACATGCTACAGAATGAATCAAAAAACACTCAGTCAGCCCTCACTTCTTTCAGTTTGCGGACCCAGGGTTTCTGTGCTTTGCGGAAGCCGTCGTCCGCATCCTTGGTCTCCCTGAAGCCTCCGATCATCTGCTTATGGTAGGCGTCCTTCTGCCAGCTGCGCATCTTCTCGCTGTCCTCGCCTGCCAGCCGCTCCCGCAGCTCCATATGCAGCTCGCTGAGCCGATCGGCCGCCTGCATGAACGCATGCCACGCTTTCTCCAGCGTACCGTACTGAGGACCTAAGGCACATGGAGAGAAGATACTCTCTTACCATCCCACTTAGCTTGAAACAAATAGTGGTGGCAGCAACCAATTATCTTTGTTGGTTTGTTTGTGTATATTACTTTTAATTCTTAAGGTCAAAGTCAAGATCAAGTACGAGATCACTCAATGTGAAACCAGCACAGACATATTATCATTCTAACCAAGAAATAATTTGATTGTGGTGAAGACGGTCAAGAGTTGTTTAGCATATGCATTTCTAACTACACTTGTGAAATAAGACAGCAATGTATTTATAACGTTTTTTGCTTTTTTTATTAAAGGAGTGTTTTGCCATATTTAAGTTAATTTAAAATGCAGAAGAGTTTGTTAATAGCAACACAGCAGATATCTTTAGTCTACTCTCTAATTACAGGATAAGCCAGTGTCTAAAGTATGAGTTACATTAGGAACTTATTCATTAATTCACTGCAACAAAACTTGAAGCTTTAGTTGTATCAAAATGAACTTAGCAGTAGAATATGAGATTTTCACTACACAATTATTGAGACTAAACAAATACATGAAAAAAAAACCTAGCAATTAAATGTCTTTATCTTTGTTTCCTGTGTGTTTTGTGACTTTGGAGGAATTAAATTACCCTCAGAATATGAGCGTATGAAGGTGTACGAAGGTTAAGAGAGTCTGAAACCAGAACTGTAAAAAATAGGTTTTTGAAAAGTCGCACCGCTACTTGGTAGTGTAAGAGATCAAACATCTCCAAAATGCACCAGCTTTCAACTCACCTTTCTCCACGACACCCCTCCATCTCTTGGCCCAGTCACTCAGCTGCAGAGCGTAGCTCTTTTCTATCTTTGCCCTCTCCTGGAAGCAGCTGACCAGCTCACTACACAGCCGGTGACCATCGTCGATCCTCTTCACGGTACTTTTGTAGTTCCCAGGCTACACAAGAACAAAAAACACACACATTGACTGAGGAAACAGAAATAAGACTTTACCTTTTTGGAGAATAAAATTCTTTTCAAACGATCTGTCTTAATGCATGCACATGTTAACATTAGTGTGGAAAAGTGTTAGTATGTCAACACTACAGGATGATTGGTGATGATGTACAGAAGACTGAGATAGAGATTAAAGTAAAAGAGGAAAGACAGAACATTGAATGAGAGGAGTTGAAGGTATGTAATTTTCCAGATGGAAGCCTGCAAAGCCAGCAGTGAGTCAGCAGAGACTCATCTTGAGTCTGTATCTCCAGCTCAACACCACAGATCCACAAATGCCTTATCTTCAACCTATGCCTGATTCTGACAGCCACTCTGATTGAGCAGTTTAAATGTACTCAGAGTTTACTGATTAACTGTATCTGATCTGGATAAAAAGTTGAGTACAGAGATCATAATGTCTGCTGCTTGATGTTAAGTAGCTGATTTTGTAATACTAGATGTAGAGCGAGTCGTCCACTAATGATAGGGTTGGTGGATCTGTCCTTGTTAAAGTGTCCTTGGAAAGACACCGAAGCCCAAATTGCTCCAGGTGGTCTGACCAGCACATTAGTTGGTCGGCTCCCTGTCATCAGTGTGTGAGTGTGTATGATTGGGTGATTGAGAGGCAAAGTGTGAACTGCTACAGATGTACCCATTGCTCAGTGCACAATTTAATGATTTCACAATTCATTCTTTCAATAAGTGTGTTTGTGTGTGGTATGTGTTCCATCTGTACCTCCCAGAAGCTGTCAGAGCTGCCCAGGACACTGAGGTCTCCATTGGAAGACATTTTGGGGTCGGACTTACAGCACAGAATGATGGCGGCTACAGAAAAGACTGCGGACAGAGAAAGAGAACACCATTCATTACATGCAGCTGCTTTCAAGTTAAAACACTCAACAAATTATAGTAAGGACAATCTCATGGAATTGTATCCAGTCATCTCAACACACAGAAAAGACCTTTACGCAGTTATGTCCAGCTCAAACTGATCTAATGCAAACTTACTGACATGGGACAAAATAGGAACAGTGAAACGGCAGAGCCTAATGCACATAAAGCTTGAAATAAAATACATGATTTCGTACTGAATCGAAAGATCTTCAACATACATATTTTGCGAGAGACTGATTTAAGCCTAGTACAAACAAAAAAGTTGATTTAAACATTTATGATATCATGACAAGCTCAAGCTGCTGATGAAGACCCTGTGATATGATTAAAGGCTCCAGAACAGACAGTAAATGGACTTTCCGGTGAGACTGGCCAAGTTGACTAAGCTCCTCCACAGCCACAGAACATAGACAACTCTTAAAAACACTGACTATTACAAGTAAACTGATCTTAACATGTAACGTTTGTGAAATGCCCCTTTGAAAAATCCTAATAATTACCGAACAAAACTAACTAAATGTTTAATAAAATGTCAAAACAGGCAATGTATGTGTATGTAGAAGGCTCCTGGGCTTTCATGATTGCCCATAACACATCTGTAAAATCATATATGTTGTCTATTTTGGGCATCAAACCTGTGACCCCTTAGTCTCTGTACGCAGCTCTACACTTTCAGCCTCTGGCAAACTGCAGCTCAACGTCAGTCGACACAGAAAAGTCTTTAAAGCTCGCTGCTGCCCACAGGGCTGTTTTCTCCACGTCGCTACCCAATTTGCGTTCCACACACAACTTGACTGTGTGTGTAGCTGACAAACACTGATGCCCTGTCTCATACATCCGCTCCATTACTGAGGCAGGAATCTGTGTCAACCAGTCCCGCTCATCCACAAAGGATCTCTTTCATCACAAAGAGGATGCACAAACATTTGTGCTGAATCCTCTTTGATAATAACTTGCAGACACAAATTATTTTTGGCTTTGTAATGTCTCTGCCTCTTCCAAAACCAGGACTCAAACTGCCACAGAGGCAAAGAGGGATGAAATAAAACCTGAAGGTGACACCTTAAAGATGTTACAAACCACAAATTAGATACTTATATCGTGCTCATAAAAGCTTCATTGGGGTTCATTAATAAGTTGCTAAAAATTATAACATATGTGCAAAGAAATTCTCCATCAACATTGACAATAACCAATATCATTCTGATGGTTAATGAATAGAAGAAGGCAGCAGCCATCAAGTCGTAACCTTTGCAAATGTAGTATAAATGTGTCCCTTTGGGGCACTGATTACTTCTTAAAAGAGAGACAAGGGCGTAATTTACATTTAGACCTGTATGATGTAGCAGAATAAATATGCCATTTAAATTCAGCAGAACTCCAACATGACCTGAGGGGATTTCTTCAGCTCTGATGCTCTGCAGCCATTCAGCTGATAAACCCTGTCACCAGTTCACCGTGACCCGGCTTCTCTATACATCAACTTCCTTCATGCTGTCCTCCCATTGGACAAAAACCTCTTTCAAGGCCATAAAACATCCTGTGGCAGACACAACAACCTGGGAGGAAAACAAGCCACCACTCCAGTCCTTTGCTGTGTGTGCTGATCCTCTGTCTGCAATAAACCAGAACCCTGCTGCTCGAAACTGGCCAGCTTGTTTGTGAAAAACGCAAGTCTCGTCTCTGTCAATGTCACTTCGAGTAAGACGGTCAAAGATTTGTGAGTTGGATTTTTGTTTATGTGCAGAAACTGGACCATGGAACATGTGCAATACAAAAAAAAATGCAACTCAGCAGAATACATTGTCTGCGAACAGAGAATCATCAAGTAAAAGGTGATACTTAAACAATTACTGGGAAAAAAAAAAACTGAAATTAAAAGGTGCCTGTACTTCACCATAAAGTTGTATAAAGCATTTTGTGAGCTTAAAAACATTATTTTGAAATCTGTGGGTGTGGAATTAGAAAGATGTTAGTTTAGCTGCTCCTCATCTCTAAAAGCAGTCTAAAGCAGTCGCGTACTGTGTATGCAAAATAAAAATTCATTAAACATGAAAGGTAAGAAGGGGAAAACTGTTTCAGCAATTAACCTGATTCTGACTAAAGTTGTGGGTATTGTAGGCGTAATGTTTTGAGAAGTAGAAGACTGCAGGGGATTAAAAAAAGAACATATCTCTGGTTCTGCTGCATCGATTTTTATTCCTTTGTTTAACATTATGAGTCAGCAATGTTACTGGAGTGCAACGATAAACCAGTGTACTGAACATGTACTGTCATATTTTTATAAGCATACAATACATATTCACTTCCACTGCATACATTTCAACATCACAAGCAAATAATGTCATACCTGCACACTTTCCTTCCATTCTTGAAGGAAAGATGGGCATTTATGAAACTAAAAACTTACTTCTCACCCCTGATAAAGCCCGATGAAGGTCACATCATATTCATCCTTGATGAGAGGCTGTAGTAGATCCTCTGCATTTAAAACTCTAAGTTATTATGTTACCAGGTCTGAGTTATTAATGTCAAAGATTTGTTTATACCAACACTGTTTGAAAGAGGCAAAACAAATGTTAATTTGTATCTACATTTCAAAATCTATCCAAAAATCCAAACTATATGTAAATATTTGTAATTTACATGGTGAAAACATACTGAGTGGACCTTTTAGGTAGATTTTTCCAGAACAGTAAGGACTACACCTGTGTCATAATTCACTTTTTACTGATTTATTACTTTGTAAAGCAGTTTGAATTGCTTCTACATGAGGTTGACTTGACAAGACTGAGAAGTTCTGGGTTATTTTTCCTCCTACCCGTGTTTCACAACATTCCCTCTCACTGTAAATAACTAGTTGACTCCTAAAATAACTGCAGCAGATCTGTGCACTGGGAGCAATCTGGTGGTAAATTAGATGCAGTATACAATAGCAGCCTTGGTGAAATCTGCTGGGAACAATGTGGGAGCAAGTCTAAATAAACTCCACAGACTGCAAGACTGAAATAACAGACCAGCGAACAGCAGAAGATGGAAGGAGCGTGCACCTACTTGTGCGACATGCTAACTCTGGGCTGAGCTATGAATTAAAAGAGATCAGGTTTAATAAGTATTTGTAGGCGTGTGTGTTGTGGGTGGGTGTGTTTTGTCTTAGTCACAATTGACGTTCAAGTTTAGCAAACGCTGACGTTCATCGACATAACAGCACAACATCGCACCTATCAGACAGTGCAGCTAATCCCTTAGACAGCTGGGTTCTAATTTTCTCCCCACACTGTACAGCACAGGTGGAAAAAGCAGAGTGTGTGTGTGCGGGCGGGGGTGTGTGTCGCAAGTGAATGAAAAGTATGCTAGCAGCAGAGGTATCTGCCACCAGCATGCTAGAACATGAGTGAGTATGAGAAAACTCACTTTGCCAGGGATCACTAATTACTGCTCCTATATCCCACGGGACAGCAGCATGTGTATGTGTGTGAGTATCTGGGTGTGGCTCAATGAATGCAAGTAGGTTTGGCTGTTCACACTTGTATTATCTCTGTAGCTACTCGGGTTGTGCAGACACTGACTGTAAGAGTCAACAGAGAGCTACCCTTCAATGCAGTGCTTCATGCAACATGCTCCCTCATAGAAAACAGCCACTCAACCATAACTGCAACACAGCCTTCTGTCAGGGTCGATCACATTCAAACACAAACAGATCCGTGTTACACGTGCTGGGTCCTGATAGGCTCAGTGCTGGTGTGTGTGTGTGTGTGTGTGTATATGTGTGTGTAATCTGAACAGAGGTTGATACTCGGTCTGATCTCACGTGACCTAATTCTTATCTT
Source organism: Diplodus puntazzo (assembly GCA_963678695.2). Taxonomy (NCBI): domain Eukaryota; kingdom Metazoa; phylum Chordata; class Actinopteri; order Spariformes; family Sparidae; genus Diplodus; species Diplodus puntazzo. The sequence goes on from OZ023155.1 coordinate 22,771,570, forward strand.
AATCCTAAAAAACAAACAACAAATAGTTTTGAGTCATGCTACCATCTCTCTATTGCTAACATGCTGATGTTAAGCAGGTATAATGTTTGCCTTCTTAGTTTTTTTAGATAGCATGTCAACATTTGCTAATTGGTACGCTAATTAATCAAAAGTACACACGAGACTTGTGGCATCAGTTTTTCAGGAGCTGCAAATAGACATATTACAAAATTGGCCCTGATGTTAGCGATAGAAGACATGTTTCGGACACTTCTTCCTGAGAGGAACATGAGTATCTGCAAATCTGTCAGCAATCCATCCAGTTGTTGAATAAATGGATTTTAAAAATGGATTTAGCCTCGTAAATACCTGAAGGCTCCGACCACACAAAGACTTGTTACTACAGGTGTGGTCGCTTTAGAAATGCCTTGGGAAAGCGTGTTTTGGACAAAACAGCATGATGCGTTTGTGGACCAGGGCTGTGTTAGCAACAGGCCATTATATACAGTAATGGAAAATGCAGTGTGACTCTTTATGAAAAAACATGCTTCAACCTTTTAACACAAAAGGTAAGATGAAGCAGAGAAAGAAAAAGCACCTTTAACGCAAGAACAGCAAACAGCATATGATCAATTTTCAAAAGGAAACACCCTGTGTAAACTCAAAAATCTCATAAATAACTGACCAAAAAAAGAAACCACTCAACTGCATAGCCAACTTAACCATAATAGAATTGCAAAAAGCAGAGGAAACTGTCGAACCAATAAAATCGCAAAATGTGTCTAAAAAAGAAGAAAAAAAATCAGCCAGGCAAAGCACTCCACTTCTGAATTAACCTGAACATTTCCCCTGGTATATGAAGTCGTGCAGATGACAAAACAAAAATTCAATGACATTCAGCCATGCCCGTCAGAATCAGGGAGCAAATCTGCACATTTGAATAAATCTTCTTAAACATAACTCAATTAAAATAAACATAACTGAATTAAAAATACATAACCCCACTTATCCCCACACTTTTGTATTAAATTCCTGGCTTGAAAATTATTTCCATGAACAGATGGTCAGTTGAAAGTTCTGTGTTTAGTTTATGTGGAGAGTCCCTGAGACACACACCATCCCGCCAATGGCTGTGTGTGTGTGTGTTTCTGTGTATCTGTGTGTGTTCTTTGAGGATGTTTACATTCCGCCATCACTGATCATGAACTTGGGTTCAATCCCCTCAATTTAACCACACACATTTTAACACACACACACACACACGACAGGACGTCAGCCCATCCTGGAGGTCAGGGAGCTGCTGGAGCTGTAGACAGTATGGTCAGAGGGGTAGGAGCGTATGTATGGGACATACAGTAAGGGCCGATGTTACGGTGTAAAGGTGATAGCTTGAATGTCATATCTCACATTAAAAGCTAACATCTGTGAGTGTTTTAATATCTTTATATGACACAAATTAAGCAGAGGCCAAAGATTTATCGAACTGTTTAAAAATATTTCGAGATCTGCCATAACATAATGACTTTTTCATACCTCAGCTATCAATTGAAATGCAATTAGGTACAACATATGTAATTAATTATAAAGTGGCAGCCATTTTAGAGCTGAAAGCTGGTTTGGCAGCAAGTGGTAATGACTGAACTAGGGGACATGTTTGATATTTAGGGACATATGCTCAATTGCTTTCTTGCCAAGGGTTAGTGCTCGAACATGAAACTGATATCAAGTTTTATCCGAGCATGAAGCTACTGCCAACAGCAAGATTACTTAGCTTGGCATTGAGACTGGAAACGGAGGTAAACAGCTATCTTGGCTTCATCCAAAGTTGACTAAATCCACCTACCAGAAGAGTTGGGGCCATAATCAACACATCGTATATCATTAATTTAAAATGTACAAAAACCTAAATGTAAAAAGTGACAATTTCCTGACCAATAATTAGTCGTGGACATAGCAGTTCTACGCTTCTCCTTGGTGTAAATTACATATAAAGTGTTAATAACTAATCATTACCTAGGCACAGACCCAGGCCAGAGGTTTCTTTTCTCCATGCTAAGCTAAGCTAAGCTAACTGGCCACTGGCGGGAGCTTTATATGTACCATACAAACTTCAGAGTGATATTATCTTTTCATCAAGCTGTTGGAAGAAATCAATAAGCACTCAAAATGTTATACTTATGTGCATCACTATGTAACAGTGGTTATATAAATATATATTTGAATGTATTTACTATAAAATATATACACTTCAGTCGGCCAGCAGACATACAGTTGTTTCTGCTGTGGCAGTGTTATTTTAGATCACACTACTTGGCGTGACCCGCCTTATTCTGCCTCTGATTGGCTACATCCTGCCAGTAAAGTAATACGCATGTGCAACTCTCACCACAGATTGAACAGAGGCAAGATGTCTCACTCTGTAGCTAAAATGGAGCATTCAAGACACTGTAAAAGGGGATGCTGCAGCAATGCACCACATGAGAAAAATAATGTGTGTTTTGAAAATGAAAGTATGTAAAACTATTCTACTAGGACCCTCAAATAGAAGAATGAACCTGAACATTAACATAATATGACCTCTTAAGAAAATACGCTAAAATGTCCTCCATCACAATTCTTTTTTTCGTCTCAAGAATGTTTGTGTTAATGTGGCCACTGGTTTCACTTTCATTGACTCCATTAACCATCAGATAGCATCCAAAAGCAACAGGTAGGCTGGTGATCCAAAACTGGGCAGCAGACTGTCAGGCTTGACCAACAAAGAACAGAAGGACCGTTGAAAGAGGTGAAAAAGTGATGGAAAGAAAGAGGCCATGATAGAAGAGAGAAAGAGGAGAGAGAAGCATTCGTGGGATTAACATTGAGATCTAAACTCAGTTTGGGATGAAAGTGTTGCTCATCATTATGTGTACCAAAGACATGTGAAATAGAGACAGACCTATACAAGCAAAAGAGAAGTTTGGAGAAGGGTGTGGAGGAGGAAGAGAGAAGTAGGTCTGATAGCACAAGACACAAGCATCTTTTGATGTGGTATCTGTCACACAGCACTGCTTAAAGGGAATGTGGAGCTAGTTTGTTGAGCTCAAATAAATAAAAGAGCTATGGATGCACATCTGCATATGCACACATTAACCAGCTAAATGAATAAATCAGGTATCAAATGACATTCATAGAAGAATTCAACACCTCTACTTCTCTTTGTGCTTGAGTATCGAGGTTTGGTTACCTCAACACAAAAGGCTGAAAAACCAGTCATTCTATCTTGTATTTTAAAGAAATAATATGTCTTTTGAGTATTAAACACACCAGTTTTCAGGAGTCTTTTCGCTGCTCACCTCTCCAGTTTCTGAAGTGATTGTGCTTACCGATGGCTGTTTCCACAGGCTGGAAAAACTACTGAGCTTTGTTGGCAGGATTAAAAATAGAGACACAATCTTCATTGTCGGCTGAATATTGCTGACAGAAAAAGTGTGAAGAAAATGTCGACAAGCAGATGTACAAGTTACTTACAAAACTTGATTTAAGGAATCCAATAACAACTCAACCTGCTTTTGTTCCTTAAAACAACAAAAAATATTAACTGATCATTGCAACCACAGCTCTAATGTCAGCTAAGAGGCTACAGTCGAGCACAGCAGCACTTTGTTTGAATGCAAACATCAGCATGCTAAGATGCTCACAATGACAATGCTAACATACTGAATAGCTAAAAAGATATAATGTTTAGCATGTTCGATATTGTAGTTTGGCATATTAGCATGATTAAATTTACTTATTTACTTAACTAATGTCCTAAGTTTGGTCTTAAACCCAAGTGTCTGACAGATTTAAATTTTGACCTGATAAAAAGTCAGGGGATCTCCAAACCCATTAGAATTTCTCCTCTGGGCACCGTGGATAATTGAACCAATTTCATGCAAATCAAAAGAGTTGTTGAAATATTTCTGTCTGGTATTGGCCAGGGCAAATGAACAGAAATGGCAAACATAAACTCATTGTCAAACAGAGGGGAAACAAAATTGCATTTCAATCTGATTATCAAGCCAATAGACACCCACTGGGGCTCTGAAAGGTTTGTAGTTTGATTCTTATCAAAGATGACAATTGTAGTCCACTTGGATACAACTGGTTCCAGACTAAGATTCCTCAATCCGTTTATACTGTTATGTTTAGAATGTTCATCTCAAAATTGTTTTCTCAACAAAATTACTAAATGCATTGCATCAGTATTGCATTAATGCCTCTAAAGCTTCACCGGTAGTAGCAAATTATGGGCAAAGCCACAATTTTTGGGAACATGCTGAGCATACAGTTCAACTGTGCTGGTTTGTTCAACAGGGGTGGCTTGAGAGGTTTCTGTTGAGGTTTTGATGCTATTTTTGCCATGACCAATTCTCCATGGGAATCCAAACTGACAAGATACAAACCATTAACAACCTCTTTTTAAACCTGCAGCAGGGAGTGTCTGAAATTCTTTTAAATATTATGACTGTATTTATCAGTGCTCTGCTTACACAAAACGTTAAAGATTTTTCTCATTCAATGACAATCCCTATTACTTACTTCCCTATTTATGACTTACTTTAATTAAAAGAATTAAACTAAAACAACCAGACATCTCAGTTCACAAGCATAAAGAGAAGACAATCAAAGAGAGACATGAAATCATGTCACTCAAATACACAATAAGGAGGTATCTGCATCTAATCCAGGCCTGCTACAGATATGGGTGATGGTACAGAGAGAGAGAGACAGTCATGGCAGGACAGGAGAGGATCCTGGTTGTTGGTTTACAGAGAAATGGGTCAGGCCAGTGTGGAGGAGGAGGAGGAGGAGGGGAGAGACCAGCTGAGGGAGGGATGAGGAGGAGGGAGTGACGGATAGAGAGGCCGGTCCAGACCATATAAGCTCCACTGGAAAACTCACGGTCATTAATCTGATTAATGTACACCAACAGTTTCCCCGCAGCAAAATTCAGTCTATATGTTTCTACATATCAAGCAGGTGGAGGCCTGCGCGAGTATAAGACTATAAGCTCCTCTGCTTCAGTATGTCTGCATTCCTGCAGAGATTCTGAGAGTATGTAGGTACACTTCAGGGCCTGGAAGCTTCTAACATCTACAGTATAAACAGAAGCATCTTGTGATACTTTTTTTTGCTCCAGCTGCAGTTACTCTGCCAACAGCTGGCCTGAGAAGCAGCTGTGTACCAGATCTCTGCGTCTCTTTCCGAAATGAGAGACTCTCTGTTTAAAAAAAGGAAAATGATACCATGCTCAAAATTATGATTGCTGGAGGAAGAAATAAACCACATAGTGGGCCATAAAAAGCCACCGTTGTGCTGTACTATCAACTTTCTATCCCTTGAAATGGCAACTAAGGTACAAACAGGACTATAATCTATCTCAAAAAAAGTTTGGAAGTGTAACTGTTTTGGACTGAATTACGTATTGGATGAGCTCGCCCACAAGCTGTTTTATTAGATCTGTTTCTATGCTACAACCCACCACAGTGTGAGGCTGAGCTGTAGCTGATGCTTCTCTAAAATGCCAACAGGACTTGATTATCGCTGCTTCTTCAGCTCACGGTGTAGTCACGACTGCCAAGTTTGCAGATACATGCTGAGTGAGGAGTCAAGACTATAAGAAAGTGAGAAGGAGGGAGTCTCTCAACATCGTCACAGCCAGCAGCTTTAAATCTTACACCAATGTGTATGGATCACACTGTTAACTAAACTTGACAAAAAGGTTTCATTTTTGTTTTGAATTGTCTTGACATGACTAATCGATTAGCAATCCTAGTTTATGTGATAAATGTAAGATGAAAGTTAAGAGTCTGACATTTTACGCTTATTAGCTTTCTTGCCAAGAGTCACGTGAGAATATCAATACCACCCTCATGTCTGTATAATAAATATGAAACTACGCCTGCAGCCAGTGAGTTTAGCTTGGCAAAAAGTCTGGAAACAGGGGGAAACAGCTAGCCTAGCTCTGTCCAAAAGCATCAAAGTCCACCCACCAGCAACCCAAAAGCTAACTGATTTATACAAAATGTCTTGTTAGTGGAGTCAAAAGAAAAAAAATGTAAAAGTGTAAAAATATTGTGGTTTTATGTCATGTTGTGGCCAGCTATTTCCTCCTGCTACAGCTAAGCTACGCTCACCAACTACTAGCGCTGGCTTAATATTTACCATGCAGACCTGACAGGGGTATCAAATCTTTTCATCTAATTTCCAGCAAGAAAGCAAATTATCATTTGACAGAATGTTGAGCTATCTGCAGAATGCATCACTCTTTCTTTATGTTCTAAATTTGCATTTATATGCTAAATCTGTAAGAAAAAACATCAATATTTGTCACCTAGAGGAGGATAATTAACTTTGCAAAGTAATGGTTTGTTTTCATTCAAAAGTTAATGTATGAACCCCATGTCACGCATGATACTAAACTATTAGCAAAAACTCTGTTTCCGTTTTTGTCAAATGGCACCTTGGCAGATAGATCAACCGGTGAGTCATAGTGAAAGCAATAATCAATTTCACTTAAGTAAATCAGAAATATGTAAAGTCAAACAGTGACTGTGAAATTTGTCCAATCACCTGACACTACAGACAACAGCATATTGGGGGACGCTGCTATTGACATGTCGAGTACACTGCCAGCATTGCCCTCACAACTCAAACAAACAACAGTTTCGCTTTGCGTCTTGTGAGCATGTGAGGCTTCAGAGACATCTGCTTGAGGCACATGTCATTTAAAGAAAAGGCCGAAGAATGGGTTCTGACTCCTCTTCATTAAGGCAACATGAACCCTTCCTACATCTGATTGGACAAAACCACAAGGTATCATGCTTTTGCTTCAGATTTCCAAGCTGGAAAAACATTGCAGCTGTTCCGGAAACTATATACCAATATCTGTTTCTGGATAGAGCAAATGTGAGGTAAGACAAAGGTAGTTCCTTATTTTACATATTCAACACAGTGTATAAATTGAAGCCAAGGATTTTGATAAGTATTAAGCCTTGTATTTAGCTAGAAAAAACTCTTACTACATCGGTCTGATACCCATCTTTTCATGCTAAATCACATTTCAAAGTTTGTTTAAAGATTTAAGACTCAGATATCACCTGGTATCACTGAGTTTACAAAAAGATAACAAATCCCGATCCTGAGAGGATTATAAGAAGTGTGTGGAAGGTGCGAGCAGAAATCATTGTGTGAAAGTCAATGTAAATAAAAATGTGGAATGGAATGGAAAATGCAATTCTGTGAATCACTAATGTAGCATGTTAAATGTTACAGCGCTGTCATTAGATGACAGGAGCACAATAAGCATAATGATGAGCCTTGAATTCACAACATAAACAGCACACAAACCACATGTTACACAGGACAAAAAACACTGGAAAAATACAGCCCAGAGAGACAGCAGGACTTACCTTATCAACGCCGAAAATAGATGGACAGATGTCCAAACAGAAGACAGCCTTTTGTCTCCGCAGGCCTGGGAGACAGAGAGGGACAGATAGAGAGAGGAGGACCCTCAGGCAGAAGCGACAGCAAAGGGAAAACACACAGAGAGGTTTTGTTAGACAGCAGAGCAGCATGCGGTTAGATCCCCCTGCAGACCAACAGTGTTCAGATGAGGCTGGGCCAGCCGCTGGATATATGGCTCAATGGTGGCTGGAACGTGGCACATTCTGGGAGTCGTGGTGAAATGCCACACATGGAGCCTGTAGTGGACGTCTAATGAAACAGCCAGAGACCAGCGGCCTCCATTAGAAGAGGTCAGAGCAGTTAGCTCACACCTCTAAAATTACCTGCCTGGGCAATGAGATGAGAAGGGAGTGTCAGCTTTTAAAACTGTGATTTTTCCGTGAGCTGATTTACTAAAGTGATTATGAATCTGATTATGTTAGGCTTTTTAATGTTTTTCCGAACTTTTAGAGACTTGAAACATGTATAAGATAGGACATCTATCACAGTAAACCTCAATCACATGTTTTTATTTTATAAGTTTTGTAACAGATTATTATGGAAGACTAAAAATTTATGATTGTTTTATTTAGACATTTTAAGTCTAAACATATTACCGGAAATGTTTTCAAATCAATCCCCACTTAAAAGCAACATTTGGCCACAATAAGGTAACTTTAACACTTACACTACTCAAATTTACAACAAGTTTGAACTCTTTTCAAGTTTATTTTAAGAATGCGAGAGAAAGCCAATATCTGATGGAAGATAGAGGGGGGGAAATGTACAACAAATTTGAACTCTTGAAGTTGATTTACATTAACAAGTTTACAAAAAAAGGCATATTCCTTTTTTGTCTTAAATTTCTGGCATGTTTATTTTAGTTGTTGTGGTATCAATTATGTTTGTTTCTGAAATTTACAACTGAGTCATGACAATATATGACACCTTATTGTGAAAATCAACTTTGGATGAAGGGGCACTTACTGTGGTAGTGATCCTGACTTGGGCTATCCATCATTAGAAATATAATATCACATATATTTTAATTTACAACCACTGAAGGTTTCACGAAGCAGAGCCAAGAGCTCCATCCACTTCACAACACAAACAGTGAATGGTTAGTAATGAACACAGCATACAATAATAATGTAGAAACACATTAAAGCTGCATCATGACAAGCAGTTAGACATTAGAGAACAGTTAGAGGGCAAAGCGTGGTGCAAAGACAGGACTGTTCCAAAGAAACCAAAAGCAGAACATAAACTCACTTCATTTGTCTTTCATGCGAGTGCTTAACTCAGAATTTATGCACCGTTTTTAAAATTACAATGAAAACCGCATCAACCTTCAAAAACAAGCATTATGAGAACGAAACAAAAATATCTAACCTGTAAAGGATTAAGAATAGTCTCATTTTTGTATTCAATGTTTATTTAAGGAGACAGCAAATTTGTCCGATAGTTACAGAATCCAGTCGAGGTTAAAAAAACTGAATGTTAAGTGGGAAAAAATGATCACGACTTCTTGATCTTCTTGAACTTTTCGCTGGTCAGTTACCATCATAATAAAGCTGGAATGTCATCTTTTCCTGACCTCGGATATACCAAGTGATCATTTTTTCTGTATGTCCTTGGTTATCTTATACATATAATAAGTCATATTTGGTCATCTCATCAAAGCATATATTATTGTCATGAAGTATCACATTATTGAATACATTTCTCCTGTTCGTGAATCAATGAAGTGACAGTTGATCTTGTCAGAACTCAAAATTGTGAATCACATGTAATTACAGGTCTTCGCATTAACATTTCACACTCCTACTCTTCTGGTAATCTCACTACTGTACTGTCTGACAGCCCGAGGCTCTGTGTCTAACTGACAACAAACCATGGGATGGCTCTGTGGTAGAGGCGAGTTGAGGACAGACAACAAAACGAAAGCAGATCTACGAGAGGTGGAGTACAGCAGACTGAAAGAAAAGGACAACTCAGCCTTGTTCCTACACACACAGTTGCACTCCCAGCTCATCTCTAGCTCCAACCATAACCACATCAGGGAGGCCATGTTGGGCCTAAATTGCCTCCATGCCAGCTCTGCATCCAGCCCTGCAGCCTGCAAACGCGATGCAGGCTGCAGGGCTGGCTTGGCACAATCTGTTGCGTGTCGCAGGCAATACGGCCAAAGATTAATCCAGAACCTGCTTCTCCTGCTGCTCACATTTGACTCCAGCCTGGCCGTGTTAAGCCTCGCTGTCTAGAAAATGCAACAGAGAAATCCCAGGATTTATATTTCCTAACATTATACAGCTTTAACGAAAAATTCCTTAAAGCAGGTTTCTAAGAAATACAGCTAAAATCATTTTTTAAGGCAAAATACGAAACGGGAAGAATATGGGTTCTCAATTGTAAGGATTTGTCATTCTAGGCTCTTTCTGCTTTGTTAGTATGTCATTACATTCATTCCTCCTGATCTATTAAAATGTTTTTTATATAAATCAATTTCATAAAAACATTTTTAGAGGCGTATACTATAGAAATACAGAAATATACTATACTACAATCTCTAGTTTTGCATCTTTCAGGTTATCCCCTTTATGTCATAAATGCCTTCCTAATGGTAAATTACTAATACTAGTGTTTGCAAACATATGATCATAAAGTAAGAAACTGTGATGGGGAACAAAATGCAAATGCTATATTGTTAAGGCTCCAGCTGGGTTTTAAAACTCTATGAATGTGACAAGAAAAAAGAAAAAGAAAACCAACTGTCCTACTATCCCGGGATAAACTGCTTTAGTTTTTGACGTCAGGTGTTGCTTTGTTAAGTGAACCAACCAGAAGAAAGCAAGCAGACTGGGCGGGCTTTAACGTTCAGCATTGACATATTTCATGTCTACATGAAATTCCACTTGCTTGGCAGGATTTGAAGCCTGAAGCTGGGGGAAAGTTTCTACCTGCCTGCCTGACCCGCCCCTCTATTCATTGTACTATAGTACTGCTGCTTGTCAGGAACTCCAAAATCTCAGATTTCTGTCAATGATCATCTGATGAAACCTTGAGTGGTTAGAAATTATTCAGAGAGTCTACTCAACATTCACACAAAGCATGAAAACAAATGGTAATTATTCTCGTTTGCCATGATACAGGCTCCGATTCACAAAGCCTTTTTAACTGATATCATGGTTTGAGGTCTGTAAATGGTCCGCTTTCCTCAAGTCATGCAATGTTGCTTCTTCGATGTTTTGTTGAATGAAACCATGTGACCATAATTACGCAAAACCGAAAACATGACCAGTGATGGCAAATTAGAACACATCAGAGGGATTTTTGAAGTGCCAAATTCAGTCACATTTTCCATTACTCTTATGATGGAAAGCGGCAAATACATGCTTATTCAGACGTAATTTACTTTTTGGTGACACGAAACCTTAAATTTCCATTACACAACATCTCTTAATTAATACAGTTAAATCACATGACACTGCTTAACAGAGGAAGGTAACTAAACTTGTCAGACCCGCAAGTAATTATCCCCAAACTCTGCAGCTTTATAAAAAAAATAAAAATAAAAAAAACACACTTCCCTCTGTCTTTAATTATTGTATTGGCATACTTGGCCTCATTCACACCTACCAAGACAGGAACAGTCTTCTGCTTTGACCTGCATTTCATATAACTTAAACAGAGGAATTTTAACTTATTTCTGCTCAGAATATTGAAAGTTTGTATCTAGGCTTCTTGGATCTGTCACCACCTCAGATGTTGCTGTATTACTCCTTTATTTTGTTGTAACCAGTTATCTTACTGAGACTATTCAAATTTTAGGTTCTATTTTTATACAGTCAACTCGCATGTTATATATATGCAAATAAACACAAAACAAACTAGCCGACTGTATACTACCTCAAAAGCATACTGCAGCAGACTGACACATTTAGTTACAAGCTGGTAAAGAAATTGTTTGGCAGCTAAAGAGACATTTTTGCAAAGAGTTGATGGAGACTAAAAGAGGGCTATAAGAAGAGTGACTGTCGGACTTCTTGGTGAGATGTACAAAAACATAATTACAATGGGATGGCAATGTTGCCCAGTATTTGCTGGGCACTGAGGAAAACTATTATAAAGTCTTGATGAGCTAACAGTATGTGAAAAAGCAGTCAAAACAGCTTTAAAGCTAAAAATTAAAAACTATTCCTTTAATTAAATCTGGAAACTGAATATAACTATGTCTAAAAATGTTCAATACAGTACCAATATGTACATTTTTTTGTCATAGTTTGATAACGCAAAATTAAGGGGAGTCTGTGAGGACAGGAACAGCAACCGAAGCTAGCAGCAACTCTTTGAAGCTAACTGGCTAACGCTCAAAGTGATAAAATTAACCTGTGTTTACTAACAACTGCCAGCTAAGGGCCCGAGTCCACATAGCTTTTGTTGGGGGGGGGGGGTTTCAGACAGAAAAGCGCAAGCAAAGCGAGAGAAATAACACAGCATGTTCGTCTTGTCTCTTGACAACCGCTGCTGTATGATCGACACCGTCTCCTGGCAGTTTACTATCGGTTTGTCATTTATTTGACGATGTGGTTGCGTGACATGATCCGTGGGAGACAAAAATACGGTGAACATTATGGCCAGGAAAAAGAAAAACAGTGACGTCACCAGCGCCTTTTGAGAAAGTTGAGGGATTCCAACTCGAATACTAAGTGCTATATCGTCTGCAAATGGATCGATATAGATCTTAGACTTAGATGACTGAGAACCTTAATCTACATTTTCAACTTGAAGCACTATGAAAACACAGCCCCTTAAACTTTAGCCACAACAACTTGATAAGCTAAGTCTAACTAACTATGTCAGGGCTGTACTCCGGTTAGTTTGTTTTGGGGGGTTTTCTGCCCCCTACTGGTAAAAAATACCCTAATGCAGCTTTAAAATATTACCTTTGATGAAGAACAATTCTGTAAGGTTCTGTATACTTTATGATGTCTATATGTGGGAGATTTTGAAAATTAATACAGAGTGGGCATTTTTCCAAAGAGCAGGCACAGGCTAGCATTCCTGTCCTGTCTTTGGCGCTAATGTTAACGTCAACTCATGGCGTGGTCGAACTTTACAACAAAAATATAACCTTATCAATAAATTCCAGGTATTATTGTAATGAGGGATACTTCTCGGACCACTTTCTTTACAGTTTAATATAAAAACAGAAGCGTTATCCATAAATTGACAAGAATCTGTAAAAGCTAATAAGGCCTAGCTAGTTGTAAGCGAACTTCGGTACCAACTGTCAGTTTGGGGCATTTGAGGACAGCTCGGTTTGGCGACTGTGAGAAAGTTACTGACGTTACACACGCAGTAATATGTAACGGCAGATAAAAACCGGATAACAAGCGTGCTGGGCGTCAACGTGTGCTGGCTGCTCACAGGTGGGCTCTCTTACCTGTTTCGCTCCGACCTGGAGTCACGAACCAAACCCAAAGCAGCAGAGTCCGACCGCCTCTCCTCTCCTCTCAGGCTGACAGTTTCACACTCAGATGTGTATCTTCGCTCAGAAACGCAGCAGTAAGTCCTCTTCTCAAGCCTCCACGAACTGCGACATTCTGCAAGTTTACTCCACCGTCACGCGTCGGTCCCCCACAGCCATTTATCCGATGAGAAGATCCGACCTGAAGTGCTCCTGGAGGAAACTCACCGTCGCCTCACTGTTTTTCCTGCTCCCCTCGGATAAAAAAAAACTTAAGTTGGATTTCCCGAGAGAAGAGGAGGAATACAGAGTAAAGTGTGTTTGTCTTCTTCGGAGGGGAATGAGAAACAGTTTTCGGCTGTTAGGTAATAGGTGTCTTCCCCCCTCCGGTGCCTACTGGCGTCTCTGTGTAATCAGATGCTGCTCACCACAATATCCATTCATCCTATTACACAGTTTAACCCTTCACTGTCTGCGGCCAGGCTTTATGCTGCCTTCAGGGACCGTCGGACAAACCGCAACTACAGGCTGGAAAAACTGTAAACATGAGTCACCTGAAGTATACAGAAATATAAATACAGTGAGTTAAAAAAAATAATATCATTTATGATATAGTTCTGCATTGTTGAAATGATGTTTTATGTTTAAACATTTACTTAGTTAATAAATAATAGTTCAATTAAATAATCAGGCCTCTAAATGATAGGAATTCAACTTTTCAGTGTTTCCTCACCTCCAAACCGAAAGCTTACGTTGTCATTAATAGTTGATATTTAAAGATATTAAATTCATATGCTCATTATTGTATGCCTGCAAGATAAATGAGCTTGTAAATATTTGAAAAAACTATATGTATTTGAATAATCTGACTTTTCCCTTACTTTCAAACACTGCACCACTCAGATAATTAGTAATATTGGATATTTACACATACATTTATTTTACAAGATAACTCATCTGATGCTTTGAAGATAAATTAAATAAATTGGCTTGTAAAAAAGACAGAGAGAGGAATAACTATAACCTTCCAAACAAAATACAGGCTAGTAATGAGTTGATTTTTTATTTTCCAACTCTTCACTCTGCTTTTTGAGACTTAAAACTGATTTAGAATATGTATTTTACATTTTTCCCTCATGCCTCAGGCTTTCATTTAATTACATTTCCTCATTTGTTATCATCAAACAAAAAAGTCAGGAGGTATTCAATGTGCATCCTTGTATACCCGTGTCAAAACAGTTCAGTACATTCAAGTAAATCAATGCTTTCTTGTCGGTGCTGACAGATGCACACAAAGGTGTTTCAATAAGAAACATGTTAAACATTCTCTACCATATGAAGATAAACATGGAAGTTTGTGTTCTCGAGGTGTACCTGAACGCACCATTAACCCAGAAAGACCCACTGATAGAAGTGGGTTAATGCAGCGCGCAGACTCACACACACACACACACACACACACACACACACACACACACACACACACACACACACACACACACACACACACACACATACACACACACAGGTCATGTTCTTATGAAAGCGTTTGATATTTATTTAAAAAATCATCTATAAATTAAACAAATATATTAATTTAATTCCCACACAGATCCTCACTTTAACACACTGAACATTTTTTTCTTGTTTACATGACATTGATTTTCCAAAGCAATTACTGAAGATTTTGCATTTAGCAGTAAAAATGAGTTAACTTTACAAACAGCGCCATCCTCAGGATGCCACAAAATCACAAAAACACTCCACAACAGGCCACAGTACTGAAATGTGTCGGATTAGATAAAACTAGCAATCAGTGCAAACATGAAAATCATCTGTTATGGTGATTCACTGATCAAAGCATGTTTTTATATAAAGAAGCATTTTCTTCTTACTCTCTCCTAACAGCTGAAACTATTACAGTTCCACTCAACAAAACACCTTAAGACACAAAACAAAGACCTGGAAGAATGTTTAAATATTGGCAGAGGTGTGACTTCATTCACCACAGAAAGATAAACTCAGAGCTGATCCTTCGTCATGCTGAACTCCGATGTTAGGACTCGAGTCGATGGGTGTGTCCCTGACAACGTCACCGGTCCTCTGCCAGCAGCGATCTGAAGTTCTTCAGCTCTCTGATGCTTGTGGAAATCCTGTGGGACATTTCATGAAGAGGTAAGTAATCAGAGGCGGCAGGTGTACACAAGAGGAAACAGTAACAGAAAACAGAAATGTGATTTCAGCTCACATATACTCTCACTGCCATTAACAGCAGTGTTTACACGAATAGAATGTGACCCTCATTTTATATTCTGCAGTATATATGTTAGCTTTGGCTCATCTCTTAAGTTAAAACGTTCAAATGAAGTTAAGTTGTATCCATTTAGACTTTTTTTCCTGCAGTGTGTTCCCTCTCAGATGCAAATAAAGCCATTTGAACTGAATTGAATTTTATAGTCAATTATTAAAATCAAGTGTAAAAGAGATGATGCCACTTCTTCCTTTTATCGCAGCAACTTTACTAAAAAAAAAGATTTCAAAGCCTCGCTAAAAACGTGGGTGCTCTGACTTTCTCTGAAAATCAGAGTTACTTATTTTACAGACGACAGAAGTTTACACATGATGCCGACAGACTCTTTCACCTTGCAAAGGCGTTGAGCAGGGAGACGATCTCCTGCCGGCTGAGCTGGAAACTGGGTCGCTGGTCGCTGGATGCGGGCAGAGCTTCAATCTGTCGCTCTGAGAACAAAATCTTCAGTGATGTTCCTAATCCCTGAGTCTGATGAGAGAGTGGCAGAGATCACAACAAAGCAGCAAATCACAACAACATACAGAATAAACCGTTTGACCGACGGCAGATCGTATTGTAAGAGAGCACTCACCTGCAGTTTCCCCCATAGTCGACACTTGAAGCAGCCCACGCAGTCCATGATCCTGGAGATGTTGAGGAAGGCCAGTCTGACGTCCTCCTGACGTTAACACAGCAGAGGAAAACAGACTCATCTCACTTTGAGGCTGAAGAAAAATCTTAAAACTGGAGTTCTAATGAAAGAAAAATAGGCTGGACCTGTGTGACTTAATCAATATTTATCTCTGCTTTGTGACAGCGCAATGATTAACTGCAACTTCGGTCAATAATCCAATAACAGTCTGGACTGAATCTGTGAACTCACTCTAAACGCTACAGAGCCCAGCGATGAAGACATAAAATCTCTCTCGATGGCAAGAACACTCGACGATATCGATCAGCCTTTTGGAATTCTTGGCTCTAAAAACACACTGAACTAGTCCTTTAGTCAGTTCTCTTGTTTAGTGGCTAAATGGGTATATAAGCTTAACCCTGTGAAAGTGTACCTCCCAGGAGCGGCCGCAAAAGCAAAAAGGCTGTGGGAGATAGATGTTTGCATGATGACTGACAAAAAACAACAAAAAACACAAAAGATAAAAATTCAGTCTTTTGCAGCTGGGAGTTATTGAGGTTATCACCTTATACACTTTCATTATGTCATTATGTTGCATGTGAAAGGTAAAATAACTTGGTTCAGCTGAGATTATACAGATTTTTAGGGATATGAAGCTTTCGAAAGCAGTCTTGCCATGTCCACAACAGCCTTGTTTGGTAAATTCAGTAGGATTATCTTTTAATTCACTTCAACTGAAGTCATCAGTCTGTCCGTGACTTTGTTTCTACAGTTTACACGTTCGACAGAGTTTTAAGAGGTTGCCGACCTTCAGTTTGGCCGCTTCCTTTTCGTCCCCAGCAAACAGAGACGTCTCATTAAAGTGCAGCGGGAACGACCTGGAGGAAAAAGTTAAGTTGTTAGTCGTGCAATAAATATGACCACAGCACAATAAAACCACACTAGAGAGAAGTGACGACATCTTATTGACATTCAATGACATTAGGGGGCTCCCACTCCTAGTGCTTTAGTAAAATGAACGGATTTCACAGGAAACTTAAACTAAAAATTAAAAGTAATTGCATAAAAAGTGAGAAATGAAATGAGAGCCGGACCGTTTCATTTGTCGTTTTTGGGGCTGATGATTCCGACATTTGGGAATAAAAAACGATATTGATATTTCGGCCAACATACACACCTTTTTTGCAGCGATCACTTGTGACAGAGATAAGTAGCCGGTGCAGAGTATTTCACATATTAATAATAAGTTTCACTGAGAATTTAATCATTATAAATGCAGCATCTTTTTCTGCATTACACTACAGCAGACTGAACATTGGCTGAAGAACGTGATCTAAACCTTCTGACAGCCCGTTCCGGTGTCAGCACCGCGCCTCGGACTGACCTGGCCAGCTGCAGGATGTGCAGCAGCAGCTCCTTGTGTTTCTGGTCCTCCTCCGGTCGGCCCGTGTACAGCCGGAAGGACGGCTGCTGGAAGAACGGCAGAGCTTTGGCCAGCGCCCGCAGCTCTATCAGGTACAGGAAGTAGAGGTTGCGCAGCCTCTTGGGCCCCTCGCCAGCCGTCAGCTCCGAATCAAAACGCTGTCTGAACTCTGACACGTTGTGACCCCACTTCTTCTGAAACCAGCTGTCTGGAGGGGTTAACAGAGAGAGAAGGAACGCTGAGTTTAACGTGAAGCAACCGGCATCAGACGCCTGCTTTGGACGGGGAAACTGTAAAAGTTTCGTCTCAAAGAAATCCTGATCCTTGAAAAGAATAGGGCGAATAAATGGCCGAATGACATGTCTCACCATCCAACAGGTATCTGGCGCTGAGGTGTATGTTGATGCTGGCGTGGAGGCCTGAGATGAGCCGGTAGAAGGCCCTCTTCTCCACACACTGACCTGAGAGAGGCACAACCAGAGAGAGCTGTCAGGACGGCACACACACAAACACTCCACTGTGTCGGCCTTCTCCAGGTGAGAGTCATCTTACCTTCCAGCCAGCTGTAGAAGGTCCTCGCTGCAATAAATAAAACCAGCGTTAAAGGGATAAAACTGACAGCTCAGATGGTGCGAGATGACGCCAGAGACCACTTACCTTCACTTCCTGAGCTGCTGTGGAACGAGTTGGGGATAAGTGGACGTCTGACAGTATACGGCCTGTGAGAGGGGGAGGAGTGAAGGTAAAACACAAACCTCTGCTTCATGTGTCAGTTAAGATTTCTGAGATGTGACAGGACATGTAAGCAGTCGCGCTCAGGGCGTGAAATGAACATCCGTCCTGTTTAAAAGCCTTTCTCTTGGGAAGTGACGTCAGGTTACTCGTGTTTTTGACTGGGGCTAAGCCACAGTCACGCCACGCTTTCCACTTTGGTCCAAAGTGGAATTACCTCATTAACTATGGGATGGATTGACATGAAGCTTTGCACAAACGTCCATGTTCCCCTCAAGCTGGCATTAACATTTAGCTTCTACAGCCTCGTAGAGCTGCCAAGCACGACAGTGGACTCTTGTTTTAACTGTGTTTTTGAGTGGAAGCACCCTGTTTTCAACTGTGAGTGTTTACTTGAAGCAGTTCTCCTCATAGATGCTGTTCCAGATCTGCCAGGCCTCTGGTCCTCTGTAGCCCGTGAAGCGCTCCGGGTTGAGCAGCAGGTCGACGTACTGAGAGTCCGGTGACTGCTCGTCTGTGAAACAGCAACACTTTATTCAGCTGCGAGTCTCTATTATTAGACTGAAGTAAAAGCTGGAGTAACATGTGAAGCAGCAGCTAGATAGTCCGGTTCATTAAGATTTACACACGAGCAGACACTGGTGTAATAATGATCCACCAAGGTTGAGTGCAGTCTTTGCGTTGCTTTGCTGTATCGAAAGTGCTGCACAAATAAAGTTTGATTGATTGATAGAAACAGATTTGGTGTTATGGAATCTAAATACAAAGGAATTCATTTGTTAGTACCCCAAACTCATACATTCTTTGTGGTCATGCATTGCTCTTCATCATGTTTCCTTACACTATTCCCTGAATTAGGTTCGCAAATTACTTTTTGCGCTTGCAGTCATGTTTCCCTAAAGATTTATAAAAACATCAAGCCCCTTGACGTAAGCTGGATTTGACATTCCACTGTACATATTGCTTCCATTTTAATTTCCAAAAACCTGTACATGTTCCCTTAAAAACACATTATGTATTACGGTAGAATAATTTCATTCACTCTTCAATTATGTTCCCGAAAAACATTCCTTCCATTGTGTTTTTACAATTACATTTTTAATAAGGTCCCCTGAAATATTAATTATTTAACACTGCATATCCTTAGATACAGTGTATCATATCTCTGACAAAATGTTATTTTCTCTCAATTTATTTTTTCAAATTTCTGTATTTTCATTAAAAAACTGGTATCGTTCATGTTCCCTAAACTCGTTTGTTCTCCACCTTACATTTACATCTGGAATATAGCAAAGTGTGCCTAAACGTCACAAATCTATCTGCATTGTTGTTTGTTTGTTCAGTCAGTCATTTGTTCAGCTGGTGGACTGAATATTACCGTCAACCACACAGAAGCGCTCGGACTCGTCGTCGTGTCTGCTCCAGTTGAGCAGAGCCTCTCTGGTCTCCTTACTGGAAATGAAAACAGTCCACATTATTGTGCACGCCTGGAGGTCAAAGGTCACACAGGAGGTTAAAGCTGTTAGGATGCGGCCATTTTGTCTCCCTCGCAGCTGAGTCAGAACTGAGTCAGAACATAACTTTCAGGTGTTGTGACATCTCTACATGTTCTGTCGTGACACCAGTAACGTTCATATTCATTCACATCTATAAGTATTGATGTGTGTAATGCCTTTAATGATCTCTTAATTAATCTTTTATCATCTAGATCGACTCACCTTAAAGAGACATCCACAGCTCCAAGGTGCTTTGCCTGCTCACATTCAACCAGCTCCTCGTTTGCTTCTGCCGAATACTAAACACACACACGCACGCACGCACGCACGCACGCACGCACGCACGCACGCACGCACGCACACATATTAATAGACAAAATGAGTGCATACATTTTCTCTCAGTCGATGTTTGTTGAAGTGCCATATTTTTCCTGTAGTTGATCATAAACCGCTTACAGAGTGAAATCATTATTTACTCTTGTTAATTAAAATTTCCGCAATAAAAATTCAACTGAAAGCAGCACTGAGGGGTGAAACCAGGAGGGAAAGACCTTGTTTCCTTTTTCTCCTTACACACTATTATAGGTTATCACCAAGCTGAAGATGTGATGTTGAACTTCAGATGATGATGATGATGATGATGATGATAATGCAGTCCAGAATGTTTTTTTTAAAAGGTCTGAAGTTTGTTGTATTGGCTGAGCACAAACCAATACGGACTCACCTTGTTGTGGGAGGGCGACCGGATCCCCTCTGGCACCTCGTTCTGTGGGCAGACAGAGTTTCAGTCAGAATGATGTGAATAAAGCTGATGAGACGGGCGAGGAGGAGGAGAGGAGGAACTCACAGGAGAGCAGGGCTTCACTGCACAGTCCCTCAGACCACAGTGGCTGCTGACCGTCCAGAACGGACACGGCTTGTTCAGGTTCACCTGCGGACAACAAGAGCGGTTAATCTAAACACTGTGTGTGTGTGTGTGTGTGTGTGTGTGTGTGTGTGTGTGTGTGTGTGTGTGTGTGTGTGTGTGTGTGTGTGTGTGTGTGTGTGTGCTGAGTCTGACCTTGTAGAACCTGAAATAGTCAGACTCCAGAAGAGTTTGAAGTTTGGGGAACAGTTTGTCGTTGTTGAAGCCATCGATGGTCTCCACATCACAGGCGCAGTCCTCCAGATCTCCTGTGACCTGCGAGGGAAAAACACAAACACGCGGATTATTATCTTCTGAGCATTCATCTCAGAGAAAGTGAGCTTTAATCTACAGGATCCACATATAAAAGGCAAGATTTGTCCTCAACAAGAATTTAAACTGGCAATTAGACAGGAAGTAGCTGGCAGTAATAATGGCAAAAGAAAATATGCAGAAACCAGAGGTTAACTATTCTTTACTATTACTATTAAATGACATCGGGTTAATTTCCAGTAAAGTCTGAGCTGATCACTGGGGTCATTTGGGAGTCATTTAAAAATAGATTTCAAATATGTTGCTTCTTTATATCGCCAAGTTACCATGAAACTGGAACCTGTGAAAAGAAGTGTTATAGATAAATTATAGAGAACTGACGTAACAGTATTGTGCCAATGAAATGGGTTTACTTTAACTCTCTAATGGGCACATTTCATTAAGCACACATGTCAAACAGCATATAATGAAATTCTCTCCTCATGTTTGACACACTGATGTGGTTGACTCTTTAGTGAAGGCTGCTGTCTGGTCTCCAGGTGATTTTTTTTTCTTTTCTTTTTTTTTTTTTTACACCTGTCGCCTTTTATATGCACCTTTACACAAAACAGCCATTTACCTTATAGTGTGACATTTTAACAGAACAAAGTAGATTAGATCTTACACTGAGTGTAGAAAGTACCAGTACAACAGAATGAAAAGCAAAGTTCATGATGTGGCTCACCTGACAGAAACACCTGCCGTCAGCTGATCCTGACACCTGGAGGAGGAGGAGGAGCAGGGCGACCACCAGCTTCATCGCGACCTCTCTTCTTCTTTAAAGAAAACTATGAAAGTCTCTGTGTGTGCGCAGTGTGTGTGAGGAGAGCTTCACTTGGTTAGTGAGAGCAGCAGCAGCTGGGCGGAGGCGGAGATCTGAT
This sequence comes from Diplodus puntazzo, assembly GCA_963678695.2. Classification (NCBI taxonomy): domain Eukaryota; kingdom Metazoa; phylum Chordata; class Actinopteri; order Spariformes; family Sparidae; genus Diplodus; species Diplodus puntazzo. The sequence goes on from OZ023155.1 coordinate 22,793,161, forward strand.
GTGTAATGCTGCTTCCTGATCAGCGGCTTCCTGTCATTTCCAATCCGCTACGTGTGATACGTGACCCGGTCGATCAGTCGCTGTAATCAGACTCCAGTCTTCATCATCATGCGTTCACATTCACACGTGTTTAATCTGTGTTTGGGCTCTTGTCTTTTTCTTTTTTCTTTTTTTAAACTGGGAGTGTTTTTTTTCTTCCTGTTCGCTCACAAAACAGTCCGACTGAAACCGTCAGCGTGTTAAATTGTCTCACGGCAGGATCATGAGAGTAATTCCAGGAAATTACAATGTTAAAAAAAACAACAACAAATGTTTTCAGGTGTGTTTCCAGACAGACTCAGATCATGTTCCTGCTGTTTTTAAATGTTTGAGTTCATGTTGAGTGATTCAGTTTTAAAAGTCCAGGCGGTGTAGTACAGTGAGTGGGCCACTAGGTGGAGCTAAAACACCTTATTTACCTCCAGACATCCGGCTCACATGAACAGGGAGGACTTTGGTTTTGTCCACACGTGTAACAATGATCCTCTCTTCATCACTAATAACAGTAGGCTGATATTTATTGACTACAATGTGACTAGAATCTGCCAGAATGATAAGTGAAGAGTTTATGATGATAAAAAATGCAATTAATTGATTTGAAGAATTAAAAAGTCACAGACATGTAACCAACTGTAATCTAACAACAAAGTCTGTGTTAAACAAATATATATATATATATTAAAAGAGACTACCTATGTGTGCATGTCTTCCTTTCTCACTGTAAAAAAAGTTGTTGTTTTTTTTTTTAAATAAATTAGCTGTAAAAGTACAATCAGAGTCTACCTTTTTATAATAGGACGGTGCTTTAACTTTAAGGGTGTCATTTAATAGTTTTTGCCTGCAGAAACACAGTGTTCACTGCAAAAACATGGTTATTTTCAGTAACTTGCAAAATACATTAAAGTCACCATTTCTTTAAAAGCGTTTCTTTATCTAACTGTAAAAAATGTACTTTGACAATCCTATGTTATAGTTTCAATTAAGAATTCTATAAGAAAAAACATAATTATGCTGTTCTTTAAGACTTTCAATGTTTTAATGCGAGGAACATTCAATTCTGCTAAAAGCTGACAGTAAAATTAAAAAAGAATGTGTACAGGGAAAAGTTGTATTTGCTGGGAAATTTAAATTTTTTTTGTTTGTCTGTTTTTCTATATATTAAATAGTTTAAGATTTCAATCTTTCATATGGTCCATAAATAACACGTGAGGTGTTGCACACATACAAGTTCAAATTTCTGGTTCTCCACACAACATCTATTGTTATATCTTCAAATTTATTGGAGAAAGTATGATATCGAGGAGTAAAACCTGAAAACTGAAGAATAAAAGCAAACTAAACTGGCACTATATCTCAGGGGCAAACTGTAAGGAAACAAAAAGAAAATTGAAGAAAAGAAAAGCTGAGGTGTCCCTGGTGCGCATTTATTTGAGGAGACCTTTTTCCTAATTGATGAAATACTTTAGTGTGCCTTTCCTTGGTTGCTTTGACTGGCTCTCAGAAGTCTTTCATTCATTTATTCTCCCTTTCGTCTAGGGTATTTTGCATTTTGGGGATTTGTTGGAAATCTTATTGAAGATTACATCATCAGTCAGATTTTGAGAATGTTTGAAGACCCCTCCAACATCCTGGACTGCTGTGAGCTCCCTCTGCTGGAGGAAGTTCACTCTGTGGCTGAATGACTCCACTGAGAGCAGGAGCAACTAACAGGAGGGATAACAGGAAAAGACATTGACTGCATTGAAACTCACTGAAGGGTGAAAAAGTCAATGGGAGAGGTCGAGGCAGAGTCAAGATTGATGTAAAAAAAAAAAAAATGCTGCATGATCTTGAAAGGCCATTATTTTGGCTGCTCTGTTTGTTTTGTATACCTGCATTTGACCTTCAGAATTAAGTATAGATGTATAGGCTGACAAAACAAAGATGAAGAGTACAATGGCCGATGTGTATATGCCGTTAAAACTGATCTAGGTGGCTTCTATATGCTTATTAAAATGTAAGAATTGCTAAATTTATTTGCAAGAAAAATTATCTTTATCTTCAAGGTCCCTCATACGGCCATCTGACAATACTCAATAATACCCTCCAGTAGTGTGTGGTGTCGGCCGTATTCAGTCAAGTAAAAGTAGGTGTAGCAACTCTATACAGTACAATATCTCGTTAGAATATTACTTTGGTAAAAGTGAAAGTCACCCATATGGATAGTACTTTAATATAAAATAAAATAAAAAGTCTACATAAAGTCTACTCAAGTATCCAAAATGAAAGTTATACATATATTTACACATACTGTTTACTATGGGCTGACTGATTGCCATGTCCGACAATCAGGATTTTCCTACAATATTTACAATATACAATATACCTCTAAAATGTAGTGATATGGGAGTATAAAGTAGCAGAACATTTTTGAAAAATTAAGTAAAGTGCAAGTAAGTCAAAATTGTACCTCAGTAGAGTACTTGAGTAAATGTACTTACTTACAGTCCTATAGTCAGTATAGTCAGTATACAGTCCTCCTCACTGGGGGCCTATATATTGATGGATTGCAGCAGATTAAAGTACTTTACTTCCTCTTAAATGAACGGTTTTGATTTAATGTAATGCAGTAATGTAGTAATTTAACCGTCCTGTGTTACTCAGTTAGATTATTTGAATACTTCTACAACTGCATCCAGGTTAAGTAACCATAGAGCAAAGACATTTTAGGTGGAGTGGGAACTTTACTATGAATAGAGTTCATCATATGTTTTGAAATGTTAAATTATGATCGACCAAGAACTAGTAGCCTGACTAAAGCTTTGACCTAAATGTAGTTGAGTAAAAAGTATAATAATTCCATTTGAAATGTAAGGTAGTGGAGTAGAAGTAGAAAGAAAGGGAAAATGGAAAGATTGAAGTAAAAGTAAACTTAACAAGTGTACTTTCCACCGCTGCTCAGGACAGTATGTGATGTTTAAACATCGATCTCCGTCTCTGCGGACTTTATTAACAATGGAAACGTTTCCTTTTCTTACAGTTTCGTCCCTCCTTTCCCCCTCCTCTCTTTCTGCTTCTCTCTCTCTCTCTCTCTATTTTGGTGCTTCCTCGCGCTGCCAAGCCCCTGACGTAATGCTCCGCTGTTAATGATTAGCATGTGGAAACGAGCAGCGCGAGCCTCCCTGCGTCAAGGCGTCCGGAACGTAGCCGGAAGTTGACCGGTACTGCCTTCAAAATAATAGCGCTGACTTTTTGTCAAACTGTTTTCAGAGGTCTCACAAATCAAGCACCAAAAATGTGTTGAAGATTTAGTTCACGTTTTCATTTTTTTTTGTTTTGAATGGCACGATCACTTTAGATTCAACGAGACAATGCTTCCTCTTTTGAATATATATATATGTATATATATATATATATATATATATATATATATTATATATATATATATATATATATATATATATATATATATATATATATATATTTAATAATGCTGTAAGGTGGCTGCTTTGCCTGACTGCAAAGTCTGTCTCAATGTAGGCCTATTGTTGCATATATGTAATCTGCTTTCTTAAAGAGATTTCCTGAACCACAACTATAAAAATTCCTTTGCAATGTCTGATTCTAATGCCACAGTTTTATCAAATAACACAAACGCGTTTCACAATAGGAAATTGTGCTAATTTATCATAGGTTTATTTTTGTGTCTGTTTCTTAATCCTTTTATAATTAATTACATATTTTGTATTTGCATTCTTTGCATTTGCAGTCTGCAGTCATTCTGAGGCCTACTTTGTACTGAAATCGTTACAGGACAATTTGCCTCGGGATAAATGAAGTTCTCTCTCTGGTATCTTATCTTAATCTTATCTTAATCTTGGTCTTAATCATATTACATTTGTACACATGCAGTATTCCTGTTTATAGGATGACGTGATTTTTTAGAGTATTTTTTTAGTAAAGACTCCATCTTAAAATACCACATTACAATAATCTACATAATAATTGAAAAAATGTGCAAAAAAAAAAAAAAAAAACTTGCACCAAGTCGCACTGCAGGGCTTTATATTGAAATCTTTGACACAGGAAGTTACACCCGGTGCCCCGTATGGCTTGACCGTGGTGCTGTCGAGCAGAGCAGCAGAGCAGCCAGTCTGCTGGGGAGAGACAGAAGAAAAGTTAGTCAAGATGGCAAACCCCACAGACCCGGAGTGAAGGGGCACCGCTCCCCAAAAAAGCTGAGCCTGTCGCCCGTCCTGAGATAAACCCAACGATGCTAACTGCGCCAGGAGGTAAGAACCATCCAGCCCGTTTCATCTAACCGTCTCTTTCACAATTCACACATTCAAACTGAAGTTTCTTAAATCTGCTTTTCGCCGTTTTGTCCACTCTGCTTTTGAGCTTGACTATCTATCCAAGAAAACAAAACAAAAACAAACCAAAAAAAAAATCCGAACCAGCCTTCATATTGAAACCTTGTCTTACCTTATCTAACCAGTTATCCAACGCCTGTCCATTGAAATTAATAGCGACGGTTACTGGGAATTCATAGCCGTCAACGTTTAGTCTTTAGCTAACGGTGTTGGGAACTTTGCTAACGTTAACTTACATCAAAGTCGCAGCTCTTACACGACTAGTCCTTGGTGAAGTTAAAGATAGATATGAAAGTGGATAGAGATACAAACAAGGTTATAGTTATACGTTTTTCTTTGTACAAGCTGCTCTCTCTCTCTCTCTCACACACACTCACTCACACACTCACTCACTCACACACACACACACACAAACACACACACACACACACATATCCGCCAACGGTCATTCCCTGTGTGCTGATGAAGCAAAGTGACAGTTTTAGACAGCGGCTAACGCTCAGCCCTCAAACCTGGAGTCTGCTCCTAGCTTACTCTTCGGTGTTTCTTTGGCTAACAAATCATCACCACCACCACCATAACTGCCTATCCTCGGTTTGAAATACAGCTGTTTTTTAATGACTAGTAACTTGTCATTAAAATAACGGAGGGAACTCGCTGCTAACGTCTCTACAGCTCACAAGCCTGCCAGCGGCCGCCGTCGATAACCCGGCGTCCTTTCTTTGGAAAATTCCGGGATGCAGCGCCACTACTACCGACAGCTGTATTTTTAGGAATGGGTGGATACCAAAAGCGAAATTTATTTATTTTTGTCTCGGCGGTGAATGCCACAAGCCTATGCGCATAAGCGACGGCGAGGAGGCGACCTATAAATGCATGTATGAGTTTTCTGAAGGCTGTTTTTTTCCCCCCCATTGCAGCAACACAAAGTCTGCAGAGGTGAAGCAACAGGGAGACTGTCGCATTTGCAGTCGTGCTGTCTTAAAAGTCATTGCATATGTATGAAAGAGAGGGAGACAGGGAGCCCAAGAGATCATTGTCTGTTAAATGTGGGTCCCCCCTCCTCCTCCTATAACTTCTTACATCCTCCTGCAGGCATAGGAGGGATTCCCTGAAGAAAAAATGCCCGTGAGGCTGAAGCTGATGTGACACAGACTGTGCTGGAAGAAAGCTGACTCATCAAATAACAATTCCTCTGGGAGCAACTAAGCAGCATTGAGCAGCTCATATACCCTCATGCCGAGCTTGAAGAGCTTCTCACAAAGGAACAGAGATTATCAGACAGGAGACCACGGTGAATAAAACCCCTCCAGCAGGAATATATCCCACACCAGTTGTGGGCGAGACACCAGAAGGCCTGCTGTCCTAGCTGCGAACAGAGCTAAGAATGGCATAACAGTGCTTCCGCTGAACCTCTCCAACTGTGTTAAGAGACATCAACAGTCAGCTGATAAGACCCACCGCCAATCTTCCTATCAGTTTTACCCAAACCACCGGTGTAAAGTTAGGGGGAGGTTGCTCTCTGCTCCCCGCACCTTTCAGCCCAGCCCGGCACCACCACAGTCTGTCAGCCTTCACCCTGCCTTGCAGACCATGATGTTTCGCGATCAGGTGGGCGTGCTAGCAAGCTGGTTCAAGGGGTGGAACGAGTGTGAGCAGACAGTGGCTCTGCTGTCCCTGCTGAAGAGGGTGAGCCGGACCCAGGCCCGTTTCCTGCAGCTATGTCTGGAGCACTCCCTGGCCGAGTGCACTGAGCTGCAGGTCCTAGAGGGAGAAGCCAACAACCCAGGTAAGACTGGCCAGCTGCACTTTCATCTGCTACATCATCAGCTAAGATCTAATGACAATGCATTTAATTGAAAGACCAGAGTCAGTCAGTTTGTTTTCTATAGATAACTTTTTATCTTTTTATTTCAGTCGGGTCTTATTTTGAGGGCAATGAACTATTAAACAATGCATTTAAAGTTCATATAGGAAAAATAAACAGTTTGTACCTCCAAGATTTATTTTAACATATCTCTCCCTGCTGGATAATGATATTGTTGTATTTGGTGGTGAATCATTTAACAGTAAATCACGATATCTGACAAATTGACCACAACTTAACTATGTTCAGCCTCAGAAGCTTTAAATAAAGTTAGTCCGCTAGCTATGCTGAGGAAGCTAAGGTAAAAAATTGCAAATAACAATGGCAGGGTGAACAGAGAAAGACACTGTGACCTCCAGAAATAAACACTGCAGCGACCAATTTAACCAAGCATCTTGGGGTTCGCCTAACTGGGCAGGATCAATAAGAAAATTGTACATTTCCATTTTTTCTCCCACACGTCACAAACTACAACACCTCATCCATAACGTCAACTCTGACAGGGTACACTACTCTTTTTATGCTCTCTGGTAGGATGCCTTTTAAATCACATTGTTAAAATACCACAGGGCTCAGTAGTCGATGACTGTCAGCCCCTGGTGATGGACCAACCTTACTACTGGGAACTGGCAGCTATTATTACAGAGGAGGATATAGTCTTCCCCTTTCTAGTTTTCAAGCAGTGCATCTTTCACATTTCAGTGGTGTAGTTAGATGTGTGGTTGAAGCAGTAGTTGGTAGCCCCTTTCGCACAGGAGAAGACGCATTAACATCGCAGCATTAGATTTAATTTCATCACATGTACTTGGTGAGTTAAAGTTTTTTGACGGCGTCAGACGCTGTTTTTCAGGCAGAAATGTGATGAAGAGTCGGTAGAACAGGCGGGTGGGCAGACACTTCTCCGCCTATATCTGTGGTATTGTTTTCCTCATAGAAGTTGCAGAAGACAGTTACAGTTACTACATTACTTTTGTTTGGTAATGTAACATTGCTTTGTGGGACATTTCTCTTTATTAAATTGAATGAAGGACCTGTGTAGTTAACCGACCATTAGATCAACACATCCTCGATATGCGCAACCGGCTTATCTGGTCACACTGGGTCGGTTCGCCAATAATGTGCCCCTGATACTACCTCAAGAGGTGGATCAGCGCCAGAGCCAAATTTCACCCCTCGCCGCCTCAGAGATTCACAATGAGACAGAGGCGGGGAATTGGTGCAGGATCCCCGCATCCAAATGGCAGTGCGAATGGGGCTAATGTCACATAACTTCTGCTCCAGGCAGCATCGTGATTTGTTTTCTGATCAGAAAGAGAAACACAGTAGTTAAATTCACAGATCTAACTACAACTTTTTTTATTTTTTTATTTTAAGGATATATTTTCCCAATGGAACTGTTGTCCCTGACCGTGAAACAAGCACAAAGGGAACACACACATATAGGCACAAGTGTAATTTTCTGTCCAAAACATTCTTTCAGATCCATCAAGAGTTAAAAAAAAGCTGAATCATTGATGTTATGAAACTGTATAAAGTGTTGCGCCGCACTGTAGCCAGTCAGTAAGCGATTGTGGAAGGAGGTTAGGGTCGTGCATAGTGTTAGCTCAGCTGGCACTGTGGCTGGCTGGAAACGTCAGTCAGTCAGTCAGTCAGTCAGTCAGTCAGTCAGTCAGTGTGCCAGCCTATAGCGCTGTAGCGATCCCTGGGTTGGTATCGCGCCAAAGCAGCCAAGGGGGGCTCTGGGTTTTGTTGCATCAGACTGCAGCGTGGCCATGGAAACAAAAACCCTGGCAACCAACACGGCTCATGAAAAATAGAAAGAAGTGCTGTTGCTGCGATGGAGAGCAGGCGTCTATGTGTACCTATGGCAACATCTGCATGCAGTAACACATCTGATGGCTTACACTGGAGTGACATAATGGCCCTGCCCTGCAGCGACACTCACACATTATGTAGAGTTTCCATTAGGGTTTACTATGGGCAGTGGCTGCACTTAATGCAGGCAGATCTTTGTTATTATTTAATATGAAGATGGAGACATCAGAGCACACCATATGAAGTTTCCTCAGCCGACCCCTCCCAAAGTCAGGCTGGCTCATACTGTCAGAGATCAGAGAAGATTGATGTCATGGGCAGGCAGTGGAGGGTGTGACGTCTACGTACGACTCAACAACAGGTTCCTTTTTCTACATTTTGAATACTGTGCTCCATGTGTGAGTCAAAGAGATACTGTCTTGTGGTAATACTTGAGTCATGAGTCACAGTCGTATATCACTCCTATATTCTGTGTGGATCTTGATTTTCCAGCTAACAAGACACTGAATTATAGTAGAGATGGAAATTTACCAAATAAGGAAATGTGCAGGTGGATGGAATAACATGTAATGAAAAGCTCTGAGTTAAATAATAATTTCACTTGTAGCTGAGATTGGCATTTAGTGATTTGCACAACAGACACATACACTGAACAGGTTGGATGGATGTTGATTTAGAGGCAGTTGTCATTAAGAGGCAGTGCTTTTTATGATAGTGTGGAGTGAGGGGCGATACTAATGAGTCGAAATCCACATTGCAGTATATCGTAGCTGTTTGTCTTGATTATGATATTAATTGGTGTTAATTGACCCTGATTTACAAATACTTCATTGAACTCTAGCATCACAGCTTAAGTTAAATGTACTGCATAAATTACAAAGAAATATGAACTAGGGCCGGGCGATATGGCCTAAAAATTGAATGTCGATTTTTTTCACGCCAAACTTGATTTACGATTTTAATCGATTTTTTTTTTTCCTCCCCAAAAAAAACTACAAATGATAATGAAATTATTAAAAGCATTACTTTTGCACCTTCGAACTCACTTGAAAAAAGAAATATGAGTGCATCTTACTGAAAAGAATGTGTCCCTTTTTTGATAAAATGCTTTTGTAAACATTTAACTTGTCAGATTGCATGTTTTTGTAAAAACATATCAGTTTCCCCATTGGGATTGATAAAATGTTAACATCACTACACTTTTTTTTGCAAAAGGTGCCTTTTGTTTACAAACAGTATTTTGTATCCCTGAAGCTATGTAAACTAAATTAAACATCTGCATGCATTGCATACTAAACATCACATGTTGGTAGATGTACAGGAAATGGTGTGAGGTGTGTGCTTGCTGTCTGTTTTTTACACATTTTTGGCAAGGAAGACGAGCCTGTCTGCTTCCTCTGGCTTGAGAGATGCCCCGTTGTGGTGTCGTAGTACAAACCTGGGGTAAAACATTTTCAGCATGTGGATGAACCTCCGGATTTTCCACTGTACATACATACAGGCACCATATCTTTAGCGATATGCAACGTGACTGCATGCATTAAAGCTGTCCACCGGGACCCTTTCTTCTCATACGGGACACAGTGATTAAATGATTTCACTAATGTTGGATGCGTTAGAGCGAGTGTTTGTGGGCTGCCGCGGTCTTGTACATCTCGTAGTGAACAACAAGTGTCCCACTCTGATACATACCTCTGTTTGAGAGGCTGAAATAAGTGGGTCGGTCCGCTGCCTTTGTGCAACAGCCTTTAAACAAACTTTTTTGAAAAATGTTTTTTTTAGGTCTGACGCTACAAATCAAACGAGTGAGGAGACAGTGCATTTTTAGGAACAAGTTCTTTGCTTGCTGCCATGTTGTTTGTTTCTCTGTGAAAAGTCAATGTGGGGGGAGGGCGGAGCCCACTATGAACTACGGGAGCTCATGGGGAGCAGTGGCTGTGCAAGTTAAAGAGAAAATCGATTTTAATTTTTTAAAATCGACAAAAAAAAAAAATACAAACTCAAATTAATTGATTTTACCAATTTATCACCCAGCCCTAATATGAGCACATTAGCAAACATTAATGCAGCAAATAATTTTACAAGATTTTAATAATGCTTGTCATTTTTTCTTGTGGCTGTACACTCAGCACATTCTGTGGCCTAATATCATAACAATTATGAACAAATTCTCTTTTTATAGTAGCAATTTTTTACCTGTTAACACCTAACTTCCTTGATGGCAAAAAGATAAAAATCATGTTTGCTGAAGCCCGATTATTCCCAAACAAATCTACAGGATCCTTTTCCTGTGGTTTCAGTCAGTGTCTTATAATGACTTTTTTTCTCAGCATTGGAGCTAGTGTTATGTTTTACTTTACTTTCAGTCATGAATAACTGTAGCAGTATGAATGATTTCCTCAAACATAAAAAGCTGAGAAAAATCAGATCATTGACAAATTCACGATGAGGTCTTTGTGTCTCTCTAGATTAGATTTTAGGTCCACACCGTTGAGTTTTCTCCCACCTGTGACAACTTGTGTTCACTTCCTGTCTGCTGATTCAGCTCAGTAAGGTGAAATCAGCAGGTCGTTTCAGGGCTGTAGACTTAACGTCAGGAGGCATGTTGCTGAGAAGAGGGAGATTGAGAAGGTTGTCTGGTTACGTGATCCCTCTGGTATGTTGTGGTTGCTTGTTGGAGTGCTTATGTGCCAGAGTAAGACGGATATATTGAGTCTGCTATTTTACAGGGCCAATACTGATCTTGTATTGATTATTGAGTATTTTCCAGTAAGCAATTATTTCTTACCACAACTATACAAGGAGCACATAAAGCCTAAAGTGGCATTTTAGATTGTTTCTGTTTTTAGTTTTTCTTGATGCATTCTTAAAAGTTAAAAGTTTTTTTGTCGTCATTTAAAAGATTTTCTGCTGTTCCTCAGACTTTTCTTGGACAATAAAGGGAATAAAATCCATGGATAGAATAAATTTAAAAAATGTGTAAATCCATATGAGTTCAATCTTTTCTTAGACTATGAGCCTGTCATGTACAATTCTATTGTACGAACTGATTAGTTATAGCTTCAGTATGATTTGGTGATGGTGCAGGCTGTTCAAGGGTTAACATGCAGCTGGAAGTCTTGGGCTGAGTGGAAAAGCGCAACTATTTGGAAAGCGGTGTACAAATGAATGGAATCCTCAGTGACCTACTTCTCTCAGCGGCTGAGAGGCTGCCTTGTTTTGGGACCCAGTGAGTGATGCGACTTCATTTGCGACTTGAGATGCAATCGAAATCAAAGGGGTCAGTATCACGCTGAAAGATAGGCGGAGTTGCATCACAGTGGATTTATTTTTATTGTAGTATTTCATGTTATTTTTAGACTGTCGCGAGGAGTATGGTTACTTTTAAGAGTTCAGCATTTCTTTCTGAACAACTTGCAGTTTTCCATTCAGGCCTAACCTTAAGTCAACAATGTACAATAATCCATACCAAATCACTTTATTTGAATGTTTTGAAAGTTTAAATCTTTGTTTTCTGCTGTGATTTTTGACAGTAGTAATCTGTAGCCTTCAGTATCTGTTGTAGTTATTAAGGAATGTAACTTCCTTTTTTCCTCCCCCTTTAAGTAGAACAAAACTTCTTTTGAGACAATCTCAAGAGGGACAATATCAGATCAAGTTGAGAGGACATGAATAGTGGCCAGAGTGCTGTCTGAAGGACACACACTCACACACATACACACTCAAACTGGGTGTAGGGTTAGCATAAGGGGTGGGGTTAGTATGGGACAGTGGGGCTGGTGTTCTGAATGACTAACTTCATTTTCGCGTGGTGTGGTGTACTGCCGACCTGGCCTGCACGGCTGTTTGAGCTGGATGGAGGCAGGCAGGATTAGATATGTACAAGCAGCTGTGTTGAAGAGCTAGAGGTGACAGGGACACAGCTCTGTTTGGGTGGAGTGCAATTATTCACATGCACATCATACAGTATGTACTGTCTTTATGGTGTTCGTTAATGAGAAAAGTCTGAGCTGGACACCGTAAGAGAGATGGGTTTCTGATAGCAGAACACGAAGGCTTAGTCTTTCTTCTCATGAAAGGATTTTCCAAAGCATGTAAATATGATAACACTTTCTTTACACCTGGAAGCACCAAATTCTCTGAAATGCCAGGATTACACAAAGGGTGGGATGGTGGTGCTGGCGGGGGGCTGACTTCAGTGGAGAATTTGAATCTGAAGAGCTGTTTGAAACTAGGTCAGAACATGACTCCCAGCTAAATAATCACTTTTCATAGAAGCTGCCGGCACTATCTTTGCGTGTAATATTGTAGAGGGGGAGAGAATGCCTACCTCTGCATTTGCCAGTGTGTAAGATGACTGACATGGAGGTAAAGTCTGCATTGTATAATGGCTAATATTAGTCAGTGAATTCTTGTTAAACTCTCTGCCTAAACTAGGTCTGATGAAAACCTGGGCTGGAAATCAGCATTCCCGGCTGAGGCGGTAAATGGTTCCGGTACTGGGGATACTGTCTAGGAATGTGGGCACGTCGGAGCACACTTGAGTCAGGCACTCAGCAAGAGTTGGACTGGGGCTTTTCCAGCGTGGGGGGAAAAAGACACAGTGGAAATGGAAAACTGATTCCACCTTCAGTGGAGCTAAGGTCTCCTGAGTACACCGCGGTATGGGAGAGGGGAGGGTGAGAGGAGGAGGAAGGACGGGTGGGGCGAATAGGGGAAAAGATGAAGACTTGAGAATACTGGTGCCATTTACAGCTAAAACTCATTCACCACTTTCTCTGCCTTGTTTGACTTGCCCCAAGTTTTTTGTTTCAGTGTCAAGTATTGACTTGTTTTTGAACAGCTTCCATAGTTAACACCTATTTAAAAAAGTAAAATGTTTTTCAGTTTGTTTTTCCTTGGAGGAGACTTCCAATTCTTCCTCTGAGGCATCTGGTAATAAGTATCAGAAAGCGAAGTGATACAACACCCTGAATTGATAAAACTGAATGTTTGACCCAACCCAAATTAAGGTTTCATGATTTAAAGCAAGACACCAGTATTGCCCTTCAACTTGTATCTAATGTAGTTGACCTGCTATGCCACAGTGTTACGTTTATGAATATTGGCCCTTATAGAGATAGAATTTCAAAGTGGAAGTGTTCTGATTTTCACACACTCATACAAGCTTTATTTGTCAACATCCTTTGTGCCTCTCTCAATGTCTCATTGGCCATTTTCTCAAAGAGACGGAGAGAGAGACAGAGAGAAAACTCTTGTCTCGCTCCAAACTATTTCATCGCACCCACGCATGAGCAAACAGTTTATTTCTGGAAGTTGACGGCGTGTTCTGTGAACTCGTACTGAACCTCAGGAATGGGGACAGACAACCTGCCAAAACGACCAGAGGGGAAAACGAAATAAAGCTCGTCTTTTCCCCTCTGCCTCTAGAGCAAAGGCCTTTTCTTTTCAGTTCTTGCCTCCTGATGTATGAGTGTTTTCTGTGTGTGAAAACAAGAGGATGGACAGAAAGTCGGCCTGAGGCCTAACTGCCTTAGGACTAACTGCCAAAGAACTCCACGCTGATGGAAGCTACTCGAAGCCTCAGACATGTCAAGCTCTTGATATCTCTGAGGCGGATGAAGTGTCACTGATAGCTTGGATTATGCAATCAAGCGCCTCATAAATCCATGAGGTTTAGTTTCTAACTGAATCCTTCTGTGCTTTTTTATTACTTTGATCCCAGCTTTGCTTTCCCCAGCCAGTTGGATTTCTGCACCATACATGTATCTGTGTATGTTTATACCTGGCCTTAAACTGAAAGGCGAGCTATCATCAGTTATGATTGAGTAGCCAGTCTAGTAGTGTTAAGACACTGTTTCAAACAGACCGAATACGCACTGTATGTATTTTCGGCTGGTGGATTTAAGGTTTTAACCATACACAAAATTAATAGTTTGTAACATTATGTTGCTTTTGGTCCTGAAAAGGTTGTGTTTTGTGTGGAAGGGGAAGAAGAAAAACATTTATATATTACTAAAGTTGACAAACACTACTAAAATGCTCATTGGCTACTAAGTATCTGAGTATTTAAATAGAAAAAAAGTAATATGTCAGAATATCTATGACCTCAAAGCTGTACACACAACACTATAGCAGAGCTCAACCACTCTGATCAGCAACATACACTCTACTCTGCAGTGTTGGTTGTTTGTTCAGCCCAGTCTGAATCTTTTAGTGAGAGGCTGGTTGAATGTTGTTGAAAGGAAAGACTGCATTGGTCCTTCTGGTCTGTTTTAGTCCACCACTGGTAGTAGACACATAGTGTGATGCCATCTCATTTGAATTGAATGTTTGATGTTGCTAGTTCTATAGGCATGATGCTGCTTGATGTAGTCAGGGAACCTTGTCAACACAAACCTTCAGTCAGATCCATTATTCTTCATCCAACACTATCCAGTAGTCCTGCTTTCTACAGGAAAACTGTAGTGATCCCAAACAAAGGATCTAAATGACATGGGGAGGGTCTTTGAACTCTTAACATTTACTATACCAACGGTAAAAGCCTTGTAGGTAGCACTAAGGTTGTAAAGCTAACAAACAACTGTCATTGCACCATCACATCAAATTTTAACTGCCACTGCATGTTCTGAGACATGAACTGTAGTAAGAGCCTGTTATGACCTAATAAGACTAATAAGATTGGAATAATTTGGTTTTCAGCACCTTTAATATGTATTTTTTTTTTTAAAGCTTTAGTGAATTATGATGGTATGAAGTCAAGTGAGTTCGTCTGGAAAATTTAAAATAGAATAATTAAGTGCAAGTCTGTGTACAAATATAATTCAAAGTTGAAAACACCATCTTGACTCACATCCTCTAGTAGTAACAAGAGAAGACATGACAGATGATTCACATACATCTGTGTGTGTGTGCATAGGTTTGAAAGTGAGTGTGTAAGAGAGAACGAGAGAGGGTGAGAACAGGTGAGGGATACCAGTCTCATAGATGACCAGTCAGTCTCGTCCTGACCAGACCAGACATACAGGCATATAATGTTTCCCCATATAGCCCCCCAGACCCTCAGTCCAGCCCTTCCCTGCCCCCTCCCTACTCTCAGGCAGCTGGCTGTGCTGTACAGTACACTTCTTGTGTAAGAGTCTGTCCCAACTGTGCAGACCTGATCTGTGAGCAGATCTGTACAGAGAAGGCAGCAAATAGAATAACATAAGTCTGATTTAGAACAAGGAAGTTATTGAGGACCTATTGTTTATCTAATAATCACAGCCTGTGGTCATTGACCAATGGGACTAAACTGTAAACTTGCGGCTGGCATTTGAAAACAGACATAATTAATGAATACTAGAGGTGGGTAAAACATCGATTCATCAATGCATTGCAATATATTTGTTTCCCAATTCAATATCGATTTAGAAAATCCTCTGAAGAAAACCCTCCTTCAGCAGCTGGAAGCGCCTTGCCTGCGACCGCACTCGAGGGTCGGAGGGTGATGCCCCGCGGAAACACCGTCAGAGCTGCGGACGCGGGAAGTCTGACGCACCGCTCTTTCGGAGACTGTAAACTCCCAGCGCAGCCGGTCTCACCCTGGCTGCTGCACCGTGCGCCCGCGGGTAGCACTCTTCCTCCGAGGAGAGAGGGGGGCTCAGTGTCAACGTTTTACCCCCTCGCGTCTAGCCGGAGGGTGGAGGGGCCACGGTTATGTCTATGTTTATGTCAGACAAAAATGTACCATGCACTCCCAGAAACAATGGCATTATCTCAGCTTAACTATGGTTGCACTATTTTATATCTAAACACATCGTGTGCCTTTGTTTACATTTCAATTCGAACTAGAACTTCCTAGAGGAATTATTTGTTTATTACCACTTATTACTGAATCGATATCGAAGCATTTAAATCAATATTGAATTGAATTGATATTGAATCAAATTGCGAGCTAAAGAAACGAAATCGAATCGAATCTAGGTTCTTAACAATACCCAGCCCTAATGAATACCTCTCTCACAGTGCCAACGAACTCCTGTTATTCATAAAATAGAAAAAATAAGAATAAAATAAAAAAGCGTTGCTGTTATGTAGGGTCATTTTTGGTTTGCCTGCCTATGGAAGGTGAGCCAAAACCTGAATGTGAAACTCTGCATCAGTCTCAGCTGTGTCTCTGACTGTCCTCTCTGTCCTCACATGAATGGATCGTAACTGTTGAAACACAAAAAAGGCAGCGCCGATCACACTCGCTTAATTCTGATTGGTGGACACACTGTTGGCCATAACAGACAGTGACATCAGCAGAACCAGCCGAAGAGAGACCCCCATGGCAACAGTTGCCATGATGCCCGTACAGTCTTTCAATCCCCATTGGGAGGAAATTACCTCATGCAAAGCAGACTCCTCCAGGAACACAAAGTCTATAAAATAAGAACTTTTGAGATCTTGATTTACATCAGAGCAGTTTATTTGTTTGCACCAAACTTTGACTGACATGGGTCAGACTGAAGACAACAATAGCCTTCCATCCTTATAAACTTTATTAGGATATAATTTAATCTCAATTATTTATATACTGTTTTCTCATCAAAACATCTGAATAAGGAATTGACAGTTATTGGTCTGCATAGCCTGTGATGCAGCAGTTAAGCTTGTGGCGGCCTAAAACTGAATACTTGAACCCAAGCTACCCCAAAATGTATTACTAGTTATTAGACCACCACACAATTTTGGTTAATAAGAAACTAAGGGCATTGTCACACCTATGGTTCGTTTGCTGTGGTCCGAATCAGGGACCAACTTGTTAAAATGTTGCATGTTGCCTCGAGTTTGGTTTGTGTTCACACGGCAGCATTTACAAGTGGACCAATATGTGTGATGCGCTAAGATACGCAGCAATTCAGCTGAATTTAGCACCGAGCAGACAGGAAGTCAAGTGCCAAAACAACAATATGAAATCCGGTTACTTTTCAAAATAAAACACTGGTGTTGACACCAGCACACAAATCTCAAAAAGAGACAAACACATTCTCTTCTGCTAATCCTTCGGCCGGCAACAATTCGTGTTGTTGTTTTTATGACGCATACCTATAACTGCGGTCGCGAGTGATCATGTGATTATCGCGGCAACTCCTCAGCCTCGCGACGTCAGCTGTCTACCGTACTGCGCCGTGGAGGTTGCCGGACGGGTTGTTGCCGGACGGCGGAGAAAAACCGGATCGAAGCAGTAATGCAGCGGTCACGTATCCAGTGGAAATTCGGGGTTGAGCACTGATGCTTCCTGCAGTTGGGTCGGATCGAGGTTGAATCATGTTCTCACCACAAACGAGCTGTACCAGAGTTTGTTTGGAACCGGACTGAGACCACCTCTTCAACGAGGTCTCGATCCGGTTGTTTTGGTCCGCACCCGAGTGCGATTGATGTGTTCACACCTTCCCAAACGAACTGTACCAAGTGGGTAAGCGCTCCAGGATTCGATTGAACTGAACTAAACAAGTCATGTGTGAAAACACCCTAAATGAATTGAATGACAAAACAAACAATTACAATATACATTCTTATCTACAGTGCTGTAGTATTTGCTTGTGTAAGTTGTTGGTTACAAAGTTTGATCATATTATTCGTTTCACCCTTTTTACTGTTTTTCCACAGCACCTAAATATATAGACAACATAGCATTGAAACTCAGTAGGTACATATTATCAAAAATAAATATTTGGTTTGCAGCTTTTATCAAGTTTCGTGATGGTCATCCGCAGTTCAGTTTGCTTTTCCCACAGTGTAAAACTTACCGGAAATGTGAATAAAAGTGCTAGTTGGACATGTCAGAGAATGATATAGTTGGCTGTCATCTTTCACTACTGATCGACTTCATTGAAAGTAGAGTAGAGCTCTTGATGCCTCAGGCTGTTGTGCTGTGTGTTTTTCTAAATGGACCTCTGTGTGTGTCTGCACTGTATTTACTGACATGGCGTCATAGCTGGATGCTCAAGCTATATCCCTCAAGCTGTGGACAGCCATAGATGCGGCGTAACCCGGTTGTCTCTCACTCACACATTCCACATGACACTCGAATATGCATCAGAAGCTGCAGTTAAACATACAAACGCTTTATTGCATCAATGGCCCCTACACACAAACACACACTCTGTAGGAGTGACCAGTGTAGCCTGAAAGGGCTGTAGACAGTAGGCATTCTTGACAAACTAGTCAGTTATATGTTGTAACCACACACTGAGCCACAAAGCTGCTCACAATAGTTGTTCTGTTGTTATCAAACTGGCGATACATTTTTCACCAGTTTTCAGCATATGTTGACTAAAATGTTTATAGGCCACAGGTGTGAAGTTCTGTCTTTTATTCCTGTCATGTTAGAAAAGGCATTTAAATATTTGTTCCAACATTTGACAAGATATAAAGCTGGAAATCTATCTACAGCAAGGGTCCAATGGTATGAATAGATGAATGAAGTAACTGCTGTGATTAGAGAAGGACCACTCATCATATCAAAAATGCACAATGTTGATATGATGACTAGGTGTAAGCCAGATTTCTCACCCTGGTGTTATAGCCCTTTTATTTTTGTATAAAGGGCAGGGCAGTGCTGCATACTTGCTAGTTTGTTTTTATCTGTATGTATGTATGTTTAACTACTGAACTCCCCTTCTTTAAATAGACTGAACCTTTCACTTTCTTTCAATCTTCTCCTGTCTTTGCCGGCTTGTTGTTATTTTTGTTGTTGTTTCGCAGACCGCAGCACTAAAACAGTTAGCAAAGACACATCCCTGTTAGGTTCACAAATATACTGGAAACAATTACACAAACCACATGAAGAATACACTGCGGCGTGCATGTGCGCATGCACATTTTCTCTTTGTGTGTGTGTTCTCCTTCCTCCTGGCAGGTACGGAAATAAACCTTTCTTCCACAAAGGAAAATAACTATCATTCGTGTAAAAGGAAGGAAGGGGGGGTTTGAGTTGAGCGAGAGACAGAGAAATAGAGAGGCAGAGAGAGCGGCTGATGGGCCCCTGACTGCCATTTCCTTAAATAGAGTTTTGGGCTTCTCCAGTCCAGCCCTGGCAGAGCAGAGGCTCACATTCCCAGCATAGCTGTGACTGCCACATTCAGAGCCTTCCCAACACTGGAGCGCTACGTCAACTTCCACAGGTAGACTGCAAATCATTTGCCCTACTTTCAGCCCCCCACCCTGCTTCCTCCAGACCTCCAACCACCAGTTACCACTACAGCAGGGGGGAAGAGGGGATGTTGATGAAAGACTCGAGGGAAGTGGGAAGAGATGGGGGTTGGAGTAAAGACTAGCAAAGAATTGTTCTCCATTCATACAGCAGCCGTGTCCTTCTACTAGGAAACCTCCCCCACTGCTGGGAAAAAAGATGAGACAATACAAAACCATCATACTGCCTCTTCACTCACTTAAAACACACACATTAGGGATATATTGAGTAGCAACAAGGAATCCTACAGGACAGAAACACAAATATTTGTGGTACAGATGTACAAAATGAACAGCTACAGTTTTTTTATGGTGAAATTAAATCCAAACTTGAGTTATTGTATTTGCTTTTGAAGGCTGTAGAAAAATGGTTTCTGTAATTAATCATTTTAGAGCCTTCTTCCTCCTCCCCATGTTAGAAAGGAATTATTGTGTAGTAGGGCTGTGCGATAAATCGTTAAAATTGATTAATTTGAGTTTGTGGTTTACGATTTAAAAAATAAAATAAAATCGATTTTCTCTTTTAACTTGCTCTGCCGCCGCTCGCCATGGGCTCCCGTAGTTCATAGTGGGCTCCACCCTCCCCCACATTGACTTTACACAGAGAAACAAACACAACAACATGACAGCAGGCCAAGAGATCGTTCCTAAAAAGGCGCTGTCTCGTTAGTAGCTTGGTTTTGTGGCGTCGGACCTCGAACAAACCACGGTCATCTGCAAAGTTTGTTTAAAGGCTGTTGCAGCTAAAGGCAGCTGCTGATGCAGTATCACAGTAGGACACTTGTTGTTCACCACGAGATGCAGAGGAGCACAGCAGCCCACAAACACCCGCTATAAAGCAGCCAACATTAGCGGAATCATTTAATCATTCCGTATGAGAAGAAAGGATCCCGGTGGACAGCTTTTACGGATGCAGTCACGTTGCATCTTAATGAAAGTTATGTTCACACTTTATCAATACCAATGGGGAAACCAATCTGTTTTTGTAATAGCAAGCAATCTGACATGTTAAATTTATGTTTACAAAAGCATTTTATCAGAAAGGGACACATTCTTTTCAAAAGGATGCACTTTTATTTTAATTTTTCTAGTGAGTTCGAAGGTGCACTATTTACAGTGGCAGGGTAAATTTGTTTAAAATAAAAGCATTAAAATAAATGCAATGCAATTTCTTTGTCATTTGAAGTTTGTTTTTGGGAAGGAAAAAAAATCGATTAAAATCGTAAATCGAGTTTGATGTGAAAAAATCAGAGATTCAAGTTTTAGGCGATATGGCCCAGCCCTATTGTGTAGTATAGGTTGACTGGTTTTAGGTATAGGTTGACAGCACAAAAACAATGTTTTTACTTGTTTAATCTTTTGCTATGATTGTTGGGTGCTGTTATTGTGAATAGCTAATGTGCACGTGGTCCTTGAACATTTCTAAAGAGTTGTGTATTTGACCAAACACCATGAGCAGGGTTTCTGCCAGGTCTTAAAAGGTCTTAAAAAGTCTTAAATTTGACTTGTTCAAACCTGAAGAATCCCTGATGAGGTTTAAACGACTGTTTAAATGAGTTGAGCATTTGAAGGTTTAAAAAAAAAAAAACAAAAAAAAAAACAGATTAATGAAGCACTGTAGGATGGACACAGGAGAAACCCAGTAATGGAGGGCTGTGTTGATGAAGCAGCAGTGTAGCAAAGTAATAAGTGATATATGTATTTTTTTTTGAGTTAGCAGACCTGGATGTAGAATCAGACATTGAGAAAAGTGCTCTGCTCTGATAGAGCCAAAAACCTGCATGCTGGCGTGTACAGTAGCCGTGTTGATGCTTTTCCTTTTCCTGTGGAAGGGAGACGCACACACTGGCAAACATGTTGAAATCATCACCGGGCAGGTGCTTCCCACTTATCAGTCACACACACACACACACACACACACACACACACACACACACACACACACACACACACACACACACACACACACACACACACACACACACACACACACATGCTCATCTTGGCCACTGTTTAAAACATTACACGGTATAAATAAATAAGCCCCTAAGCGGAAAATACATATATTACACCTATTTTACACAGCACATGCGCAAAGACCCACTCACAATGAAAATAAGAGAAGAGATGTGCTTTAAATATTGTTTTATGAATTGACCAGGTGTCCTGGATGTAATGCAAGACTACAATGAAAATATCTTCCTCTTCCTGTTCCATTACAGCTCACAGGAATGTCTTTCTCTATCCGTTTATTGAAGCGCCCTGGAGACACTGATTGATCTTTCACTGATTTCATTCAGCAAAAGTTACCCCTCTGATCTCATCCATATTTCCTGTGGTTTAATTCCCACATTTAACCTGTTAAAGGTTTTCTGAATTTCTTTTAATTATAGCTCCAAAGACATTATCATAAAATATGTTTTGACTTTTGACAATAAGTTATTTCCTGCAGCATCCTCTCGCTTCCAAGCAGGAGGGTTTTGCAGCCTGTAGTATTTTATAGAGCATGTCCGGGTATCCATTATGAGAGAGGAGTAGTGATGTGGCAGGAAAGCTTGGACTGACCCACCGTGTCCTAACAAGATGATGACTAAGACACTAAAACATATGTTTTGAAAGTAAAATTTGTGTGAACGTTATCTTCCAGTTAGTAGAGTAATGGTTGGATCTCTCTGTTGCCAACAAAGTTTTAATTGACATTGTTTTGTCTCTTTTGATTGGTGACAACCAGGTTCCTCATTTACCTGAGGCTTAAGAAATCTTGATGCTGCAGAGAAAGGTGACTGTCAATTAGTGCATACGCTTCAGGCTAACATGAAACTGATGAATTTGAGTCATTGTTGTTTAAAATAGTCTATTGTTCAAATATCCAGATCACAGAAGCATGTGTTCAAGAAAGAGTCAACCAGTGAGAGCAGTGTGTGTAAATCACCCATTGGCTGGCTTCCCTACAGCTTGACTGTCTGTGTCCTCTCACGCAGCTTCACTAACTGACATGGCTACTGACACACTGATTAAATAAATGGACAGGGAAATCTCTCTGCTCTCATCCTCATCAGTTTCGTCACTCTCTCATTACAATTGAACTTAAAAGCTGAAACGTGTCCTAATATTCACCCTGGGAGCTGAAGCTGACCTTTGAATAATCTCTACTAACAACACAACTTAAAGGCTGGTACTTGGTAACTGTATACACCAGGCTTTCAGTGGTATTGAATCCATTAAAAATGTGCAGTGCTCACTGGTTTTAACAGCTTCGAGGCTG
This sequence comes from Diplodus puntazzo, assembly GCA_963678695.2. Taxonomy (NCBI): domain Eukaryota; kingdom Metazoa; phylum Chordata; class Actinopteri; order Spariformes; family Sparidae; genus Diplodus; species Diplodus puntazzo. The sequence continues at coordinate 22,815,719 of OZ023155.1, forward strand.
ACATTGACATGAATGTGGCATTATGATGCTGCTTCCCTTTTGATTGTTGAAAGACTTCTGAGAAATGGCTAAACTTTGTTTAGGGATGTTTTAAAAAGTAGACTTGACAAGAGTAAACAGCCCTCCCCCTGCTTGCCTCAGTCAGTTCTGTGTTAGTAGGTCAGGTTGAGGCCAAGGTCAGGCTGAGCCCACAACACTGACTCGGTCTCCCTCTTTTCTCTCTTTCTGTTTCTCTGTTGTCTCTTTTTCTTTTCCTCTCTAGGCTCTTTGGTTAATTCTTGTCCTTTCTTGTTTATATTTTTTCTTTCTCTCTCTTTTCTACCCCTCTAGTTGAAACCTGTTGACACTAGTGAGCAGCCTGTCTCTTTGTATCTTGTATCCGCCCCCTTTCTTTCCCTCCCCCCTGCCTCAATGTTCACTGGTCCCCAAAGCTTGTGCTGGGGCCTGTGGGAGCCTGCCTGCACTTCTTGTCAGGACATGGACTCTCTTCTCTCTCTTTCTCTTTCTCTCTCTGTCTCAGTCTGGGTGGGGTGATGCAGCATATAGCATTAGATCATATATTTTGTGTACCACGCCTCTTTCACTACCAGTGTCCCAACAGCTCCTCACTTTTCTCTTTTCTTACTTGCACTCTCCTTTTGTTCTCTGTATTTCTTGTTGAATAACAAATATTTCCTGTTTCTTTACTATTTCTCTCTGAATATTTAATTCTTACTTTTGATATCTTGATATCCTTTATCAGTTTGCTTATTTCACTTTTATTTTAATTTGTTTTGTTTTTCTTTTATTGACTATTGTTATTTTGGTCTACCACTCGCATCATTTGTTTTCTCAGTTTTTTTCACTTCCTAACTCCGCTGTAGGACAAACTTTAATCCCCCAAGTTTGTCTGTAAACTTTGTGCCATCCACTTGAAAGAAGTGATTAAAGCTGATCCCATAGAGTGCAACTTTCCTCTTTGTTTCAGTGTTAGCACCTTGTTGTAGTCCAGCTGTCCCATCCTGAACCAGGCCACTGATGTTTTGGTGGGAATTATTGAGATAAGACAAACTATAGTAAAAAAGGTTATGACTGCTGCTGTTTAAGAGATCTGTGTTCTGTCACCACAGAGTTATCGCACTCCAAATTAACCACATAACTCAAGAGTTGTCACTGACATATTTCTGTTCTGTTGTAATTCAATTGCACAAGCATTATTAGGCTTACTGCGCAAATATCCTATGAATTAAGCTGTATAATTGTGCATTAAATGTACGATATGTCACTTCTGCTATCTATCGAAACAAAAGGAAAGACATTTGCTGAGTGTAGTGTGAGAAAGGCTGTGCTGAGTAGGTCTGCAGACCTTCAAAGTTCCATGACTGCTTCTTGCACAGATTGATGAATTCATTGATGAAAAAGGTGTCGCTTGTCACTGTTGATCAGCTGATCAGCGCTGTCTAGAGAGTCTGGTGCATAAACACCCTGAGGCAGATCGGATTCTGCTATGATATAGAGCCGTTTATTGACAAGAGGTGAGCTCCGAGGTTTCTTTTATTTTTTGGGATTGAACAGAGGATTTATCTTCACTCCTGTTTATCAACCTCACTTTAGAGGTGACCTCTACTGTTTTTATTATGTAATGTTGACTGCTGACTGGAGCTGAAGGGAAAATGTGATTTACTTAATGAAGATGGCGAGTAGTGGGAAATTGAGGAGAGAGAGCAAGAGTCTGAGTTGAGTCTGAGTGCTGAGGTGAGTGAGAGATGACATGTGCTGTTGCTCGCTAATGTTAGCTTACTGTTAGTGCACACTAAAGTAATTTGGCTGTTTTGGGTGGATGAACACTGCATAACACAAATAAACACAAATTATCCTGTGGTCAAACCACCATTGCTAGTAAAAAATGATATATGATTGTGACTCAAATGTTCACAGACGAGGTTGTGTTTTGAATCTTCTTTTCTATGTCTCGTTCCTGAACTTCCCTATCCCAGGAGTTATAGTAACAGGCAATTAAAATAAACGCACCATTACCCTGAGTTAACCCATGGATTTGTCTGGTTTGAACATTCTTGTAAGCATTTGGGATAATGTACACAACTCAGCAAAATATATAAAAAAAACGATTGAGTCATTTTCAGACACTTAATGCAGAAATCCAACATATCATATCTTCTATATCTTTAAAAGACTGACAGTAAAGATAAGCTTGTAATATATTATATAAAATAAGTACCTTTTTTTTCTTGATGCAGCCGACAAGATCATCACGCATCATCACGGGTTGTTTTATCTTCATTCTTGTATTTCATTGCCGCCCACATTATCGCTTTGAAACTTACCTAACATGTAAGTAGTGCCATGAATGTCACATGAGATACAGAATGTGCTTTAGCAAACCTGCATAAAACCTAACCTGTTATATCTGGTCAGAGATAACTTCTGAACTCCCAATATTTTGTTGTGGTTGAATTAAAGTAATTGTTATGGACAGAAAAACTACTAATTGTTCAAGTGTCACAGGTGTAATGTAGACATTAACAACTCAATCGGGTGATGTGTTCCCTGACCAACATCCACTGTCAGTGTTTTGTGTCAATGACAAGACATTTGTGATATTGTGGAACATGACCTGGTGTGTCAACGACCCATTTTACTTGGTGTTAAACAGAGATGTAGTACAGAGAATCGATAGAAGAGGGGCTTGGTCTCTGTGTGTGTGTGTGTGTTCGGCTGTGGATTCGTTAGGAGTCACTGCATTCTTCAGCAGCAGGCTCTGTGGTATGCCAGCACATTCCCCACTGCTGAGCTGGAGAATCCGCTCGGAAAGCAGGAGCGGGAACTTTTCCTTTCTACCCCCTCCCACCCCTCACTCCACCCTACTACTACTCTGTTTGTCTTAACTCCGTTCTACTGTCCTTTTTCTCCTTTCACAACTTCATCTTAGCTGTCTTAACTTTTCTAAATTAATTTCTATAGAGACAAGGCCTCTAATCCATACCATGACGTCCGGTTTTATGTAGTGTATTTGAGACGTTGCTGTCTAGTTTGGTTGTAATATGTCGATGTTTAAAGAGTCAAATCCAAGGCGTTTACTACAGACTAAATTCACCTTTCATCTCTTCCAGTCTTTTCTCCCTGCCAGTGTAACTTTCTTTTTTTTTCTTGTTTTTTTTTGTATAGCTTGCATTAGCCTCCCTGTCAGCTCCTTTCTTGAATGAAGCCCCCTGCTCTGTGTTTTGTTGGTCAGCTCTCTTGCTTGGATTGCTGTCCTCAGGTTGGTAAAGGGAACACGCTGTGTTGGACGTGGTGTTGAATCAACAATGGCTCTAGCGAGTTGCCGGCGGTGGGACAGAGTGAGCCAGCCTCATGTTTGTTTTGCTAACAGGAGAAGCACAGGATAGAGGTTTAGAGGAGAGACAGACACACA